>CM049188.1:10785334-11385334 GCA_026770425.1 Boechera divaricarpa | reverse complement strand
TGTTGGCCCATTTGGTGTAGAGTTTTGGTCGAGTCTTTTTAAGGGCTTTTGTCGAGTTTGAGCAGCCGCACAAGACTTAGAGAGAAATCGTGAGATCCTTTGGCTGTGAGAAGAGATCCGAGTTTGTGAGCCTAATCCGCGATTGGTAAGCGGTTTCTCCTTGTTGTTTTGTTGTTTTGTTGTTTTGAATCAATCAAAGGTTGTTTCTGATTGTATGGTTTGGATCCGTGACAGAGAGAGCAGGATCCATCGAGAATTGACCAATCCATCGGTTGGATCTTAGCAAAAATGAATCCGATTAGGGTTTTATGTTCGGATCCGAGTTTGTTTTTAGGATTGGATTATTGATTTGCATTTGTTGCATTGTCAGAGATCCTCAGCGTGTGTAAGGGAGATTAGATCAAGAGTTTTGGAGAAAACTTTAATCGGATCCATTAAGGAATAACTGAATGGTAAGGTTTTGTCCCTTGGATCCGTTTGGATCATGAGATTGGATTTCTGATCAGTGTGTTATATTGTTTTTTTTAGGGTTGGCGTGTGTTGAGAGGGCTTCTGTGGTGAGTCCGACATTAGCTTGTACTCGTTTGGAACCTCGTTTTGGTAAAGATCTCTTTTTGGGATCGTTTGGGTTTGTTTTGTTAAATCGATTTTTAATCAATTTTTGTGTGGTGTTTTTAGGATCAACGTGTACTGTTGTTGCTGTGAAGAGGTCGATCTGATTGGTATAGCTTTGGATTGATCATCGTTTGGTAAGAGACCCTTTGTAGGATCTGTTTGAATGTAGATCCGTGTGGATCTTTAGGATCGAGTTTTGACTCGATTTGTTTTTGGTGTCTAGGTTTTTGGCGTTTGTTGTTAACCTCATTTGGTGTGCTTTTGAGATGAGATCAGTAGCATTCAGGTGAGTATGTGATCGTGGTTAAGTATTTGAGATAGTTTGATGTTTGTGGCTTGATTGTCTGGTTTGGTTAAGGGGTATGCGTTTGATATCTTGACTGTTTGGGTTCTGTTTGTTGTTTGTGTGTGCTTTGAGTGTTGTCTCATTGCATATACATTTGGGAACCATTGCATTACTTTAACTAATCATGGTATATCTTGCCTGTTTGTGTTGGATTGTTTCTGTACTAAGCCTAGTTAGACGGGATGACTACTTCACTAAGCAATTTTGTTGCTTATGCATCCACTTGTTGATGCAGGTAAAGATGATTGAGGAGCTCGCGGGACATGGTGGCGTTGGATTGGATGGATGGTTTTAGTTAATTTGTGTTTTGGACTTGATTAATTTTGAATAATCTGTTGGACATGCTTAAGCGAGTTTTGGGTGATTTATTTGTGATAAATCTTGTGTTGAATTTTGTTTAGGAAATTTTGTTGGTTTAATTTGAATAAAAACCTCGCATACATGAATTAAATTGGCTAAGTATTCCGCTGTGCATAGAAATTAAATTAAATTCGAGAATGTGACACTCGTCGAAAAATCGAAAATTTTTCGCAAATAGGGATGTTACAGTTTGGTATCATAGCATGCTTGATTCTAGGATGTTAGTAATTTTGTGAGTAATTTTTGTGGTAAAATCTTCTTTCCAACGCCAAGTTTCGCGGTAAGTCTTAAATTTTTCTGTTAATTTTTCTAAAAAAATTTGTGATGAATGGTTTATGAAGCCGTTTGGCGTGGGAGTTTTGCTGAATTTGTGTGAACTTAGCATAAATTTTTGATTCTTTGCAGATGGCTATACCGACTAGAAGTTCGCGTAGAGTTGGTAGAGATGGGGAAAATTCAGAAAACAATCCGGCTCGAGAGAAAACAGCTGAGAATGTTGGTGAAAAATCATCGTGAAGCTTTTGCTAACACCATTCAGGAGGCAATGGTACCTGTGTTGCCCACTATGGCTTAGTTGCTGGCTAGAATCCCAGTAGCAAGACCGGTTCATGTGGCGCCACCGGCTGGAAACGTTGGGGCTGAGGGAATTTTATGCTCAAGAATGTAGAAAGGGTTAAAGTTCGCGTTGAGGCACCAGAAACGAACGCTAGAGATGGGGCTCCAGAGCCTCGTATGCCATCTTATTTGAAGTTGTTGGAACATATGCAGAAGCTGGGTACTCGTTGTTTTCTGGGTTGTACCAAACCCGTGGAGGTAGATAAGTGGAGATCTGGTTTGAGAGGAATTTTGCTGTTGTTAGGTGTCCGGATCAGTACATGACACACATTGGTATTCATTTCCTGGAAAGAGATGCACATGTTTGGTGACAGAGTGTGTTGACACGTCGTGGTGGAGTAACTTGTACTTGGAGAGTATTTTATGAGGAGGTCAACTCCAAATATATTCCTCAGGAAGCTGTGGATCAGTTCTTGGATTTGAGGCAGGGATCTCGAACTGTGAGAGAGTATAGGCCGAATTCAATAGTCTCAAAAAGTATGCTGACAGGGATTTTGAGGACGAGAAGGTCCAGATCCGTCATTTTCTGCGCGGTATGAGGCTAGAGTTGCGGAACCGCTATTTGATGCGAGACTATAGGTCTATAGTCAAAATTGTGGAAAAAGCGGCTGTAATTGAGGGTGGTATGGTTGTTGAGGAGAGCAAGAAAGAAGCCAAAGCAGGTGGAAACCGTAAGTCTACGCTTGGTTCTTCTCAGAACAATAAGTCTGGGAAATTTGTTTCGGGTTAAAAGAGAAAGTCGGAGGATTTTTCTGCGGACAAACAGAATATGAGCAGTGGTTCTGGATTCCAGAGTGGTGGTTGTTTCAGATGTGGCAGCAAGGATCATAGGATTGTAAATTGCCATAAACCCGATGAAGAAAAAATTTGCAACTACTGAAAGGAACTAGGTCATTTTAAGGACAAGTGCCCGAAATTGGCAAAGAAATCTGAGCAAGGGGGAAAAGTGGTACTGCCACCACCTCCTAAGAGGCCAGCAGTTATGGATCAAGTGTATACCATGGCTAGAGATGGGAGCGGTCAGAGTACATCTCGTATGATCATTGGTAAGTTTCGGAAAAACTTATCTTTGTAAATTTTTGTCGCTTTCAGTAAAAAGTTTTGGTTGTGTGTTATTGCGTTAGGTTCTTAGCATTAAATAAATGTGTAGGGAACTTAAACATGGGTGGAGTAGAGACCCATATTTTGTTCGATTGGGGAGCTTCTCATTGTTTAGCCCGAGGATGATCGGGAAAGGTGAATTCCAGAAAGACCCAGGAAATCATCAGGGATCAGTTAGAGCCGCTAGTGGACAGCTTATGGAGGCCTTAGGAAGGGTTAGTAACGTATCTACTTGGATCAGTGGCGAGGATATGAGGACCGATTTAGTCATTTGTCCTGTGGAGACTTATGATGTAATCCTAGGAATGGATTGGCTTGGCAAGTATAAGGCCGATTTGGACTGTCACAGAGGACGTGTGAATTTTGAGACGGGCAAGAAAATGTTGGTCTATCAGGGTGTTAGACCGACCTTAGGGAGTTTGATCGTGTCAGCTGTTCAGGTAGAATGTTTGTTGGAGAAAGGTTGTGAAGCCTATTTGGCGACTATTACTACGATAAAGGAGAGCATTAAAGTTGAGCTTCGAGATATTTTGGTGGTACAGGAATATGAGGATGTATTCCGTGAGTTCACAGGATTACCACCATCAAGAGCAAATCCGTTTACTATTGAGTTAAAGCCCAGAATGGCTCTAATTTCGAAAGTGCCGTATAGGATGGTTGAGTTGAAAAAGCAATTGGGAGAACCTATGAAAAAAGGATTCATAAGGACCAGTAGTTCACCGTGGGAAGCACCGGTGTTGTTTGTTAAGAAGAAGGATGGATCCTTTAGACTTTGTATCGATTACAAAGTTTTGAACCGAGTGACGGTTAAGAACAAGTATCCTTTACCGAGGATTGATGAGTTGTTGGACCAACTCAAAGGAGATACTTGGATTTCTAAGAACGATTTGGTTTTGGGACATCATCAGATCCCTATCGATGAGATGGATATTCGTAAGACAGCTTTCAGGACTCGTTACGGACGTTTTGAGTTTGTGGTTATACCATTTGGTTTGACTAACGCACCGGCAGTGTTTATGAAGATGATGAATAATGTCTTCAGAGAGTTTTTGGATGAGTTTGTGATTATCTTCATTGATGATATTCTGGTTTACTCTAAGACTCGTGAGGACCACGAGAATCATTTAAGGTCTGTGATGAGTAAGCTCTGAAAGCACCAGCTGTTTACTAAGTTGAGTAAATGCAGTTTTTGGCAGCGTGAGATAGGTTTCTTGGATCATGTAGTCTCGGATAAGGGAGTGTCCGTTGAATCAGAAAAGATAAGGGCCATAGCGGATTGGCCGAGACCGAGGAACGCTACAGAGATTCAGAGTTTTCTTGGATTGGTCGGTTATTACCGATGTTTTGTGAAAGGTTTTGTGAGTAAGGCCAACTCGTTAACTAAGTTAACTGGAAGGATGTCCTGTTTGTTTGGACCGAAGAGTGCCAGAAAAGTTTCAGTAAGCTGAAGGAAATGCTTATTAGTACTCCGCTCTTAGCGTTAACCGAGCCGGGTGAACCGTACATTGTGTACACAGACTCTTCAAGGATATGACTTGGATTCGTGTTGATGCAGCAGGGTAAGGTGATAGCTTATGTTTCTAGGTAGTTGAGGAAGCATGAAGGAAACTGATAGCATCATTTTTTACATGTTTTATGCATTAGAATAAGTTAGTTTTGGCTTTTATAACTTACATTTAGTGTGGTATTAGTGTTTTTCATGAGATTATATGTTCTTAGGTAGTTGGAGTTAAACATGAGTAGTTGAGATGTTTTTGGAACTACTAAAGCCTACAGGAAGACTGGTGACATTGCCTAGATCGTGCACATTAGAAGAAGAATTTCACAGAAACCGAAGAAGGCAAAATCGACCCTAATATCAAACTGTAAGGGTCGATCTTAAGACCAAAAAACTTCCAGAGAATCCTCGAAGGTTGCATCTACCAGTCAAGCCCAAGGAGCCAAAATTGACCCTAGCATCGACCTATCAGGGTCGATGCTGACCTCCAAGAAAGCTAGAAAATTTCCTACGTGGTAAGATATGACTTGAGCACCTTGTCATTTCGTGTTCTAAGCCTCCAGAAACAAGATAAAGACGAAATGGATAGTTCCAGAAAACTCTAATACTATATAGTCACTTGTAATCTCACTAGAAAAAAGGAGAAGAACACACACAAAAACATAACTTTGTAGCCGTCAAATTTCAGATCTAATAAAGTTCTTCCTCTTTAGGTCAATACTTGTTCTTATTCTTTTGTTAATGGTTTGATTACTGTTCTAGATTAGTTTGCCATTCAGTTTTGTTTATTATTTTATAAGTCAAACCTTGTCTCTGTAACCCACAAGAGACAAGAGTCTAGATTCTTTAGACCACAAGGTGTGGTGGTCAATGATGGGATCTATGTTTTAGGATTCATTACTGTACTTAACCGATCTAATTACTCTAGTGTGCATTTTAATGCTGAGTATTCTCTCATGGGAGATAAATAAGAGTACAACTGAATCCAGTAGGTGTGGTTATTTATTTAGAAGTGTTTGATGCTACGAGAGTGGATTAAACCTTTAGATCTGCATACTAGAGAGTCATAGCTAGTGTCGAATTTGTTGTTTGATAGAATTAATTATAGATCTCGCTTTGGCCAAGTTAGATTGAATATCTTAGGAGTATTTCACCACGAGAGTGGATCTGGATATAGAGTCTAACATACCACGAGAGTGGACTAGCAAGATATAGAAAATCCCTAAAATGACAAATATAAATTATTTAGATAAAACATGAATTCTAGACTTAGGTTTTCTGATTTAGACTATCACCCATATTTTGTACATAGTTAGTTTATTATTGTTGTTTACTTCATGCAATTTAATTATGTTTAAGCTTAGTTTAAATTTATTTGTTTTCTTAGTTTAGAAGTCAATTTACCTTATTTCCTGTTTATTTATTTTCATAATCATTTTAGATTAGGAATCAGCCCCACTCTATTTTATTTCCACCTAGATTAGATCTGCCTTTGCATTCTCTATGTAGTTATTCTATTTCCCTGTGGATCGTCCCCGTATTACTACAATTGCATTTAACTGTGAACTTGCTGTTTTAAGGGTTAAACTCTGGAGATTAATTTTTTGGGTGAAACTTGTGAGGAGGCATAAAAAACCTTCCATCAAGTTTCTGGCGCCGTTGCCAGGGAAATAAGCAATAGTCATAGAGTTTAGATGTAGATCTGAGACTAGGTGTTTATGTTTTACTAACTTGTTTTATTTTCGAATTTCAGGTGCATGCATTTGAGAAGTTAGGAGAAGACTCCACCAACTTACCAAATTCACGACATCAAAGAAATCGAAAGACAACTTAGGAAGGAAAAGAAAAGGAGACAAGAAATAGAGCAGCACCGAATTGATCTACCTGCTGAAGACATTGAGGGAATTGCACGAGTTGACAATGCTGCTCAAGCTGAAGGTGATGCACGTTGAGCGGCTGCACGACAACCAAGAGTCAGGGCGACTATTGGTACCATCAATGAGCCTACTTCTGTGGCTCAAAGATCTGGGATTCTCGCCCCACCAGTGGCAAACAACAAAATTAAAATCAATTCAGGCTTGATTACTATGGTGCAAGGCAACAAATTTCATAGGTTGCCTATGGAGAATCCAATTGATCATCTGGATCAATTCGATAGGCTGTGTGGTACAGTGAAGATTAACGGAGTTTCAGAGGACGCTCTAAAGTTACGTCTATTCTTGATGCAGAGGTTTTTATGCTTTTTCAAAGGTTTCATCCGAGAAGTTAATCTCGAGAGTTTAACCCACAAAACCGCAAGTGCACAATTAAATGCAATTGTAGTAATATGGGTTCGATCCACAAGAAAATATAATAACTATATAGAGAATGCAAATGCAGATCTAATCTAGACATGATAAGTAAAAGGTGAAGATTTTCTAATCTACTAAGCGTTACATTAAATAAAGCAATAAATAGAAAACAGTAAATCTATACTAAGAAAACAGTAATTAAACTAAACTAAACATGAAATAAACATTAAATAATCCTAAACTAATATTTACACATATTTGGATGGTAGTATAAATCAAGAAAGCTAAATTTAGAATTCATATTTTATCTAAATAATTTATATTTGTCATTTTAGGGACTTTCCATGTCTTGCTAGTCCACTCTCGTGGTATGCTAGACTCTATATCGAAATCCACTTTCGTGACAAACTAGATATGCATTTCATATGATCCCATCATCGAATACTAAATATCCTTAGACTCTCGCCTCAAGAATACAAAGTGAGTGACAGATCTGTTTCTAAAGTACAACCCACTCTCATGGTGAAATACTCCTAAGTTATTCAATCTAACTTGGCCAAAGCTAGATCTATAATTAATTCTGTCAAACAAAAATTCGACACAAGCTATGACTCTCTAGTATGCAGATCTGAAGGTATAATCCACTCTCATTCCATCAAACACTTCTAAATAGGCAACCACACATACTGGATTCAGTTGTGCTCTTAAATATCTCCCATGAGAGAATACTTAGCATTAAAGTGCATACTAAAGTAGATCCCATTATTGACCACCACCCTATGTGGTCTAAAGGATCTAGACACTTGTCTCATAAGGGTTACAGAGACAAGATCTGATTTGTAAAATAATAAACAAGACGTAAAACTAAACTTCTAAAGCACTAATCAAAGCATAAACAAAATATTAAGAACAAGTATTGACCTAGAGAAGAAGAATTTTATTAGATATGAAAATGTGACGGCTACAATCCCTAAAAGTCTCAAAACTGAAAATAGGAGATCAACCCACTCTTGGATCGCCATGTAAGAAATCTTCCACTTTTTTCGGAGGGCAGAATCGACCCTCATATGTCGATTCTAGGGTCAATTATGTGCCCCTTCCCTTGACTAGTCGATTCTACCTCCAAGATTTCTCTCTGGAAATTCTTCAGACTCAATATTGACCCCCATAGGTCGATTCTAGGGTCAATATTGGTCTTAGTCGGTTCCCTGAAATCCCTCTCCGAATGTTCCTGATCTAGGTGGCAATGCTAACTCTCCCATAGGTCCTAGCAAGGTCCAGAAACATGAGTTTTAGCTCAAAGTACCTAGAAACACATAAACACATGCAAACACACTAAAACTATACTAAATGTTGGTTATAAAGCCTAAAACTAACTTATTATAACACATAAAATCATGAAAATAAGAGTCATATCAACTCCCCCACACTTATCCTTTGCTTGTCCTCAAGCAAACAAAGGCTAAATGTGGTGAAATTATTTTATTGAAAGCAAATAAAGATAAAGAGATTGAACTTGTACCTTGTGACATTGTTGTGTTAAGTGTTTTTCGTCTTCGTGGATGTAGAATGATCTCTAACGTACTCCATGTACTTCACCATAAGTATAGCAACGCACCTTAGTTCAGACCACTCCTCATTCCAACATTGACTCTTCATTATCGACTTCTCCTTTTTATTCTAAGTATGAGCTCTCAACTTGGGAGTATTGATCAGAAAACATGAACACTTACTCTTTCAAATTTCTGTAAGCTCAAGACCGTCTTGGTACAAATCCTTTCCTCTCCCTTTTCTCACTTTAAGATCGAATTGATTTTTCTCTACTTTTCTAGGGTATCATTTTTTTTTTTATCAATCGCCTTTTCTTTTCGCTACTTGGACAGGTTTCCAACACCCGGTTCACTTCTTTCTTACCTATATCCTTTTTTTATTTTTTTTCTTCTTCTACTGAAGGGAAGGAAGAGGGGAAATATACTTACATAGACGTGCCTTGCAGGGTCTCACAGAGGTATCATGTCTCATGCATCACAAGCCCCAAATCGAGAATTTTAAGGTCCATTATAGTGAGAAGTCAACTCTGATTTGCCAAAGTCTTCGAAGGAAAGATCTTTTTGGGGTTTGTTGATCCACTCATGGGTTTTCCACGTTTCCTAGTAAAGATCAAACACTATCCACACATCATCCAAACACAAACACAAATAACATAATTAACAAGTTCAAATGCTACCTCATTAAAAATTTCTCAAAATGCAAAAAACTTATGGTAAAACTTACATCAAAAGATGTCAAGGAAAAAGAAATACCTCAGTTGATCGCAAGACTCCCCCCCCCCCCACACTTATTTCACAACGTCCTAGTTGTGATATAAGACGGAAGGAAAAAAACAAGAGAAACACTTACAGTGATTCTCTTATCGAGTTGTGGCTTGGCAGCTCCCACATGACAAGTCTTTGTTTTTTTTTTTTATGGTGAATCACCTGAAAAAGAAAACACAAAAAACAAAAAACAGAAAAATACCAAAAATCGAAAAAACTGAAAAAGAAATGAAGAAACTATGTACAAAGATAGAGTGCTTATTTAACGTCGTCAGCTCGACGACCTCTCGGAGAAACCTGAGGATGATGAAGAAGGACGAGGGCTGGATGGTTGTGCAAAGATTCGACAATTGTAGCGCTCGGGATTAGTGTTTATCCTAGCTGTTCGTCTCAGGATTCATCATTGAAATCTCCAGCTAATAGGATCGGATGTGGGACGGTGAGTCCATCTCTCCCCAGCAGGAGCATAATCAGTGTGAGGGTCATCACCAAAAAGTCTTCTTCTCAGGCGTGGTGGAGGAGCTTCATTGGCCGGTGTTGCATAATAGAACACGTCGTTGTTCATATAAGTGAACGACACTCTTTTGTTCGGCCAATCTATAACTGCTCTATTGTTGCTACAAAAGATCCTCCAAGAATGATTGGAGTGTCATCGTCCTCCCTCATATCAATTACATGGAAATCAGTAGAGACTCCACGATCTTTGATTCATACAGTAACATTCTCAGCTACGCCTTCAGAGCGTGTGATATCGGCATTAGCAAGTCCGATTCTCACATTCGAGCTAGTGAGGTTGTTGAGTTCCAATATCAAGGCTCTCGTCTTTGACATTACATTGATATTAGCACCTGAATCACAGAAAGCATCATCAAAAGTAATACCAAGAATTGAACAAGGTACTTTGTAAAGTTCGGAATCGTCTCTTTTGATCATCTTCCTATCTGGTGTTAGGATCCTGATGTACAGTTCCTTGATTTCGTCCAAGGTCACTTTGCTATCGCTGAAATATGAGTCAAGATTATAATCAACTAGAGCTTGCTCGAATGGAATATCTCTTGGAATTTTGCTCACAATTCCAAAAAATTCGCTGAGTTGTTATGTACTTATTTCTTTGAAGAACCAAGTAACATCGTATCTGAAAAGTAGTGGATATCTAAGATGAGAGTTCCTTGAGATGCGCGCTTCTCTGGAAAAAAATTCGATGTCATGAATCGTCTCATCTGTTCCTTCGAAGTATTCCTTCTACAGGTACCTCTTCCATGCATCCTTAAAAGATAATGACTTAAGGATGCTTTGGATCAACTTTTCTAGTCTCATCTTGTTACTTGGATCTATAAACACTTGCTCCATGTGGCTTGTGACAAAGTTGCAGCTTTGTTTAGGTTCTTGTATGAACATTTCAGATGGGTCTTCGTCTTCGTCAGGGTCTTCGTCTTCGTAAGAAGAAGAATCGATGATGATAAGGTGGGATTTGTCTCCGAGTACGCTGATATCGACCTTGATTGGTCGATATTGGCTTCCGGTTTCTGGTCTCGGGCTTGCATCGGGCTGGACAAGACGATGTGAGGTCGATGTGAGTTCAGTCTGGCCTCAGCATCGACCCTGTTTGATCGATTCAGGGTACCAAATGGCATCCAAACAGGTGCATCAGGCTAGTTTATCTAATACGGCTGATCGATTTTTGGAGAATCGACCATGTTTGGTCGATTTGGGGTCCTAGTGCGGCTCTCGGCTGTGCTTGTTGATGTGCTTTGCCTTGGTCTCTTCCCGCTTCTCAGTCTCATGACTCTGACTGTAGCACTGGGCTCATATCCTCAGAAGATAATCTAGATCTCTGCTTATCCATCTTATCTCGTCTTTCTCCTCTTTTCTATTAGTTGTTCTCTCAAATTTGCTAGTGCACCTGAAATTTGAAAAAAGAACTTGTCAGCAAAACATAATTGTCTAGTCTCAGATCTACATCAAAACTCTATGGCTATTGCTTATTTTCCCGGCAACGGCGCCAAAAACTTGATGTAGACGTTTTTATGCCTCTTCACAGGTTTCACCCGAGAAGTTAATCTCGAGAGTTTAACCCACAAAACCGCAAGTGCACAGTTAAATGCAATTGTAGTAATACGGAGTCGATCCACAGGGAAATAGAATAACTATATAGAGAATGCAAATGCAGATCTAATCTAGAGATGATAAGTAAAAGGTGGAGGTTTCCTAATCTACTAAGCGTTACATTAAGTAAAGCAATAAATAGAAAACAGTAAATCTATACTAAGAAAACAGTAATTAAACTAAACTAAACATGAAATAAACATTAAATAATCCTAAACTAATATTTACACATACTTGGATGGTAGTCTAAATCAAGAAACCTAAATTTAGAATTCATATTTTATCTAAATAATTTATATTTGTCATTTTAGGGATTTTTCATGTCTTCCTAGTTCACTCTCGTGATATGCTAGACTCTATATCCAGATCCACTCTCGTGACAAACTAGGTATGCAATTCATATGATCCCATCATTGAATACTAAGTATCTTTAGACTCTCGCCTCAAGAATACAAAATAAGTGACATATCTGATTCTAAAGTAAAACCCACTCTCATGGCGAAATACTCCTAAGATATTCAATCTAACTTGGCTAAAGCTAGATCTATAATTAAATATGTCAAACAACAAATTCGACACTAGCTATGACTCTCTAGTATGCAGATCTGAAGGTTTAATCCACTCTCGTGACATCAAACACTTCTAAATAGACAACCACAACTACTGGATTCAGTTGTGCTCTTAAGTATCTCCCATGAGAGAATACTCAGCATTAAAATGCATACTAAAGTAGCTAGATCGGTTAAGTACAATAATGAACTCTAAAACATAGATCCCATCATTAACCACCACCCTATGTGATCTAAAGGATCTAGACTCTGGTCTCCTAAAGGTTACAGAGACAAGATCTGATTTATAAAATAATAAACAAGACTGAAAAGTAAACTAATGTAAAGCAGTAATCAAAGCATAAACAAAAGAATAAGAACAAGTATTGACCTAGAGAAGAAGAACTTTATTAAATCTAAAAATATGACGGCTACTCCCTGAAATCCTTCTCCGAAAGTGCATGATCAAGGTGGCGATGCCAACTCTCCCATAGGTCTTAGCAAGCTTCACAAACACTCTAAACATCGAGTTTTAGCTCCAAGTACCTAGAAACACATAAACACATGCAAACACACTAAAACTATACTAAATGTTCGTTATAAAGCCTAAAATTAACTTATTATAACACATAAAACCATGCAAATATAAGTCCTATCAATTCCCATTCTCGTTGGGAGATAAAGCACAACAATGGGAGAAGGGTCTACCACCTGGGTCGATCCTAACATGGGGGCAATGCAAGAATATGTTCGTTGCGAATACTTCTCAAGTTCTCGGACTGCTCGACTTCGTAATGAGATATCGAGCTCTGTGCAAAAAGGTTCAAAAAGTTTTGGAGAGACATGGGAGCGCTTCAAAGGGTATCTATCTCAATTCCCACACCATGGATTTAGTGAAGAGTCGCTGCTTAACACTTTTTACAGAGGACTCTTACCCAAATATCGGGAGCTACTTGATATCGCATGCAACGGTAACTTCTTAGGGCAAGATGCTGATCATGGAATGACTTTGGTGGAGAATATGGCACAAAGTGACACTAACTATGGAGGAGACTATGATCGTAAAGATCGTAGCATGGCTGAGGATGGAGGTGACAAGATGAAGATTGATATGAGAGCACCAAACGACAAGTTGGACAAGGTACTATAAGTAACAAGGAGACATGTTCACTTTGTTGACGAGTTGGATGCTGCAAGGGCACAAGCTGATGAGGAGGCAAGAGAAGAGAACGAGTGTAAGGTGAACTTCGTCAGTAACTTCCGACAAGGTGGTTTCAATCCTAACTACTGGAACCACCCTAATCTCTCATACTGGAGCACCAATGTGGAGAATCCACAAGATCAGACGTACCCACCCATGAAGGCACCAACCCCTTCATTCCAACAAGGAGGTTTCAGACCAAACACTCAATTCAACAAACCATCTTACGCACCACAACCGTACCAAGGACAAGGAGGAACAAATCTACAATCAAAAGAGGAGAAGTACAGAGGAATGCTTTGAAGCATTCTTGAGGGGCAAATAAAAGTTTCAGTGGAGATCTCTGAAGGCTTCAAAAATGTACACATAAGATACAACGAACTCAACAGCAAGTTCGACGGACTCGCTTCCCGGATCAATGTGTTAAAAACACAAACCGCCCAACTTGCTTGTCCTCACAAAGATCGCACGGTATGCTCCCTGGGAAACCTGAGATTAACCTTAAGGAGTATGTGAACATCATCACACTGAAGAGCATCATCAGGATAGGAGAAAAGTCACCCGAAAAAGCGAAAACAAAGAAATCAGACCTGTAAATCGGCCAATCAGGGTCGATATTGCTGACCCAAAATTTCCTGAGCAAAATCTCGATTCCCAGCCCATCGACCTATCACATCGGCCTGTCATGGTCGATGCTCATCCAGAACGAAGCTCTGGAAGGCCACATCAACCTATCCAAGTTGATTCCAGACCTGTCAGACGCCCCCATCGATCTAACATGACCGATAATGCTGCAGCCTTGAGCACTAGACCTCCCCATCGACCCTCAACGATGGATGGTCGTAACATCAGGCATAAGTATCAGCTAGTCTTGATCGATCCTTGTCTCGAAGACACCGAGAATGCTACCTTGACAACATATCGGAGGTACAATCATGTACAAGGACGCGACGAACCCGACTATGGGATTATAAGGAGTTGTAACTCAATAAAAAAACAATGAAAAACAAGATTCATCGATCCGATCAACAAGAAACACTTCGAAGAACTAGTCAAGAGTATCCCCGAGCCATTCTCTTTTAAAGACGCTTGGAAAAGGTACTCTCTAAAAGAGTATTTTGTGGGAACGGATGAGACGATATATGATGCTGAGAAATTATTCAGAGGAGAACGATCCTCAACGAACCGTCCTCCTAGTCATCCTCTACCACCTACATGGAGCATTGATGTAGCATGGTTCTTCAAGAAGATCAACGCGGAAAAACTCTGCATGTTCAGACGACTTGTTCGATCACTACCGAGGGATTACACATTCAAGGAACCTCTTTTCAAATACAACCTCGATCTATACTTCATAGATACTAAGGAAACTATCGAGGAGATCAAAGAGCTCTACATGGACACACGACTCAAGGGACCAATCACAACGTTCTTCAAAAGAGCTAACTCTGGGCAATACAAGGTAACATGCTCTATACTTGGTCGTACTTTCAATGACGCTTTATGTGATTCAGGGGCCAGCATAAATGTCATGTCCATGGAACGAGTTAAGATGTTAGGAATCCATGAGCTTAGAAAGTCAAATATTTGGATTAGACTCGCTAATGCCGATGCGATGCACTCGTACGGAGTGGCTGAGAATGTGATCATCTGGATTGCGAACTGTCGCATTCCTACTGACTTCCATGTAGTAGACATAAGAGGAGATGATAACACTCAACTCATCCTTGGTAGACCGTTCCTAGCAACAGTTGGCGTGGTCATCGATTAGCCTAAGCAGAGAATCTCATTCACATATGTGAATAGAGATGTGTTCTACGAACCAACGCAAACAGAAGGCACTTCACGATCACACTAAAAAAGAGAATCTCTTGGTGAAGAAATCACTAATGATACATACACTCCTGCTGGGGAGAGATCAGTCCACCATACCAACTCCGACGAGAACGATTCAAGGAATCGTCGCACAACAGTTCATCTATCATCTCCACGGTCATATGACCATTCCATGAGGTCGTCGAGCTCACGACGTTAAACAACCACATTACCTTTGTACATACATTTATCTTTTAGGATTTTTTGTTTTTCTTTATTCTCTAGTTTTTGGTTTTTTCTACCTTCTTTCGTTTTTGTTTCTTGTTTTCCAGGTATTTTTCACCACCTATATAAAAAATAAAATTATAAAATAATAAAAAAAATAAAAAAATATAAAAATATTCAGGACTTGTCATGTGGGAGCTGCCAACCCACATTTCGATAAGAGAATCACTGTAAGTTTTCTCTTGATTTTTCCCCCTTTACGGTTTTATATCACAACGAAGACGTTGTAAAATAAGTTTGGGGGGCGAGTCTTGCGATCAATGGAGGTAATTCTTTTCCTTGACATATTTTAATGAGGTAGCATTTGAACTTGTTAATTGTGTTATTTGTGTTTATGTTTGGATGTTGTGTAGATAGTGTTTGATCTTTACTAGAAAACATGGAAAACCCATGAGTGGATCAACAAACCCCAAAATGATCAATCCTTTGTGAAGACTTTGGCAAATCAGAACTGACTTCTCACTATAATGAACCTTAAAACTCTCGATTTGGGGCTTGAGATGCATGAGACATGATACCTTTATGAGATCCTGCAAGACACGTCTATGTGAGTACATCTCCCCTCTTTCTTCCCTTCAGTAAAAAGAAAAGAAAAATATACAGGTAAGAAAGAAGTGAACCGGGCATTCGAAGCTACCACTTTTATTGTTCGCATCTCATGGAAACCTATCCAAAAATAGAAAAAAGGCGATTGATAGAAAAAATAAAATGATACCCTAGAAAAGTAGGGAGAAATCAATTCGACCTTGAAGTGAGAAAAGGGAGAGGAAATGATTTGTACCAGGACGGTCTTGAGCATACAGAAATCCGAAAGAGTAAGTGTTCGTGTTTTATGATCAATACTCCCAAGTTGAGAGCTCACACTTAAAATGAAAAGAGAGATTGATGATGAGGAGTCAAAGTTCGAAGGAGCAGTGGTTTGAATTAAAGTGTGTTGATATGCTTATGGTGAAGTACATCGAGTACGTTAGAAACAATTCTACTTCCACAAAGACGAAAAACATTTAACACTACAATGTCACAAGGTACAAGTTCACTCGCTTTATCTTTATTTGTTTTCAATAAAATAACTTCACCATGCTCGACTTTTGTTTGCTTGAGGACAAACAAAAGATAAGTGTGGAGGAGTTGATAGCATCATATTTTACATGTTTTTATACATTAGAATAAGTTAGTTTTGGGTTTTATAACTAACATTTAGTGTGGTATTAATATTTTTGCATGAGATTATATGTTTTTAGGTACTTGGAGCTAAACATGAGTAGTTGAGATGTTTTTGGAGCTTACTGAAACCTACAGGAAGACTAGTGACATTGCCTAGATCATGCACATTCGAAGATGGATTTCACAAAAATCAAAGAAGGCAAAATCGACCCTAATATCAACCTGTAGGGGTCGATATTGAGACCAAAAAACTTCCAGAGAATCCTCGAAGGTTGCATCGACCAGTCAAGCCCTGGGACCCAAAATTGACCATAGAATCAACCTATCAGGGTTGATGCTAACCTCCGAGAAAGCTGAAAAATTTCCGACGTGGCAAGATATGACTTGAGCACCTTGTCATTTCGAGTTCTAAGCCTCCAGAAACAAGATAAGGACGAAATGGATGGTTCGAGAAAACTCGAATACTATATAATCACTTGTAATCTCACTAGAGAAAAGGAGAAGAACACACACACAAAAACATATCTTTGCTTCCGTCAAATTTCAGATCTAATAAAGTTCTTCCTCTTTAGGTCAATACTTGTTCTTATTCTTTTGTTTATGCTTTGATTACTGTTCTATATTAGTTTGCCTTTCAGTTTTATTTATTATTTTATAAGTCAAACCTTGTCTCTCTAACCCACAAGAGACAAGAGTCTAGATCCTTTAGACCACAAGGAATGGTGGTCAATGATGGAATCTATGTTTTAGGATTCATTACTGTACTTAACCAATCTAGCTATTCTAGTGTGAACTTTAATGCTGAGTATTCTCTCATGGGAGATACTTAAGAGTACAACTGAATCCAGTAGGTGTGGTTGTCTATTTAAAAGTGTTTGATGCCACAAGAGTGGATTAAACCTTCAGATCTGCATACTAGAGAGTCATAGCTAGTGTCAAATTTGTTGTTTGATAGAATTAATTATAGATCTGGCTTTGGCCAAGTTAGATTGAATATCTTTGGAGTATTTCACCACGAGAGTGGGTTGTACTTTAGAAACAAATCTATCTTTCACTTTGTATTCTTGAGGCGAGAGTCTAAGGATACTTAGTATTCAATGATGAGAACATATGAAATGCATATCCAGTTTGTCATGAGAGTGGATCTGGATATAGAGTCTAACATACCATGAGAGTGGACTAGCAAGATATAGAAAATTCCTAGAATGACAAATATAAATTATTTAGATAAAACATGAATTCTAGATTTAGGTTTCCTGATTTAGACTATCATCCATATTTTGTACATAGTTAGTTTATTATTGTTGTTTACTTCATGCAATTTAATTATGTTTAAGCTTAATTTAGATTTATTTGTTTTCTTAGTTTATAAGTCAATTTACCTTATTTCCTATTTATTTATTTTCATAATCATTTTAGATTAGGAATCAGCCCCACTCTATTTTATTTCCACCTAGATTAGATCTACATTTGCATTCTCTATGTAGTTATTCTATTTCCCTATGGATCGATCCCGTATTACTATAATTGCATTTAACTCTGCACTTGCGGTTTTAAGGGTTAAACTCTCGAGATTAATTTCTTGGGTGAAACCTGTGAAGAGGCATAAAAACCTCCCATCAGAAACTATTGTACCCATGATCTGGAAATGCCTTTTGTAGTTTTCGCACTTAAGATTTGGAGATCTTATTTATATGGAGAAAAAGTGCAAGTCTTTACATATCATAAAACTTTGAAGTATATCTTCACTCAACCAGAGTTGAATCTTCGTCAGAGGAGATGGATGGAGTTTGTTGCTGACTACGATTTGGAGATTATTTACCATCCGGGTAAAGCTAACTTAGTGGCGGGCGCACTAAGCAGGAAACGAGTTGTTTCTGACACGGAGAAAGACATGGAATGTCTTGTTGGTATGGTCAGTACTTTGAGGCTGAACGCTTTGACTAATGAAATAAAACCGTTGGATCTTGGTGTCGTGAACCAAGAAGATTTGTTGACAAGGGTACGAATTGACCAGGAAAAAGATCAGCATCTGAGGAAACTTACTCAGAATGATAAGACAGAGTATCTGACTTCGAATAACGGTACTATCTTGGTGAATGGCCGTGTGTGTGTTCCTAATGACCAGGAATTACGGAATGAGATCCTTAAGGAAGCACACCAATTTAAGTTTTTGATACATCCAGGATCCATAAAAATGTATCGGGATCTTAAGCGCTACTACCATTGAAACGGTATGAAGCGTGATGTTGCTCAGTGGGTTGCGAATTATTCAGTTTATGAGAGAGTTAAGATCAAACATCAGGTTCTTGGTGAGTTGTTGAGGAGTTTGTCTGTTCCCGAGTGGAAGTGGGATATGATATCTATGGACTTTATCATGGGATTACCGATCCGTGACAAGAAGGTTGTTATCTGGGTCATCGTGGACCGACTGACCAAATCCGCTCACTTTCTTGCGGTTAACAAGAGAGATGATTCAGAGAAACTAGCCGAGTTGTACGTTATGGAGATCGTACAGTTGCATGGAGCACCGACTATTATTGTGTCTGACAGAGACTCTAAGTTTGCTGGTCAACCACTTTGGAGAGAGCTTCAGAAGAAGTTTGGTACGAAAGTACACATGAGCACGGCTCATATCCTCAGACAGATGGTCAGTCTGAGAGGACTATTTAGACGCTAGAGGACTTATTGAGAGCTTGTGTTCTGGATTGGGGTGATCAGTGGACAGATCATTTAAGTCTGGCCGAGTTTGCTTACAACACCAGTTACCATGCAAGTATCAGTATGTCTCTGTTTGTGGCTCTGTACGGACGGCCTTGTCGTACACCCATCTGTTGGACCTAGGTGGGGGAGCGTAATATTTTGGGTAAAGATTTTGTCTTGGAGACGTCAGATCGGATCAGAGTTGTGAGAGCAAAGATGAGAGAAGCTCAGGATCGACAGAAAAGTTATGATGATAAGCATCGCAGAGAGTTAGAGTTTGCCTTTGGGGATCTAGTGTATCTTAAGATGATCACTTATAAGGGAAAATATCCGGCAAAGAAGCAGTCTAAGTTGTCGCCAAAATATCTGGAGAGAATCGGACTGGTATCCTATAACTTGGAGTTGCCACAGTCTATGTTCGCCTTTCATAAGGTATTTCACGTCTCTATGCTAAGAAAATGCATAACCCCTAGAGACGTAGTGTTACCTGTGGTACCGGCAGACCTATAGGGTAACATGAGTATTATCGGAAGACCCGTAAGGATCATTGGTACGAAATTTAAGACGGTTAAGAAGAAAGTTGTACCATAGATTCATGTTGTTTGGGACCGTGATGGAGAGGAAAAAATCACGTGAGAACCCGAGGAAGTTATGAAAGCAAACTTCAAAAAATAGTTTGAGAAGCAAGTTGCTTATAAGTGATAGAGCTCATATTTACATGTTTTTACATATTTATATACACTAATATTATGCATTCTAGTTAGCATTTAGGACTATTTTAGTGCATTTGTATATGTTTATGTGTTTATAGGTACCTGGAGCAAACCGGTGTTTCTAGAGTGTTTTGGGAGCTTGAGAAGCCACATGGACTTTGGAGCTAGTTATTCGGGCCAAGAACATCACGGAAAGCTTCCCGAGAAGCTTCACAAAGGAGGCATGATCGATGTGCTTCCCCAAGGTGAGCATCGACCATGTGCATCGACCACGTGGTCGATGCTGGCCTCGACGAAATAAACTCGAAATTCGATGTTTTGACATGTAGGCACTGTTTGGGGGCTTACGGTCGAACAAAAAGGAATTAAGCTACAAAAAAACTTGCTATGGAATCTTGATTCAAAATGGAAGCTCTGAGACTTTGAATCAAGTAAAGAGCTACTCAGAATCAGAAGATATGAGTTTTACAAATCAGGTGACTCTGAACTCACCTGGTTTGGACCTACGTGCACTGTTTCAAATATTACGATCGAACCAAAAATAATTTGGCTACAAACATACTTTATATGGAATCTTGATTCAAATTGGAAGCTCCACGAATTGGAATCATACCAAACCGAGATCAGATGCGAAAGTTATTCAAGTTCTAATCCAGAAGATCTTACACTTGCCTTATTTGGCACCTTGCGAGTTTAATGCACAAGTGATCTTTTTCCAAACCCTCTTGGGCACGACCTAGCCTCTTCCTAAAGTCCTAATACTTTATATAAACACATGTAATGCTCATTAGAGGGGGTTCCCACTTTTTAAACAACTTTATAGCCACCACTTAGAGAAAAATCTCATATGTTCTTTTGTTCTTAAGTTTTATTATGCAAGTTCTTTAGTTCTTCTTTTTGTTCTTCTATTGCTTTATTTACAGCTTTTGTTTATTGTTTATCATGTCTTCTATCTCATATACTACTGTTACCTTAACCGATTAACTACCTTGTATGTGTTCCTAAGGCTAGATTTACTCCCTTGGGAGTTAACTAAGAGCTTGGTCTAATCCAAAAGGCGTGACCAAGTGTTTCGGGAATTCTCTACACCATGAGAGTGGGTAGAGGTTTCAGATCTACATACTCGGAATAATAGTTAATCGATAAATCTAGTTTTAACTTGTGAGGTTATCCAAATTAGCTTTGATCAGGTTAGTTTAGCATCTTAGGGTCTTGATGACATGAGAGTGGATCAAGATCTCGGAACTAAACACGTTAGAAGATTGGCTACTTTGTAGAATTGCAATTGCTAATCAATCTAGTCGATGACGAGTTCGTTCTCAATGCTTGTAGAGCACCATGAGAGTGGGGGTTTTACAGAGAAATTAGTATATTACGAAAGTCGACTAATTTATATACGAAATCTCTAGACCGATGGATACTAACAAAGGGTTAAAGAACATCAATTCTCATATTAGAAGATTTTCGTCTTCATTCTCATTCACCCTTGGGATCGTTTTCTTTATTATTGTTTAATCGATATTTAATTTAAGATTATTTTATTATATGTAATTTAATTTATGCAATTTACTTTATGCAATTTATTTTACGTAATTTAATTTATGCACTTTAATTTACGCAATTTAATTTCCATTTAATTTATGCAATTTACTTTACGTATTTTACTTTATGTAATTTATTTTCTATTATTTAAATTACGCAATTTATTTTATGCAATTTAATTTCTGCAATTTATTTTATGCAATTTAATTTATGCACTTTATTTTTCGCTATTTAAATTATGCAATTTATTTTCTGTTATTTAAATTACGTAATTTATTTTACGCAATTTATTTTCAGTTATTTAAATTACGCAATTTATTTTATGCACTTTAGTTAATTAAACCTAAAATTCAAAACTCTACATTTCACCTGATTTCACTTTAGATAATTTAATTTCCGTCTTTGCTTTTGAGAAGTTCTGCCAATACTTAGTCGGTTCTAAAGTCATTGTACACACAGATCATGCGGCACTAAGGTATCTACTCACTAAGAAAGACACAAAACGGAGGCTACTCCGCTGGATATTACTCCTCGAAGAGTTTGATTTAGAAATAAAAGACAAGAAAGGAATAGAGAATGGAGTGGCGGACCACCTTTCTCGGATGAGAATCGATGATGAAATCCCTATCGGCGATTCATTACCAGAGGAACAAGTCTATGCCATTAGAGTACTTATCGGCGAACACAACCTCAATAAGGAGCTGAAAAGCATCAACGCCATCAAGGACAAGTCACAATGGTACGCCGACATCGTCAATTATCTCGCTTGTGGAAAAAACCCACATGATCTCGTCGGATATCACAAGAAAAAGTTTTTCAAGGAGATCAATTGGTATTATTGGGATGATCCAAACCTCAAAACGCTATATAAGGATAAAATATATAGAAGATGTGTTCATGAGCATGACGTTCACGGGATCTTGACGGGATGCCATGGATCAACATACGGAGGACATTTTGCTACATTCAAGACGGTGGCTAAAATTTTGCAAGCTGGATTTTGGTGGCCGACTTTGTTCAAAGATGCTCATCGATTCATCCTAGTTTGTGATGCATGTCAAAGAAGAGGAAACATAAGTCGAAATAATGGAGGTAGAAGTCTTTGATGTGTGGGTCATCGATTTCATGGGACATTTCTCAAACTCTCATGGTAACAACTACATCCTAGTGGCGGTTGATTACGTATCCAAGTGGGTAGAAGCCGTTGCAAGTCCAACAAATGACGTGAAGGTAGTTCTTAAACTTTTTAAGAGCATAATATTGCCGAGATTTGAAGTTCCAAGAGTGGTGATTAGCGACGGAGGAACACACTTCATCAAACGAACTTTCGACAAACTACTAAGGAAGCATGATGTTAGACACAAGGTGGCAACAGCATATCATCCTCAAACAAACAGACAAGTGGAGGTTTCAAACTGGGAAATCAAAGCAATCTTGGAGAAGACGGTGAATATTTCACGAAAATACTGGTCGCTTAAGGTAGACGATGTTTTGTGGGCTTATCGTACAGCTCCTTTCAACCTTCTCTAGGGAAAGTCTTGTCATTTTCCGGTTGAGCTAGAATACAAAGCTATGTGGACTGTCAAGATGTTGAACTACAACATAAAAACCGATGCGGAGAAGCGCCTAATTCAACTAAACGAGTTAGACGAGATTCGCCGAGACGCTTATGAGAATGCTCGAATATACAAGAAGAGGACAAAGGCATTTCATGACAAGCGAATACTTCACCAAGAATTTAAGGTAAACGATCAAGTCCTACTATTTAACTCTCGTTTGAAGCTCTTTCCGGGAAAGCTCTGATCTCGTTGGTCCGGTCCCTTTAAGATAAAGTCAGTAACGCCTTACGGAGCTATAGAGCTATGGGACAATAGTGGAGAGAGTTTCAAGGTGAACGGACAACGATTAAACCCGTATATGAGTTCTGAAATCATTGGCAGACGGGAGATCGTAGAGTTAGAAGATCCACCCGACCTTTCGGAAGAGTCTCAGGATCAGTGAAACAATAACATCGTCGAGCTCACGACGTTAAATAAGCATTATATCCTTGTATATACGTTTTTTAATTTTAGTTTATTTTTCAGTTTTTTGTATTTTTCTGTTTTTGTTTTTCTGTTTTTCTGTTTTCTGTTTTAATTTTCAGGTTATTTTCAACATAAAAAAAATATAAATCAAGGACTTGAAAAACGTGGGAGCTGGAATCCCACAAACCCGATAAAAATTTAAGGTATGAATTTTCTTGCTTCTTTACCCCCTTTACGGTTTTATCTCACAATGTGGACATTGTGATTTAAGTGTGGGGAGGAGTCTTGCGATCTACGGAGGTAATTTTTTTTTCCTTGACATCTTTTGATGGAAGTTTTCCCACAAGTTTTTCGTATTTTGAGAGATTGTTACACTCTTTTCCTTGTTCATAGGTTCAATAACATATGAAAAAGTTTTTAATGAGGTAGCAATAGAAATTGTTAATTGTGTTATTTGTGTTAATGTTTGGATGCTTATATTCACTAGAAAATTTGGAAAATCTATGAGTGGATCAACAAACCCCAAAAAAAAAGATCGTTTTCCCGCAGATTTAGACAAATCAGAGTTGACTTCTCACCTTAATGAATTTAATTATTCTCGATTTGGGGCTTGAGATACATCCGACATGATACCTCTATGAGACCCTACAAGGCTCGTCTAAGTAAGTATCATTCCCCTCTTCTTTCCCTTCGATAAAAAAAGAAAAGGAAAAGAAAAAGAATGAGAAAAGAAAAGAAAGAAAAAGGATATAGAAGCGAACCGAGCATTGGAAGCAACAACTTTCAATGTTCGTGTCTCAAGAAAATTTGTCCTAGAAAAAGAAAAGAACTTAAAAGAAAAGGCGATCGATAGAAAAAATAAAATGATACCCTAGAAAAGTAGGGAGAAATCGATCGACCTTGAAGTGAGAAAAGGGAGAGGAAATGAATTGTACTAAGACAGTCTTGAGCTTATAGAAATCCGAAAGAGTAAGTGTTCATGTCCTTTGATCGATATTCCCAAGTTGAGAGCCCATGCTTAAAATAAAAAGAGGAGTCAACAATGAGGAGTTTATTGTTTATCATGTCTTCTATCTCATATACTGTCGTTACCCTCGGAGTTATGAGTGAGTAGATCCTTTAGATCTCTTAGGTGGAAATCGATGATGGGATTTACTGATTAGAGATTGATGTTTTGTGTTCTTAACCGATTAACTACCTTATATGTTTTTCTAAGGCTAGATTTACTCCCTTGGGAATTGTCAAAGAGATTGGTCTAATCCAAAAGGCGTGACCAAGTGTTTTGGGAAATTTCTACACCGTGAGAGTGGGTAGAGGTTTCGGATCTACATACTCGGAATAATAGTTAATCGATAAATCTATTTTTAACTTGTGAGCTTATCTAAATTAGCTTTGATCAAGTTAGTTTAGTGATATAAGTCAATTCCTTACTAGACCAAGATTTTGTTGTAGTATAGTAAGGTGTCAATCCATAAGGGTGAAGATATTAAGAAAAAGGATGAGATCAAATCATTCAAGTCAAGCCAAGCAAGAGCGTATAGGACTCTAACAACCTAGACGGAAATTAGAAATAGAAGCTAAAGCGAATCAATTCAAAGACTAACGGAAACAAGGCAATAGCAGAAACAGCGTATAGGACTAGACGAAAATTTAATCAAAGCAAGAGAAGTTCCTAAGGATGGGGTAATCGATTCAGTGTATCTCCTTAGCCTACCCAGGTGGTCTAACAAAACTCAATCAAGCTATTCCCTAGACATCAAACATCACAACCAGTTAAGTCCACTCCCGTGATAAGTAACCTCAAGCTAGGCCAGTTGCAGACCCAATCCCTTGGCGAAATCTACCCTAGCAGGCAATAAGAATCAGTTCAATATTGTCAATAAACACCCTAGGCATCTAATCCCTTAGGCTAGGTATGCAAATCTCTAACATCAATTCATTCAAGCATTTTATCAAACACCTTCTGGGTGGAAAAACACCTAAGATCTAATCTCAATTGATCAGAGAGAAATTAGCATTAAGAACACTGATTTAGAAGGGAATTTAAACAATCAACTCTTAAACCACCTAGGAGACTAAGAATTCACACTAATCTAACCCATCCTCAAGAACCCTAATGACTACTCAGAAATCATAAAGAAAATTAAGAACATAAACCCAGAAATCATAAAAACTTGCATAGATGATAAAGATAGATAGAGAAATGATAGAACAGAAGAAATCAACTCAAAATAACAAGCAGAAATAAAATTACAAAGTCTAGAAATCAAGAACAATGAAGAATAGAAGGAAAACTCGAAAATTAGGCATAAAACTCAAGCTTCGAAGTTTTAATCCCACATTAGGTATTTATACTAAGTCTTAGAAACCCTAAAACGTCATGGGCAAAATGGTAAAAACGCGCAAGGTAAGGTCCAACTCGACCCTGTGTAGGTCGAGTGCTGTGCTCGAGCTGATGAGATCAAGATTGCATTTTTGTGTGTTGAGCTCGAGCCTCCTACTCGACCCTATGGGCTCGAGTCAGACTTGAAATTTCCAAGACTCCTCTTTTGTGTTGGGCTCGATCATGGAGCTCGAGCAGGCGTGCTCGAGCTCGGCCAAAAATCTCAAAGATGCCACCTTTCGCCTCAGCTCGACCCCTTGACTCGACCCTACAGGCCAGAGTCTGCTTCTGCACCATCTCCTGCCTTAGCTCGACCCCTTGACTCGACCCTACAGGCCAGAGTCTGCTTCTGCACCATCTCCTGCCTTAGCTCGACCCCTTGACTCGACCCTACAGGCCAGAGTCTGCTTCTGCACCATCTCCTGCCTTAGCTCGACCCTCCTACTCGACCCTACAGGCCAGAGTCTGACGTCCAGGACAGCTTCGAGTCTAACGTCTCCAGAATCGCCTGAAAGTACCTGTAACAAGCCAAATATGCAAGATGTATGCAAACCTAATGCAAAACACTCTAAGTATGCAAAACTATAAATAAATGACAAGAACAGGTCAAATAACATGTCTAAATGAATGAATAATGCAAGCTAAAACCATATAAAATGCAGACATATCAACTCCCCCAAACTTAGTCTTTGCTTGCCCTCAAGCAAACAGAAGAATAAAAATGGAGAAGAGGTTTGAAAGTGGGGATTCAGAACCAAAACTTGCAGATATAACCGATGATCTCAATGTCCAAGTTACCAATTCTAGAATGCAAAGTTTATGAACTCTACTCAAAAACATTAGCCATACTCTTCACAGCACAAGTTCAATCAAATCTCAACCTAGACATGCATTCAAATCTATCATTCCCATTAACATTTATTTAAACAGAAACCATGAATCAAGCTATGCACATTCAATGAACTCATTTGGCTAAGGGTAAGGTCAAGAGACAAAAATGGTCCCTTCAGTATGGTTTTATCATTTCAGAACAAGGATCTCTCAATGAGAAGGAATGAGCTTTAGTAGAATGCTAAAGGTAAGAACCAACCTATGCATACAAGAATAGACTCTCATCTACCCAGTCCTACACAAGTGTTCTTAACCTTCAAGTCTAAACCCAGAAAGTCATCCTAATTCTACCCTTGACCCTCAGGCTTCCCTTTTGATTTCTTGGATCAGTTTCATCTTTTCTTTTTGTTTTTGGCTCTAGGAGAGGTTATATAAATACTTCTAGCGGATTGGGGTTTTTCTCATGGGTTTTCATGACCAGCTTGGGCATTTTTCATGTTTTTAAGACTTTAAGCTTTTTGCCCTTTCTATTCTTATATTCAGCACCCCCTAATCCTTTACTAGATACTTAGACATTCAGATCATTCCCCTCCTAAGAGCTTTTATCCTTTTCTTTCAATCTTTTCCAAGTTTTTCATTCTTTTCTATCCACAGAACCAACCCCAATACCCAATGATCAAGATTCCACCTAATTCCTATCTGATTCGAAAATTGCAAACCAGAACTACATGAGAATCTATCCTTGTCGGCTCAAACCTAACACTTTCTACCAAGCTCATTCAGAAATAGGTCTCACACACTCAAGAAAATAATATCATGGCTTGAAAGAAGGCTAGGCTAAAGGCATGGTAAAACTGTTCTAATGATGAGAACAGCTACTTGGATCAGCAAAGGGTGGTATAAACAGATGAAAGAAAATCCAAGTATGTATATGGTATCCATGAGTTCAGATGCAGTGCATAGGCATGATAATTATGAGTCAAAATTCAGGTTCAAATAGATAGGGAATGACAGAAAATCACAGCATGCTTCAGCTAAGACTCGATCTAGTTGTGCAATCAGAACATGGTTCAGTCTTACTTCAAGCTCAATATCAAGGCATTAAACAACTAGAAACGAGGGCATTGAAGTCATACAGTTGGATCAGCAAGTTTACAAAGTTTAAATCATCATCATCCCCTATGCATATGCAACAGCCCTATATGAAACAATCTAGACTCAATCCTAATATGAAGATGCAATACTACATGAACACTCTGTTTTTAAAGATTTTTCAAAAAAAATTTTAATTTTTTTGGTTTTTCTATGCCATAGATGAAGACTCAAGGATGCACAAAATCAAAATAAGAAGAGAGAAAACACATCAAACAAATCTTAACCTTTCCCCCAAACCTAAATTACACAGTCCCTTGTGTAATAAAAATTTGTAAAGAAAGATCAAGAGATAACAGAAAACAAGAAAATGTTGCATCTAATATATACAAGAATGGATGGAACAGGTACCTCAAGGCTTGGAGAAGAAGGAGGAGATCGAGTTCTCGTCTTGAGCATGGGGGCTCGAGCTGGTGGCTCGAGTCAGACGAGTGCAGGTGTCTGGCTCGATCTCAGGGCTCGAGTTGGGTGCTCGAGTCAAGCCATTCCTGTGCGTTTTTGCCTCCTTTTCATGATTCACCTCTCATACTTTCCTGAAATCACACAATCAAGACAAAATCAAAAAGCTTAGCACACTTATTTGACGTTTTTTTTAAAAACTAAAACAAAGAAATATGTACAGAGATAGACATGGGACTTCCTCCCAAGTGAGCTTGTTTATAGTCTCTAAGCTTGACTTCCTTTTTCTTAGGTCTATGGTGGTTCATGGAGGGGAACTGAGGTCTCCTCTGCAATGATCTGACCAAGTATGAATGGCTTGACCCCTTGTTCATTCATTGTACTCTCAGCTCTATCCTTTCGTTCCAGAGACTTCTCTTTCTCATCATAGACCTTTAGGGGTGGAGCTTCATCAACCTTCTCAACTGTGCCAATGTACTGCACTTTCTCATCACGGTAGCCATCATCCTTGATAGTCATTGTGCCACATAGCTCATTAGGAGAAGCTTTTAGTGGGTAATAGGCTTTGTCATCCACATTCATAAGAACCACCCTTTGGTTCTTGAAGTCCATGTTTGCACCAGTAGTGTTGAGGAAGGGGGTTCCAAGAAGGAGTGGGAGCTTGTTGGCCTTCTTCATTTCCATAACAACAAAGTCTGTTGGGACTATACAGTCCCTAACTTTAACTGGGTAATCTTCCAGAAGACCAAGTGGCTTTCGTGAATGAGCGTCTCCAAAACTGATGGGCAATGGGTGATAAGTGAGGTGTCTTATCCCTAGATTTTCTAGCATCTCACGGGACATGACATTCACACTTGAACCGGAGTCGCATAGAGCATCCTCAATTACCAAATCACCAAGAAGGCAGGTTATGGAGAACATACCAGGATTGCCAAGCTTGGGGAGAGACTTAGGCTCAATCTTTGTCGTGCTTGGTGAATCAACGCAATCAACACTACCCTCGTTTTCAACCATGGTTACGTCCTTATCTTTCTTGAATCTTCCTGGGAATGGAAGTTTAGGTTTGTAAGGAGGGGGGACAAAGGGTGCTGTTTTTTTCTCTGAAACAGCAGGTTTTGCAGCAGGTGGAGTGCTGGCTCGACCCCCTAGCTCGAGCTGGGTGCTAGAGTCAGCCTCCAGACGAGTTTTTTCGTGTTCTTTGCAGATCAAATCCTCCCCATCTTCAACCTCACTGTCCACAGTGACTGGAACTGAACCTTCCCTAGCAGGTAACTCTTTTCCGCTTCTTAAGGTGATTGCATTGGTGTTAGCATCTGAACCATAAAGCAAAGCCTCAATTTCTCTAACATCCGCTTCATGAGCAGCAATAGGACTTAATTCCATTGAAAAGATAGCATTGCAATACTCCTTGGGGTTTTGAATTGCTTTTCCTGG
This sequence comes from Boechera divaricarpa, assembly GCA_026770425.1. Lineage (NCBI taxonomy): Eukaryota > Viridiplantae > Streptophyta > Magnoliopsida > Brassicales > Brassicaceae > Boechera > Boechera divaricarpa. The sequence goes on along the minus strand of CM049188.1, from coordinate 11,355,893 downwards.
AAGTTGTCCAATAGGTGCTGTGGAGGAAGTAGATGCAGTGGTTCCCTCCAAATACTTAATCCTGGAGTTCAATGTCTCAATCTTGCTATTGAGAGCGTTGTAGTTGTAGTCCAACTGGGTTTTGAGTTCACCAAATTTCTTGGCTGTTTCAAGTGCTCCAGCTGTTTGACCCTGTAGGAGTTGCTGCAGCAAAGTGTTTGTCTGTTGATCAGGAGCGGTAGAAGACTGAGCGTAGTGAGACTGAAAACCCGGTGGTGGACCCATGACTCCTTGTTGCTGATAGTTGTTCGTGTAGTGCTGCTTAGGAACAAAACCTTGATTCTTGTTATAGGCAGCAAAAGGTTTGGACTGAGGCGGTGGTTGCTGAGGTGGGTAGACTTGGTCTTGAGGGTTAGCAACATTGGGACTCCTGTATGACAGATTCGGGTTGTTCTTGTAGTTGATGAAACCTTTGTTGCCCAGCCAGCATCAACGTCTTGGTTGAGGAAGTTACTACTGCTGGCCGTATCTAGAAGCATGCGGACCTTCGGGAGAACTCCTCTGTAGAGAGTGCTAAGGAGGGATTCATTGCTAAAACCGTGGTGAGGGCATTGAGTAGTGTAGCCCTTGAAGCGATCCCAGCATTCGCAGAAACTTTCACCATCTTTCTGTGTAAATCCAGAGATTTCATTCCTCAAGCGCGCTGTCCTGGCATTGGAGAAAAACTTAGCAAGGAAGGCTTTCTTGCAGTCATCCCAGGAAGTGATGGATCCATGGGGTAGAGTCTTTTCCCAGTGATGGGCTCTGTCACCAAGAGAGAAGGGAAAGAGCCTTAGCTTGAAACCATCTTCACTGACCCCATTGATCTTGGTAAGGCTGCAGAGGCTATCACACTCAACCAGATGATAAAGAAGGTCCTCCATAGGGAGTCCATGACAATTGTGATTACGCACCATAGCGCTCAAGCTGCTGTTGATCTAGCAATGGGTGGTCTGGGCCGTAGGAGGGACAATCCCTTGTCTATTGGTATGAGTATTAGGAGCGTCGCCTGCACCTATCAGACGGGGTCTTCGCTGATGAGGCACATGTTCAGGCTGTGGTGGTGGAATATGATCAGTCATATTTATTGGATCTTGGAGATCTGTGTTGAGAAGTTCACTCGGCTCTCTCAACTGTTGCGGTAACCTGTGAATATTATCAATGTATCGGATGAGGTTCTGACTGCCTTGAGATCGCGTGTGCATGCAGGGGGAGGCAGACTCGATGCACTGGCTCAAGCAGACGTGGGCGAGAGAGGCAGACTCGAGCTGCAAGGGTCGAGCTGGGGACCTCGAGTCAAGAAACGTCCTGCAAACCAAAGACAGAAAAAGAAAATCAAAGTGAGTAACAGAGTATATAGAAAAGAACTTGATCTAGAACGATATGAAATCCTAAATGTAACAAACAACACCCAAATGGCAACGGCGCCAAATTGATATAAGTCAATTCCTTACTAGACCAAGATTTCGTTGTAGTATAGTAAGGTGTCAATCCATAAGGGTGAAGATATTAACCAAAAAGGATGAGATCAAATCATTCAAGTCAAGCCAAGTAAGAGCGTATAGGACTCTAACAACCTAGACGGAAATTAGAAATAAAAGCTAAAGCGAATCAATTCAAAGACTAACGGAAACAAGGCAATAGCAGAAACAGCGTATAGGACTAGACGAAAATTTAATCAAAGCAAGAGAAGTTCCTAAGGATGGGGTAATCGATTCAGTGTATCTCCTTAGCCTACCCAGGTGGTCTAACAAAACTCAATCAAGTTATTCCCAAGACATCAAACATCACAACCAGTTAAGTCCACTCCCGTGATAAGTAACCTCAAGCTAGGCCAGTTGCAGACCCAATCCCTTGGCGAAATCTACCCTAGCAGGCAATAAGAATCAGTTCAATATTGTCAATAAACACCCTAGGCATCTAATCCCTTAGGCTAGGTATGCAAATCTCTAACATCAATTCATTCAAGCATTTTATCAAACACCTTCTGGGTGGAAAAACACCTAAGATCTAATCTCAATTGATCAGAGAGAAATTAGCATTAAGAACACTGATTTAGAAGGGAATTTAAACAATCAACTCTTAAACCACCTAGGAGACTAAGAATTCACACTAATCTAACCCATCCTCAAGAACCCTAATGACTACTCAGAAATCATAAAGAAAATTAAGAACATAAACCCAGAAATCATAAAACTTTGCATAGATGATAGAGAAATGATAGAACAGAAGAAATCAACTCAAAATAACAAGCAGAAATAAAATTACAAAGTCTAGAAATCAAGAACAATGAAGAATAGAAGGAAAACTCGAAAATTAGGCATAAAACTCAAGCTTCGAAGTTTTAATCCCACATTAGGTATTTATACTAAGTCTTAAAAACCCTAAAACGTCATGGGCAAAATGGTAAAAACGCGCAAGGTAAGGTCCAACTCGACCCTGTGTAGGTCGAGTGCTGTGCTCGAGCTGATGAGATCAAGATTGCATTTTTGTGTGTTGAGCTCGAGCCTCCTACTCGACCCTATGGGCTCGAGTCAGACTTGAAATTTCCAAGACTCCTCTTTTGTGTTGGGCTCGATCATGGAGCTCGAGCAGGCGTGCTCGAGCTCGGCCAAAAATCTCAAAGATGCCACCTTTCGCCTCAGCTCGACCCCTTGACTCGACCCTACAGGCCAGAGTCTGCTTCTGCACCATCTCCTGCCTTAGCTCGACCCCTTGACTCGACCCTACAGGCCAGAGTCAGCTTCTGCACCATCTCCTGCCTTAGCTCGACCCCTTGACTCGACCCTACAGGCCAGAGTCTGCTTCTGCACCATCTCCTGCCTTAGCTCGACCCTCCTACTCGACCCTACAGGCCAGAGTCTGACGTCCATGACAGCTTCGAGTCTAACTTCTCCAGAATCGCCTGAAAGTACCTGTAACAAGCCAAATATGCAAGATGTATGCAAACCTAATGCAAAACACTCTAAGTATGCAAAACTATAAATAAATGACAAGAAAAGGTCAAATAACATGTCTAAATGAATGAATAATGCAAGCTAAAACCATATAAAATGCAGACATATCATTTAGCATCCTAGGGTCTTTATGCCATGAAAGTGGATCAAGATCTCGGAACTAAACACGTTAGAAGACTGGCTACTTTGTAGAATTGCAATTGCTTGTCAATCGGGTCGATGACGAGATCGTTCTCAATGCTTGTAGAGCACCACGAGAGTGGGGTTTTTACAGAGAAATTAGTATATCACGAAAGTGCACTAATTTATATACGAAATCTCTAGACCGATGGATACTAACGAATGGTTAAAGAATATCAATTCTCATATTAGAAGATTTCTGGATTCGTTCTCATTCACTCTTGGGATCGTTTTCTATATTATTGTTTAATCGTTTTTTAATTTAAAATTATTTTATTTTATGCAATTTAATTTATGCAATTTACTTTCTGCAACTTATTTTATGCAATTTAATTTATGCACTTTAATGTACGTAATTTATTTTTCGTTATTAAATTTATGCAATTTACTTTACGTAATTTATTTTCTATTATTTAAATTATGCAATTTAATTTCTGCACTTTAATTTATGCATTTTATTTTTTGCTATTTAAATTACGTAATTAATTTTCTGTTATTTAAATTACGCAATTTATTTTACGTAATTTATTTTATGCAATTTATTTTACGTAATTTATTTTATGCAATTTATTTTACGCAATTTATTTTCAGTAATTTAATTATTGTTTATTTATTTTATGCACTTTAGATAATTAAACCTAAAACCCAAACTCTATAATTCACCTAGATTAGATTTATTCTTGTACTCTCTGTGTAACTATTCTCTGTCTCTGTGGATCGATCTCGTACATACTACAACTGCATTACTGTGCACTTGCGGTATAATCAGGTTAAACTCTCGAAACTATTTCCTAATAGGGCTCGGGTGAAACCTGAGACGAGGTGAAACAAAACCTCCTATCAATAAGCCGAGATCGTAGATTCGAGAACGAATCTTTTTGTAGTGGGAGAGAATTGTAAGACCCGTCCTTCGGACAACTGATTTCTCGGCACGGACAGAGTGTCGGATAGGCTGGAAATGCCGATGTTTGGACTGGACTGGATAGTCAAGAAATTCAGAAATGTACGATGTTTAGAAATCATCGGGACGAGCTGTATCATCGGTGTCCATGTGTTGTATCGTCGATGTCTATGTGATGTATCGTCGGTGTATGTGTGTTGTATTGTCGGTGTCCTTGTGTTGTATCGTCAGTGTCCATGTGCTGTATGCGGTACGCTAATTTGTCGGACTGTCCAGATGCGATACGGACGAACAGACCGTCCGGATGGGATTTCTGCGATCGTATGGAGGTACGATCCGGATTAGAAAACTTTCGGACAAAGACGTCCAAAAGTGGAAAATTCCAACAGGAAGTGTCCTTTAGACACGTTTGGTCGGTCGTTCGGACAGGACAGCATACGGTCGTACGGACAAGAATCCAAGATTTTGGGACAATGGCATGAATTTCGGACAAGGAATGTCCGAGAATAGGTGTTGGTCGGATTTCAAACAAGAGATGTCCGAATGGATAAAGTTTGGCCGAGAGAATCTGATCGGATCTTTGGTCGGTCCGGTACAGGGACTTTTGGGGTCCGATTGGACCAAACTTAAATTGAACCAGGATCTTTTGATTTTATGTGATTGGACCGACCTAAGGGGCTGTGAAATCGTGAATAAAGGCTGAAAGGAGGACACGGGCCGAATTTAGAATTTTGGCCCGCAGAGACTTAGATAAATTGGAACTTTTCTAAGTGTTGGCCCGTTTGGTGTAGTGTTTTGGTCGAGTCTTTTTAATGGCTTTTGTCGAGTTTGAGCAGCCGCACAAGACTTAGAAAACTCGAGTTTGCTGAGAGAGAAATCGTGAGATCCTTTGGCCGTGAGAAGAGATCTGAGTCTGTGAGCCTGATCCGCGATTGGTAAGCGGTTTCTCCTTGTTTTTTTGTGGTTTTGATTCGAAGTGTTGTTTATGATTGTATGGTTTGGATCCATGATAGTGAGAGCAAGATTCATCGAGAACTGAGTAATCCATCGGTTGGATCTTAGCAAAAACAAATCCGGTAAAGATTTTATGTTCAGATCCGAGTTTGTTTTTGGGATCGGATTATTGATTTGCATTTGTTGCCTTGTCAGAGATCCTCAGCGTGTGTAAGGGAGATTATATCTAGAGTTTTAGAAAAAACTTTGATCATATCCATTAAGGAATAACCGAACGGTAAGGTTTTGTCCCTTGGATCTGTTTGGATCATGAGATCGGATTTCTGATCATTGTGTTGTGGTGTTGTTTTTAAGGTTGGCGTGTGTTGAGAAGGCTGTTGTGGTGAGTGCGAGGTTGGTTTGTACTTGTTTGGACCCTCGTTTGGGTAAGGATTTCTTTTTGAGATCGTTTAGGTTTGTTTTGTTAAATCAATTTTTAATCGATTTCTGTGTGGTGTTTTTAGGATCAACGTGTACTATTGTTGCTGTGGAGAGGTCGATCTTATTGGTATAGCCTTGGATTGATCATTGTTTGGTAAAGGACCCTTTGTAGGATCCGTTTGAATGTAGATCCGTGTGGATCTTTAGGATCGAGTTTTGACTCGATTTATTTTTGGTATCTAGGTTTTTGGTATTTCTTGTTATCCTCATTTGGTGTGCTTCTGAGTTGAGATCAGTAGCATTCATGTGAATGTGTGATCGTGGCTAAGTATTTGAGATAGTTTAATGTTTGTGGCTTGATTGTCTTGTTTGGTTAAGGGTATGCGTTTGATGTCTTGACTGTTTGGGTTCCGTTTGTTGTTTGTGTGTGCTTTGAGTGTTGTCTCATTGCATATACGTTTGGAAACCGTTGCATTACATTAACTAATCATGATATATCTTGCCTGTTTGTGTTGGATTGTTTCTGTACTAAGCCTAGTGAGACGGGATGAGCACATCACTAAACAATTATATTGCTTATGCATCTACTCGTTGATGCATGTAAAGATGATTGAGGAACTCACGGGACATGGTGGAATTGGATGGAGTGGATGGTTTTAGTTAATTTGTGTTTTGGACTTGATTAATTTTGAATAATCTATTAGACATGCTTAGGCGAGTTTTGGGTGATTTATTTATGAGAAATCTGATGTTGAATTTTGTTTGGGAATTTTACTGGTTTAATTTGAATAAAAACCTCGCTTGCATGAATTAAAATTGGCTAAGTATTCCGCTGTGCATAGAAATTGAATTAAATTCGAGAATGTGACACTTAGTCGAAAAATCGAAATTTTTTTGCAAATAGGGTTGTTATAGATACCCTCTGTACGAATCCAGAATGTCATGTGGTCTGGAAACGATGTTTTGATATTGGGCTTCCATCTCTCGAGAGCAAAAGACCATTTGGTTAAATGACATGGTCTTTTGTTAAGAATCTTTTGGAGATTTACCTCCGATTCAAAGAAGAACTGAAAACGGGAACCTCCGAGAGGGATGCCACGCACACAACCCTCAACATCCCAAATTTTCTCCTTAGTAGAGCCACAAGAGCCTCAATACTCCTTCTTAAACGGTGAAACATTCGTCCAACTAAGCTTAGGTTAAGTTGAGCTAAGATAACCGAGTTATCAACTTGAGGTAGTACCACCACATCATCATCATCCTCATCAAGTGGTTGGGAAAAGTGAGAGCCTGGTTTGAAACTTGAGCGTTGCATTTTGAACTAATAACTTCCTTAAGATTTCAGGAGAGGTTCGGCTTCAAATAGATATTTTAAATTTTAGCACAAGGCTAGAATATAGAAGCAAAAACACTTCAGTAAGGAGGGAATCCAGACAAATGAAGTAAAACCTTTGTCAGAGAAAGACCACCCGATTCCTACTAAGAAGAAAAACACCACAGGCAACATGGGAGGTTAATAGTGAAGAGAAAGTCTTAGCATATAGCTAAAAAGGAGTGAATGTCTCTGCAAATTGCAAGAGAAAACTCCAAATAGCAAGAACTATTCTTGAAAGTTTCTTCCATATTTGTTTTTAGGAAAGCTTGAAGAAGAGTGGTGAAAAGTACGGTCAAAGAGGATAAAGGAGGAAGATGATTGAGCGGAAGAGGCTACTGGGTGAGCCACGAGCGTGAATAGGACGTCATAGTGGAGGAGAAACCATCGAAAAAGCTTGGGATTGGGAAGATCCGGCAAAAACTAGAACAAAAGTTTTTTGTTTTAGTTAAAAATATAGGGAAAACCTACTTTTAAAAAAAACTATTTGCTCCATTTAGAATCTTCGGAAAAGGTGTCTGAGAGAAAAATTAATTGTACTGACATTTTTGTTTCTGTGTTCTCTTGATGGTTATGACTAGTAATCAAAGCCAATGGTTTTGAATTAAAATTGAGCTAGGTTTTATATTCAATTTTAAATCATGATAACAACATATCACACACAGGTGACAAGAAAAGAAAAACAATCTAGGGAATTGTGTCTACATACCATTTCATGGTCTAAAATTCTTTTTTTAACTCATTAACACATTCATTCATATGCCAAAGATGCCATTAAAAACCATACAAGTCACTTGGACCACTAAATCCACAAAGGATTCCATGGATTTCCTCGCGGTAACAAAACTGGAGGAAGTAACCAAAAGGGCAATAAAAGCCAAAGAAAAACACAACCAAATACAAGGCCTAAAACAAACCACTATTACCAAAGAGCAAAACTAATAGAGAAAGAAAAAGGAAAAACCAACGACGAGCTATGTGACATTGCTACAAAATGCTCTTGATCTCGACTGTTGAAACCAATTTCATCCCTCCTATCAGATTTGTGGTGCCAAAAAAGCGTCCTTGATTAGCTAACATAAAATCTTCATAAGAAGATGCACCATTGAGGAACAAAACTCAATCATGGACATTCGCTCAAAGTCTTCCAAGCACGGGCAACAACTCTTCGGTAAAAAAGTTTCCACCAAGATAAACACCAAAGATTCGAGTGATCTTATGAGAAGTGAGTGAATGATGATATCCCGCACTAAACCAGATGTAAACAACTTCTCCAATCTGATAATAATCTCTTATAATGTTCACTCTCCCATGGGAAATGAAGGTTTGCTTGAGGAATCAGATATTATCCTTGGAGAAGATAATCTTGATCATCGACCCTTACTCCTGAGCCACTAAGACAAACAATTCCACCAGAATTGAACCACCACGACGAGAGAGGGTTATGAGGCTTAATCTCAGGATAGCTAATTTGCCAAAAGTGACAACTTAACCACCGAATGAGCAATTTTACCATGATTCCCTAGATCCTTACAACAACCAGTCTCTGCCGAGGGCCTAATACGATCCATTCTAGGCCTTGAAAACCAGACTAAGAACTAAACAAGAAGACAAACCAGACATAGCCTAACCTTATGAACGATGCTCGATTTCTTCCTTAGGAGTCAAAAGACTAGACTTGTTACACCCGAGAGCCATGCTGAGACACTAACATGGGGTTCATAGATTACCTTCAGAGACTAGCTCAGCCATGGGATGAAGCAGAGGAGCAGGACAAATCGTGGACACCCTCAGACCAACACAGCAAACGTCGTGAAGAGACCTCAACCCAAGCTGCTGGAGCAGAGACACAAGGAAGGTGAAGAACACGAGGAACGCCACCACCGTCGTATGCCGAAACCAGCTTCGTCAAGAAAATCGAATCGAACACGAGGATAAGCTGGGGAAACGCTGGTGGCAAGCCGGAAAGAGAGAGGGGAGCCCTCCCCGACAACCGCCAGAGGCGGACGGTGCCGGAGAGGCAAGATCTGCAACCTGAAGATGAAGATGGCGGCAAGTGTTTGGGAGAGAACTAGGGTTATTTTTATGTAAGTTCTTCATGGTCTAAAATTTTAACATGATAAAAGTTTAAAAAAAAAAAAAAAAAAAACCTTTTTTTGCATAAAAAGAACCAAAAAAAAAAGTAAATTAAACACCAAAAACAGAAACAGAAAGCAAACACAAACAGTAATCTCTCTACACTTTACTTCACCATCTTACTTTTCTCTCTCTCATGATGACAATGGGCGATTCTGATCTCCGTAAACCTACTAATTTCGGCACCGGACCTTTCTCTCGGCGACGATCATGGTGTTGCTCTTTCGCCATACCTCCGGCGAGTCCTGATGCCCTTTCAATTTCATCTCGTAACCACATTCCAGCTAAAGCGCAGCAGCAGAGACCCAAAACTGGTCCCAAATCGGTTCCTTGCTCACCACAAAGCTCTAAATCTGCTTTAAACATCGTGGGTCGAATCGACCCGCGTCGGATCTTATCACCGGGTCGGGTTTCTCCCATAGATTCGGATCTCACCATCAATACAATGCAAGAGACTGAGACCACTCACGACGAAGAGGATGTGGTGATTGTACATTCAGCACCAAATCTGCGTCCAGAGAGTTTTAGAGCTCCGAAGATTGAGGATACTGTCTCAGGTTCGGGTTCGAGTTCGAGTGAGGGTTACGATGCTAGGTTGAGTCTAAAGGGAAGAAATGGTGGGGTTTTGGTGTTGGAGCTTAGCTCGGAGGTTTTGGCTGCGAATTCAGATGTTTTCGCGGGTTTGATCGTGGAGGACAAAAAGTGTTCTTCTTCTTCATCTCTAGGATTGAAGAACACATGCAGAATTGAAGTTTGTGATGTGGAGAATCTTGGTGTTTTTAGGGATACTGTAGAACTTATGTTTGAGGAAAGTAATGGTATCATCAAGAAATTTATGAAAATGGGTGTTTACAGAGCCATTGATGTACTCGAGGTTTGGGAAATGATCTTCCTTGTTATTGAATTGAGATGGAGATTGATGGATTTTGTTGTTGTTAGTATATTTGCTTTAGTTACTGTAGCTGTTCTTAGTTAAGACTCTGCCTTTTCGCCTCTTAGGCTAAACCCTTGAGCCTTAGTTGATAGGATGTATTAGAGTACATTGTTGAAGTATTTGGGTTTTGTCGCCTCGAGATATTGGGTAATGGGGACTTACACTATAGTTTTTCAGCTACGGACTAGTACTTGGTTCATCATTCTAGCTTCATCCTGCCATTTCAGTGAACTATTTTTGGGACACTCTTATGTTCTTGCAGAGGCCCAAAAAATGTTTGTGCAAGTTACTTACTGCTAAAGTATACTTATAAAGATAGCTTTACACATGTGCTGGTTGATATATCTGGTTTTTATTCATCTAGTATTTGTTGTCTTTGAGTATGAACATCGTTGCATGGAACTTTGATCTTCGTTCTGCTCTGCATGTTAGATTGATTCTCATTGTTTTCCATAAAAATATAGTCGTGATTGGTGGAGCTAATAAAGCTTCTTTCTTAACCACAAACAGGTAGCAGCTGGAATCAAATTTTCAAGAGCTGTCTTGTCCTGTCTGAAATATCTTGAAGCTGTTCCTTGGACAGAGGACGAAGAGGAAAAACTGAGGAGACTTCTTGCAATTCATAACTTCAATGATGCTGCAACCAGCGAAATTTTGGCAAGGTTTAATTCAAACGAGACAGAAAACTTGCAAGACAGCTTGTCGAAGAAACTCGTTTCGTCAATAACTTCCTGCAGTGATGTGAATCCTAGAAACGAGCTCAAATCTTTGGTGAAGGGTCTTCTTTGCAAAAGTTCAGTGTATGAGAAAGAACAGCCTGAGATCAACAAGGAAGACATATATAGAGCAGGCAACTGCTGTGTGGATTCACTATCTAAGCTGTTTGAAGAGGGCAGTAGTGGTAGTAGCAAGAAAGAAAAGCCATTGATTGAAGGTATTTCGAGGGAGGTAGAGAACATAAACTGGCTGCTGGAGATCATGATAGATTGGGAAATAGCGGAGGAATTTGTGGAGATATGGGGAAAGCAAAGAAGGCTAGTGGAGATGCATGAGAGGGTATCGCCAATGGTGAGGTATGAAGTAAGCAGAGTAGCAGGAGCAATATTTATTGCAATGGGGAAAAGGAGAGTGCAATGCGGAGGAGAAGCAAGGGCGGGGCTAGTAGAAGCGTGGTTCAAGCCAATGTTAGTAGATTTTGGGTGGCTACAAAGATGCAAGAAGGGACTTGACATGAGAGAAGTAGAGGAAGGGATGGGGCAAACGCTGTTAACGCTGCCAGTAAAGCAGCAGTATCAAGTTTTCATGGAATGGTTCAGGTGGTTCTCAAAGCATGGGACTGAGTGCCCTAATCTCAGCAAGGCGTTTCAGATATGGTGGCGTAGGTCATTCCTTAGAGGTGTAGAATCTTCTACTTGTAGGTAAACAAATTATTCCAAGTTCAAGAGACAATGTTAGGTGTTAGCTTTATGGAATTTAGACTGTAATATAACTCTCCTCCTGACTTGTCTCCTCCCACATGCTATGTTTGTATTAGTCGTAAGCTTAGAAAAAAGCAAAAAGTACAAAAACACAAAATGGTACTTTCTATCAGCTATGTGTTTCTCGAATAACAGGCTACTTTCTTTCGATCAGCCATTACTATACTTGTGAGCAATTGTTTGAGATTTTGGTAGCTTTAACACCATTAAAAAAAGATACCGTAAAAACAGTTATTATCTTGTATTTCCATAATACTCTTTTGACACCAATTGATGAGGAATGAGGAAACTGAGAATACCAAAACAATTCAAGAAAATTCTTTTTGTTAAATAACCTCAACTGATATAATAGAAACTTTGCACTTAAATCTATCGGTATGTTTCTCACGATTATACATGTATATGTTTTTACTTAAAAACAGAGGGAAAGTTTTTTGTTATACAAACACAGGAAGCAAGAATTGAGGAAAAGAGTTGTAAGAGTGCTATAGAGTGATGAGGGAAAGGAGAAATTAGACCGAGTCTCATTTCTGTTTCTTACCACCGGCGAGAATACGTTGGATCTGGAGACCACGGCTAAAGGCTTGGTTGAAGAGAAGCCTGGTCTGGAACTCAGAGACGAAAGGGAACCACGCGAGTACGGTGATTGGCATGAAGATAACAACTCCCATAATGTACTCATACCCTCTAGCCAAGGCCTTGACGGATCCCCACATCCCTACTGCCTTCATCAGTTGCCTTCCGACTTCTGATATCTGTAGCAAAGCCCATCCCGTCGGTAAGAACGCCAACAGAGACTGCATTATGTCTCCCACCGTCAGCTTCAAGAAGTGGAATAGCATCCCCACGATCACCACTGATCCGATGAACAAAAACAGCTTCAAAAGCCTGAACATTAGCTGGAAATCGGCGCTGAACTTCTTTCTCCCCATTGACACTATCTTGAGGACAATCATCACTGCCACGATCACCAGCCAAGACAGTCCATACACAATGATGCTCTGCTGTTTTCCCATTCGGCTCTCCTTGGTCAGGTTCAAATGGTAAACGATACCGTACTGATAGATGAAATACCGCAGCGAGAGGAATACCTCCCAGAACTTCCCAAAAAATCCAGAGTGAAGCAGATGCTCTTGTTCTTCTTCCCACCACGATTCCCAGCTCTTGTTTGCTGGCACTCCGATGCCTCCTCTGCTGCTTATCCACTTGTTCCAATCATCCCAGTCATCAACTATCTTCTGCCACTCGAATCCCGAGGGATTGAAAAAGAACGGGGCGAACAACCAGGAACCCACCAGGAACCATGTTGAGCCCATGACAAGCACATACGCTACCGAGTCCTCTGCTGCTTTTCCATAAAGCTTGTAACATATCAGCAGCACCATCAGCTCCATTCCTTTCACAAAGTGGCTTCTCGAATACATTCTGTAGTTCTCTGCAAACTTCTCGTGCTTCACCACAAACCCACGCCCTGTTGCTCTGTACTTTGCTCCCCCGTGTAGGATGGTCCGACCATAGTAATGAACCTTTGTCCCAAGTGAGAAGGTGAAGAAGACAGGCGCTAACTGAAGCTGCATTATGATTATATCGGACAAAGCAGTTCTGAATCCTCTCTCTAGCCCAATCTCCATCACCATTGGTAGTGTCATCAGCAGACCCAATTGCACTACGGACTGTGACGCCATCGCTGCCTTGAGCGAACTATCTCCTTTCGCCGCTGCAAACTTTACTATTGCCTCTTCCACTCCACTCAATGACAAATAAAGTCTTCCATACAAGAATGCATAAACTGTGAAGACAACAATCTGTAGTACACATAATTACTCTGTTATGTTTTGTTTTAAGCAAATTTGAGTTAATTATAAACTTAGTTTGACATTTGAAGATCAGAAGTTACCATCGAGCTGATGTAGAAGCCTACTGTTGTGAAGTAACAAGACATCATGCGGAAGAAATCAAAGCGATGCCCAAGTCTGTAGAGATCCCTACTCAATGTTTGCTCCCCGTTGCCACAAGCAACCTTGGCTTCAAAGAGGGATATCTGGTTCAAACCAACATCTCTTCCTTTCCCTACTTGGATGTACTCATGATGAGTGACATTACCACGCCTCAGAGTTGAGTTGAAACCTAGATACATACATGAATCAATTATAAGTAAATGATGAAGGAATCAACATCACTATTTTCCTTGATGAAGTAAGGTTCATAATCTAACCAGCAAAGATGTCCTCGCTAAGATTTATGCCCCGTGATGCTTTGCTGATGCCACCCCGAGTGATGTGGAAGATTCTATCAAAGACATCAGGGTGACCATAGTGAAACCTGACCCTGAAATCAGAAATACAAGGTGCCTGTGTGAGTTAAATGATATCGAGAAGGAATCACATTTTTAACAGCTACTAATGTTTTAGTTAAAATGAGCTTCATGTGTGTAGATCAAAGAAAGAAGACCATGACATACTTCAAAGGACTTGCCAGGACTCGCTGACCAATGGTCACAAAGCTTGTTTCTTGATTGGACATAAACCAGGCTAAAGAAGAAACACTGCGTACACCATGCCGAAGTGAAACACATATAAATCAGCAAGCAAAAAGAAGGGAGTTCTATACTCAACAAAAATAATAACCAAATTTCCCAAATACCTGCCAGTAAAAATATGTTCTCTGAAACCAAGAATAGTGGGTGCACGTACTCCATGGTCTTCATTGAACTCTTCCAGCAGATTCCTCATTTTAAGTGCTTCTTCCAAGTAATGGTCCTATTAATTATGGTATGTAAAAGTCTTCCAACAAAGATTTTTTTGTTGTGGAAACTGCCGGTTGGGGGAATGTAGTTTACCTGATTCATGTCAATAGCCTGGAGAGCTTCTCCTCTTGTAAAAATGAGAGCATGATTCTGATTTTCGGGTTTTCCTTCTCCAATTTTTGCTGGACCAGGTAGTTTTATCCGATATATTTCCTTTGAAAAGTAAGAGATACAAAGTTGGAAATCTGGGGCTTCTCGAATAGGACATAGTGTGTAGCCAATCTGTTAAGATTTCAAATAGTAAAAATACCTGATCAAGATTATCAACAGCCTTGATTAGCACTGAGTAGAACACTTTCTGCACTTTTCCGCCTTCTCGTTCCTCAACCTCATCAATGTATGCTACACGGAGAGAGGGATTGCTGCAGCATTGAATATGAAATTAAGACTCACCAGGGAACCAACGAATGCTGGAATCTACTCAGCAACAAAGATGGAGGAGGGACTTACTTAACCATTAGATTCAGGATGTCAGTAGCTCTCCGGTCTCCACTTCGCTTCTGATTTCCATAGTTCTGACAGGTAGCAACATAAGTAAATTTGAGATCTGCTACTGCCTCTAACTGAGCGTACAAGGATCTCTGACTTTTCTTGTCCTCCTCAGTTGGCTCTGAAATGGCTTTGTAGCCTGCTAATATTTCTGTAAACACAAGAAATGTTATAAGTACTTATTCCAGAATGTTGAACATATATTCGATATGGAACTATGAATACTTCACACAAATGATCAACATTGCGTCAGTATCTTGGTTGTACAATGTAAGAATGACATAATACAGTGTGTTGAAAACACTTGAACGTTTCACCTGTGTAGCTGATTTTAGTTCGACACAAGTCAAGTAATCACGCCTCACCTGTTTCAGTAGCCATGTCAAGAAAAGCCTGAAGCTTTAGTGCCCGCCTGTAATACATCATTCCTCTAACTGCAGGATACAAAAAGGTGTAAGCAAAAAAAAACATTTAACAAAATACAAATAAGCATGGATGGTATAAGTTACCTGTTCTAAACAAAGTCTGTCCCCTCAAAGAAACCCAATGGCGAAGCTGCAATATATTTTCATCACTCTCCAAAACAGAAGTTTCATCTTTACAACCAAGCCGCTCCAAGAAGTTAGTCCACTCATCTGAAATGAGGAGGGGGGAGATATAAATTACCGAGCGCATTGAGAAGTAACTAAATCCAACAACAAGAGGTTATCAATAAGACATACCTGGAAAGATCTTCTGCAAATAGTATACAACTGATACACCATCTTCATTCTCCATTTCCAGGTCGTTCTTAGAGTAGACGGTTTCCTCACTATAGTACGGAGTCAGAACACTGTAAATGCAAAAAGAAAAATCTAAGGTTACTGATAAGGAAGAGCTCCTCTCTGCAGTAGGCATTCATAACAGTTCCATAGTATCAGCTACATGGATTTTATATTGTACATTCATTCCAGCCCAAAGAAAAACAAAATGTGCAAAAACTGGAAAAGAATGGATTCCTAAACTGTTGAAAAAACTAAATTGGAGAATATAGAAAGCACATGTTTTCATTCAAGAAGCATAAATTCTGTTAAAAATGGTCATAACCGGAGCACAGACCTGAAGGAGAGCATATTTCTGACACGAGGAGCTCGCGGCATATCCATAAACAGTGAATTTGTGAAGAAGGCAATCCTTCTTTGCGCTTCAAGGTTTGTCGGAACATCCATTGCAGACTCTTTTACCGTCAAGAGTAAATGAAGGCGACTTATCTACAACAATGAATTAAATCATAATGTTGAAAATGGTCTAGAGAAGAGTATTCCTAAGGACCAGCCTTATATTTTGTTTTTTTAGCTTTTACCTGTTCATCCCATTGAGCTGTTGTCACAGGAGGAAACAGTATAGCAGGTTTTGCGTCAGTACCAGCAAAGAGTTGCCTTCCGGATTCCTTGTTAGTATGCCCAAGTTCTACCAATTCACTGGAGAGAGGTGCCACCCATGTTTATTCTTGTTTGTGTGTATACTATATACATGTATATTCACATAGGCACTAAAAAGAACTTTCTAGTTCTCTAACTATAAAAAATAGCCCACTAACCGGTTTTCATTTTGCATCATATCTCGAGTCACTACTTCTAACATATCTTGCAACAACAGCACCACTGTGTCTCTTTTGGATGAGTCCGCATTTTTCTGCAGCATCATAAGTTATACATAATTATTTAGTTTCCCAGATAACATTAATAGCTCGCAAGTATTATCCCTTCCATCAAAACATGAATTCATACTGAAAGCGGCACCCAACTTGGCTTAGAATAATGAACAGACCTAAATTAGGGGATTGCACCGTCTCTGGCATAAAAAGTATCCACTACCACGAAGAGTCTTAAATCAATACCATTGATTAAACAAGGATGTGGTTCACTTACCAAGATTCCGACAAGTTCGACAAATTTACTACAAAGAGCAGGTAAAGGCGCCATTCTGAAGTTCGAAAGGAAGGAATTCTTTGATATGTTGCTCTCCACCTCTTTGATGATGATACCAATAATCCTGTGGTATTATATCTTTTCTTAGTATCATTTAAATGAATTTTAGAACTCAATAGAGGGGACTGAAATTGCAGGTTGAAGCACATATATTGTGAAAGGTTAAAGAAACTATTGTATTATAAAACAGAGGAATGTTGACGCACGTATAAATGCCAAAGTCTAAGGAGGAGAAATCTTTCTACACTACGTCAGCTAATAAAATGGAGACATGGTAGAGAACATCTATGATCAGAACTAATTAGACAGCCAGTAGCTTCAATGGAAGAGAAATGTTGGAGTGCGGGTATCCTTTTAGATTTTAATGAATTTATGAAGTGCTTCATCATAATCGAGAACTTTTCTGGTGAATGAGGAAATACCTTTTCTCATTCTCCCCAATTACCAAGGTGTGCAAGACATGTTTGAATGATTCGTAGCATTCAATGACAGCACATTTCATGTATTCGTCTGCGCATATGCGCTTCCAGAGGTCAGAATCTCTTGTTCGAAATTGAGCTGCCATATCCAATGCTATCGGTATCTGTAACAAGATGAGAACTTTAGCAATAAGAAGAAGAAGAAAAGGTATTTGTGATGGTAAAAAAATATATATCCCAAACCTTGCTTGCAAGCAAAAACGGTGGCCACTGAATTAGTTTCAAACTAGGGTCTGAAGTATAAGGAACCAGCAACAGATCCATTTCCCTGGACAAACAGTTGGTTTTAAGACACGGAAAATTTAGGATTCATAAAGAAGGCAGTATAATACCTAAATTGTTACCTGTCACTGATGAGATCTTCCTCACGGAAGCTGCAAATTATTTCATTCCAGAGTTGGGAAAATTTTGCCGCTTCAGTTCTTCTTGCAGCAGTGACCTGCATACAAATATAATTAGTAGATGTATGACAACATTCTTTCAACAATCACTTTGTAGATACAAAAGAGCATCAATCTTGTGTAACCTCTGCAAATCTTTTTGACAAGGAAAACCCTCTTCTCCTTGTTTTATCAGAAGGAACAAGGTACGTATTAAATGCTCCAGGTAATGACTGAAACCTTGACCTTAGCATTCCAAGTGTTCGTATCTAGAAGACAAACAGAAATGAGCTTATGTGTTAAAATATTTTAATGCAGGACGATGCATCAAATATCTTCACAGTTGCGTCTGTGACATCTAATTAATTTTCACAAGGGGATATGCATTTGAATGAAAGTCAAACGCACTTCTTATAGAGGATCCATCATAGCTACCATTGGAAAACTAGATATCAACTATTTCGAAGAGATACTAGTTTATTGAAACATTTGGATTACACTAAAAACAATAACATTAAGGAGTTAGAAGATTGTATACTAACTAAAAATAATGAGAAGATATAATGCAAGAATGTTAATCGAATGAGTAGAAACACATATGAGCAATGTAAAAGAAGCATCTCAAACGATATTTGATTTCCGCAGAAAATGTGGAAACTTAATTTCGTTTTAGTAACACAACAAGGGTAAGAGAAGTGAGTAGAATGGATCCAGAAAATATTACCTCTCCCAAACGATCAAAGGCCCCAATGACACCACCACATATAGTGGAGAATATAGCATACCAAATTTGGGTGTCCATAAAATAAACCTAGCAAAGTTAAGGAACATGAGACACCCATAGACTTGCTCTCTCGTTCATTTAGATGTGTGGTTAAGAAAAATATACCAGAATAACTGGTAACCAGAGCGACACCACTGCTCCATAGTTGTGTTTAGCTGCATGGCGAGTCGAAACATTTAGCTTACCCAAAATACTAACAGCAAAGTCGAAAATTATAGTTCCAAACGAAGAGTATAAGTAGCAAGATTACCATTGGGGAAAAACTCATGCCATTTGTAGTTTACATGGCGAATGCTCATAATTGCGTTAGTTGGCTTCACCAAAAGTTTTACCTGGGAGAGGACATAAAGAGCGGTATTGAAGGTGAGTACGATTATGATAGTTCGATATCAGGTCACATAACTGTTATGCAGTGTCAAACCTGTAGAAAGTAGCTGAATGCAAATTTGCAACAGAAAAGCAACAGCCAGAAAATCGTATACCTGGAAATTTCAAGAAACATATTAGCACAAAATATTGTATAAGCATTGATATATATTTCATTATGTGCGATCAATTCTTCAATAGATCTTGTTTGACTCCATAAACTCACTTTATGAGTGAAATTTGACTTTCATGCATCCCTCTTCCAACATAAATTCTTGGCTGAAAAGGAAAAACATGGAACATGCACATCAGTAAATGGGTATCCAAACAACATATAAGATATCCTCCTGAGCATAAGCCATAATCAAAAACTTAATTAAAACATTGATTAGCCAATAAAAAGTCAAACTTTCCTCTCGCCTTGCATATACATATAACTAACCAGCAATACAAGAATATTGATCCTCAGTTGCAGATAATCTCAACTATCAGAATTCAGAGGTCTTTTAACATGCCTAAGGGTTTTGCTGACTAGATAGAATGGAATTTTCATGCAGGACCAGAAGAGAGGGAAAAATTAGAACCCAGCCTTCATACCTGTGACCACCACAAGAGCAATCTAAATACATGCCAGTCTGAATTCTCGATCCAGCGTCGAAGCATTGGAAAAATGAACATGATAGCTGCCAGTGCATTTGGAAGCAAGTACAATGCTACAGCCATAATATAAAGTGGAGGAACGCCTTTAACTTGTGGAAGAAATGATAGCCATTGTTTCAGCTTCCCAGGAGCAAAAGAGACAGACTGGGCATAGCAAAGGGGTAATACAACACACCAAGCGAGACTGACAATGATCTTGAGAATATTTCTCAAAACATCAGTAAATTTCCACCTGTGGAAACCTGGGAAGTTTAAGATAACGTCCAGGACACCTAGCATAGAAGCAAAAAACAAGGTAACCTTTATTTTCGGGAAACGTAACCAAATGATGAGCACAAAGAAACTCCATATAAATATAAAAAATCACAGCATTGAAGTGACATACTTTGAAGGAAGCGTAGAAAAGCCGCTGTAATGAAGATACTGGAGAGAGAATATAAAACATCCTTGCGTATGATTTCCCTCAGTTCTACTCGTTCAAATGCAAGAATGATCATTGCCTATATTGAAAAGTCGAAATGTCATTTTGACTGGCTCATGTTATGAGGAACCATGCTATAGCTTGGCAAGATTGCTTACCTGGAGTGCTAATAGATAGAATGTCCACAGCCTGTCAAAACTATGATATATGTGCCAAAATGTTCGAGTTTCGGTGAAATTTGATTTGCCTGTGCTTCCCGCTTTTCTTATCGATCCCTTTTTTCCCTATCAATTAATTTAAAATCAAAAAAATACTGATTAGATCACTGGGGGAAGAG
This sequence comes from Boechera divaricarpa, assembly GCA_026770425.1. Classification (NCBI taxonomy): domain Eukaryota; kingdom Viridiplantae; phylum Streptophyta; class Magnoliopsida; order Brassicales; family Brassicaceae; genus Boechera; species Boechera divaricarpa. The sequence goes on along the minus strand of CM049188.1, from coordinate 11,335,851 downwards.
AAACAGCAAAGGAAAAATACAAGAGACTACCTGTGTCATATCACGGGTTGATTTGAAAAGATCTCCATCATCACGCATTGGCCAGCCAAGAGAGAAGCAATCAGGAGTCCTATATAATAGTAATGCACAAATAATAAATTTAAGGTGTCCTCACCAACTAAACGTTCAATTTACAGACTTGAGATCAAAAATACCAAAAATATTCGTTCAGATCATCATAGTTGGACCAATCTGAGTGAGCAGCCTTGCCATTCGCATTCTTATTTGCTTCCTAGTTCATAAAAAAGTTAGCTATGGTGTATACAATGTCATGATTCTTAAAATGCCATCGACCTATCAGTCAAACATGTACCTTTTGAACTACATGGTAGATTGGTGTAATGACCTTCCGTAGAAATGCTTCATCATCTCCACCGTAAGAAGGCTGAATATTTTCTCCGGTAACGATGCTGACATTTCCAGCCAAGAGACCATGGAGTTCATAAGCCATCTGAGCATAATCAAGAGATAAAGTTTGATATACTATTATTTGACCGATGATATCAGCCAAAACACACCAACAAAAAGGTAAATGAAGAGAAATCTGAATAAGTTACTAACATTGTGGAAAATATAGCACAAGCATTCTGGCATGAAGCGAATATTTGCAGCTTCACCCCAGATGAGAAGATACAAGCCCATATATAGTATCTTCCTCTGTTGTATATCTTGAGCAGCTTGAGGAAGCCTTTGCATAAAAAATAGAGTGAATTTTGATTAAAGCATGAACATCATTCGAAAACATTTCCCATCCAAGCCACTCAGAAAACAAAATTTTTGCCAGCTACCTTAAACTGTGTTTACGTCCTAAAAATTTGCACCAGTTTTTGTAGTTCTTAAAGAGCTTTGTCATGACGGCATCAACGGCTCTGTCATCGAGCTGCATATATAGATTAGTTAGATAAAGCTAAATGAAAAGTGTTTAATTGATGAATATATATACTGAATTGATGGAACATTGAGATAATGCTTTGTTTTTCTATCAGCATAGGATAATTCTCTTTAAGGGTCCTGGAAAAGAAACCCCTTGATACCGTACCCAAATCTCTTAATTACCCACTCTACTCATCCCTATAGTGCCGGTGGCTCTCAAAGCACATGCCAAAATGCTCTATAGGTGAACGGGTGGAACTATCAAGGGTACCTTGTTCAGAGGTTCTGGCTTGGGAGTCAACCTTATGTGATTATCAGCAAGTAAACAAACCAGATGTTCCCTCTGGTTTCTGACATTGTCTTTCTGTGAAAATCAAAGAGATAAAAAGTAAGAAATATGTCTAACTGCTTTAACATCAATACATCATATCTTCTTGTTACTCTTTTCAGATCACCAACTTGCCTGAAATCCGAACATAGCTCTTAACCAGTCAAGAAGATCCAGATTTCCGGTTTTCTTTCGGTGCTGCTCAAATCCAGATGGCCAGTTCAATCCACGAGTGTTCCCCAAGGCAGATACAGCGGCTTTGACCTAGTCATCAACCAGCGTTAGATGTATAAGAAGGCAGATATCAAAATTCAGCGGCGATTAGACTAAAGAATTGGAAGAATCATTCAAACTGTAAATACCTCCTCAAGCTGCATAACGGACTGCGAAGCCCCAGCAGAATCCAGTGGAAGAATGTTGTACGGTGCATAAATTTCATTCTTTTCTTGGACATCTCTAGCAGCTGCAATAATCTACTCAGAAACACATATGGAAACGTTTTAAACTCCCATCTCGGTTAGCTGATCAATAAGGAATCTTTTATAGCTGTCCTGGTTGCTTTGAAGAAATAGAATTTGGACACAAACCTCAGGAGCTACTGCTTCAACTTTCTCGCTCTTGTTAACTGCCATGAGCACTTCAAAGAGCACTCCGGCCGTCTGGTATGCTTTACCAAGCTGAGCTCTGCGAGATGATGGTTCAAAAAATCCGTCAGAATAAGAACACTAGATTATTTATCTTCAAAGCCCCACGTAATCCGTATATGCCAACATGACCAAAGTTTGGAAAATACTGGAGTGTATACATACACAACAACCATCTTTACCTGTCTGCTTGATCTCCTTGGTCAAGTGCCCTGACATAGTGCTCATAATATTGCTGATAGTAGCTCTCAACTTCCCGCCCATCAGTTTTCTTCACCCTAGAAGCAAGACTTGAAGCATTGTCCTGTGTCGTTTAGATGATAAAAGCCTTATGAATTGCTATTTACTGTGTGAAATAAAAAGAATAGAATAGTAAGAGATGATTACCCTTTCTAATCTTTGAAAAAGAAGTGTCTTGAACTGCCTCACACCTCTTCCACTAGAGCTTGCGTCCAACCTATGAGCTTTCTCGAATGCATAAAATCGACCTTCACACCAACACATGGAAATTAAAGTGAGCGACAATTTGAAGTAGTTCAACTTTATCCTAGAAGCAAACAATAAGGAAACGCAAAATCATACAGAGGTAGGCAACACGAGGGCGCTCATGTTCAATCTCTGCAGCAACACGCAGAATAGGTGCAATGGTACCAAGGGAGGCTGGAACCACCTCATGATCAAAAACTTCAATTGACACAGTTGTGGCAGCACTACGAGATGGCCGCCTCATTAGCCCCTGAGGGCCAGAGTCATGAGATGTACTACTCTGTGCCATCTCTCTCCCTGTTAAGAAACATTGAATAAAAATGATACCGAGATTCTCAATATACAACAAATAGAAACAAAGATGGAAGGATTTAATTGACCAAAAATAGCGAATTTTGTCAAGAGATTAAGATGCTACGTCGAGAGTTTAGGTCACACACGAGCTGTTGAGATTACACGTTCTCTCAAACACACAGCTCCGGAAATATATGAAAAATATAAAATGGAGCTCGAGCGACGAAATTGAAATCCAGAAGAAGACGAACACGGAAGCGAGATATCAAATTCCGTAAACAATTTCAAGGAAACTCAGTCGAAATCGTACGGGAAAAAAAAACAAAAGGACCTCAAAATCAGTAACGACAACAAACATACATATAAATCAAAATCAGGAGCTCATGCGACGAAGAAGAATCGATAAACGAAAACGAAAATAAACATCGATTCAATGTTTCTCTTCTCATTTCCTAAAACAAAATCTCACGGAAGCTGAATCGATTCAATGTTTAGCATCGTACGTAAAAAAACGGAGGACTCACGTTAGATGGGAAGAGCTTCTAGATCCCCTTCCCTGAAGATTGAAGAAACCGATCGTGAGTGCAATCGAAGGATAAACATGGAGTTAACCAAAAAAAAACGGAGAAGTAGCAACGACGATTCACCTGAAGCAGAGACGAGGTAACTCAATTTCGCGTCGGGCATGAACACAACACAGAGAGAAATAAAGAAAAAAATGACGAGAGGAAGAAGAAGAAGAGAAAGAGAGAAATCAAAAATGGGGGAAAGGTGGTGTTTTACGGTTTTAAGAGGGAAATGAGAGAATATTTTCAGTTAGAAAGAGATGACACGTGGCGGAGGAAGAGAGGTTAATAAAATAGCGATGGTGGGAGGTGTTCTTCTGTGTCTTTCACAATTGGGCCTCCGTATCTTCCTGACTTTCTCCCATTTTTCTGTTTTTTCCAAGTTTTGAGGAGTATATATAGTGATGATATATCTAATGTAACTATGAACGGATTTAACGAATTGTTGTTTTTATAGTAATTAAATAAATGTAATTCAATGATAAATTATTTTGGTCAATTTCTCAATTTGGTATCTTTTACCAACCGTACGGCGTTAATGAATTTGTGTGCTTTTATCATGCATGCATGGCGTAATGTTTAGTATGTATACGTGAGTCGTTTAGAGAATAACAATGGGTTTATATGCATTGCATGTCGATATTGGATATCTACGGATTAGCGTTCATGATATGTTGGGTTATCGGCAAGTAGACTTGTTTAAATTAAGATTTTAATGAAAAATATTTTTAAGTATCGGCCGATCTATTTTAAAACATTCAACTAAATTATTAATTAAAAAAATTTCAAGTAAGAAATTTTAATGAAAAGCCTCTCAAATATTAGTCGGTCCATTTAAAAATCTTCAACTAAATTATTAATGAAAAATCACTCAAGTACAAAATTTTAGTGAAATAACTCATTCGTTTATAATTCCGTCCAAACATATCTCGTTTAATCGATTCTTTGTGTTGTTGCCTGTTAAAAACGACATGTGTGTATTTTTCTTATATTTAAAACAGCATGGTGTTTGTTCAAAAGCAATATAAAATTTTAAAAATCGCTAATTTTGATTTAAAAATTTAAAAATCATGTAAAATAGACATTGTAATTCATTCTCGTGCTTATCTTTTATTTCAGATGCGTTTAATTTCTAAAATTATACATGAATTTGTTCATTTTTCATTGGTTTATGCAGCGTAGAATACAATATCTTAGTTATATTGGTTCATCATTTCAGATCATCAATCGATTAAGTCACGTTTCTAATGCTATTTAAAAACAAACACCGCATTCTTTTATGTCTAAAAATATATATATACACATTGTCTTCTAATAAATCAAAATACAAGAATATTGATTTGATGGCAGTCGTTTAAGGTTCTGACAGTATTATAGAGGGAAGAGTTTTTTTTTTAAATAAATTTTACCTGGGGTTTAAAATATATCAGTAACTATTTGAGGATTGTTTTATTAATAATTTAGTTGAGAGTTTTTTTATGGACCGACTAGTATTTGAGGGTGTTTTTGATTAAAATCTCTTAGTTAATGGAATTTTTTATTAATAATTTAGTTAAAAGTTTTAAAATTGATCTCCTGCTATTTTGAAAGTTTTTTTCATTGAAATCCCTTCAAAATATAAACAATGAGGAGACTCACAAAATACATGAGACCTAATTTAGTAGAGTTATGTGATATCTAACACTGAATCATCGTTAACTGTGTTTATTCTTTCTCACAAAAACCATTATCCATTCAAACATTATGTTTCTATAGTAGTCAAGTGGTTGAACTATATTAAAAAAGAAATTGTTAGATCGAAATTTTTTCAATGAAAAATAGTATATTATCAAACCTTCACTTGTGTAATATACAAAATTTTAACAAATAATGTGATTATGAATTGTATATAACTCTCAAATTAAAATACTGTATTTTCAACAGTAGCTAAGATGCTAGTATACATACCACATATTACCAGTGTAATGTATATAACTAATTCTTTGATTGTAGTTAGTATTAGTAAGAGGGATCTTGAACTAAGAAATAGATCCTAGAAGCTAAAAAAGGTATCATGAGCAATCGCAATAATCGAGTTCATTGATGTTTTATGGTATAGTAGATGCTATCACACATACAATCTTACTCAATTCGATGGAATTGTTTGATCTTAAAAAGGGTTATTCTATAATTTCGCACATGAGAGGTTATTACTTAGTTTTATCCATTCATTAATAACTTGATTATTTTTAGATAAAAGTAGACAGAAAAAACGCTCGTAATAAATCTTATTGGAACCAAAAAAATATAGGCTTGCCTACCACTAACACCAGAATAAATAAAGTTTTCTAAAAACAACTTGCTAGTGGAGGAAGACCTCATAAGGATAAGGGATATAGAGCTAAAAAGTGAGCCAAAAAATATATTTTGTATATAATTCTACATATTCTGAATGTTATCAGTTCTAGTACATAGATCAAATAATATATGCAAGCAAAAAATCTTAAATTCATAGCGATATAGAATAACATATAAGTTATCATGCTCGCATATCTACCATTTGAGTCTCCAACAATTATTCGAATAATAACATATTTGATTTGACCTATGGACGAAGATGCAAGCGCACGATACGTCTGATGCTTTTTTGAGTAATAGCAATGAGATTTCCTAATATCATATAAAGAATAGCTATGATTTCCAAAAAAAAAAGATGTCATTCACCAACTCTTGGTTAAAAAATGTTGAATCTTGTCTGGATCATCATTTGTTAGAGTATTCGGGGTTAGTTCCTTGGCTTGGACATTTCAGTTAGTCCATGTCCTTATCCCTGCATCCAGGGGAGAATATGTTCGAAGAAATATATTACCGCATCTCCAAAGATAAGACCCACTTTTTACGGGTTAGTAGAATCTTTATGCTCAAAACTCTGATTTAAGTAGTCATTTATTTGACACCTCCCAAAGATTCAGAACTGCCATTCTAACCATTCTAGGGAGATTACATATGATACATCATCATTTAGCTATCACAATTTTTTTTCCTCATTGCATAACATATATATAGAACGAATTTTGGAATGAGACACAATATAAAAATACATATTCCTCTGGAAGGATGATTGGAGTTTTTATGACACAATCAATAATTCGATTCATTTTCAGTTAGGCTAATATTAGATATTGTTAGTCGTAGTGGATATAATACTACCTTATACACTAAACACAATTACTATCATATTTTATAATTTAGTTATAATTTAGATATTAACATAAGTACTTTTAGTAAAAAGGTCATTTAAATCCAAGATAAGTTTGAAATTAAATATGATTTCAAACTTATTAATAATACTTAATATATCATGCATGAACGATCCTTATCGGTTTAAATCTATTGAGTAATTGTGACAATGCAGAAAATCGACATAAAACATAGTATTGACCATATATTACTCTTATAAGAGTCTCTAGTATTTATATAACATTTGACATTCTGTTTTGTCAGATGTGGTAATTTTTTTTATAAAATATGAGAAGATTTATTTTATAACTCATGACATTTCATATTTTATTTTGCGGACATGTGGTAATTAAAAAAAAATTGTTATCATAAACATCAAATTGTTATCCTAAATATTCAAGTGCATTCGTGTATGGATCCTTCTTAATCAAAATATCAAACGATGACATACCAATAACATGATACATAGTTACATACCTTACAATATTGTCTTGATATTTTATCTCATGAAAACATATAATAATTTATAATTAAAAATACTAATAAAACAAGATAATTTACTATTTTTATTAACATATATATGTTCTTCTTACACTTAGTATTATATGTAAATAAATTTATTTCAAAACAGACTTAATTTACGTTTGCTTTGTAAATATTTTATATTATTTTCCTCAAATTCCACCAGATAATATATACTGAAGCAGACTTAATTATTTGGGGAATTGCGGAAATAACCCAAAATATATACAAAGCCAACGTAATTTACGTCTGCTTTGTAAATGTCAATTATTACGTCTGCTTCAATATTTATTATTTACTAAACATTCTTAAATTACTTCTACTTTATAAATGTGAATTACAAAACAAGTTTAAATTACGTCTGCTTCAGTATTTATTATTTGGTGGAATTGCGGAAAATAATTCAAAACATTTACAAAGCAAACTTAAATTACGTCTACTTTGTAAATGTCAATTACAAAACATATGTAAATTAAATCTGCTTTGTTATTAAGAAATCGTCAAACAACAGATCATTAAGTTTGCTTTATAATTTAATATGAAAGAGAATTGAAAAGGGTAATATGATCACTGTAAATTGCATCTAGCGGTGCCATTTTTGTAAATACGATAATGACTTAAGGATATAAAAGAGACAAAAGGTATAAACTACAAGTAGGTAATTTAGGAGTTTAATTTTGCAATTAACTCTTAAATTGAGGTTATAAACCACACTCTCCCAAAGTCAATGGTATGGTACTAAAGGCATGGGCATTCGGGTATAGTTTCAGTTTCGAATAGGACTCATTCAGTTCCGGGTATTTTCGGATAGAGGGATTTAGTACCCATTCAATTATTTTAAAATATTTGTTCGGTTCGGTTCGGTTTCGAGTACCCGAACTATTGGAATTTTTTAAAAAAAATGTTAAATTTAAATAAAATTTGGTTAAATTTTGACAAATGTAACTAAATTTTTTTGGATATTTTGGTTATTTTTGTCTAAAAATAACTGAACAAAGAATTTTTGGATATTTTGGTTATTTTTGTCTAAAAATAACTGAAATACTCGAGTTTATAATTGTAATTCTGGGTAATTGAGTTATATCAAATCTAAATATAATTAATATTTTGGGTAGAGAATTATATTTCGGGTACCCATTCGGTTCTCGGTTCGGCTCGGATTCGGTTATGATTCTTCGGGTATAAAAGTTTAGTGTCCGTTCGGATATTTTGTCGGCTCTGAATTCGGTTTGGTTCTCATTTTTTGGTTTGGTTGGGTTCGATTCTTCGATTCCGGGATTTTTTGCGCAGGTACTATGGTACAAGGCAAAGACCATTATTGCCACTTTTTTTCAATTCAATTTTGGTGTCAAAATTTCCAAGTTAGAGACACACAACAGTGAATCTCTTTTGCCTTTTCGTCCACTAACAAAGTAACAAGTGGTCTGTATTTATTGTGGTCAAACGTTAGTACGAATAAAATTCAGAACCCACTTGTATCACTTCTTTTTGTAAAATTTGCATAGATTGACAAAAGTTTCTGATATGAACCATTTGGTACCAGACAATTATAAGCTTCTTTTTTTCAGCTTATTATAAGCTATCAATTATTCTCTGATTTTATGTCCTTCTTCCCTTTTTATATAATTATCTTTTTAGCATAAATTAGATGATTGAAAAATATTACTAAATTACAGAATTTAAATTTTCAAGTATCAAAAAATAATTTATGTTTCTATTATGATATCTTGTCAATATATAAGAGAATTGTGTAATAACTAGAAAGTGATGATTAAAAATTAAGAGAATAATTTTGTATTTAAAGAGATGACATATTTTAGGTGTACATGGCAAAATTGTCCTCCTAATATTTTTTGATATAAAGTAGCTAGTCGTTTTTATAATTATGGTATATTTGTATGAAAAAAGTTTAACTGATTTTCATGAAATTTATATACAAAAAAATTTTTTTGGGACAATTGTGAAATAAAAAAAATACATGTTTATTTAATTTAATTGACATGAGTAGTATAGTTGAGGAGTTTTTCAAATTTTGAAGTTCCCACTCAGATTATTTATTTCTTTAGAATTTAAATAATGGAACTTCCTCTAACTTTCGAAAACTTTTAATTTAAAATTTATGGGACAAAATGCACAATATAATTCCGAAAATAAAGTAAACACAATAACAAGCAAGAAATATTTTTTGTTTTGGTTTTCAGATTTTAGAAAATAATTAAACGGACAAAAAATACAATTTTTATGAGATTTTAGTTTATGAATGGAATAAACAACTGAAAATAACAAGAAGCAACTTGTTATTGTTTTTTTCGATTATAACAAAAAAATAACAAAACAAAAATCCAAAGATATAAGGGTTGGATTAACACAACCTGATTAATAGGAGTTTTCGGCTCTCATACCAATGACGCAGCCACGTAAATCCACCCACTGGTTTCAATCTTGGTGTCAAGAATTTAGGTTTGGAGGTGACAGGGTCATTGATTGAATCACACAATCAACACACGAACAAATGATGTTTGAATCCACAAACAGTCTTGATCCGCACGAAGGAAATAACTTGAATTCACAAGCTATTTGATTTGCAACATACATGAGAATAGTGAATCCACAGTAGACTCAAATGCACAAACTCAAAGACAACACGCTTTGAAAAGAAACTTAAAAGTTCTATTGAATTTTTTCATAAAAAAATGGGTGATTTACAAATGAAAACGAACTGAGCTTATACAGAGCTCTTACACAACGGTTTCAATAGTCTAAAACAGGAAACAAATCGCAAAATTAAAGGTAAACTAGTCGTTAAAGATTTAATAAGAAAATCGTCCAAATAAGAAAATAGTTGTTGCTTGTATCTTGATAGCTTGGGAAGAAAGGTGCTACTTCTTAGGACATTCTAGGACGTGTGGAGGGTCTTCAAAACGCAACATCAGTGACAAGAAAAGAGTTGTTGTGAATTAAAGCTCTTTCGATCCAAATATGACAATTATGGTCTTTAGATGATCAAGTGTAGAAAGGTTCACCATAGATTGTGTGGCGAATCTTCTAGATGACGTAGAGTGTCCCCTGGATTCCATATATAGCTCTAGGACGCGTCTTGATAAGGGAAAAGGAAGTTTTTTTTTTTTGGCTCAAACTGGTCCGTGGAGGGTGACTAACGGCAGGCGAGTGGGGCTTCTCGAAAATCTCTCAATCTAGTCCGACAATACATGAAAGTTTCTCGAAAATTTGCCTTACAATGTCCATGTTGTCGATGGAGTTTGAGTCCTAGGCAAAATTGACGAGTGGATTCTCCGGATTGCAATTTAGCTTGCAAGCTGACGAGTCGAACAAGAAGATTATTGCGAACAACTCATGATTTAGCTTGACAATTGCCAAATGTATCTCGACAATTCTTTATAAAATAGGCATGTTGCTAAAGAATCTAGAAGTTGTAATGAAATTGACGAGTGGATTCGGCTGGAGGCGATTTCCATAGCTCAGCTAAGGCTCCGGGTAGAGATTTGTGAACCAACTCCAAATCTGATTGATTCCATTGAGATCTGGCTCGATCATTCTCCTTTAAATGGGTGACTTTCTGATGAATTTTGAAGCCCGCTCCATTTGGCTGAGTAGAACGTATTGGGCTTTATTCCTCGTTTAAGTTCGGTTTCGGGTGGTTTTTTGATGGAGGGATTGAGGTCTAGAGAGAACATGTCAAAGACAGTCGTCTCTCTTTCGCCAACACCTTTCTCACCAAAGTAGATCGTATTCCCTTTATTCTTGGCTAGACCAACATATCTGTTGATCCTTAGCTCCTCATCATGGATGGTTCTGACATCAAGAAACCTTGTCTGTCTACTTGGAATGTGTCATGTGGTTCAATTCATGAACTATTCAAGAAATATGGTTGTTTTACTGAGCGATTATCGTAAACTACATATGTCAGATTCTCACTGTTCAAAGAATATAAGAAAAGATAGTACGTGGTGTATTATACAAAGTAATATTCAATCATTTGTTCTCGAGATCAACATGGTTGTAGTTGGCTTTACAGTGTGAATATCTTTTTGTTGTAAAAATGGTCAAGCGTTTGATTTTATCACTACACTGCATAAAGCTTATAAGAGTTCATTTGGGCCTAACTATGGTACAAGGCAAAGACCATTATTGCCACTTTTTTTTGTTCATTCAATTTTGGTGTCAAAATTGCCAAGTTAGAGAGACACCACACAACAGTGAATCTCTTTTGCCTTTTAGTCCACTAACAAAGTAACAAGTGGTATGTATTTATTGTGGTCAAACGTTAGTACGAATCAAAATTGAGAACCCACTTGTATCACTTCTTTTTTGTAAAATTTGCATAGATTGACAAAAATTTCTGATATGAACCATATGTTACCAAACAATTATAAGCTTTTTTTTTTCCAGCTTATTATAAGCTATCAATTATTCTCTGATTTTAGGTACTTCTTCCCTTTTTTATATAATTACTTTTTAGCATAAATTAGATGATTGAAAAATATTACTAAATTACAAAATTCAAATTTTCAAGTATCCAAAAATAATTTATGTTACCATTATGATATCTTGTAAATATATAAAAGAATTGTGTAATAACTGTAAAGTGATGATTAAAAATTAAGAGAATAATTTTGTCATCTTCACCTAAAATATGACATCTCTTTAGATACAAAATTACAATGTTGTTCTTAAGAATATTTTTTGTTGATCAGAGCCGAATAAATGTCTTTTTTGATATAAAGTAGCTAATCGTTTTATCAATTTTTATAATTACGGTATATTTGTATGAAAATAAATTTAAGTGATTTTCATGAAATTTATATATATATATATATATATATATTTGGGACAATTGTTAAAAAAAAAAAAAATACATGTTTGCATGAGTAGTATAGTTAAGGAGTTTTTCAATTTTGAAGTTCCCACTCAGAATTTTTTGTTTGGTTAGAATTTAGATAATGGAATTTCCTCTAACTTTCGAAACTTTTAATTAAATAAATAAACAAACGAAATTGGTCTGAATCCAAATTATTATTTATTTCTTCTGGTCAATGCCTTCTCTCTCCCTCGTCTTTTCAGTTTCCTAGTTTCTTTAATTCCTTGGTTACTTCTGATCCGAAGCTGAATCTCTCTAGTTCGCGAGCTTTTGGGCAGCTTTGAGGTAATTTCGTCATCTGCTGCTACTGAATCTTTTGGGTATTTTGAAAAAAAAATTGATTTTTTGCACCAAGCTACTCTGAACTTGGTGGGTTTATCCTAAGTTTCTAAACTTTGACCTGCTTCATCTTCTTTGTCCGTTTTCTTTAATTGTAGCGACGTCTTCCTTTTGCATCGATTTGGCTCTATATTTCCACCAAATTAGAAACCGGCTTAAAAGAGTAGTCTTTCTTGTAGGAGTATGAAGTTCTCTTGTTGATTCTTACCTTGGTTTGACCTCTTTTGATCTGAAAGTTTGGAACGTGATACTTATTATCTTCTTCACTCTAGGGTTCTATTCATTTGGGGAATCTCTTGGTTTCCTTGAACAGACCGTTGATCTGGAGTTATCTTACTTCTAGTTTCATGAAAATGGCTTCTTAATCAGGCTTTCAAGTCCATTAAGAATCCCAAGCCCCAACACTGCATTTATTTCTCTATGAGAACTTAAATCATTTTTCATTCTTTCTATTGTTTGTTACCGTCTTTTCGTCCGTGATAATCATTTATGTATATGCAATTGGCTGTCATTTGGTTATGTTTTCGAATATTTTAGATCAAGGTGCCACCTTTTAGCTGCTTGCCCTTCGAACTGGAACTGAATTGGTTTATGAGGCTAAATTAGACATATGAGTCTTTCCCAGTAAAGTTGTCTAGAGGGTTTTGATATTGGTTGATGAAAAAATGTTACTCTTTGTGCTGAATTATGTGTATTGTTAAGAATGATGGATCTATCTTGTCGTTATTGAACCAAAATAATAACCACCCTTTTCAATAAAATGTAGAAGTGGCAAATGCTACCGTAAATTTACATGGGGTGATTTTCATTATAATTGTGATGTATTGACTATCACTAAAGTCTGACTGATTCTATATATCCTATTTCTCTTGTCTCATATTGCAAGCTTTTTAAAGATGATTTGTTCAGTTGGCTTAATTTCATAAAGTTCACATAGTTATATGCTTGATAGAAATATCTTTTTCTGGTAGGTCCTAGCTTGCAATGAAATCTTACGAAGATGGAGTTGATTTAGAAGATGGGAAGACAGGAAAATCCGGAGATAAGTCAATTCAAAGAAAGATACATAATCGGGCTTTGTTATCGGGTTTAGCTTATTGCATTTCATCATGCAGCATGATACTGGTGAACAAGTTTGTCCTTTCCAGCTACAACTTCAATGCTGGGATATTTTTAATGTTATACCAGGTATGCTCGTTTGATTTCCCTAGCTGAACAAAAGTGGTATCCCTTTTTCGTAGTGCAATTATTGCTTTTGAAAATATGTCAGCAATTTGTTTTGTGGTGATGATTTTTCATATTCTTGCCCCTTTGTGATGGTACAGAACTTCGTCTCAGTGATCATTGTGGTGGTTTTGAGCTTAATGGGTCTAATAGCAACAGAACCGCTGACCTTGAGGTTAATGAAGGTCTGGTTTCCAGTGAACGTGATATTTGTTGGCATGCTTATCACAAGCATGTTTAGGTAAGAATGTGTTCTCCACTTTTATTTGTGTTGGTTTATAGAATTTCATAATCATGTGATATATGGGAAGGACTCCTAGGTATATATATTAACTGCCTTCTGTTTATATCGATGCTCTCTTTCTGGTTTCTTAATTCTCAAGCCCTTTGAAAGATTACTAAATTAGTAAAGTTGGTTGGAGGGCCACAAATTTTTGGAGTACTAAAGGTAGTTATACAAATATGTACCTCATTGTTTTGAGCTATATAGTTAAACTTTACAGCAGATCGAGGATTGCATAACCTGTAGAAACTGAGCTGGAACAGATAGCTTTTTCCATTCTAAACTGAGATATTCTGGATTTACTCAACAGAATGGTTGAGATATATCTGTATCTTATATGTGTATGTAGACGACATTTGAAGCGCAGATTGAACTCGATTGTCAATTGCAATTACATTTTTCTTTGACAGTTTGAAATACATCAATGTAGCAATGGTCACTGTCCTGAAGAATGTCACTAATGTGATAACTGCAGTTGGTGAGATGTATCTATTCAACAAGCAACATGACAACAGAGTGTGGGCTGCTCTCTTCTTAATGGTATATTTGCCCGCTTTAAAAGTATTTCAAACTGATTCCGTACATTGACCTGAGAGAACCATTCCCATGGATCCTATTTCAAGATGCATAGAGAGAGCATTTAATTTAGAGTTTTTGAAAGATAGCCTTGGATTTGTTTTAAACAAAACATTCCTTTGCTCTTGTGCAAAGCACTTTCTGATCATCAACCTTAACTAAGAAAATCTAAAGCATATTTTCTTATTGATAAGTGACCCATACTTTTGTGTGCTTACACAGTTACACTGCTCCTAGAGGCTTTCAGTGATGTGTCATAGCCTAACCTTTCAAATTGTTGGAGATATATGTTTTTACTGCATCCACAATTAGTCTGCCAGGGAAATGTAATCATGTTTTTTGTCACGGCCACTCATTGTTGTTATGTATATTTTATTTCTTGTAGTATAGATCTTGAATAAGTAGAAGATAAAGTTTTGATTTGCCTGCGCTTCTTACGGCCCTCATTTGCAGATAATTTCCGCAGTTTCTGGAGGGATAACAGACCTATCATTTAATGCTGTTGGCTATGCTTGGCAGATTGCTAATTGCTTCTTAACTGCATCGTACTCTGTGAGTAAACATTTGATCATTTGTGCTTTCTTTTCTCAAAATGTTGGAGTCGTTTGAAAGAATAAACACAAATATGAAAAGGAGAGCACTTGAAAACCCTGCTTTCATGGCGAGCATTACATGCTGTTTGTTTAAGACTAAGTCAGTAAACTAAATGGTTCTTCTTCCCTATAATCATTACGTTACTGGCTTGATTTTGAGTTTGAAGATGCTCATCAGATACTGAGATTCTGTTACCTTAGAAAATTATATAGCTTATAATCCATTGTCACTGGTGACCTGAGTACTTCACTCGTTGATAAAAGTAGGAATATCATCTTAGAGAGAAGACTTTGAGCAAAGAATGCAAATTGACATCATCAGCTTCTCACTAGGTTTTCCATTGCCAGATAAAAAAAACGAGAGTGTTAGGTTCCCATAAATTTATGCGTACATCCTGTCAACGAAAGACAAGTCTATGATATGTTTGGCTTGTTAGCTAGGCTACTAATAAAAAATTTGCCACCACGTTTGACTTGCTTATATTTTGTTGTTGCAGCTGACTTTGAGAAAGACCATGGATACGGCCAAGCAGGTTACTCAATCTGGAAACTTGAATGAGTTCTCCATGGTCTTGCTTAATAACACACTTTCATTACCACTTGGGCTTCTTCTTTCTTTTTCCTTCAACGAGATGGATTATCTTTATCAAACGTGAGTTCCTGCCTTTTCTTTCTGTCAATGGAAACGGTATGTGTCATCTGAAAACAAAATGGTTGGCGTATTATATTTGTGCAGGCCACTTCTGCGATTGCCAGGTTTCTGGATGGTCATGACACTTAGTGGACTTCTAGGGCTTGCCATTAGCTTCACTTCAATGTGGTTTCTTCATCAAACTGGAGCTACAACATACAGGTAGCAAGTTAGGAAAAGAGAGAGAGAGCAAGATAGAAACATGCAATTTCAAAACTTTGCTTTAGAGAGCAAGGCTCTCCCTTAGTCTTTTCCATATATCCCTTGCTTTTTTTTTGTTGATTATATTCCTTATTACTAGATACATCTTTTGTTTTATTCAAAATTTACAGCCTGGTGGGATCGCTAAACAAGATACCTCTATCCATCGCGGGGATCGTGCTTTTCAATGTACCAACCAGTTTACAGAACTCAGCAAGCATACTCTTTGGTAAGCGTTCTCTCGATCAGTTTCCTTGTCCAACATCTTGGAGGAACACATATCGTCTGTGTTGTGTATTAACCTGAGAGATGCCTAATTTGCAGGTCTTGTCGCGGGAGTTGTATTTGCCAGAGCCAAAATGAGGGAGAAGTCCTAAAACCCTTAACAATTCCGACACATTTTCCTCAACCAATCAGTATAGGACATGGCCAAAGATAATTAAAGCAGAGCAAAGAGTTTACAACCTCACAATTTTATTCACAATGTGTGTTTCTTGTAACTACTAAAGCATTCGCCACTCTACTTGTAGAATTTTAGTAGAATATTAATGAATGTATCGATTTTTAAGTGGTAAAAAAGTGCTGGTTTATGTGTTTCTTCGTTTGAACTTGGTGCCCCTTCAAGTTAACCAAGCTGGTTTTTCCCTATTTTCAGGTTAAAAAAAAAAAAAATTAATATCGAGATACTCATGTTGATGATGGTGATGATCTGAAAATTCGATCGATAGCTCCAACTCAAGTGGTTGTTTTTTTTTATCAATTCTCAAGTTCATACACTTTGCAAGAGACAAAGCAAGAACACATATTATTAACTTTTAAAAACAAAAACTAGTCTTAAATATATTTCAAAATCCTAATGGTTAAGTTTTCCCTGAAACCGGTGCCAAAAGCTTGATATGTGCCAAGTTTTAAATTTGTAACTCTAAGCACTTCTTCAATTATCCCGATTAGAATGCATCTAAAGTAGTAAGTAAAGTTCAAACCAAAATGAAAGACTAACATGGGATAACTCCTTTGGGACTGATGAAAAAAAATGTTGGGATAATTTCTTGAAATTGTTGGAGATCAAGTGACAAACAAAAAGAACTACTACTACCTAGTTCATTTACCTGTACGTTTCTGTGCCGTTTTGTATCAATTGTCTCATACCAATAAAAGAAATTTATAAACGATTTCTGGTATATTTAGATACTAAGAACAAATAATTTGACGCATAGAGAAGTAACGTATGACTTATTGTCATAATTAGGCTTGGGCATTCGGATTTCGGATCGAATTATTCGGATAGAGTTATATAGAATCCGAATAGAATCCGAAACTATTTCGGATCGGATTTATGTCGGATTCGGATCGGGTTATTCCGATTTTCCAGGTTTTTTCGGATTTTTTCGGGTTTTTCGAATTTTTCGGATTTTTTTGGATTCGGATCGGGTTATTCGGATTTTGGATTATTCGGATATGGTCATATAGAATCCAAACCTATTTTTTGGATCGGATTTTTTGGATCAGATTTTCGGGTTCGGATTTTATGCCCAGGCCTAGTAATAATGCTTGCAGCGTCCCATGTTTTGTATTTTGGGCGGGAAAAAAAGAAGGTAATTGGGCTTTTATTTTTGGGTTTTGTAAGTGAGCCCAATTGATTAAGATAAGGATAAAGACGACGACGACTAAAACCCGTTTCTTTCTGGTTAGATTTGACGGGAATAAATGATCATAGAAAAATTTATGAGAAATGGATGCCATCAAAATTTGAAATCTTTCGGGAAATGCCACTTTCCCCTTTACTTTTCTAAAATGCCACATTTGTCTCTATAGCTCTGTTTTAAAAAGACTTTATTGTCCTCATTATTCTTTCTCTTATCCTTCTCATTGATTCGAGAAAACTATGAAATCAATCATTTTTTTCTCACTCTTTTATTTTCTCCGTCACATTTCCTTCTCTTTCTCAATCTCTCTCTCTCCCCACCATGAAACCTTCGTCATTATTGTTACTCCTTCTACTCCTCCACCTCTCAGCCACTATTTTCGCCACTCCTTCCCTCTCTCCAACTCCTGCACCAACCACATCTCCAACTTCTCTTTAACCTCTCAATTAGATCCAAAACAACTCAAAGCCCTCGAATCTCTCAACATCCCCACGGCGGAGCCGCCACTGCTACCATTGTCACAGCGGAGTCGGTCTGACGGTAACGTGTCTATCTATTAACGTGACAAAGCTTCTGAGATTAGGACTCGAAATTGTTCACTAATATGTTTATCCACTATTTCTTACAAACAAAATTGTTCTTCTTCTTTCGTCACACACCAATTCTCCTTGTTTTCCATTAATCTTCGTCCTTCTTGTTTTTTTTTTTTCAGGTCTTGTTGCTAGTAACATGTTTAATTGGCAAGGAACGATAATGGGTCCTTGAGAGAGTTCTTATGTTGGAAGTATGGACAAATAGCGGTGTGGTGGACAATAATGGAGTGGTAGATAAATAATAGAGTGGTGGATAAGTAACGAAGTGGTGGACAAATAACGGAGTGATGGACAAATAACGGAACGGTGTGCATGTCCACTAAATTGAATTCTTGTCCAATTCATAATTTGTATCCGCAGGTATAAGACTTCTGAGATTAAGTCTCCGCAGATCGAAGACTGTTGACATTCTGAGATTTGAGACATCAACTTTAGTACTTTATACAAAACTCATATACATTAAAACGATGGACAAATTATTGTTTTCGTCCACTAATTTTGTTATTTGTCCACACGAATTATATTTTGTCCATAATTCTTGTCTACGAAATAAAATATTTGACCACATGAATTGATTAATTTTTAAGAGATACACATTGAAATGGTATTGACAACAAACATAAAAAAATCTAAGATACACATTGAAATGGTTGAAAAATTATTGTTTAATAAAGTATTAAAGTTTTTGAAACCATCACAAATGCTTCTTAATGAGTTTTGTAATGTGGGTCGTAGGATTTATTACTTGCTACACTTTATTTGCTAAATTTGTTTTTCAAAGATGATATATGAAACAACAGTGTTTACCTATTTTTTGTTAAAATTGTCCACCTCTTTTGTAGACAAATTGTTAATTATGGACAAAAAACAAAAAAAAAAATCACAACACCTAAAAGGAATAATATAAAATACTCTCATTTTCACTCTCATTTCTCTCTTCCACGTGAAATGAAAATGCCATAAATATCATAAAATAATTGAAAATTATTGTTTTTAAGAGTGGCATATCTCTCTCATCAATAAATGTCACTCTCCCATTATCTTTCCGCTTATTCATGAGTTGTTACTCCTATTTAACAAAAAAATACTCCTGAACTGGTATAATAACCGGTACAACAATATAAC
The DNA here is from genome assembly GCA_026770425.1 of Boechera divaricarpa. Classification (NCBI taxonomy): domain Eukaryota; kingdom Viridiplantae; phylum Streptophyta; class Magnoliopsida; order Brassicales; family Brassicaceae; genus Boechera; species Boechera divaricarpa. The sequence goes on along the minus strand of CM049188.1, from coordinate 11,316,730 downwards.
TGGTATCAGTTATGCCAAGTTGTCTCAGTTGTACCTATTATCTCAGTTATAACCAGTTGTACCACAAAGATGAGGTTCGAATCCTGGTCACGCAGATACGTTAGTATTACTTACAGTTAAAACTATATAACCCGACTGAAGGGTAAAATAGTAATTTTGCCCTTTAAATTTATAAGGGGGAAATATGAGAATTTTTTTTGCTTTTTAAAAGCATATGAGAATAAAACCTAATTTGAGGGACACAGCTTATTTCCTAATTTTCCTTGTCAAGTTTGTGTCTTGATTTTGGGGAAAATTAGCTGAAAACTCAAAGTCTTGTGATGAGTTCCCTACGCCAGAACCGACGACGAAGCGTAGAAACCTAAAATGTGCTTAAAGTTGCTGTTCCCAATCAATAAAAGAGGTGGTACGCTTAATAATCCCGTCTTCAATGGCCCTTTTCAGCTTGATCCTTTTTAGAGAGAAAAGAATCGATTTTGGTACTTGAGCTGGTGGTATAACGGCTGTTGCTGGTTATGTTATTGCAATGGCGTTTATAGATAAGCATAGGGTTATTGAAAGCTTTGAGTAATCCACAAGTACAGAAAGTTGCATCATGAGTTTCAGGATGTTGGTTTGATAACTCCTAGGTGATGTCACTCTCTCACCTAATGCTAGTTGTTTGGTTATGACAACATATATCTTTAGAGCCATGCTTTATAGAGATCTCAAATTTTGAAAACAAACGTTATAAATTTGACATTTATCCTGGAATTTTTTTGGAAGCAAGAGAAATCATACTAGCCTTAAAAAAAAAAGGTTAAAAACCTCACGCATCAACCACAACCAAGACAAAAACCACCATGTTTCTATTACACTACCATGCTTAGAGTAACTAATATACTTCAATGCCCATGGTGCTCCACCACTACGTCCATTGGACCAGAACTTAAATCAAAAATACGTGAGCTTCATCTATTCTTCGTTATACAATCAAATGACTAAACAACGATTAGTATTTCGAATGCTTACTTATATAGGCCAAACTATAAGATGCTTGAATCTCTTCCCATCTTCACCAAAAATTTGAGTCATTGGATCAACAGCAAGTTCCTAAAGCTACATTTTCTAAAAATTCCAATCACAGATTTGTATTGCAGAGGAATCATTAACAACAAGCGTTCCGAATTATGAGATCAATTTCCTCCAGATTATGAGATCGATCTCCAGAGGAAATTAAATTCCAAAATAAATACTTAGGCTACACAAAATATCCCTAATTCGGTACACTCTCTTCACTATATAAGATCATGTCATTCTATGAAGCAAAACAACTATTTGTTTCCAACTTATATATTTTAGTTAATTTAGTTGTTTTAGTTCATGTTTTTATATTCATATCGCCTATATTTTTTTTATATTAATACTATTTTTAATATATAGAGGTTAAAATCTTTTTATCAGGTTAGTGTTATTGAACCATTAGAAGAGATTCCAAGGTATAAAATGATAACATATACGATTTATGCTTTTATTGTTTTTCATAACCAGTTTTTTTTTTTTTTTTTCAAATTTTTTCATGCTTCTTCTACATCTTCATAATGTTTATAAAGGATTTTTTTGTAGGATAACACGAAGAATGATCTTCTTCTTAGGAAAAGTAAATGGAATAATGATTTTTTAAAGGAATAATGAATTTCTTAGTTAGAAACCTCAAAATATAAAATTTGATGTCCATTATATGTTTTTCTAATCTTAATAAAAAAATATTTTAATTCTTACATGCAAACTCAACAAATTGGGAAAATGTTTTTAAAAGTTTTTGGATCGTCTTTACTTTTGTGTTTCTTTTTTGTGTTCCCTGTCAAACTTGAATTATCATATTCTACCTAAATTTCATATTTGACAATAATAATACATATAAATTTAATTATCCTCTATAATATTACAATTTTAAACTTGAAAACATTACTTACAATATTTTTAGGAAGGATAGAGAAGGATAGCCATCTATGAATAAAACAGGGGCATCTTTACCGTTTATATTTTCTTTTCATTTTTTTTTTTGTCAAAGTAATACAATGAATAATGAGAGCTCAAAATATAGATAGAAACTTTGAATTCTCTGTGCGTCCCAGTTTGACCTAACCATTTAATTAATTTAACTGAAATATCGGATTAACTCATTCGTTTAACTCTAAGTAACTCTTTCTTACAATACAATATGAATATAAAAATTTCTTCTTTTTTTTTTAATCGAAGATCTAAAATTTATTATCTAACAACAATTTATAACTTTAAAATTATTAACTCTCAGAATCTTCAAAGTTATACATATCTCCAAATTATTTATATGTAGTTTTTCGGAGTTAAATCTAATTTATCTAGGAAAACTACTATATAATATTTGATTAGGAACCCATTAATGTAAATAGCACAAGGTTAGAGATAGAGCTGTTAGTTCTTCTTACAGGGGAGGACAATTAATTAGTGGATCTACACAAATAATGGAGATACCTTTTGTAACAACATCGTAACATAAATAATTTGTTATGTGTAGTCATTAACCTTTAGTCTGCCATATAATACTTATGGTTATATGAGAAACCAATGGGTGAAATTAATGGAGAACAAAAGTGGCATTGACTTTTCTATTTTCCTACAATTCTGAAAATATAAAATTTCCCTATAATTCAGAGAAGGGAAAATTTTATTCATTGCTGAATCAATCAATTAAGAGAATACTCAGAAATTTAACTTTTCCAATTTCCGAAAAAAGTTAAAAACTCGAAAAATTCATAAAAACAATAAATTACAGCCCAACAAATTCATCTGCTTCATAAATCACCAATATTCGTTTGATAAATAAATAAAGAGCCTGCTGTCAAAAAATAAAAATAAATATATAAAGAGCGTATGTGGTTTACGAAAATGTAGAAATTAAATTTCAGAATTTTTTGTACGTAGACGAGGTACGTATCTTCCTAGAAATGTATATGCGTATTACGTAAGCAGATATATGTACGTACTAAAAGTCTTGTGTATTAAAATATTATTTCAAATGGATGTGTGTATTAGCCTATTAGGTAATATATAGAAAAATAACATTATAATTCTCTTTATCAAACATCATCACTTACAAACTATTAATAAATAAAACACCGAAAACAAAAGTAAACTATTGAAAATTAAACAAAATTTTTACTCTTTCGATTTAGATTTTCATTATAATTTTGCGTTTCAATATATACAATGAACATGTTATGTCTTACATATATCTAAACATCTAAATGTACAAATAAACACATGTACCATACTTATATTGAGACACACACACACATATATGACCGTAATTTTAAAACAACCAAAAGTAATTTATAAAAACAAGGAGAAATTACACAATAAATCATCAAAATAATATGTACATATATTACAATGAGAGAGAGAGAGAGAGTCTTGTAAATAGAAGAAAAACGACTTTTCATCTATAACCCTAAAAGAGAATTGTCTTCTTAATTGGTCTTAATTTTCATCCTTTTATCATTTCCACATAGACTAATTAACTATGTCCTTCCCTTTTTCTTGTTACGAATAATCTCAAACGACAATAAATCCATCTTTTTCGGTTATAGGTAAGAGATAGAGACAGAGATAAATTGTCTATGGAAGTCTCAGCAGGAGGAAGCAAGAGTGATGAGAATAACAAGAGTAGTTGTCAGAGAGGTCACTGGAGGCTAAAAGAAGATGATAAACTTCGGAAACTTGTTGCTCAATACGGTCCCAAGAACTGGAATTTCATTGCTCAACATTTCGAGGGACGATCCGGTAACTATTAATAGATCCTTCTACGTATACCTTTTTCTTTTGATTTATCAAGAAGACTTGAGTAGGGTTTGATCTGTTGTTGAATTTAGGGAAAAGTTGTAGACTGAGGTGGTACAACCAATTGGATCCAAACATCAACAAAAGACCTTTTACGGAGGAAGAAGAGGAAAAGTTATTGAAAGCTCATGCGATCCAAGGGAACCGATGGGCTTCAATCGCCAGGAAGTTCCATGGGAGAACCGATAACGCGGTCAAGAACCATTTTCATGTTATCAAGGCTAGACGCAAACGTGAAGGAGGTGCTTCCAACACTAGTTATACTCTTCCAAGCCTAAACAATTTGCAGTTTGGGAGCTGGCGTTACCGGATTATGCATACACAAGCCTCCTTCCCTTATTATAATCCGGATCTTGGATCTTCATCGGTCTCGAATGATCGCCACGGAAGTCATTTAGGCAATACTAGCTTGGTGGGTTTGGATAAAAATCACATATTTCATCGGACATTGGATAAGAGTTCATTAGAAGATGGACTAACTAGCAATCTTGCTGATGTTGGGGGTGAGAATGAGAACGATAATGTTACTTTCATTGATTTTCTTGGGGTTGGGTTAGATTCTCATTAGCTCATAATATCATCCATATATATTGTTATACTTTAAAGGATTTATATTATTAGGGTTATTGTTTCATTTTCAAAATTTCAACCGGATATCTATTTTCTTTCCGGATTGCTATTTCTATATATGTCTAAGTTATAGCATATACACATACAGAATATGTATAGATATTGCATGTCAGCCCGATTAAGTATTTAAATCCGTATATTTATCGTATGGCACTATAAGAAAAATGCATTATTTTTTTGCAATAGATCACAACAAAATTTGAGACGAACATTTCCAAATATAATCCGTTGCAAAACAAATGTGAAATGCAAAGAAATAGTTGTACATTTCGTGTACTTTTGTTTCTTAGACAGCTTTAATCTCTTATTTTTCAAAACGCTATATTTACAATAATGACTCATTGCAAAAATTGAAACATTGTTTTCCCGAGTTTCAAGTGCAAGTTTATAAAAGATTTGCAACCAATGTGTCCAATTATTTCATGTTCTCCAAATAAATAAATAAAATTCTAAAACGGATTTGACCAACTTTTTTTGTGAATGCATTGCAAATTTGGAATTATTGGTGATATGTTTGCCACATGTATTTGAGGTAGGTCAAAGCCTTAGCACACATAATAATTCTTACTTTGCAACGACTTTACTACTAGATCCATTTCAAAATTTGTGATTCTTAATTTTTTTTTGCAGTAACATTAATTGTTTCGGATATGAAATACTAACTAGAGCCATATTTCAAAATGTTGCAAAGCGTCATAAATGTAGAAATGTCGAATATAGTACCGCCATGTATACTCTAAATCCGTTTTCATCATCATCATCAAAATAATGATGCAGGATACATATTTACATACTCTAATATAATAGAAATATTTAAAGACGCGAGCAACACGCAATAGTTGAAGAAATGAAACTATCAAATCAAGATTAGATGAATTAAATCCCATGGAATAACAAAGCTTAACAAACACATTATTTTGTAGCAAAATGTATATGTTAATCAAAATTATGTCTCTTCTTCTCTCAGTTTTTGATATATAGCTTGAAGAAACCAAGAAGATAATAGCAAAAGAGAAGTTTTTAGAGCTTGATACACTAAGCAACTATAAAACTTTTTTATCACCAAAAACGAATTTATAACATTAACGTCCTAAGCAACTATATGACTTCTATCACCAAAAACGAACTTATCAAAAAACGAATTTATAACACTAACGTCCGTATATTATATATCAAAGATGGTCACAACAGATAATATCTTCTCATACAAGAAACCAAATCTCAGGGTTCTTCTGGTTGTGATATGAAATAGTTTAAGCATTCCTGGGTAATTCACATCCTTGACTTGTATTGTGTCATGAGTTGCATATTTTGTTAAGTATTTTATAGAAAAACACAATAAACTCATCTAAAATCTAACAAGTAACAACAACAATGTAGTTTTGAATGTCACTTGGACATACAATTACATGGAAAGATCTAAAACAAATTAATGTGAAAATTAATCAGTTTTGGTAAACACCCAAATTTGGGGTGTTTATAGATTGCTAAAATACATTTGTAAGAGAAGACATAAATAAGAAAATGAAAGGGTGTTTGTAGATACAAAAAATATGAATGTTTGGCTAACGTGGATTCTCTAAAAAATGAAAGGGTGTTTGTAGATACACAAAATATGAATGTTTGGCTAACGTGGATTCTCTAAAACATATGTGGCCTTTGTTTCATGTGAGGTTACTGGACTCTCAGGAAAATCCATGTCGTCTTCTTCTGTCCATGACCCAACATACTGCTGAACCACAAGAACCGACACAGTGGCTGCAAAGTCCGATGAGGCAAGCAAATCTCCGATGGCACCGAGTTCAGGACACTCGCTCCAATCGGTTAAACCTGCGGTGAGAGGAGACGACATTCCTTCTCCTCTTCCAACTATAAACAGATCATGAGAACTGTCCATTGATCTCACTGCTGCAACTGTCTCTTCCCCATTGCTCACCAGTTTTTCTATATACACAATTGACTTGAATTCCGCATTTGCCATCCTGAATGCATCTACGTACTCATCATCAAGCTGTCTTTGCTTTTTCTGGTCCATGTTCATCTTTGGTACCTTTAGGTCACTCTCATTGGTAGCACGTGTTGAAGCTGTTTCTGTTTCATCTCCATCATGAATGAACCGCAATACGGTTAAAGAGATGCCCGGATGTTGAGCCATTCTCCAGGCATAGGCCAAGGCTTCTCTGTCGTCTGGACCGCTGAAAAACAGAACAGCAACTTGGAGAGACACAGTGTTTGAGTTAAGTCTTGTGGCTCCATTGAGTCCTCTGTCTACGAGTATTCCAACGGAACAAGGCGAGTTTTCGAGTAGGTTTTGGTTGACTAAACGGTAGGCCGGGTTGATGGCTTCCATTCCTCCATCAACTGTTTGTTGTTTGTGAAATGGTATGATTATGAAGGAGACACGTTTGTCCTCTGCTAAGCTACAAACATCTTCGTGCATTGTTGAGTAAGGTGAAATAGCTGTTAAGGGTTGAACAGCGACAAAGGCAGCATGTTGTTCATAGTTCTCGAAGGCGTTGATGATGTGATCTGATTGAGCTTGAGTTCTGTTAAGCGCTGGTCCTCCTGTCTTACGAGTGTTGTGGACAATTAGCATTGCGGATGCTCGTCCCGTGAGCTCAACAAGGTGGAGAACATAGATACATATGGGAGATCTCTTTGTAGGATATGAAGCTTCAAGAAGGTTGATTATAGTAGGAACATTACGCGGTGTGTGGACGCAAACCAATACTCGAAGCTCGCTGTCTGGCTTCGTCTGTTGGATGGTCCGTCTCTTGTATGAAACAGATTTCTTCACTGGCCTATAAAGGACAGTTACAATAGGGGTGATGACTCCAGTCATAACCAAGGCCACAAGTACCATGGTAGCAAATGTCTCATCATCCAAAACCTTTTGGTCTTTTCCAACATTGAGCACAATCATCTCAACAAGACCTTTGGTGTTCAAGAGCAGGCCAAGAGTGATTCCTTCACGAACTGGCATTCCATGGAAAAACGCAACAATAACCGTACCGATAACTTTTCCAGCACAAGCGAGGAAGATAACAAGCATCAGAGTGGCCCAAGTGGCAGGGCCTTGGATGGAAGCTATATTAGTCTTGAGACCACTTATGGCAAAGAAAAGAGGTAGAAGAAGGCCAGAGACAAAATCTTCAAGCTTCTCAATGAGGGTGAGACCAAGAGGCCCATTGGGAATCACAAGACCAAAGACAAAGGCTCCAAAGACTGAATGTGTTCCTATTGCATCGGTAATAAAACCGGAGATCATGACTCCTGTTAAGATGAGGCATATATAGAACTCACTGAAGTTCTCTCCTTCAGGGGTTTTCCGTATGATCCAAGCGATGCCTGGTCTCACAACAAAGACGCAAATGGCGATGAAAACTGCACTAGAGATCATGACCCAAAGGGAGGCAAATGAAGTTTTGTCACTCTCGGCCAATGCGATGGCTATGGCGAGAAGAATCCAAGCAAACATGTCATTAACCAAGGCTGCAGACATTGATATCCGCCCAATCTCGGTATTGATGAGCTTGAGCTCAGCAAGAATCCTCGCAAGTACCGGGAATGCAGTAACGGAGAGTGCAACACCGAGGAAGAGTATGTAAGTGCCTTGCCCCAAGTGATCATCTGATCGGTGCATAGAGAAAGAGAAAGCAGCGCCAATGAGGAATGGTAAGACCATACCACCAATAGCTATGGTTAGGGCTCGCCTCCCTGTCTGGCGAACCACCATGATGTCCATCTCTACCCCCACCAGGAAAAGGAAGTAAAGTAAACCCACATTAGCCATTGTTTCAAGTACCATCACACTTCTTTGAGGGAAGATGGTGTGCGCGAATTTTTCGGAGCGCCCAAGCACTGATGGCCCTAGCATGATTCCACCCTAAAAATTAAGATCAAAGGATATGTTTTAAAATGTTAGCAATCTCACATTGAAAGTTAAAAAAGAAAAAGAAAAAAAAACTTTAGAGCAATATATGTAAGAATATGCGTCAATTCACTTATCGTCAATTGTTTTTGAGTTAGAAAACTTCTTTAGCACGGATTATTAAAAAAAAAAAAAAAAAAAATTGTGGTTACTCACAAGGATCTCAGAGATAACACGAGGTTGGCGAAAGGGCTTGAGGATAAAGACGAAGAAACGAGTGACGACAACAACCAAGGTTAGCTGAAGAACAAAGAGTGGTAGCGAGAAATCAAGAGGATTATCGCCTTGCCAAACTCCATTGGTGGTGATCATGCTTGGTGCGTAACATATTATGGAAGCCTCCGTACTTTTTTCTTCACTTGTTGCCATTTTCCTAAGAAAACTTGAATTGATTGAAAGGTTTGTTGTGTGTTAATTTTGCAGGAATATACATACACATAAGCCATATGAGGGAAATGGATTCAAAGTTGGTGGTATTCCGTATCATCCTCTCTGCTCAACGAGTCAAATAATATTATTGATCATCTCTATTTTTGGTCTTCTTTCTTTTATTAGAATAATCACAATTATTTTCAGGTGTTTAGCTAACCGTTTTTTTAATTCCTGATATTAAAGTAAATATTACATGAATCATTATATTATCTCTTAAAAATGTGTTTTACAGTTTTTTTTTTGCACGAATATAAATTTACCCAACACATTTATAGCCACTCATGGAAAGAAAAGAAAACAAAATCTAGTCACCTATTGTCTAAAAATTATAGAATGAAAAAGAGATTTGTTAAATTAACATAAATAAAATAAATGTTAAATTCCAAAACTAGCATAAGAAAAATAAGTATGAGCGCAAACGATGGAGCTAAAGACTTAAGAGCATCATTAATGCATGTTTCTTAGGCGTTTTTTAGGAGTTTCTTAGTCTTTTTTTTTATTAAAATAAAGATAAAGTGAGAATCTGCTTAAGAAACGGTTCTTATTTAAGACATTTAAGAATTGTTTCTTAACTCCACGTGTCACGCATTTATTGGCCAGATTTTTTTTTTCTTGTCTCTTTCTTCCCCCGAACAATTTCTCTTCTCTCGACTCTTTGTTTTCTCCGATCAATAGCTTCCTTCTCCGTCTCGCTTCTCGCTTCTCGTCTGGATGATGTTGTTGCTCGTTTCGATACCCAGTCTAAGATGACCACAATCACCAAATCCATGACCAATATCGTCAAATCCCTCGAGTCCTCGCTTGCCACAGGAATCTCTTCTTCTCTACACCCAATTTCTCAGGTACAGTTCTTAATGTCTTCTTTTCTTTTACATTCATCGTTTCTTTCCCAATTTCGATTCGGAAACAGAGAATTTCATTTTACAGTCGAATACGAAACAAAGAATTTTGTGCCGTTTTCGTGAATTACGAAGTTGATTGAGGCCACTGATGAGTACGATTGTTTGGAAATATAGTCTCTTCCGATATCTGTGTAAAATTCAGCTTTTCGTGACTGCTGATTGTGTGGAAATGATTATAGTGAAGCTGTTGTGGTATAAGTTCTGGATTAGATAGTGATTTTGCTTCACATTTGATTCCTTGTTGAGTGTTGTTAGTCTCATACTTTGTAGAAATTGCGGCTGGTGTGCCTCTACCGTGGAGCTAATGATATGATTGAGCTTTATGTGTTATATGTTTGGTAATTGAATACGCTTGCGTTCTTCTCTGCGTATATATTTTGTAGCATTTTGGAATCTTGAGCATTAATGTGGTTGTTTGTAGGTTCAATGTTGCTTGTATCCTACTATTGAGCTAAATGGAAGTTCTTGATCTAGAAGTATGTCTCTTTTCTTTTGTTGTTGTTGCAGTGCCATGATTTGTTGTAATGATTTGGCAAAAAAAGAACCTCTGTCTGTAATGATTTGGTTTGTGTTCAAGTCCAATATTTTTCATCCTTACATTTGACCTTTACCCTTGTCTGCAGTTTTTGAGCCATTCAAAGATAACAAAGTGAAACTACTTATGCCCAAATTAGTGTTTCTTGCCCTAAACCTTGGAGGTTCGCATTCCTGGGTTCTGGACTTCTGCTAGTTAACTATGTTTCTGCCATATCACTAGTTTTTTACATGCCTCAGGTGAATTTTCCAGGTAAGCATCCTGAGACACTCCTATTTCTCTTACATACTATGGTCAGCCTGAGATGATGCCCAAAAATTCATAACTATATGCTTTATTTAAATGTATTTGACACTTCCAAATTCATCAATCTCTAATATCCCTCTTGTTGATTTTTGGTAGACATGGGTACTAGAAAAAGCAAACTACACTAAGGTAAAATATTTGTACAAACTTGAACTTCTAATCACCGAAGATCAATGAAGTGTGTATCTAATGGGGCATAGAAACTTTTGGTTATTGCAGGAAGCTATCTCAGGATATTATCGGTTTATATGGAATATCTTCTATGCAGAGTATCTGTTATTCCCCTTCCTCTAGTTTTTTTTGTATATCTTTCTTCTTTTTTGCAACTTGAAGTCAAAATCAGTTTGTTCATGTACATACCAATGATATATCTTTTTGAATTTTGATATCTTGCAATAATATTGTTGTACCAATGCAAACACCAGCTTTTCTGAGTTTGAAGATCACCACTGACTAGATTAAACCGTAAAAGAATAAAACAAAATCCATTTTAATGTTCCTGAATTCAAAACTGATCTTTATAATAAAACATAATTTATTTATTTTTATTTAAGAACCCTATGGGTTCTACCATTGGACATACAAAAAAATGATAGTTTCTTACCTAAGTTTCTTAACCCACTTTAATATTAAAAAAATGGTTAAGAAACCCATTAGGGGTTTTACCATTAAGGATGCTCTTGTTACCAATAATAAACCAAACAAAATTAGAAACTTATAAAAAGAAACCAAGTATGACAATTTAATATTTTGAGGTAACTAAAGTTTTAAACTTTACGTACTGTGACAATTTACGTTTTTTTTTTTTTTGTTAAACTAAAAATTTTAAATAAGAAATAATTAAAAATGTTAATTTATAATAACGAGGATGGAAAGTAACATTCTGTGGCCAATTATAGCCACAAAAAACTGGCTAATGCAAAAGTAATCATGGTCTCGTCATTGATAAGTAGATAGCTATTACAACGTTGTGGCTAATCCGTTGTTAAAGTGGCTATAGATTAATCACAAGTGTCCGAAAGTCGCAAAGTAAACAAGATATGCCAACACCGCTTTGGATTACAACAACAATTTGCAAAATTAAAGAAAAGGAAGTTCCAAATCCTCTGTGAGTGATTTTGGAGGTAAAATGTTAGTCACTCACCGAGGTAAAATGTCTTTAATCTTTTGGTGTTTATATATTTTCCTCTACATTTTTGCCTTATCCATTTTTTTTTTTCCACAAAATATAAATTCTCCCAGCACATTTATAACTATAAGCCATTCATGGAAAGAAAACGAAAAAAAAAAACCTAGTCACCTATTGTCTCAAAGTTATATAATGAAAAAGAGATTCACAAATTAGCATAAATAAAATAAATGTTAAACTCCAAAAAAAAATCACTTTTCTTGCGAGACGTCGGCAACTTTTTATTAATATTAATTGATTTTCTTAAAAATTAGAAATTGGTGAAGACATCACAAGTAGTTTACATATATGAAAGTAAATAAAAATAAATAATGGCACAAAAGGAACACGTGACTCTTCATTTCTTGGAAAAGTTACAGAGAAGTGAGAAGAACAATGGCATGTGAACCTCTCTCTATATAGATATGCTGATATGGTATAAGAAAACAATGGCCCGTGACCAAACTTAAAATTTCAACTCTCTTCGCTTAAATCCAATACAAGTTACAGAAATCGAGCTGTCTTCTTAGTCTTTTGAACCTTTATGACAAATCCAATACTAATCAAAGTTTATTATAATAAATAATACAAATTAGTAGAAAAACTACACAAGACATATATAATTGGTATTGTTCTATTACTTGTCCTTTTTCTTAAGCTACTATAGCATTGGAGAAGAGAGAAAGAGAGAGAGAACAAAGCTTCTTCATAAATGGAGAAGGAAGGATGTGAGATCGAAGCTTTAGATATTGATTATAACATCTTTGTAAGGAAGATTAATGTTAATCCTTTCGGAATCTTTATGCGGAAACCGCGGCCGGAAGCTGACCAGCCGATTAAGACAGAGGAAGAGTCATGGAAGCTAGAGCATGAAACCGGCAACAAAGTCAAGCATGTGCTCAAAGGAGTGACTTGCAGAGCCAAACCGTGGGAGATTCTTGCCATTGTTGGCCCAAGTGGTGCAGGGAAGTCTTCTTTGCTTGAAATTCTAGCTGCTAGAAACATCCCTCAAACCGGGTCGGTTTTTGTCAACAAGAGACCGGTGGATAGAGCCAATTTCAAGAAAATCTCTGGTTATGTCACCCAAAAGGACACTCTGTTTCCTTTGCTTACGGTGGAGGAAACCCTTCTGTTCAGTGCTAAGCTGCGTTTAAAGCTCCCTGCTGACGAGCTGAGATCACGGGTTAAGTCGTTGGTCCATGAGCTTGGGCTTGAAGCTGTTGCAACGGCTCGTGTTGGCGATGATAGCGTCAGAGGGATATCGGGTGGAGAGAGACGCCGTGTCTCCATAGGAGTTGAAGTTATTCACGATCCCAAAGTTCTGATCCTTGATGAGCCAACCTCTGGGCTTGACAGTACTTCGGCTCTACAGATTGTAGACATGCTCAAGCACATGGCTGAAACACGGGGCCGGACCATAATTCTTAGTATCCACCAACCGGGATTTCGGATAGTCAAACAGTTCAATTCTGTTCTTTTGTTGGCCAATGGCTCGACCTTGAAGCAGGGCTCGGTGGATCAGCTTGGAGTGTACTTAAGGTCAAATGGTTTGCACCCTCCTCTCCATGAAAACATCGTTGAATTCGCCATTGAATCAATCGAAGCCATCACAAAACAGCAACGGCTACAGGAAAGCAGAAGAGTAGCTCATATCCTAACATCACAAACAACATTACAAGAGAAGAGATCAGAAGATAGTCAAGGGGAGAGCAGAAGTGGCAAATTCACACTACAACAGCTGTTTCAACAAACAAGGGTTGCTGATGTAGGAACGATGAACATAGCAACGGAGTTCACTAGAGATTTTGCAAATTCAAGACTAGAAGAAACTATGATACTCACCCATAGGTTCTCCAAGAACATTTTCAGAACCAAGGAGCTTTTTGCGTGCAGGACGGTTCAGATGTTAGGTTCAGGAATTGTCCTAGGTCTGATTTTTCATAATCTCAAAGACGATTTAAAAGGTGCACGAGAAAGAGTCGGGCTCTTTGCATTCATATTGACCTTCCTGCTAACTTCAACAATAGAGGCACTCCCTATATTTCTGCAAGAAAGAGAGATTCTGATGAAGGAAACATCCAGTGGAAGCTACAGAGTATCCTCATATGCCGTTGCTAATGGACTTGTTTACTTGCCATTTCTGCTCACCCTAGCTATTCTATTCGCAATCCCTGTGTACTGGCTGGTGGGACTGAACCCTAATTTCATGGCATTTCTACACTTTTTGCTCCTAATTTGGTTGATCCTCTACACAGCAAACTCAGTGGTTGTGTGCTTTAGTGCACTGGTTCCTAATTTCATTGTTGGAAACTCAGTGATTTCCGGTGTGATGGGTTCGTTCTTTCTGTTCTCCGGCTACTTCATATCGAACCATGAGATCCCTGGTTACTGGATTTTCATGCACTACATCTCCTTGTTCAAGTACCCGTTTGAAGGATTTCTAATTAATGAGTTCTCCAAATCAAGCAAGTGTTTGGAGTATGGATTCGGAAAATGCTTGATGACAGAGGAGGATCTACTAAGAGAAGAAAGGTATGGTGAGGAAAATAGATGGAGAAATGTTGTAATCATGCTGTGTTTTGTCTTGCTTTACAGGTTCATTTCCTATGTGATTCTGAGGTGTAGATGTTCCCAAAGAAGTTTCAAAACCACTCTTGTTTAATAAATGTGGTAACGATAATGTCTTTTCTGCAAATCATTGGGTTACAGGTTTGTTCATGTGTTTAATTATTTACTTCGTACAGCAGTCGAAGATATGAAGGAAAGTGTTGTTTATGCAAAAGGAAATTTCCATTGATTCTATTGTCTCTCATTTACTACCTGTTTCTATTTCCTTAAGTTTTTTTTCAAGTAAAGAGAATAGATTTTCAACAAAAAGAAAACATTTCCAGCAAAAGGTACTTACATGGCATTGTCCCAAAGAAGACTAGATGAATAATCCATTTCCTCAGACGAGAGTGATCCTGTTTCGGCATGATCTTGTTCCTGTCTCATCTCTGCGATTAGAATATCAAGAAGTGAGTGTATCTGCTTTTTTTGAGGATGTCTTTTGTCTTTAACCATGAAAACATGAGGATGTCCTCGTATCTCTATCCAACTACAGCCTGGCTGCTTCATGACTCCCTCTTTCCTCATCAACTTTCGTACATTCATCACATCCTCCCATTTTCCGAGCTCAGCGTACATGTTAGAAAGAAGAACATATGGTCCTGAAATTGACGCCTCTACTTCTAGAAGCTTCTCTGCAACGTATTTACCTATCGTGATGTTCCTATGTACTTTACAAGCAGCAAGCAGTGAACCCCATATAACAGAATCTGGTTGCATAGGCATCTCCTCGACCATGTTCTTTGCTTCTTCGAGAAATCCAGCTCGACCAAGCAAATCAACCATGCACGTATAGTGATCCCTAAGCGGAGCCACACCAAAATCTCTGGACATGGAAGAAAAGTAGTGCCGTCCTTCTTCAACAAATCCAGCATGTCCGCATGCAGAGAGAACACCAATCATGGTAATGTGATCTGGTTTTTCTCCACGATCAAGCATTTCTCTGAACAACTCAAGAGCCTCATTTCCATAACCATTTTGTGCAAATCCAATAATCATAGCGTTCCAGGAAACACAATCTCTTTCCGTCATCTTCCTAAATACAAGATAACCATCTTTTACACAACCACATTTTACATACATATCTATCAAGGAATTGCCAACAAATATATTAGCTTCTTCACCAGATTGAAACTTAAACCCATGCTTCAAGACATGCACGTGAGCCTGCATGCCAAGATGTAACTCTGCAAGATCTGCACATGCCTTGAGGATATTTGCAAAGGTATAGTGGGTTGGGCATACTGATTCCCTCTTTAAGAGACAAAAGAGAGTAAGTGCTTCTTCGTTTTCCCCGTTTTGCATATAGCCAGCAATAAGCGCATTCCAAGAAACAACATTCCTCTCCGTCATTTTGGTGAACATGAGTCTAGCCGCCTTAGTGCTTGCAGCCATTGCATACCCACTGATCATGGAAGTTTCCGCGATTACATTTCTGATAGGCATGCTATCAAATATGAACCTAGCTTCTTTTATTTTGCTGCACTTTGCATACATATCCACAAACGCATTGGTTAGAATTATGTCATTCCTTAACTTATCGTATTTAACAACACGGCCATGAATTTCCTTACCAACCTTAATTGCCGACAAGCTTGCACACGCACTAATCACACTTGCTAATGTAACCTCATCAGGCTCAACCCCAGATTCTAACATCACTTGGAAAACTTTGAGAGCTTCCACCGCAGGACCATTTTGTTCGTAGCATGTAATCAAACTATTCCAAGAGACAACATTTCTATCACCCATCTCATCAAAAACCCGCTGAGCATCATTGACGTTACCGCATTTGGAATACATATCAACAAGAGCAGAACCTATATACACATCTGACAAACCAGGAGATTTCGCAATCAAAGAATGTATTTGTACACCCCTATTCATATCATTAAAACCAGAACAAGCACTGAGCCCACTAGCAAAAGTATATTCATTTAGCACAAACCCTTCCTTATGCATCATAGCAAAATAATACAAAGCCTCTTCACACCTATCATGCTGTGCAAACCCCGAAACCATGGAATTCCAAGTACACTGATCACGTTCAGGCATTGACCGGAACAAAGAATCAGCTTCATCTAAAAACCCTAACTTGGTCAAAGCCGTAACAACAGAGTTCCAAGTGTAAACATTTCGTTCAGGCATTTTGTCGAACACTTGGCGACCTTCCTCGAGTGACCCACATTTCGCATAAGCATCAATGAGCCGATTCTGTATAAAGACTTCATTGGAGAAACCGGATTTGATAATAGAAGCATGGACACAACGGACATCAGTTGCTGATAACTTGGATCGAATGCATGAATCAAGAAGCTTCGCAAATGATGAAGAATCCGTGATAAAAGAGAGATCACCAGCGAGCTTGAGAAATGATTGTCTTGCCATTCCATTATCGTCGTTTGCAGAACATTTGTTGCGGATATTGTAATCTCTGCAAATGTTCCGGTTGCTCCGAGAAACAAACAAAACCTACCCGTCGGATTTAATCCCTGAAATAGAAAAGCTAAAGCCAAGACACGAGGCTTCTTTCTCACAGAGTGATTGAAATTACCATTAGAGAAAGCGAAGCTTTTTAGAGAAAAGAAGAAGATTGATTTTTATTATTTTACAGAATTAATCTTTACATTGAGTTTTAACGAGCTTATAAACTTGCTCAGTTATTGAGTTTCAATCTCAAATGTACACGTGTATTAAAAGTCTAACAATACTAATGACTCATTCTTAGCCGTTGATTCCTTCTCTGATTAGTTCTCAAAACCACTGATTGTTGACGGTAAGGTTGCAACTTCACATAAACGTAATCACCAATCTGAAAACTTCTCTCTGATCTTCTTTTATTAACAATCTAAACCATTCTATTTTGTGTCCTCATGAGATGAAATTTCAGAACCAACATCATATTCTCTCTGTCTTGTAAGTTCTTTGCCACTACATCAACCTTAGCTTCACCCGGTAGGTACGGCAAATGGATTGGTGGAGGTTGTCCATAGACTACTTCATAAGGCGTAGACTGTGTTGAAGTATGGTAATTGGTGTTATACCAAAACTCTGCCAATGACAACCACTTACTCCACAAATGAGGACGATCACTACACATACATCTCATATAAGTTTCTAAGCACCTGTTAACCACCTCTGTTTGCCCATCACTCTGTGGGTGATAAGCTGATGACATATTCAAAGAAACCCCCTGTAATGTGAAAAGCTCTTTTCAAAAATCACTCAAGAAAACAGAATCTCTATCACTTACAATGCTTTGAGGGAGTCCATGTAGCTTATAAACATTGTCCACGAATTCTTGAGCCACTGATATGGCACTGTAAGGATGACTGAGTGCAATGAAATGTGCTGCTTTACTTAGGCGATTTACCACCACTAGTATCACTGACTTTCCAAATGATAGAGGTAAACCGTCTATAAAGTCCATTGAGATGTCCTTCCAAACTGAATCAGGTATTGGTAGAGGTTGTAGGAGTCCAGGAGAAGGAGATGCATCATATTTACATCTCTGACAGATAGTACAACTTCTGATGAAAGAGCTAATGTCTTTAGTCAACCCCTTCGAGTAAAAAAAGACTTTTAACCCTCTGTGTCGTAACATCTCTTCCTGAGTGTCCTCCTACACTTGATGCATGAAACCATTCTAATATAGTTTGCCTCAGTTCTGTATCAGCAGGCACCACCAACTTGTCTTTTTCTTCTCAACGTATCTTGAAACCACGTATAATTCTTCACAGAACCTGATTTCTCTTTTACTCTGTCAATGATAAACTTCACTGCAATATCATTTGCATAACCTTCTTTAATATTAGTTAGCAAATCATATTACACTGTAGTTATAGCCATATGTAGCACTTATGTACCCTCTACATGTGACAGAGCATCGGCTGCAATATTGTCTTTGCCTTGCTTATACTGAATTTCATAATCGAATTCTAACAGCTTAGGAAGCCACTATTGTTGTATATGTGTATTTAACCTTTGCTCAAGCAAGTACTTTGGACTTATTTGATCAGTTCTAATCACAAAATGCCCCATCAACAAGTAATGTCTCCATTTTTGCACAGCAAACACCACTGCTAAAAGCTCTTTCTCATAGATAGAGAGATGTAATTGTTTAGCTTTTAAGTGGCGACTGATATAGGCTAGAGGATGACACTTCTGCATCAACACTGCCCCAATTCTGCTTCCACATGCATCTGTTTCAACCTCAAAAGGTAAATCAAAATAAGGTAGGGCTAATACTGGAGCTTCACATAATTTCTGCTTCAACTTATTGAAAGCTGTCTTTGATTATTCGGTCCACAGAAATAAATCTTTCTTTGTCAAATCTGTAAGAGGGCGTGCAATTCCACCATAACCTTTCATAAACCTCCTATAATAACCTGCTAAACCCAAAAAACTTCTCACTTGTTTCACATTCTTGGGTATAGGCCAATCATTAATAGTTTTTGCTTTGTTAGGATCTGTTGAAATTCTTTCTTCTAAAATGTAATGACCCAAGTATTCCACACGATTTGTTGCAAACTCACACTTACTCCTATTTGCAAATAGATTGTTAGCTTTCATGAGTTTGAAAACATCTTCCAAATGATTCCAATGAGACTCCAAGTATGAACTGTATATGAGTACATCATCAAAAAAAGAACTGTATATGAGTACATCATAAAAAAAAAATCAACACACTCTTTCTCAGCAAGGCTTTAAAAACTGAGTTCATCAATCCTTGGAATGTAGCTGGTGCATTAGTGAGACCAAATGGCATCACAATGTATTCATAATGCCCACTGTGGGTTTTGAAAGCTGTCTTGTGAATGTCATTGGGATCCATTCGCACTTGGTGATAACCAGCTCTCAAATCTATCTTTGAATAGACCTTAGACCCTCCTAGCTCATCCATAAGGTCTTCAATCAAAGAAATTGGAAATCTATCTTTCACTGTCATGTTGTTCAAGCTTCTATAATCAACACACAGTCTCCAACTACCATCTTTTTTCTTCACTAGAACAACCGGAGAAGCATATGAGCTAGAGCTTGCTTGAATTGTACCATTATCTAATAAATCTTGCACCATCTTATCAATCTCGTTTTTCTGATGTAGAGCATATCTGTAAGGTCTCTGATTAACCGGATTAGAACCCTCCATCAATGGAATTTTATGGTCATGATTCTTCCTGAAAGGTGGCAATCCTTTTGGCTCATCAAACAACTCAACACATTTATCCAATAACACTGTCAGCTCTGTCTCAGTAGATACTGAATCTCCATTTGTAGTTAATGTACATAGATTCATAGCATCTCCAACATCTTGCTTATCCATGTAAATCATAGAAATATGCAATTGGTTCTCATCATGCTTACTGATCTTGTTTGCTTTTACCTCTTTTACTGAACCCGGATGAATACCATTAAGCTGAACCATCTTCTGTCCAAACTTATACTGCATCATTAAAGTCTTGAAATTCCATGTAATTGCACCTAAGGTTTCCAACCAATGTATTCCCAATACGATGTCACATCCTCCCAAAGTGATCACCATCATACCTGCTTCATAAGTTTGATCATGGAACTTCCATTTGAGCTTATGCACTTTTCCTTTTACTCCCAGCTTGCTCCCATCTGCAACTCTTTTGTTAAACCTGCACTTTTCACCTTACAGTTTAACGTTTGAGCTGTCATCTCATCAATAAAGTTGTGAGTCGAGCCAGAGTCTATGAGAATGTATATGTTACTTTCACTCTCATGGTGTGATAATCATATATTCCGGCCACAACATTCACATAGATTTTTGCTATGTCAACCCCATCTTCATCAGATTCAACCATTTCTACTAATCCCTCATTCTCATCCACCATTTCGATCCAATTTTATTCTTTTTGTGCTTACTCAGAAAATGTTCTGTAAAATATTTTTCATCACAGTAAAAATATAAACCTTTTGTTTTTTCTATCAGCAAGCTCCTCATTGGATAGATATTTTCTTCCCTGTGAGTTCTTAATGTTGGTTATAGCAATCCCCACTTTCACTTCTGCATCTTTCTTGTACTACAATAACCCCTTCCCTTGATGGTTGTTCTGAGAATTTTTGTTATATCCACCAGATGACTTAACTGGGTGTGCTTGTTCATATAGTTTTCCCAGAAAAAAATAATCCATAATACTCTTAGGTCTGAACATGCGTATGTGCATCTGAGTTTCTGTTCTCAAACCCGCCAAATAGGCACTAACAAAGTACTCTTCAGAAAGATCTACACGAGTCTTTATCACCTCAAATTTTCTATGGTATTCTACAATACCTTCAGTAATTGCTTCAACTCAGCAATAGGATCATCCAAGACTTCACCAAATCTATCAGTCAGTTCCAACTTGTAACTATACCAGCTACTTGCCAAATTTCTAACCGTTTGTGTTTGCATCAGAGATTGATGCCATGTAGCAACCATCCCATCAAAATGAATTGCTACATGTTTCATCCTCAATTGCTCTTCTGTATTATCGATTTCAAAGAACTACTCCACTTTAAAGGTCCACTCTTTCAAATTCGATCCATCAAACCTAGGAAAGTCAATCTTTCCCATTCTTGCAATACCAAAAAAAGGAGTAATCTCATGGTTACGTACCCCTGGGTTCTGTGATTGTGCCGTCATAGATTGTGATACTCCTGGTTGTTGCGATGTCAACAAAGCCCTTATCGAATCCAACAAATCGTTCTTCATTCCTTGCAATTCTTGATTTATAAATTCTTTCGAAACCCAAGATTCCTCTTGTGATGATGACAAATTGTTTTTGATTGATTTCGATCTTGTCTCCATCACTTTCACCATGATTGCCGAGGAACGATAGCTCTGATACTACTGTTGCGGATATTGTAATCTCTTCAAATGTTCCGGTTGCTCCGAGAAACAAACGAAACCTACCCGTCAGATTTAGCCCGTGAAATAGAAAAGTAAAGCCAAGACACGAGGGTTCTTTCTCATAGAGTGATTGAAATCACCATTAGAGGAAGCGAAGCTTTTTAGAAGAAAGAAGAAGATTGATTTTTATTATTTTCCTGAATGAATCTTTACATTGAGTTTAACGAGCTTATAAACTTGCTCAGTTATTGAGTTTCAATCTCAAACGTACACGTGTATTAAAAGTCTAACAATACTAATGACTCATTCTTAGCCGTTGATTCGTTTTCTGTGTTTCTCATTTTTGATTCTGCATCACATACTGCATCAACATTAAACATGAATATTCTTCTCCCTACAAATCAAAGCTACACATCTTTGTTTGTGGGGATTTGAGTACACAAGTAAAGGCGGGATTTTTAGGACTAACTGCTCATATGCCCTTAAATGTTGAAAACAATTCTCATTTGCCCCTTCTAAACTAAAGGGAAAAAATGACTATTTTACCTTTCAATCGGGTTATATAGTTGTAAATGTAAGTAATATCAATGAAAATACGGTAGCGCAGATGGTAAGACTCTATACGCATGACCTGGGTTCGAAACTCAGATCTGGGTATAAATCGGTATAACTGGATACAACTAGGTGCATCGGTATAACTCGATACAACTAGATGCAGCGGTATAACTAGGTATTACTAGGTATCTAGTTGTACCCAGATCAGGTGTATTTTTGGGTTTTCACTAAAATGAGGGGTATATAGAATAGGGAGGGGCATGAGAGAATTATGTTATAAACTTAAGGGCAAACCCAGCAACTGATCCGGTTTTTATGAATTAGGAAATGCTCAACCTACTGAACCAAAACAACCGGACCAAACCGAAGATCCTAATAAAAGGTCAAATGCTTTAATGCTCCCTAATGATAGAAACTAATTCTCACATACCCCTCCTATTTTACATACCCACACTCTACCCAAAAATACCCCTGGTCTGGATATAGCTAAATACAAATTAGGTACCTAGTTGTACCGCTGCACTTAGTTATACCTAATTGTATCTAATTATACTCAGTTATACCCAGTTGTACCACGAATTTGAGATTCGAACCCAGGTCACGCAAGTTGTGTGGGTCGACTCTTACTATATGTGCTATTGTGTTTCCGTTGATATCACTTATATTTACAACTATATAACTCGACTGAAGGGCAAAATAGTTATTTTGACCCTATAATTTAGAAGGGGCCAAATGAGAATTAATTTGTCCCTTGTACATATGAGCATTTAGTCTTTAATGAAAAGGGAGTATTTGCACCTTTGTTATGTTTACATCTACATCCATACCGTTTTATGTTTTCTACTTCATTCCCGAAAGGAACACTCTCCAAAGTGTTGAAATCCAAGGTTTTGAATCGCTTAAGAATCATGGTAGAGTTTGTGCCTTTGTAGAATATGTAGAGGATCTTAATGTTAACAATGCAATAAAGCAACTTAAGTCCAGCATCTCTGCTCAATCTGTGAAGAACAAGTGCAGCCTAATTATCATTACAACAGGAAGATGTAAGAGAAAGTAGAGCTGGGATGCGGGTCGACCCGCTCCGCCTCGCATAAAAGCCCGCGGATTTTTGTATTTTTTACTCAACCCGAACCCGTCCCGCATAATTTTTTTTTTCCAAAACCAAACCCGCATCCGCTCCGCAAATTATCCGCGGGGCCCGCGGGTACCCGTAAACCCTTAACACGCAA
Source organism: Boechera divaricarpa (assembly GCA_026770425.1). Lineage (NCBI taxonomy): Eukaryota > Viridiplantae > Streptophyta > Magnoliopsida > Brassicales > Brassicaceae > Boechera > Boechera divaricarpa. The sequence continues at coordinate 11,293,718 of CM049188.1, read as the reverse complement.
ACCCGCGATGCGTAAACCAGCAAAAAATCCGCATAACCTGCCAAAAACCTGCATAATTCGCCAAAAATGTATAGGATAAATTGTGCAAATATAAAATTTTTGGAAAAAAGATAAATTTTTTAAAAATATAGGGTAAAAATGTAAATTCTGTAAAATATTAGAAAAAAAAACGAAGAAAAAAATTGGCGTGTACCCGCGGGGCTCGTCCGCTAAACCCGCCAAATCTTCAACCCGCATAAGACCCTCTCCGCTGAAAAATCCGCAAAAAAAAACCTAGGCTCATACCCGCCCCGTGGCAGGTCAAAACCCGCGGACCCCGCGGGCTGCGGGCCTAATTCCCAGGCCTAGAGAAAGGGACAAGGACAGGAATGGTAGCATTAGGGAGAAGAAACACATAGAGGGAAGACATGAAAGAGACAGTAGGGAAGATGAAGACAGAAGAAACCGCTAAGAGATAGAGAGGCGTGTGGAGAGGCGAAGAGATACGGATGATCATTGGAGTGATAAAAGAGTATAAGAAGAGGAGAAAAGATAGAGACAATGAGAAAAGGGATAGGTAAAAGCATTTGTGGTCTATCTATACGTTTATATTCTTTAGTTGGGAGGTCTGTACGAATCAAATCTAGCTTTGGTACTAATGTAATGAATACATTACAAAACTTTCATGAACACAATGCTTATGACAAACTGCAAGTTTCTTGGATCAAGTAACTAACCTTTTTCTAGCTGCTGGTTCAGACTTCTTTTGTCTCTCAGTTAAAGAGGGTGCCATCTATTATCATATCTGAATAATTCTTGTCCTTTCTTTGATATAAGGGATGAGAGGTCGATGGTCTAAGCCTAACCATTATAGAAGCTTGACATGGTCTGTGCCTGTAGAAACCAAAATCCACTAGACCGTTCATTCTTTACTAAGACTGTTTCATTGCTGCCTGATGTCCATTGAAAAAACTTTATCTTCTCATCATTCATGTTGGTCCATCGCTCTCATACTTAACTCTCTCATTCGAAAAAGCGTGAGAAGAAGGAGAAGACAAGTTGTTACAAGACAAAAGAGTTGCTGGAGTCCATCTATGATCCAATATGTATCTTGAGTATGTTTTAATCTTAAACTTTTCTTGTCGAACTTAGCTATGATCTAAGGCTGTTCAAGTGAATAAAAAGGTTTCTTGGCTGCAAAGAATATTATAGGTGGCTTTCTAGCAGGAACGAGAAAAGAAGCTTCAGCACCAAAAGTATTTCTTGCAGTGATACGTCGGAGAGAATCAGAAAGAGCAAAGATACATTGTGCCAATGTCTTACTTGACTCAACCTTTGTTTCAAACTCTTGTAAGTAAAGCTGAGGAAGAGTTTGGATTTAATCATCTGCTGGGCAGCTTGACGATCCCTTATTCCGTTGTCCTGAAGATACTTTTCACATACACCACATCAGAACTTTAAGTCGCTCTTCTTGCTGCTAAACCAAGCAGATACTCCTCTTTGGCGAGTTGATGATGTTGCTTGGCTTGAAAGAAACAACATGATCCACTCCAAACTTTGTCAAGCAAAATAAATTATATGCATGATGAACATAGGCGTTGTGAATTACTAATATTAAATTTAAATCGATCAATTCTACTAATGTTCAAATTGTCGATCATATTTAAGTCTATTCTTTACATTACTAACTAGGTTTTTTTCTTTTTTTTTTTAATTTTGTAAATGAAAATAAATTTAGTAAGATGTGATAACTGAAAATCAATCTACCATTTAATTTATATATATAATTCTCTATTTAATTTACATGTGTTAAAATTTGAGCCCATAAAATAGTGGTTCAACTTTAACATATAATGAAATATATAACAATAAATAAAATTATAAAAAAAAAATAAGAATAAGTGACTTAAATAATTTTTGGACGGATTTTTATTCATTTAATTTTTACGGGACGTATAATTTTTCATGTAACATTTTATTTTTAATGTGAACATCTAATTTATGAAATGAAAGGAAATTTTTTTTCTTCCTTTTAGTGCTATTTTTATGAAGACATCTAATTAATGAAATAGAGATTAGAGTTCAGGATTTTGAGTTAAGGAGATTAATTTCGTTACGGTGCTATACAATAAATTAAAACCTCATGTGATAAATTATGGAGAGATGATGTCTAAGCCATCTACATAATACGGAAACTAAAAATTCTATAACAGTTATATGAAGGAAAAAAATAATTAAAAACACTAATTGATGACAATATGTCACATTATTGCTATTTTCTTATTTTGCATCCTTGTTTGGCAAATCATCTAAAAGAAAAAGAAAACAGGAGCGAGTCGCATGGAGTTCCAAATATGGTTGGCAAAGGTATCCATAAATAGAAAAGTTGCCTAGTTTCATGCACTAAGCTTACCCATAAAATCAGATCACATGTGGTTGCATAAATCATAAAAACAAAGAGAGATATGACTGGGGAGAGCCCAGAAGAGGATCATGGGTCTCCTGGAGTAGCCGAAACGAATCCAGGTAGCCCTTCTTCAAAGACTAACAACAACAACAACAATAACAACAAAGAACAAGATCGGTTCCTTCCCATTGCTAATGTCGGAAGGATCATGAAAAAGGTTCTTCCTGGTAACGGTAAGATCTCCAAAGATGCCAAAGAAACCGTTCAAGAATGCGTCTCAGAGTTCATCAGTTTTGTCACTGGTGAAGCTTCTGATAAGTGTCAGAGAGAGAAGAGGAAGACCATCAATGGAGATGACATCATTTGGGCCATTACAACTCTCGGTTTCGAAGACTACGTGGCTCCATTGAAGGTCTACCTCTGCAAATACAGAGAAACCGAGGGAGAGAAAGTTAACAGCCCAAAACAACAACAACAACAAAGACAACAACAGCAACAGATTCAACAACAGAATTATCATAATTACCAGTTCCAAGAACAAGACCACAACAACAATAACATGTCATGTACTAGTTACATCTCTCATCATCCTTCTCCATTACTACCCGCCGATCATCAACCATTTCCCATTATTGCTTTCTCTCCTAAATCATTGCAGAAACAGTTCCCGCAGCAGCATGATAACATTGATTCCATTCACTGGTGAGACCTTCTTTGTTTTTTTTCTTCTTCTCCTTTTTCTTTCTTTATATTATATGCTTTCTTTACCTTTTGTGAGTACGTCTTGATGCTTATATAAAATTGTTGCTATATAGACACATTAGATACGTACATCTTGATATTTTCAGAATACCCATGTCATGGTTTTTTTGTAACAGAATACTTTAGCCTATATTTTTTGGATTACGGTTAAACAGAATCACACAAGAGGAATATGTAGCAAGTCAGATAACACAAGTGGGTTTCATCTGGTAAATATTTGGTTTAATTTATGGATTATAACAGTAGAATCTAATTTCATGTTGTTATAAATCAACACATTTTGAACCTTTATTTCTACCAAGTAATATTGTTCCAAGTGGATGTTTGGATTAGAATACTTATCACCTTACCATCTGAAAGTTACCAAAATGTTCTAGCTGATAAGGTTCCACTGACGTTATAACTTTGATTTTCATGTATACTGAAATTAATCACAGTCCCTAGTTAATTTTGGGATAGCATCTGTTGATAATAAAGAAAATGGTATATTTTTCTTAACTCATTTCCTCATATTTTGTATAAAGATGCTTGAGTTATGGATTAACTTCAAATTGTTACTCACTGCTCATGAAACTAGAAGAAGTTATATAAGAGGATGCATTTGTAATACGATGTATGTAAAATTTTGCTGCTATGAATCTGATTGGATAATAAGCAACCCAATTATAAGTTTTTTTTTACATAATAAGAGAAAGTGGAAATTATGAATCTGATTGGATAAGAAGCAACCAAATCATAATTTTTTTTTTACATAAAAACAAGAGAAAGCAGCAACTATGAATCTGATTGGATATGAAGCAACCACGTTATGAATTTTTACATATATATAAGAGAAAGTAGACTTATTCATTTCGGGAACCAAACTCAGTCATCCTTGTAGACCAAAGTCGGGTACTCTGGATTCCACATGTTGTTTTCCACGTACTCCATCAGCTCCTCCTGCGGAAGACAAGCAGCGTCAACATAACTAACATTTAGGCTTAGTTTTTGGTTGGTCTTTATTTTTTCTAAGGAAGAAATGAGGTAAAAACACTAATTTCTGTTCCTGACATAGAACCAGACTCGATCAACATTCTAAGCGGAATACGATTTGATAATCAGGAGTCCCATACACATCAGTGATATTATTTCGCATCTTTTCTTTTTCTATCAATTCTAATTATATTAAAGCCTGTCACTAGCTGAATTACCTCATTCAGCTTTTGGATCTCTCGAGCGTCCATTTCCCTATATCCTCCAACCAAATCCTCCTCAACTGCTTCCTTAATCACCGCAGCTGCTATTCTTTTGGTTATGTCTCGTATCCTGCATTTTCAATTCCACACGCCAGATATAACATCTCTATCAAAACCTTTTTTCTTATGCAACAGTCAAGAGTGTTCTTTTATTGTGTTACCTTGATATTGGAGGGTATATAATCCCCTGTAACACTTCTTCTTCGCTCATGTATGCTGCTAGGCTGCAGTTGTTTAGCAGAACAATGTCATGATCCCACATCCATAAAATATGGGACTTGTTTAATTTCATGGAATCCTTAAATACAAGTTTTACACTAACTAGTATATGAAACCTCAACCGAAGGCCTACTTTGGGGAATACCATTTGGAGAGAACATGTCAAATTGTGGGTGGGAGGTAAGTTATAGTTTGTAACATCAGCCAAATATGTGATTGGTAATATGCACACAATCTTGATAATTATTTGAATTTGGTCCGTAGTTATATATCATGGTGCTCACTTCAGCTTTAGTTGATAATAAATCAGAAAAGATAAATGCAGAAGGTAAAGAAAAGAGCTTACCACTCGGATGCGGCCTGAAGCATCCCGTCTGAGACAATAGGAGCACCAGATAGAAGAGTGCCAAGTCCAATACTACATTAAAATTTACAGGATTAGAAAATCCTTTAATGCATCCAGTCAAGAATGTATGCAATTCTTTCTGACGATGAACAAGTGGAACTAACCCTGGAAATAGATACATGTTGTTTCCCTGGTTGCAATGTCCTACCTGACCATTTCCTGCCACAAGAAAGGTACTAAAATTTCAAAAAGCCTCATATAAAAATTAAAAAGGCATATAACAAATGATGTAGTGGTCCTCATACATACCAAATTCCACATTCTTGAATGGGCTTCCACTCGCAAAAATCATATTTTCGCCTAATATAGAAAATGCATCTTGAGGCGTGCATTCAGCTGTTATTTAAAACACAAGTAACTATTACATCAATCCTGAAAAGAATCAAAAATAACCGCAAACCACATTTTAATGCAAACAAAGGAGACAAATTACCATTTTTTGTAGGATTTGACATAGCAAATATAGCAGGTCTTGTCGAAGTTGAACCTTTCATGGCTTCTAAAACCTTAAACACAATATCCGAACAATGACTTCCAAAATATCAACTTCCATATGTCAGAATCATGCAAGCAAGAGGTACCAAAGCGTCTTACAGAATTATAAGCTATGCTATATTCTACTTGCTCACTCATCTAACTAGCAGTTACCATGGAAACCAGATAATAAAGACAATGGTCACTGAAGAAATGCTAGATTTCATTTCCTCATTCATCTAATTAGCTAAATCACTGATTCTGTTTCATAGCAGTAGGTAATACTTTTCCCGGTATGTTTAGGCGTTTGGAAACTTTCCTTACCTCTTTTGAAAATAAACCTCCAACTGCAGATAAACCAAGAAGTACATCAGGTTTAACTTCTCGAACCTAGCCACAGATGAAACAGAAAACCGTTAGTTTCTTACTAGTATTAAGCAGGAAAACTTTTTAAGGGAGAAGGTCTATCAAACACCAGACTCATTGCCAAATTAGATTTAGTATACTTGATGAACATATTGATAAAAAAGAATCACAGACCACTTCAACAAGGGTTGCTCCTTCTTTTAATCCCTGACGCTCCATTTCTTTAGTCTTCCTAGCAAAAGACTGAGCCTCTGGGTCAATATTTTCTCGTCCTTCGGTGATAAGACCCTGATTTAAGTGCAACAGAAAAAAAGTAGTTTACAACTTCAGCTCCTTAAGCTATTGAACCAAAACACACGCCAAAAAAACAAAGGGGATGATGAAGTGATTTGGCAAGCAGTAAAAGGAAACCAGAGGGAAATCGCTTGACTGGGGGAAAACGTCTTATCAGCTCCCTCAGCTGAAAATCAGTTACACCACTATAGAATAACATACCTGAGCATCAACCACCCAAAATTGACTTTGTGCACTATCAAACGCAGTTTCAGTATTTCCCAACATCCGTGCCATTGTCTTCCTTGCAGCATTTAGAACACCAATTCCCGCACTGCAAAAATCAAACATTTTTACAAGGAAGCTCAGTATTCTGATATAACTATTCTAAGACGACTTATGCAGTGATGCAGCTGAAAGTTTTCATCTTTTAAATATCTCTTCAATTGTTACTCAAAACTAACAAATGAACAGAAGATCCCTGACCAATAAATACATAAACATAATACCAAGACCAATGTTTTACCTATACAAATCTCTGGTAAACTAGGACCAGGAAAGAAAAGAAAATAACAACAGAGAATGGCTTACCTTCCAGCGCCAGCAACAACGATCTTCATCTTTGGAAAATCAATCATAGGCCGCCCCTGTGCTCTAACTGCTCCAAGAAGACCAGCGATCGCAACCCCTGCTGTCCCCTAAGCCAAATCATGAAAAGATATTAGTCATAACATGAAAAACAAGATTTTAGTATCAGCATTTAGATTTTTAGTTCCCTTCCTAATGTCTCTTTAATACATCTGGGCGGATAGAAAATATTAAGAATAACTATTGAACGATAAGATGATGGTTTGAGCACATAAAATCTGATATTTTAGAAATAGTAGTGCCTATTTCAAACATAGTAGCGCCCTGGCAAATGCCAGGCAAACTTAACTGACACATCGACCTAATATAAATACTGCAGAAACAAATAATGGAATTTCATCTTCACAAGAATCGTTCTAAGGCGGAAGACTCATTACCTGGACATCATCATTAAACATTCGATAGGTGTATCTATACCTCTGCAATAATTTGAAAGCCCACTTGCTTTGGAAATCCTCAAACTGTGGGTAGAAAAACATTAAAGTTTCATAATAAGAAACATTTGATATACCAGAGAGACATGAAGCATCGGTTACCTGCACAATAACATGTGGCCACCGAGTATACACTGCCTCCATAAATTCATCAATAACATTTATATAGTCCTCATCCTCTAAACGATGTTGCTGCAGACCCAAGTCTGTCAAAAAAAGAAAACACAGAAAGAATGATTACATGATAGATAATAAGCTATTCTCATACATGTCCCTTAACTATTGGCAATCCCTAAACCATCAAAGACAAAATAACATGTCGTACAACCATGTTATTTTGCTTCAACGAAAAAAAAAAAAGACTGAATAATATAACAGACTCCTACACAAGACTATACACCTTTGACATTTTAATATGTATATATGTATGCATACACTAATCTCAAATACCCATTCTCTACTTCCTTAAGTAAAGAGAGAAAATAAATATGCTTAACCATACGAAAATCTCAAACATCAGCAAACAGTTATATTATATGTATCGGAAAGAAAAAAAAAAAACGTTATTAACCTATCATAGTCATCTCCTAATAATTGACTAGAAAAAGGTAAGAGGTGCAAATGAATCTTACACGTGGGGTTCTTGAGTAGTTTTTCATTGTTTGTTCCAACATCAATCATGACAGGAAGTACCTAAACCAGTATGTGCTCACAAGTATTGTATCACGTCATCATAGAGAAAAGTGGAGGGGGAAATAAGAAAATATTAGATGCTGCAAGTACCCGTTGAGGATTTATTCCAGCTGCGGCAACATATAAATCAAGCTTCCCAACAGCAATTCCAATTCCATGAACACCTAGATCTCCAAGACCCAAAATCCGGCTTCCATCGGTAACAACAATCATATCAACCTAAATGTATAGCAAAAACGTTACATCAGAAAACTAATGGTCACTAAAAGATATACCAGTTTTTTGGTATACAATAAGAGAACGAGGGTAGAATGGGTTGGATTAGTCAGCCAAACACAGTTGAGATATCTTAAGCACAGTGTCAGATATATCAAAGGACCTGTTCAGCTGGCCAGTTGTAAACCATGGACATCATTTCACCACGATCTTCAGCACTAAAATACATTCCTCTTGGCCTCCTAAACAACCCACTGTAGTTCTGGCAGACAAGACCAACCGTAGGAGTGTAGACTATTGGCGCATATTCCTCAATATTGTTAATCAAAACCTAAAACACGTTTAAAAAACAAAGGAAAGTTAAGGTAAATAGCCTATTCAGAGAACAAAGTATCCAGCTTCTCCATTCTGGTTTCAACTTACAAAAGATGATGAAGAAAAACAACTAAAAAAAGGAAGTGACTTCACCTTATAATACATAGTCTCATTTCGGTCATGCAACCGATTAAGAATTCGCCATTTAGCCAGAGCATTGGGATCAGAAGGTCCATCCCTTGCTTGCTCCTCTAACCTCTTCAAGTCAGTCACTATTTCGAAAACCCAGATAATGTCAATGAGTAAGAAACACTTAAATGTACATAAACAAAGTTTCAAGAAACTCAAGTAACTTACTAAAACGCTGAATTTGTTGCTCAGAATCCATAACATTAGGTGGAAGAAGTCCTCTAAGCTCAAGACGATTTCTCTCCGTCATCGTAAACGCAGTCCCCTATCATGAATCAAATCAGATCCAGGTTCGTGTTCACACTCAAAATCCTACTTGAAGAGTTTGAAAGAGAAAGGGTTTCAAGTTCAACTACCTTGTTGAACCAAGGGTCATGGAGGATATCGAGACCTTGTTTATGGACGATGGTGGGACGGTGACCTTCCGATGTGGTGAAAGATCTGGCGGATGAATAAAGTATTCTCCGATGGAGGATTCGACTGAGAGAAGAACTCAGCCGGAGCTTATTGGTTATGCCCATCGTTATCGGAATCTATTGCGAAGATCGTACCGATCTGGCTGGAGAAGAATTTACACAAAGCTCACTGGAGAAGACTCTCCGTGTGGGGTTGATGATTGATTTTTATTCGAAGATTCTCATTTCCTCTTATCTTCCCCTAATTTAGTCAAAATAATAGATTGGGACACGAAAAATATCTAGTTTACACTAATTTTGGTATTATGATGATTTTAACTAATACATTTTCGTGTTGACTAAAAAAAAAAAAACTAATACATTTTGAGTGACAAAATAAATAAATAAATTATATGAAATTAATATTAACCAACATGTTGTGTTTGTAACACCCCCAAATCGTTCTAGGACTGGCCCGAAAGTATATTACAACAGAGGCCGTTAAAACAAATACAAGTTTTGTATATTTCCATTTAAAATATGTAGGATGAATCAAAATGATTTTACAAAAGTCAAATATTAAGATATTAAATGAGAGACAAATTTATTTGCCTATTAATTTAAGTAGTAGAAATTTAATATAGATTTCCAAATTTCACTAATTTAAATTTTGGTTTAGAAAATTGTATATGTTAAAACATATTTTGTGCTTCATTCTTTAAATCTGATAGTCCAAATATTTTCAATATCGTTCAAATAATACATTTAAAACATTTTTATTGGGTCTAACACTTGATTTTTTTTCATAATATTTTAGTGCGACCTTTATTTATAAAGGTGAATTCATTTGGTTTGATCTTGGCCAAGCATAGTTTTCGACATTAAAGTCTCATTTGAGCAAATGTTTTATTGGTTGATGTTTGTTTTAAAATTTAACTAACGCCAGATTGTCTAATAAATAAAGGTAAACTATTTTCCACATAAAAATATAAATATTACACATTGATTGATTCCCTTATTACTTTAAAAAATTATCTTTCATCCAACAAAAATGAATCACTTAATAGGTTTTATGGTGGTCATTGCTATGTATTTGGGGTTGAATGTAGCTTGTAAATATAATAGACTAGAAGTTCATAACGAGCTCCCTCCTGGTTACAGTTCTCCAAATTCTTTGTCGTTGCAGAAACCCAAACATTGATATGAATGTCCAACGAAGAAATGCTAATGATCTATATTTAATTGAATTTAAAGAGAATGTAATTAATTTCAAAAGGAGAGTATGAAATTGTCGTTTATCATATAGGACTAAGCATGATCTGGAATTTCATTATGATTTTCCAGCATACAGATCAGCCGGTACTTATCGATGTGGTCAGCTACGTTCATATACTGCAAGAAAAGATGGGATTTACTTTACCAGAAAACAAGGAAAGCCACCGGAATTATTATATAAATGGATGGTTCCCCTAATAACCCCCCCCCTAAAAATAATAAGGAGGAGTTATTGGATGAAAAATTCTGAGAAAAAATAATAGAATGTTAAATTCTAGTGTTATTCAATTAGACATTTTTTTAATTCTTTAAAATTCTTGTGGTATTGGATTAAGTATTTATTTCAAAATATTTTAAATTCTAGTGTTATTCAACTTGTTAATTTTTAAATCTATTAAATTCTATTGTTATTTAATGATTTTTAGTTTTGTATGCCAATGTTAATTGATAGGAATTTAATAGAAAAACTAGATTCTGATCCGTGCTTATGCACGGGTTAAGTTTTTCTTACAAACAAAATTTTTAAATTGATATATAAAAAGTAAGTTATTTTTTGTAGTATTAAAAAAAACAAAATTATTGTTTTATTCATATTACATATTTATTTTAGTTATATTATATAAAGAAGTATATTAAGTAATATGATATCTTATGTTTACCTTCAAGCATAATTTTTTTTTCTTATGTCAAGGATTCAATATATCAATTTTTTTTGTTTTTATATCCATATTGAGCCTATTTAGTTGATATTTAGGCCAATAATATACATTTGACCAATTAATTATTGTTTACCTTCAAGCATAAATTTATATTTTTTAAAAATATTTTATTAATTTTTTAAAAGGAAGTGATTTATTTGTAAGAATAAAAAATATAAATTTATGCTTTATTTGTATTACAAAGTTGTTTTAGCTATGTTAAGAGGTATATAAGGCTTATCTGAAACTAAAAAGCATTTGAATTCCAATGCTTCGTCGTGTGTTCAAAATTCGAGTGCTACAAAATAGGTCATAAAGCCCAATATTTGATGAATCTTATAAGCCCAACATACTTTTTCCAAGGCGGTGCTGGTACTTTCCTTTCTTTCTGTCTGATAGATGCCACTTCACTGAGTCTCCATCTTTGATCCAGGTTCATCTTCTTCTCCTTCTTCGTGAATCTTCCTGTTTAATTTCCTCATTTTTTTTTCTGTTATGTTCATGTTCTCTTACAAAAATTCTCTAAAATGAAAGTTGTTGAGCCGATTGTTATGTTGGAAATATTTCGGAATTCTGAATTTTTCGATGATCTGAATGGATCATATCGCTGAGAAACTATGGGATTGGTATGTAATTTTCGTTTTTCTGTGTTATTTATGCTTGCATGAGATATAGCTAAGTCTTTTACTTTTTTTTTTTTTTTGGTTTGTCAACCAGCTAAGTGGTTCCTTGTTTAGCCATTTTTGACTTATCTACTTTCTTATTTTGTTGAGTATTATTATATTGTTTTGTTTAATGGATCATTTTCAGGTTCAGAGAAAAAACAAATGAAAATTCACGAATCTGGGGTTATACGATTTTTGTTTTCACATGGATTACTTAAGCTATGGTTTGGTTTAGAACTGGTTCCTCTTTTTACACTCCCGTCACTCCTCCGGCAAATTCTTCAAGGTACACACTTTAATTCACCGGATTAGTTTCAATTCGAAATTACTATCAGCAGTATCAATTACAGTCGAAGAAACTTGATTCTAATTTTTTGACATGTAGAGAGATTTTTTTCTTAGTAAGCATATAGTTTGAAACTTTTCATTCGTTTAAAAAATTCCTAGATTTATAGATTCTTGAGACTCAAAACAAACACAAAATCCTCTTTTTTTGCTTGGATTCCAAAAATCGGCCAATTGTTTTAAAAAAATTCTAAAATCTAAGTGTTTTCAACATTGAACATAGAATTATAACGGTTGTTTGGTGATCAGTTAACCATGTTTCTTCCTGGGCGTGTTAAGTTCTGCAAAATAAGAAAAATGACATCATCAAAAATGAATATATATGCAAACAGATTTTGTGTTAGTGAGCATATAGTTTTAATCTTGTGTTGTACCTTCATGAAAAACAAATCTTCGACATCTCAAGTCAATTATATCATAAACAAAACCTGCAGATCATGAAAAATAAACAATACCTAATGAGTTTTCCAATGAAAGAAAAGAGACTATAGTCATGCTATAATGTAGAATATAATGAATGTTACGTTCTGATTTTACCTTCATGAATAAAAAATCTTCAGCTTTTTTTTTCTAGTAAAGATTTTGAAACACCTCTTTGAAAACAACATTTGTGGTTTGCTTTTGTGGTTGACCTTTCTTATCTGTTATAAGAATCTTCAATCCTGCTTTTGACTTCACTCTAGATATTGCAACATATAGTTGTCCATGAGAGAAAACTGGTCTTGGCAAATAAAGTCCAACACACTCTAGTGTCTGCCCTTGACTCTTGTTGATGGTCATTGCAAAGGCTACAGACAAAGGAAATTGCCTACGCCGCATTTTGAAAGGCAATCTTGTGTCTGATGGTGTGATCAGCATCCTAGGAATCAGAACTATCTTCCCAACTCTATTACCTGTAATAACTCTAGCTTCAACGACATGATCAACCATTTGTGTGATATGTAGCCTTGTCCCATTGCATAAACCTGATTTAGGATCGATATTTCTGAGCAACATGACCGGACAGCCAATTTTTAGGCGCAAACAATGGTTTGGCAAACCTGATACTCTAACATTGTTTAAGAAATCATGAGAATAGACAGGATTGTTCGTAGAACTTGTGTCAGAAGGGTCTACACTATCAGAACTCAGGTAGATTCTTTCTTCACCTAAAAAAAAAAAATTATATATCAGATTCTATTCAAAGCTGTATAGATATATCTTGGCTGCATAGTGATAAAACTACATTATATGCGATAAGGTAACTAACCTTTTAACATTGCGAGCATATGATCATTTATGGAGTTCACATCATCATTTGTGGGACACAGGATTGCTCTTCCTTGAAAGAATCTAGGATCATTCTCCTCCACAAAAGAATTACCGTATATTGCATGTATTATTGACTCGATCGGATCATTACCCTCAGTTATTAGCAACTCTTCTGGGATATCAATTAGAGCAATTCCATCATTAGGTTGTGCAATCTTCCCATCTCCAACGTCTAATATCCACTTTGAAAATTCTTCGATATCCAGCTTTTCGTGTTCAGTAATGCTGGCAAGAAGTCTCATGTTCTTTGTTAGCTTCAAAACTTTGCAATGCTCCCAAAGATAAGAAGAGTTCAATGCAGCAAACACAATCTCTTCCCTACCAGCACCGTTTATAACAGGTAAAACTTGTCTGAAATCACCTCCGAAAACTATAACTTTACCTCCAAAAGGCTTGTTCTCTGGACTATTTATAATATCCATCAAACTCCTATCCAAAGACTCAAAACAATGCTTGCTCATCATTGGAAGCATAAGTTTTGTCTCCTTAACCAATTCTCCAAGATCTGATCCACGTGTCATAGAACATGTAGACCACTCATTAGGATTTATAGGAATCCCAAATCTTGAGTGTGCAGTTCTCCCACCTTCTAAAAGCAGAGAAGCAATACCGCTGGATGCGACATTCAAAACAATATCTCCTTTTGATCTGATAGCGGCTGATAATATTTTCCACAAAAATGTTTTACCAGTTCCTCCAAAACCATAAACAAAGAACACTCCACCTCTGTCATGAAACACTGCATCCATGATCTCATCATAAATCTTCTTTTGCTCTAAAGTCATCATAGTTAACCATTCATCATGCTTTTTTTTTAAATCTCCACGGTTGTACTTGCGTTCATCTAATATCAATTGATTGCACTGTTCAACACCGTCTAAAGATACTTGTGGCATAGATTTAAATCTTGAAAGTGAAGTACCATTCCTGATTAGTAGCTTCTCTATCTCTTGAAGAATAAATTTTTGTCTATCCTCATCACTCAAAATAAGATCTGCAAATATTTCAAACAATATATTTAAAAAAAAAAAATATTATGTATTAAGTAACATGAATATTTAAAAATATTAAGTGTAAAAAGTGAACAGAATGTATAGAAAGGCATGAACCTTTTTATCTTAAAATCATTATTGGTGTTTCTTGAAATAATAAGAATCACACATGTAAAACATATCATAATTAGTAAACTATCTACGCAATTTGGACTTCTAATTAAAATTTATGTGTTATGTAGCGTTATATGCATTAAACAATTTGATAGCCAGGTAATTTTACACACGTAGTATATCACAATCGGTCAAACCTCAACACTATCCACTCTTAAACTTCAAATAATAAGTAAATTATTGTAAAATGTTTACCTGGTTGTTTCCATTCATCTCTTTTTCTGCGCTCAATATCTTCAGATAGAACCCTCCAACTTTTCTCCCAAACCATCTCAGGTTTGCTCAAGCTATCTGAAAGTAGCATAATCACAAATAGTCTTCTAACAAACTTTGGAGAGCACCAGAAGATGGCTTCTTTTATACCATTGATATACTCTTGGTCATCATCTAACAAACCTAACGCAAAAACCGCATCTCTGAATGATTCATGAACAACACCGTTTACAGTTTTCAGATCCTTATAACATGTAGCTCCTTTTTTGATGTTTAAGAGGATTCTCAAATAATAAGAATCCTCTATTGCACGCGGAACAAAGTTAATTCTTCCAATAGCAAATCCCTATCTCGTGGATAAAATTTTTTATCTTTGCAATTCCAAGTAAACATGTTAGGAATTTCTTCATATAAGAGATTTGTTGAATCTGGCTCTATCTTTTTTCGACCTTTTCCTTTCGATCGTGTTGCAACATTTGGAATCTTCTTATTCAGTTCAAACCAAGACAAAAATTGTGTTCCATCATTAGCTAGCCGATCAATAACACTTTCTGCTGTTTCACCTTCCTTGTAAAAGATAGGTTGCTTACCTTCTTCATGAAACGTAAGCTTTACAACTGGTGTTGTTCGATGATGTATAGGAAACTTTAATATTCTCCACATAGCTTCACAAGCCAATACATATCTGTAAAAATGTCAAAATGAATAAGTAATAAGTAAACGAATGTTGGCAAAACATATGTCTATAAAGAAAAAAATACATTAAATGAAATAACCTGCAATCAAAGAAGTCTTTGACTTCGTCAAATTCTTTTTTACTCGTATTCGTTCCATCATTTTCACGCGGCTCAACAGCAATTGTAACACGGTCATGTCCTTTGTGAATATACTTAAAAAGATATTTAATTGAACCTGACTGGTTGCACCATTCCACGTTTGAATAATATTTAAAAAGATACTTTGTGAATAATATTTTAAAATACCTGTTCACTGGAGCATAATGATGATTGTTCCGGAGGAAGTTCAGATTCATTAGTCATCTCTTCATTCAAAATATTAGTCGAATAAACCTTAGCAACTTTATAGACATCATTTCCTCTATATATGTTGTCATTCTTCACACATACGACAAATTGATATGTTTTGCCAACAATATTTTTAATCATGTCAGGCAATGCTTCTGGATCTTCAATCTATATGTATAGTTTAAAAATTAGTCATACTTCCATTAATTTAAAAATATTAAAACAGTTTAAAAATAATACCTCATCATATGTGCCATTTAAGAGTTCAGCACAAGATCGACCAACTATTTGTTGGACAAAAGAATCAAACAGCATAAGTTTGCTCTCTCCCGTAGCATCCATTATCAGAAGATGAAGCCAATATCTTTTTTTTTTTTAAAACAAAGCAAAATTCACAATTTATAATATTAAACAATATGTTTATTAATAAAATTCAAACATATTTAAAAATTTATTATTTAAAATTACCTTGCAACTACCGAGCTTACGTCTCTAGTGCACGTATCACACCAGAGTAATGGCCTTTCAACAGCTTCACCGATATTCTTTTGGCTTTTGACAACCTTTTTGTTACATTTACGACAACTAAAGTAGAACCATGGCCAATCCATATCAATATCCATAATGGTACAAATGATTCTAACTTTTGCAACCTTAACAAATCAAAGAATCTCATGTTAGCTTAATATAAATTACTTAAGATAAATATATGTAATAAAATAAATATAAAACATACCTCAACAGATGCGAGAAGGTCTTTTATAGTCATTCTTGGATATTGAATAGAGTCTTCTTCTTTAAGAATTAAAGATTTGACTTTTGGCTTTGGTTCAACGATTGTTAACGCAAGTCCATCAGATGGAAGCCTAGATTAATTTGTATAAAATTAGTCATAAAATATTGTTTTGTACATCTTTAAATCCATTTAAAAATAAAATATTTTTATAAGGTTGATACTCACATTTTCTTGAAGTCATCGACACCAGGTAAGTCTGGGTTAACCAACAATTCAGAAGCATCAAACGCGTTTGAAACACTTTTGATTTCTGAAAAAAAGATCTCATTTTATTAGGAAAAACAAAAATTGAAAGTCATTTATAGATTAAATTTAATATTAAAAGAGTGATAATAACGATTTTACAGAACCTATATTAGTTAAGAGATTATCAAAAATCTTACAATTAATGATATTATATATTATTTTGTTAATTGGAAATAATATATTACGTAAATTGTTATTATTATATCAATTTAATAATATACTATAGGTAAATTTATTAAGATATAGAATTTTAACAAAAATAGATTTTTAATATACATCATGCTTATAACATCATTTCTACGCGTTCTTTTATAGGTTCTTTGATGTTTGTATAAAAGAACATGTTTAAGTATCAATCAATTTAACGTTTTCTAGATCTTTTTTACTGGAGCAAACGACTTCATGTGCTAACAGACAAAATTAAGGTGACTATTATTTTATTTACATAGTCTGCATAATACTCATAAAACGTATTCCTTAAATTTTAATTATATTGTCAAATATGTTAAATTAGATAGTCTTATACATACCTTTGTATAGTCCCAACTTGCCCCATCTTAACAATATAATAACCATTTGACCAACACATTCTTCTGAAACTTGATGAATTTGGTCAGCAAATTTGCCCCAAAATGTACAGGGTATACGGGTATCCCTGGAAAAAAAAATAAGTATTAACCATTGTATAAAAAATCTATATGTTTACAACGCATCACCTTAGTGATGGATCCAAACATTTGTTAATTATTTATTAATTACAATTTATTCAATGAAACGAATAAACACTTACTCAGAGTCTCGGAGCTCAAAATCAATTTTCTTAGTAGGCTTGCCCTGAACATCTATAGTATTTATTTCTCCAACATTCACCAGTTGGCCAAGCACATCTATAAAAAAAAAAAAATTAAAATCAATAACAGAACTTATTTAAAATTTCGTTTATGTTCACAAGATAAAATATATATATACGACTTACCAACCAATTTCATTTGATCTAATTCACCATTTTTGATTTGTTTAAAATCAACCAAATCAACCCAAATCTCATTTGAAATACATGGTGAGGGAGAAACGATAGTTGTGTAGTGAAAGTTAATTCTGTATCGATGATTTGTTGATCTAAACATTCCTGTCACATTAGTAACATTAAACCCCTCGATAATCCTCCAATCTCCTTTCTTCACAATTTTTTGAAATTTAGAGATGTGTTCTTTTTTAATCCCTGATTGAATTTTGTTACCCTAATAATATAGACAAAGATAAAAGTTAAAATTATAAAATATCATAAATGTTACTTTATATTAAACATTAAACATATTAAAACGCCTTTCAAACTTACAGATTCATCTGATAAAACCATTTCCAAAGATGGCCCTGATCCTTTGGCATAATGCATAAAAGAATGGAGTATTTTAACCCTAATACACCAAGAAGATTTAAACGGTTTTAAATCTTTTACAGAAGTGTATTTCGTGGAGAGTGACATTTTTTTTTTTTTGGTCGATATGAAGGCAAAGAAAAGCTTTTTGGTTTGATCAGATGAAATGAGAAGAAAGAAACACTTTATATAGAAATATAAATTAGGTTATTTTTAAAAATATGGATACTTATCAATATCCGATTTCATTATTTGACATAAAAACACAAAATTTGTTAGTTGAATTGGTTTGGATTTCATTATTTCCAAATTTACGATTATTCTGATCAATATCTATAAGTTATACCAAATCTCGATTGTTTATAAATTAAGTTATACCTAATCTAGCAGTTATAGAATATTGACATATATCAATAGTATAAACCAATAAAATCTTTAGGGTTTTGCTCAAACTTTTGATATCATCGAGGGAAAACTTCTTTAAAAATCAGTAATTATACCAACCACCCTTATTTTAAACCAATAAAATCGGAATATTATTATAATTCCCTTATTTAAAACAACCCTTATTTATATCAAATCAAATTATCATAAATTAATATTATAGCAACAGGGAAATATTACATTTAATCAGTTTGATTTTAAATTTGGAAATAATCTGTTAGTTGTCAATAGATATTATTCCGTTTTGGTAACTATCTTATTAATCAGTTTGATTTGTAAATTGGATATAACATATTTGTTAATATTCCAAATCTAGATTAACATTAAATTATATATTTTGTGAATTTAAATAAAATCCAATTATAATACATTAATAATATAGCAATATTCCAAATATAGATTAACATTAAATTCGATTATCATCAATTAATCAATTAATTCGATTATCATGAATTATTTTTCCTTAATATATATCCTTACTTTTCGCAAATAAACAATACTTGGATTAAAAATACTTGATCGTGATTTTGTTTTAATTACTTTCATTTATTGTTTGAAAATATGCCTTATTTTTTCGAATATGATATCTTTTTAATATCCGATTTTAAAATAATATCATGATTTGTTTCCACAAATTGTTTAAAATTCTCATATTATTAAATCACTAAAATATTTGTAAATTGGATATAACATATTTGTTAATATTCCAAATCTAGATTAACATTAAATTATATATTTTGTGAATTTAAATAAAATCCAATTATAATACATTAATAATATAGCAATATTCCAAATATAGATTAACATTAAATTCGATTATCATCAATTAATCAATTAATTCGATTATCATGAATTATTTTTCCTTAATATATATCCTTATTTTTCGTAAATAAACAATACTTGGATTAAAAATACTTGATCGTGATTTTGTTTTAATTACTTTCATTTATTGTTTGAAAATATGCCTTATTTTTTTCGAATATGATATCTTTTTGATATCCGATTTTAAAATAATATCATGATTTGTTTCCACAAATTGTTTAAAATTCTCATATTATTAAATCACTAAAATACCTTTAATGAGAAGTTTTATTTTGCTCTTAAATGTAATGGCAATGTTATGTAATTGTTTACCCTTTATGAGGTTTATTCTATAAAGGTACTTCTCAAATAATATATAGGGGATTATTGAATTTTGTGATGGATGAATTATAACAAAAAAGTTCTCGTTAAGTCGACCTATCTTCTTTTGAAACAAACCAATCATCCATCTCTCCATCATCACTACAGTTACCAAGAAGATCATTTCTTCTCCGATCATAACATCTTGACTCTGTTTCGTCTTTATCATCATCTTTTTTCTTTTCATGCCCATTTCTTCTAATCCTCTGTGTCATCTCCAACTTCAATTGCTCTCTCTTTTCTGCACTCCTTGAAACATTACCTCTCCCTCCTTCCACTGGAAATCCCATGAAGCCATCTTCTTCTTCTTCTCCATTACAGTGTTTCCCACTCTCTTCTTCTACAAAACTCCACGTCTTTGAAACTCCGCTATGACGATCAGCAACTGTCTTTGAATCCGGAGTGACATTTGAAGCCTTTTGTCTCTTGTGATCACACTTCAAACATGTCGAGTTCCTTCTAAAATATATGTAATTGCACCTGATGATGTATAGAAACAATATCAATTTTCAACAAGGATCGCCAGGTTTTTAAAAGTCTTAGACTTTAAACATCCTTTAGCTTTAAGGTTTAGGAAGGATGACTCACGATTTGCATTTCCACTCTCCTGGATTGATTTGACGCATTGTAGGCTTGTCTTTGCACCTTAAGCATCTTGTGTTTTTTGAAAAGTTCAGGAAATTGCATGGTTGTTAATCATATTAGACACTGATTAAGCATCTTGTGTGCGGAAGTAAACGTACAAAACTAAAAATCTTAGACGGGTTTTCATGGTTGTTAATCAGATTAGACACTGATTGATAAAAATATGAAAGATGTCCTCACGTTTGGCATATCCAGTCTCCATTCTTCAGTGGGAGATGATCTTTCTGCTATTCCTTCAATTGTTTCAGCCTTTCCTCAGAAAAAACATCACATCGCAAGCATCTTATGTTTTTCACAAAAGAGAGTTTAGAAATCAAAATCATAAATTTATCGATAAATGCACCAAGATTACTTACTCTGTACAATGCCAATCCCCTGGCCTTTTTCGTGGGTCTCTCATCACTATCCTGTGAATTTGGCTGGAGCTCATCTCGAGCTATCTCAATCTTAGCAGATTCAACATCTTTTAAGCTATACACTACACTTTCTCTTAGCAACTTCCTCACAGAATCTTCAACAAGTTTGGTTTGAAAGGAACGGTTCTCCACGGTAGGATAAATGGAATCAAGCCCGCAAGTTCGCAGTATACGCATGACATCTATAGTTTGAGCACCTTCATCTTCTCGAGCTTGTGTGTACGCCCTTTCACATTTCCCTCTCATGTTGCAAGAGCCACACACCTACTAAGTAAATGTTTAAGCTTGGTTAAGTAAGTATCTAGTGAAACCTCGAACTTTTAATAGGCGTGTGTATGGAAAAACCGGTTAAACTTACGAGCTATAAAGAAGAAAGGAACATATAAGTGAGAATGAGAAGAATAAGGAATGCATACATTTCCTTCATCAATGCCCAAATAAGCTCTTAAATGTTTTCCTGAGTTCACGACCTTCCTATCGGTGCTAGGACATCCACACCCAGCAATAACTTTGATATATTTCTTTGACAAGGATCTGTAACGTACAAAATTCCTGTGAGATCTCACCAATTTCAGATAAAGGAGAGTGCTTTAGCAACTGAAAAACAAATGCAGTACTTGAGAGAAGGATCTATATATTTTCTGTAGCTTCAGCATTACATCGAACACCTGGTGTGCAATATGGACTCTTCGATCACTTGAGCAATTTTCTGAACCTCGGATTGAATTTGTAATTTTGTTCTATCTATTGATGCAATACCTTTTGTTATCTTGTCAAAATTCTATTGATAAATTTTTATTATATTCTATTAAAATATTAAAAATATTATCATACAATAAAATTTAAATAATTAAAAGTATTTCCATTGAAAAAATCTATATCTTATATCTTTAATTCAATTCATTCAGATTCTATTAAGTTCTTTCATCCAATACCTCCTCCTAAAGCATCATAAACCATCAACCGCTTTAAAAATATATATATATATATATATATATTCCCTCCGTTCCTGAATAATTGATTTTCTAGTTTTTTTTTCTTGTTCCATAAAATTTAATTTTCTAGATTTTTAGTATTGAATTGTACATTTCAATAAATATTAGCTTAAAATAATTAAATGTATACAAATATTATTGGTACACAATTATTAGAAATTGTTAATATTAGAGAATAAATGTAGATATAACTAAACAATTATTATTTCTTAATATATGTGAAAACTCTAAAAAATCAATTATTCAATAATGGAGAGAGTAATATTTATGTAAGTTGTCTTTTTGTTTCTTTGTCGTATGAACTAAGTCATGAGAGCTAGGAAACTGAAAGGTAGGAGATGTGTTATTGTTTAATTCTATCTCCCTTTAAGATTTCACCCGAATGCTACCTATAGGGTAGTCTCGAGAGTTTAACTCATAAGACCGCAAATGCACAGTCAATACAATTGTAGTACATGATCGATCCACAAAAAAATAGAATAACGTACAGAGAATGCAAATGCAGATCTAATCTAGACGGGATAATTAAAGAGGAGGTTGTGTCCTAAACTAATATGCATAAAAATAAATAAATAAAAACAGTAAATAACATTAAAATAAATAAAGCAAATAAAAATACTAAACTACTAAAAGCATAATTAAATAACTAAATTAAATAGCATAAAATAAATAACATAAATTACATTGCATAAATAAATAAAGTAACTTAGATAATATAAATATAAATAACATAAATAATTAAACTAAAATAAATAACTAAAATAATTATTTATAGAGAAATGGGTGATAGTTGATTTACAAGAAATCTAGATTTAGGATTTATGTTCTACGTAATAATCTTGTGTTTGTCAATCTTGGGATATCGATTATAGGCTAGTCCACTCTCGTGGTATGCTAGTCACTATGTTAGACCCACTTTCGTGGCAACCTTTACGCATTACAAGCAATCCCATCATTGATTACTTTCACGTGTGAAAGACACATCGTTTGGGGTTGTCACACCATCCAACGATTAACTACGTTAAAAACGTGTCTAAAAGACAAAGTGAATGATAGATCTATTTCTACAATAACAACCCACTCTCGTAACGATGTATTCCTGAGATCTTAATCTAGCTTGGCCAAAACCATATCAGCTTTGAACTTTCCTATCAAACAACAAACTTGACCATAGCTGATACTCTCTAATATGCAGATCTGAAGTTTTAACCCACTCTCGTGTTGCTAAGAGCTTCTAATCATGTAACCACACCTACTAGATTCAGTTATACACTTAAGCATCTCCCATAAGAGAATACTTAGCATTAAGATTGCATAATAGAATAGATAGATCGATTAAGAAGAAACAAACATAATAAATCCTATAAAGTAGATCCCATTATCGACCACCACCCTCGTGGTCTAAAGGATTTATTACCTTATCTCTCTGCGAGATTACAAAAGAGATAGGGTGTAGGAATAGAAAACAATAAATAATAAAAATAAACTAAACTAAGAACAGAACAAGATTAAATCATAAGAATTGTAACACCCGTGTTCCGAAATTGATTTTTTTTTTAAATTAAATCGGGTTGATTTGCGATTTTGTAAAGTTTGTTGTTGAGTTTCTAATATTCAAAAGATGAAGGATATGAGTTTAAAAATCAGAAATCTTAGGGGTAATTAAGGGTTGTGATAGATTTAATCTAAGGGTTAGAATTAATCAATCCTAGTAAGCTTTTATCTTAATTCCTATTGGTTGGAACTAAAAAGAAAACCCTAAGCCTTAGTTAATAAATTCGACAAGCTACGTCTCTCTCTCTCTTTTGAGAAAGCACCTCCCTCATCTATTCATTCTTCCATTGTTGTGTGTCTTTAAGCTTGAGTTGCATCCATTCCTTCATCCTTTTTATTTCATTCAAGGCTAAGGTGAGTGTGTGACCATGAGATGATGTAATATATGTGATTTTCTGACATTTTTATGTGTGTGTAGATCCAAATTGGTGATGATCTTGGTGTCTTGTGTGTTGATTTGGTGATTAGTATCTTTATGTATATAATTATGACATGAAATTTTCGTGTTTATTATGTCTAATCTCGTGAGATGGGAGGATCCATTCACTAAGTATTTTTATACTTATGCATCCACTAGATGCTGCAGATAAAGAGAATGTCTAGGTTCGAGAATCATGGCTAGGAGAGGAGCGTGAAATCTAGAGATTAAATTTGTGTTTTCCATGATTTGTTCTTGAGTTTCTATGATGAATTTCTAGTGGTGTGTTTTTGGGAAACTGTTCATTATATTGTTCCGTCGTTTACTGTTCATCAGATTCTGTTTTGTCGTTCACTGTTCATCGGGTTTACTATTCATCAGGTTTACTGTTCATCATGGTGGAATTTGGAATATTCTAGTTGATTAGTTTAAATTAAAAAAGAATTTAATTGGTTAAATGGTTAAGTAAACCAAGATTAATTTTAAGAAAATGTTTAAATCAGGTGAGTGGGTTTAATTAAGTGGATTGAGTTTGTTAATTAAGAAGTAATAAACAATATTTATGGGAATATTGTTTATTTTTTTATACTAATAATAATAAATTTGGGTGCGGTTCGTTCAAGTTGGTATCAGAGCGGAGTTAATTCTAGGACGGTTAAAAATTTAAATTTGAATTTTGAGTGAATAAATTTAAATTTTTAATTTTGAATTTGTTGTTTGAATTTGAATTGGGTGATTAATTGGTCTTTATCGATAAATGGCGGTTGTTTATTATGCACGTCTCGGACGGTTAGGATTTCTGTAAACCGGATCGAGAGCTTGTATGATGTATGTTTACTTGATTAGAAGCGGTGTAATCATTTAAGCATGATTCTGTGTTGCATGTTATCTAGGAGTTAATTAGATAACAGTTGCAGAAAACTCTAGAATCACCCTCTTCGAGCCTTTAAAGAGATTTTCTGGTAAGTTTGTAAATTGCATAAATTAAATGACAAAAAATAAATTGCGTAATTTAAATAACAGAAAATAAATTGCGTAAATTAAATTGCATAAATTAAATAACTCAAAATAAAGTGCGTAAATTAAATTGCATAAAATAAAGTGCGTAATTTAATTTGCAGAAATTAAATTGCATAAAATAAAATAACTTAAATTAAGTAACGATTAACAATAATAAAAAAACGATCCCAAGAGTGATTGGAAACAAATCCGAAAACCTCCTAATATGAGAATTGATGTTCTTTAACCTTTTGTTGATATCTATTGGTCTAGAGATTTCGTAAATAGATTAGTCTACTCTAGTGTTATGCTAATCTCTCTGTAAAAAACCCACTCTCGTGGTGCCCTTACAAGCATTGAGAACAATCTCGTCATCGACCGGCCTAACTACCCACTGCATCTCTACAGTGTAGTCAAGCTTTCAATATGTTTAGTTCCGAAATCTTAATCCACTCTCATGGCATCAAGTATGTATATCCGAAACTCCTCTACCCACTCTCGTGTTGTAGGGAATTCCTGAAACACTCAGCCACACATGTGATTCTCGGCTGAGCTCTTAGACAACTCCCAAGGGAGTAAGTCTAGCTTTAGGAACACATACATAATAGCTAATCGGTTAAGAACTGAAAAACATCAATCCCAAATCAGTAGACCCATCATCGATCTCCACCCCAGAGATCTAAAGGATCTACTCTGAGGGTGACGGAAGTATATGAGATAGAAGACATGATAAAAATAATAACAGTAAAAAAGCAAAGAAATGAGAAGGAGAAGAACTAAAGAACTTTCATAATAAAACTTAAGAACAAAAGAACAAATGAGATTTTTCTCTAAGTGGTGGCTATAAAAAATGTGCAAAAAGTGGGAATCTCTATAAGATAAGAGTACATGTGTTTATATAGTGTTTAAGAGGCTTGGAGGGGTCTAGGGCGTCTTTAGAAAGCTCTGGAAGCTCTTAAACTCGACCCAAAACTTTTCTTAAGTTGCATTTCGCATTAACCGAAGTTTTCTTTTCTGCACAGTGACTCAGCATCGGTGAGCCACGGTCGATGCTCGTGGTCGATGGGCTTCTTTAGGCCAAGCGTCGACGAGCCCTGGTCGATGTTTGCATCGATGTCTTCGTCTTCGGCTTCGAGTTCAGTCCGAGGTAGAGCATCGACCTGCCCTGGTCGATGCTAGAGCTGCTGTTTCCTTTGTGAGGCTCTTGAGATGTTTCTTCATAATGTTCTCCGCCCCGACAAGTAGCTCCAAAGTCCCTATAGCTTCTTGAGGTCCAAAATGTTATGAAAGTGTACGATTTCCTCCAAGTACCTATAAACACATAAACAAATGCAAATGCACTAAAAGTATCCTAAATGCAAGTTAGAAACATATAAAACTAAGCTAAACGTGTGCAAGAAAACATGTAAATATGAGTGTTATCAACTTCTCCAGACTTACCTTTTTGCTTTTCCTGAAGCAAACAAATATAAACTAGTGAAGGAGTTACACAATATTTATATTGAACATCTTACCTTACATTATCTTATCGTATTAATATCCTTCAACTTAGTGAGATAGCTCTAAGCGTATTACATATACTTCACCATAAGTATAGCAAGTTACCTTAGTTCAGAGCCACATCCATCTTCGAACTCAGACTCCTCTTTGTTGACTCCCCTTATTTAGTTTAGGCGTGATATCTCAACTTGGAACCATTGATCAAAGGACATGAACACTTACTCTTTTGGATTTCTGTAAGCTCAAGACCGTTTTAGTATAACCCCTTTCCTCTTCCTTTTCTCACTTCAAGGTCGATCGATTTCTTCCTATTTTTCTAGGGTATCATTTTTTTTTTATCGATCGCCTTTTCTCTTAAGCTCTTTTAGGACAAGTTTGCTTGAGATGCGAACATTGAAAGTGGTTGCTTCCAATGTCCGGTTCGCTCCTATATCCTTTTTCTTTCTGTTTCTCCCCTTAGGACATGTTTCCATGAAATGTGAATGTTAAAAGTGGTAGCTTCCAACACCCGGTTCACTTCCTTAATACCTATATCCTTTTCTCTAATTAGTGAAGGGAAGAAAGAGGAGAATTATACTTACTTAGACGTGTCTTGCAGTGTCTCATAGAGGTATCACATCCAATGTATCTCAAGTCTCAAATCGAGAAAATTAAAGTTCAATAGGGTGAGAAGTCAACTTTGAGTCATCTAAGTCTCCGAGGGAATGGTCTTTTTGGGTTTGTTGATCCACTTATGGGTTTTCCAATTTTTCTGCTTTAAACTTATTTGTTAATCTCAGAAAAGCATAAAAAGAATTAGTATTGATAACATAATGGTAAAGTTCAATCATTGTTGCCTCATTAAAAACCTTGCCACGAGTTATTGAACCGTGACTAAGGGAAAAAGAGTACAACAATTTTTAGTTCCTAGATGCATAGAAAAAAAATAATAAAAGAAAAATACATCAAAATAAATCAAAAGAAAACATAAAAAGATTAGAAGTTTGTGATGCCTTCTCCAGACTTATTTTTCACCGTCTCGGTGAAAGTGAATCAAAAGAAAAACATCGTTAATAATACATAAAAAAATGAGAATGATTAAGAAAAACTAAATGCAGAAACAGATCTTACTCGAGAGTTAGAGGCGTTAGTCGCCAATGTAACGACGAAACCGAACTCGGAAGAGCGTCGGGGTGAAGTATGTATCGGATTATGCTCATTTTCAATGAAATCTTACTCTTTACCCGGTTGGAAACGCAGATTTGCTGAAACTTTCGTCGTAGTGATGTCTTGGTGGGTTAGCAATATTCTTCGCTTTTCTCCCGGCATATCTGTTTGATCGAAAATGTAGACGTACTGACCACCTACACGTCCTGCCAAAAATTGGTTATCATAAAGGTATCTTATGTCCATTCCTATTGTCACGTCATATGTGTCCTCCAACTCAATCCCACAATGAAGTAGGATAGGGGTGATTATTCCACCAATGCTAATTGTAAAGTCTGGCATTGTTGTCCGATAAGCAACTTCCCCGAAATTAATCAGACTCTGTGCTAGAATACTAGTGAAATAGAGTGGTTCGTCTACTCCCCTAGGATATGTGCCATCAACATTAGTGACAATCAAGCTTTCGAGTCCATCAGCGAGTAGGGCTATTTCCTTTCTCAGCATCTTGCATGTATCATGTTTAGGGAACAGTGTGTTGGCGAGTACCTGCCGAGCATAACGAATGGCAGGGTTGCGGATCAATGACGCTTCGGATCTTCTTTTTCGAAGTGTTCTCTAGCTATGGTAGTCCAAAGTGATTGTTCCTTAGCTCGAGAGATGTATGCCTTTGTGTTATAGCCTGTAGGAAACCCATATAGCTCTCCCATTTTCTCAAAAGTGATTCGATATTTGGTACGTCCAATGAAGAATGTGAGATATAATGATTCTTCACCATTTTCCTACGTCTTCTTGATCATAGCTGTGGTAAGAAGGTCACATGTGGGTTTTCGAAACGCAATATTCTTCATCTCGTAGAAACTCTCGAGCCCCAGGTTGCGGAAAATCAACGACACATCCTTATCAATGCCCAAGTCCCATAGCATATTCTGGTCAGCGAAATGAGTTTGTGTAAATGGAAGTGAACGCAATTTGTGTCGTTTGTTAATTAGTTCGTCTCTTCGTATAGACATCGCTATTTTGGTGCCTACGAAATCAACAAATTCATAATCCATATCACCAATGTGTGGCCTGAATCATTGAGCAATTCTAGAGCTAAGTGATTTTCTTTCTATTACTAATCCTATTTGCTCAATGACATAGTACCACACTCATTATATTGATGGAGTTTCTAGTTTAGACAAAATTATTCTCTTAATCCAATTAAAAACCCTAATACCAATCAACTAAAATCTTTCAATCTTTGTTAGAATTGAGTTCGAGTTCTAAATAAACTAGTAAAGCCCATGATTCTCTAGCTAATCTTTCTCCAATCCAAATAATAATCAAACTTTTGTAAAAATGGTGAAATTGAGAATTTTCAGAACATACCTTTGTAGAGGAGGAGGTTAATGGAGTATAGTGTGAGTAGTCTAGGTTTTAAAACAATTTATTTTCCCAAATACAGGCTTTAATCATGAGAGAACATCGAAGTGAAAAGAGAATTGAGAGAAAGCTTCAATGGGGGCTAAGAATCGATTTTGGAGAAGAAGATAAAACACTAAACCGGACCAAATTCACTTACTTTAAACCGGATTAAACCGAGGAAAATTGATTTTTGCTTTAAACCAGACGGCATCGACCAACCAGGGCCGATGCCATGGTCGATGGTCGTGGTTGTGGTCGACATCAACCAGCCACAGTCGATGGTTGTGTCGACGTCATCCATTTTCTTCAAATATTATTTGATTCTATCCCGTATGACTTGCTAGAGAGTTCACGACTGAAAATATGTGTCAAAGAGAAATTGTTAGTGTTATTTAAACTAGATAACATGAGAATGCTCATCAAGTGCGCTCGTTTAACGTCACGGAGCTTGATGATGTTACCGTCTTGTTATTATGTGGATTCTTCTAGAAGCTCTTGAGGATCTTCCAGGTTGATAGAGTCATGTTTACCGATGTTTTCTGGGCTTATGTATTGTTTAAGACGTTGACTGTTCACCGTGAAGCTTTCTCCATTATTTCCCCATAACTCTATAGCTCCGAAAGGTGTCACCGCCTTTATCTTGAATGGTCCGGACCATCGAGAACAAAGTTTGCCTAGAAAAAACTTTAATCGGGAGTTGTAAAGCAGGATTTGATCGTTTACCTTAAAGTCCCGTTGAAGTATTCGCTTGTCATGGAATGTTTTTGTCTTCTTTTTGTATATCCGGCATTCTCATAGGCATCCAGACGAATTTCTTCTAGTTCGTTTAATTGCATGAAGTGCTTTTCAGCAGCGGTTTTGATGTCGTAGTTCAGCATCTAGACAGCCCACATAGCTTTGTACTCGATCTCCACCGGTAGGTGCAAGATTTTCCATACAAAAGATTGAAAGGAGTCGTACCTATATGCATTTTGAAAGCTGTCCGATAGGCCCACATAATCGACCAGGATCGGTTGATGTGGCCTTCCAGAGTTTTGTTCTGGAAGCAATGCCGATTTGCTCAGAATCGACCTTGACAGGTCGATGTAACTGTCCAGAATTTTGGTAGGGAAATTTTGGATACACAATATAGACCGCTGCTGATTTACAGGTCTGATTTCTCTGTTTTTGCTTTTTTTGGATGACTCTTCTCCCGTCCTGATGATGCTCTTTAGTGGGATGATGTTCACATACTCCTTAGGGTTCATTTCAGGTTTCCTAGGGAGCATACCGTGCGGTCTTTGTGAGGACGAAGCATGTTGGACGGTTTGTGTTTCTAACATATTGATGCGGGCTGCGAGTCCGTCGAACATGCTGTTGAGTTCGTTGCAACTTATATGTATATTCTTGTAGCCTTCAAAGATCTCCACTGAAACTTTTGTTTGCCCCTCAAGAATGCTTCGAAGCAATCCTTCACACTTCTCCTCTTTTGTAGTAAGTTTGTTACTCCTTGTCATTGGTATGGTTGTAGTGCATAAGATAGTTTGTTGAATTTAGTGCTTGGTCTGAAACCTCCTTGTTGGAATGAAGGGATTGGTGCCCTCCTGGGTGGGTACATCTAATCTTGTGGATTCTCTACATTGTTGATCCGGTATGAGAGATTAGGGTGGTTCCGGTAGTTAGGATTGAAACCACCTTGTTGGAAGTTACCGACAAAGTTCACCTCATACTCATTCTTTTCTCTTGCTTCCTCGTCATCTTGTGCCCTTGCAGCATCCAACTCGTCAACAAAGTGAACATGTCTCCTTGTTACTTGTAGTACCTTGTCCAACTTGTCGTTTAGTGCTCTCATATCAATCTTCATCTTGTCACCTCCATCATCAGCCATGCTACGATCTCTATGATCATAGTCTCCTCCATAGTTAGTGTCATTTTGTGCCATATTCTCCACCAAAGTCATTTCATGCTCAGCATCTTGTCCTAAGAAATTACCGTTGCATGCGGTATCAAGTAGCTCGCGATACTTGGGCAAGAGTCCTCTAGAAAAAGTGCTCAGCAGCGACTCTTCACTAAATCCATGGTGTGGGCATTGAGATAGATACCCTTTGAAGCATTCCCATGTTTCTCCAAAACTTTCTGATCTTTTTTGCACATAGCTCAATATCTCATTACGAAGTCGAGCAGTCCGAGAACTTGAGAAGTACTTCACAAGGAACATCTTCTTGCATTGCCCTCATGTTAGGATCGACCTAGGTGGTAGATCCTTCTCCCATTGCTGTGCTTTGTTTGCCAACGAGAATGGAAATAGACGTAACTTCAAAGCGTCCTCTGAAACTTCGTTAATCTTCACTGTACCACACAGCCTATAGAATTGATCCAGATGATCAATGGGATTCTCCATAGGTAACCCATGAAATTTGTTGCCTTGCACCATAGTAATCAAACCTGACTTGATTTCAAAATTGTTGTTTGCCACTCGTGGGGTGAGATCCCAGATATTTGAGCTACAGAAGTAGGCTCATCGATGGTACCAATAGTCGGGGAGACTATTGGTTGGAGTGCAGCCGCTCGACATGCACCACCTTCAGCTTGAGCAGCATTATCAACTCGTGCAATGCCCTTAATGTCTTCAGCAGGTAGATCAATTGGTTGCTGCTCCATTTCTTGTCTCCTTCTCTTTTCCTTTCTAGCTTGTCTTTCGATTTCTCTGATGTCGCGAATTTGGTCAGTTGGTGGAGTCTTCCCGTAACTTCTCAAATGCATGCACCTGAAATTCAAAAATAAAATAAGTTCGTAAAACATAAACACCTAGTCTCAGATCTATATCTAAACTCTATAGCTATTGCTTATTTTCCCGGAAACGGCGCCAAAAACTTGATGCAGAGGTTTTTATGCCTCTTCACAGGTTTCACCCGAGAAGTAAATCTCGAGAGTTTAACCCACAAAACCGCAAGTACACAGTTAAATGCAATTGTAGTAATACGGGGTCGATCCACAGGAAAATAGAATAACTACATAGATAATGCAAATGCAGATCTAATCTACGTAGAAATAAAATATATTGGGGGGGGGGATTGAGTTCTAATCTAAAATGATTGCGTAAATAATAAATCAGAAAATAAATAAATAAACTCTAAACTAAGAAAGCAATTAAATCTAAACTAAGCATAAACATAATTACATTGCAATAAGAAAAGAATAATAATTAACTTACTATATACAACTATGAGTGACAGTCTAAATCATAAAATTTAAGTCTAGAATTCATATTTTCTCTAAATGATTTGTATTTGTCATTGTAGGGATTCTCCATAATTTGCTAGTCCACTCTCGTGTTAAGCTAGACTCTATATCCAGATCCACTCTCGTGGTAAGCTAGACTATATATCTAGATCCACTCTCGTGGTAAACTGGATATGCATTTTACATAATCCCATCATTGAATACTAAGTATCATTAGACTCTCGCCTCAAGAACACAAAGTGAGAGATAGATTTGTTTCTAAAGTATAACCCACTCTCGTGGCGAAATACTTCTAAAATATTCAATCTAACTTGGCCAAAAACAAAATCTATAATTAATTCTATCTAACAATAAATTCGACACTAGCTATGACTCTCTATTACGCAAATCTGAAAGTATAATCCACTCTCGTGGCATCAAACACTTTTAAATAGACAACTACACCTACTGGATTCAAGTGTACTCTTGAGCCCATGAGAGAATACTCAGCATTATTGTGCATACTAAAGTAGCTAGATCGGTTAAGTACAATAATGAACTCTAAAACATAGATCCCATCATTGACCACCACCCTATGTGGTCTAAAGGATCTAGACTCTTGTTTTTTAAGAGTTACAGAGACAAGATCTGATTTATAAAATAATAAACAAGACGAAAAAGTAAACTAATCTAAAACAATAATCAAAGCATAAACAAAAGAATAAGAACAAGTATCGACCTAAAGAAGAAAAACTTTATTAGATATGAAAATGTGACGGATACAATATCTGTTTTTGTGTGTCTATTCTTGTGTGTTTCTCTAGTGAGATTACAAGTGATTATATAGTATTAGGGTTTTCTGGAACCATCCATTTTGTCTTTGTCTTATTTCTGGAGGCTTAGAACTCGAAATGACAAGGTGCTTAAGTCATATATTGCCACGTAGGAAATTTTCCAGCTTTCTTGGAGGTCAGCACCGACCTTGATGGGTCGATGCTAGGGTCGATTCTGGCTCCCTGGCTTTACTAGTCGATGCATCCTTCAGGAATTCTCTCTGGAGAATCTTTGGACTCAATATCGACCCCCACAGGTCGATATTGGGGTCGATTCTGCCTCTTCGGATTCTGTGAAATCCTTCTCCGAATGTGCACGATCTAGGCGATGTCACCAGTCTTCCTGTAAGCTTCAGTAAGCTCCAAAAACATCTCTACTACACATATTCAGCTCAAGTACTTAAAAACATATAACCACATGCAAAAACACTAATTCTACACTAAATGTTAGTTATAAAAACTAAAACTAACTTATTCTAATGCATAAAAACATGTAAAATATGATGCTATCAACTCCCCCACACTTATCCTTTGCTTGTCCTCAAGCAAAAAAAAGTCAAGCATGGTGAAGTTATTTTATTGAAATCAAATAAAGAAAAAGAGAGTGAACTTGTACCTTGTGACATTGTTGTGTTAAATGCTTTTCGTCTTTGTGGAAGTAGAATTGTCTCTAACTTACTCCATCTACTTCACCATAAGCATAACAACACACCTTAATTCAAACCACTCCTCCTTCGAACTTTGACTCCTCATCATAACCCTCTCTTTTCATTCTAAGTGTGAGCTCTCAACTTGGGAGTATTGATCATGAAACACGAACACTTACTCTTTCGGATTTCTGTAAGCTCAAAACCGTATTGGTACAAATCCTTTCCTCTCCCTTCTCTCACTTCGAGGTCGAATTGATTTCTCCCTACTTTTCTAGGGTTCCATGAGACGCGAACAATAAAAGTGGTAGATTCCAATGCCCGGTTCACTTTTTTATTACCTATATCCTTTTCTTTTCTTTTTACTGAAGGGAAAGAAGAGGGGAGATGTACTCACATAGACGTGTCTTGTGATATGCTCAAATTAATACCCTATAATGATACTAAAGCAGTTGCTGCAGTAAAGTTAGGGGTCGAACACAAGAACTCAAGAAAATTCACACAGTAGACAAAAGATGCAGATTGTGCTAAGCAATACAATGGTTGAAACGAAAATAGACGATCGGATTAAACTTAGGTTGATTTGTATGGAAGGAAACTAGGCTCAGAGAAATTCTCAGGAAGTCAATGATAGATAACAATTAACTAGTTAAGGTTCAATTCAATTAAGCGCCGTTCTTGAACTCAAACACGAAAGTATAGTTAACCAACTGTCGTTGCGGAAACTAACTAAGTCTAAAGTCTAAAATTCCAAATCTCTTTGCAAATCCTACACAGTAAACCAGCAATCAATTCAAGTTTGATATGTTCACAATTCGATTAAACCAAATATCTTTGCAGATAATCCAATTGCTCACCCTAGGTTTTATCAGATTACTCAATTGCACTGTCGTGCCTAATCGATTAATCTAGGTTCTATGTTCTAAGTGATCAGGTTAGAAATAGCTTTGAGAACAACCTATGGTGAAGAACTATTCAGATTATGAACCCTAACTAATCAATCATAATAAATCAGAGAAATCCATATGAGAAAACCCTGAACCTAAAAAGAGACTACTCAGACATGATAGATGAAACAAATAACATAACTGAATAGATCATGAAATTAAACAAAAGAATAAAAACAAGGGTTCGGGATCTTCTCTATGATGAACAGAGTCTTGGATCCGTCTCCCTCACAAAAGCTCTCAAATCTCAATGGTGGCTCAAGAATAATAGTCAAAAGTAAGGTCTGCCTCCCCCCTTAACCTAATGACTAAAAGTTTGCTTAAATAAACCTAAAAACACGAGCTGGGCTTCTTTTGTAAATAAAGGGGATGATTGGGCTTCTTATGGGCTTCCTTGAAAATCTCTTCTGCGCGTTGATTACGTCGGTATCGATCGATACCATGATGGTGTCGATCGATGCTAAAGCTTCAAAACGGGTACTTTCTTCGGTTTGCTCCAAAAAGGCTCCAAATATCTCCAAAATCTCCAATTTCGTCCCAAACGTGCTAAAACCTGAAAAGAACCTAAAATGATAGAAAAAGCACTAGAAAGACTCGATAAAACAACTTATATCATGGCTAAAAATGGGTAAAATCCATGATATATCAACTCCCCCAGACTTAGCCTTTTGCTTGCCCTCAAGCAAAACAGAAAAACTAAGTGAGGGAAAGAGGTTTGAAAAACCTTAGAGATCCTGATCTGGTACCGAAATCGCTGCAATGATCCTTCTTCCCAAGCGCCCACTGTTGCCTGATCAGCTTCAGATCTAACCACCATGTACTTCTCCGTAGGAACCCCAACTTCCCAAGATTTCACTTACTATCTCACACCAATATCCATCCAAGCTCTCATCGCCAGTTTCATCGCTGCAATCAGTGTTCAAGAACTTTCTAGATTCTTGCCCATACAATATCATAGCTAAGGAACCATTTATTCAACAACATTTATTGCTTTCCGGTATTCTTCATCTCCCCCAGACTTATTTCATAATTAGTTCTCATTAGATTTTAACAGCGCAGGTTTATTTGAACAGCATATACAAATCAAGGTCCGAAACGCGAGTATTGATAGTGTTTGCTACCGAATCCCCGGTTCTTACCCTCTCAATGTATCAAAAGTCTTAGGTGAATAATGGGGTCATAGGAAATTTTCCTACCCCTCACTTCAGGCCTTTGTGTGATCATTCCTTATCCAAGTAGAATAATGGGGTCATAGGAAATTTTCCTACCCCTCTACTCGGCGGAAATCATTTCATCTTTTATATAGATTTTACCTGTTTTAACGCAAATATGTATCCAACAATTTTCACGGGAGAGATATACCACAATTTTCAAGCATGATGGGTTCCTTAGCCAGATATGAATGATGAATCAAGCTCTAAGAACACTAACCGCGTAGATGAAGTGCAAAATTTGGCTAAAGCTTATGAAGAACCTTGCTGGAGACATCAGTGATTTCTAGCTGGCTGGTTATCCCTTGGATTTTTCATTAGTCGAACTGAAACTAATCCTGTAACAGTGGTCACTCAAAAGCAAAACCAGAACAACAAAACCAAGCACAATCCAGAAAACTCTAAGTTGTTTTGACTCAATTAAAACAAAATTTTTTTTTTTTTAACAAAAAAACAAAATGAACACAATGTCAGTAACTACCTCCCCCAGACTTAAGCAACACTGTCCCCAGTGTTTATCAAGCCCAGAGAAGGTGAAAGAAAGCAAAGAACAAAACGAAATAGGTCAAGAACAAGAGGTGTTACCATAGAGCAGTGGTGTCGATCGATACCAAGGTGGTGTCGATCGATACGGAACAAAAACGACCATCCTTCTTCCGACCTGATTCGCAAAACACAACAAAACACAAAAACAAAAACTAATCTTTATAGACTTACCAGTGGGTTGCCTCCCACTAAGCGCTAGTTTAATGTCACGAGCTTGACTTTGGCTAAGATATCAGTCAGGACAAGGTGGAGAACTCACTCCGAAATAAGCTCCACAATCAGACATCTGCAGCTTCAAAGTTTTGCTCATCATATCCTCTTCTTTCTCTTTCATCGCCGGAGGAATGAGAACTCTAACCTTAGAGAAAGGTTTCGAGGTTCCCTTGCACTTCACCTTATCTTCGGTCGAACCTCCATCACACTTCGGAGGAATCCGAGTGAAATTCGCAGGGCTGTTGATCTTCTTGCGGGTCGCCGTCCTCGTTGTTGCCTTGGTCTTCTCCACAACTTTCTTGGGGTGTTGGGGTGTTCATTTGAAACATCTGCGACTTTTAGTTCATCATAAGACTCATCGAGCAGATCGATCATCAGAGTCTCGCCCGAGGCAATGGTGATGCACGAGACATGTCTGGGTGCTCCTCCAGAAGGAATGGCATCGTAGAAGACTTCTCCGTCAATGCAAGAGAAAGAGATTCTCTTATTAGGCGTGTCCATGATCGCGCCAACAGTAGCCATAAATGGTCTTCCCAAAATCAAGGGCACCTTGGATCCTTGGCTCATCTCCACAACCTGAAAATCAGTAGGAATCAGACAATCTCCTATTTTAACAGGTAAATCAAGAATTGTAGCGTAAGGGAGTGAGCTAGAAGAATCCGCGTATGTGAGAAGCGTGTTAGGAGATTTCATATCAGCTTTCAATCTCTCTGCAATCGCCCTTGACATGACGTTGACACTAGACCCTGAGTCAACGAGAGACTCCTTGAAGTTTACTCTAGAGATGGAGCATGGAACTGAGAATTTCCCTGGGTCTTCCCTCTTTGTCAACTGTCTCAGCGGTGGTGGTGTATCAGCAACGGGAGGTCCTGCAACCATTTTTTTTGATAAAAACTTGCTTCTAGCAGCCTCCCACTCCTCTCTTGTCAGCTTGGGAAGAACAGGGTAAGGTAGCTTTGGTTTGTATACCCGTTCCTCAACCATCTCTGTCCTTTTCTCAGTTATTGATTCAGCCTGCGAAGGGTATCGACCGATACCAGATGAGTGTCGATCGATACTGGAGTTTTGTATCGTCTCTGCAGGTTGGTGTCGATCGACACAGGTAGGGGTATCGATCGATACGCGTGGAATGTCAGAATTCTTATCTTCATCTTCAGCAACCTTCGAATCTACAGCAGATCTCGGGAAGTGTCGATCGATACCAGGCAGGTATCGGTCGATACTAGTATCACTACATACGAACACAGTCATCGCAGGCTCAAAATCCTCTTCTCTAGCGCTCGAGGTGATTGCATTGACATGTCCATGTTGTGGTTGAACTATCTTTCCCTTGACAGCTGCTGATGTCTGAGCTATTTGACTTTCCAGCATCTTCTGATGGATTTCGAGAGCGTTGATTTTCCCATTCAGATCAGTGTACACATTATCCAGCTTTCTATTGAAATCCACAGTCATTTTTTCTTGTCCCTGCAGAATTTGTTCCAAGAGGATCTCTGTCTTACTCTCTGTAGACCTCGGAGAATGCGGTTGGTAAGATGAATTACCGTATTGGCGAGTAAAGTCATTGCTCTGAAGTGGTTTTTGGGCGAATTGTGTGGCACCAAAACCAGATTGGTTACCACCAGATTTGTAACCACCTTGCTGATTGTTGTTGAGGCTTCTATTGTTGTTGTAACCAAATCCCTAACCCTGAAAACCAGAATCACCAATGTAGTTAACATCTTCTGCTTCATCTTTAATCTCCTCTACTTCCTCAGCAAAATGTACAGCCTTCTTTGTCTTTCCCACTAGCAGGTTGTGCATTGTGTCTAGCTTCGCCTGAACCTCAGCAATCTGCGAACTGTCAGCAACACTAGCGAGCCTCTGTCGCTCAAAATCAACATTCTTGGTGCTATTGCTAGACGCCAAGTTCTCAATCAGTTTTACAGCATCGGTTGGAATCCTAGTGTTGAAGTTCCCGTTGCTTGCAGAATCCAGTGCCATCTGATACCGCCAATCAATTCCTCTGTAAAAGATCCCGAGCAGTTGAACTTGACTGAAACCGTGATGAGGACAGTCTCTCTGGTAGGATCTGAATCGCACCCAAGCAGCCTTGAGTGCTTTTGTTGGACCCTGAGAAAATTGAGAGATCTTGTTCCTGAGTTCCTCTGATCTCGCATCGTCATAAAAGTTGTTCAGGAATGCGTTCTTGGTCTCATTCCAAGTAGCGAGAGATCCGGGAGGCAACTGCTTTAGCCAGTAAGCTGCTTCTCCACCAAGAGAGTATGGGAAAAGCTTACAAAAGAGGTATTCGTGTGGTACTCCATTGTACTTCATACTGGTGACCAAATCTTCAAATTTCTCAATGTGATCCATAGGGTGTTCATGAGAAAGGCCTGTGAAGGGGTGCTGTCCCATAAGAGCGAAGTAAGCAGGCTTCAGCTCAAAGTCCTTTCTCTGGAAAGTCGGAATACGGATCGCTGCACGATTGGCATAGAACTGATCCGGTCGGTTGTAATCGCCAAGTGTCCGTTCTGCAACAGCTTGGGGTTGTGGTGGAGGAGGTAGTTGTCCACCTTCCTCATTATGCTCCAAACCTTGTGGAAGATCCATCTCAACTGTAGTTCTTTTCCTTGTTCGACTCGTGCGCTCAAGCTCTGCTAGCTCTGAGTTGGAGAGATTGATCAGTGGTGTGTTCTTCGTCCTCCTGGTGGTACGCTGATGCATACACCTGAAAATCAAAAGAAAACGAGAAGATAAGTAACCAAAATTTAAAAACAGACGTTCAGTGTCGATCGATACCAATGGAGTATCGATCGATACTGACGACGAACTTAGACAAAATCGACAACTAAAATTCTAATGGTGAATTTTTAGAGTCCCCGGCAACGGCGCCAAATTTGATATGCTCAAATTAATACCCTATAATGATACTAAAGCAGTTGCTGCAGTAAAGTTAGGGGTCGAACACAAGAACTCAAGAAAATTCACACAGTAGACAAAAGATGCAGATTGTGCTAAGCAATACAATGGTTGAAACGAAAATAGACGATCGGATTAAACTTAGGTTGATTTGTATGGAAGGAAACTAGGCTCAGGGAAATTCTCAGGAAGTCAATGATAGATAACAATTAACTAGTTAAGGTTCAATTCAATTAAGCGTCGTTCTTGAACTCAAACACGAAAGTATAGTTAACCAACTGTCGTTGCGGAAACTAACTAAGTCTAAAGTCTAAAATTCCAAATCTCTTTGCAAATCCTACACAGTAAACCAGCAATCAATTCAAGTTTGATATGTTCACAATTCGATTAAACCAAATCTCTTTGCAGATAATCCAATTGCTCACCCTAGGTTTTATCAGATTACTCAATTGCATTGTCGTGCCTAATCGATTAATCTAGGTTCTATGTTCTAAGTGATCAGGTTAGAAATAGCTTTGAGAACAACCTATGGTGAAGAACTATTCAGATTATGAACCCTAACTAATCAATCATAATAAATCAGAGAAATCCATATGAGAAAACCCTGAACTTAAAAAGAGACTACTCAGACATGATAGATGAAACAAATAACATAACTGAATAGATCATGAAATTAAACAAAAGAATAAAAACAAGGGTTCGGGATCTTCTCTATGATGAACAGAGTCTTGGATCCGTCTCCCTCACAAAAGCTCTCAAATCTCAATGGTGGCTCAAGAATAATAGACAAAAGTAAGGTCTGCCTCCCCCCTTAACCTAATGACTAAAAGTTTGCTTAAATAAACCTAAAAACACGAGCTGGGCTTCTTTTGTAAATAAAGGGGATGATTGGGCTTCTTATGGGCTTCCTTGAAAATCCCTTCTGCGCGTTGATTACGTCGGTATCGATCGATACCATGATGGTGTCGATCGATGCTAAAGCTTCAAAACGGGTACTTTCTTCGGTTTGCTCCAAAAAGGCTCCAAATGTCTCCAAAATCTCCAATTTCGTCCCAAACATGCTAAAACCTGAAAAGAACCTAAAATGATAGAAAAAGCACTAGAAAGACTCGATAAAACAACTTATATCATGGCTAAAAATGGGTAAAATCCATGATATATCATCTTGTAGGATCTCATAGAGGTATCATGTCTTATGCATCTCAACCCCTAAATCGAGAGTTTTAAGGTTCATTACGGTGAGAAGTCAATTCTGATTTGTCAAAATCTTCGAAGGAATGATCCTTTTGGGGTTTGTTGATCCACTCATGGGTTTTTCACATTTCCTAGTAAAGGTCAAACACTATCCACACAGCATCCAAACATAAACACAAATAACACAATTAACAAATTCAAATGTTACCTCATTAAAAACCTTTTCACATGTTATTAAACCTATGATCGAGGAAAAGAGTGTAACAATCTTTGAAAATGCGAAAAACTTATGGTAAAACTTACATCAAAAGATGTTAAGGAAAAGAATTACCTTCAATGATCGCATGACTCCCCCCCCCACCCACTTATTTCACAACATCCTCATTGTGATGCTAGACCGTAAAAGGGGAAAAAGCAAGAGAAAAAACTTACAGTGATTTTCTTAACGGGTTATGGGTTTGCAACTCCCACGTGTGCAAGTCCTGATTTTATTTTATTTTAATTTTTTTATTAATGTTGAAGAACCCCAGAAAAGCAAGAAACAAAAACAAAAATAGAAAAACCAAAAACTAAAAAATAATAAAATGAAAATCCTAAAAGAAAATTGTGTGTACAAAGGTAAAGTGCTCATTTAACGTCATGAGCTTGATGACCTCATGGAATTGTCAGAAGACCGTGGAGATAATGGCTGAAATTTTGCGCGACGATTCTTTGAATCGTTTTCGTCGGAGATGGTATGGTGAATTGATCCCTCCCCATCAGGAGTGTATGTATGATTAGTGATTCCTTCACCAAGAGATTCTTTCTTTGAGAGTGATCGTGAAGCGCCTTCTGTTGGTGTTTTTTCGTAGAACACATCTTTATTCACATATGTGAATGAGATTCTCTGTTTTGGTCAATCGATGACCGCGCCAACTGTTCTTAGAACGGTTTACCGAGGATGAGTTGAGTGTGATCATCTCCTTATATGTCCACTACATGGAAGTCAGTAGGAATGTGACAGTTCGCAATCCAGATGATCACATTCTTAGCCACTCCGTATGAGTGTATCGCATCAGCATTAGCGAGCCCGATCCGGACATATGACCTTATAAGCTCGTGGATTCCCAACATCTTAGCTCGTTCCATGGACCTGACATTTATGCTGGCCCCTGAATCACATAAAGCATCATTGAAAGTACGACCAAGTATAGAGTATGTTACCTTGTATTGCCAGAGTCAACTCTTTTGAAAACCGTTGTGATTGGTCCCTTGAGTAGTGTGTCCATGTAGAGCTATTTGATTTCCTCGATAGTCTCTTTAGTATCAGTGAAGTATAGATCGAGGTTGTATTTGAAAAGAGCTTCCTCGAATGTGTAATCCCTCGGTAGTGATCGAACAAGTCGCCTGAACATGCGGAGCTTTTCCCTGTTGATCTTCTTGAAGAACCATGCTACATCAATGCTCCTTGTAGGTGGTAAAGGATGAATAGGATGAGGGTTTGTTGAGGATCGAGCCCCTCTGAATAACTTCTCAACATCATATATCGTCTCATCCGTTCCCATAAAATACTCTTGTAGAGAGTACCTTTTCCAAGCGTTTTTAAAAGAGAATGGCTCGGAAATGCTCTTGACTAGCTCTTTGAAGAGTTTTTTGTTGATCGGATCGATGAATTTTGTTCTTCGTTGTTTTGTGATCGAGTTACAGCTTCTTATAATCTCATAGTTGGGTTCATCGCTTTCTTGTACATGATTGTACCGTCGATATATTGTCAAAGTAGCGTTCTTAGTGTCTTCAGAACGAGGATCGATCATGATTGGTCGATATTTGTACCTGATACTATGACCATCCATCGTTGAGGGTCGATGGGGAGGTCCAGTGCTCATGGCAGCAGCATTATCGATCAGGTTAGATCGATGGAGGCGTCCGACAGGTCTAGAATCGACCAAGATAGGTCGATGTGGCCTTCCAGAGCTTCGTTCTAGAAGTGCATCGACCCTGATAGGCCGATGGCGTTGGTCGATGTGATTAAAATCGACCGTGACATGTTGATGCGCCTGTCCAGAATTTTGCTCGGGAAATTTTGGATCCACAATATCGATCCTGATTGGCCAATTTACAGGTCCGATTTCTCTGTTTTTACTTTTTTTGGATGACTCTTCTCCTGTCCTGATGATGCTCTTCAGTGTGATGATGTTCACATACTCTTTAAGGTTTATCTCAAGCCTCCTAGGGAGCATACCGTGCGGTCTTTGTGAGGACAAAGCAAGTTGGACGGTTTGTGTTTCTAACACATTGATGCAGGTTGCGAGTCCGTCGAATCTGTTGAGTTCGTTTCATCTTCTATGTACATTCTTGAAGCCTTCAAAGATCTCCACTGAAGCTTTTGCTTGCCCTTCGAGAATGCTTCGAAGCATTCCTTAATACTTCTCCTCTTTTGGTTGTAGGTTTGTTCCTCCTTGTCCTTGGTACGGTTGTGGTGCGTAAGATGGTTTGTTGAATTGAGTGCTTGGTCTGAAACCTCTTTGTTGGAATGAAGGGGTTGGTGCCCTCATGAGTGTGTACGTCTGATCTTGTGGATTCTTCACATTGTTACTCCGATATGAGAGATTAGGGTGGTTCTGGTAGTTAGGGTTGAAACCACATTGTCGGAAGTTACCTATAAAGTCACCTCACACTCGTTCTTTTCTCTTGCTTCCTCGTCAGCTTGTGCCTTTGTAGCATCCAACTCGTCAACAAAGTGAACATGTCTCCTTGTTACTTGTAGTACCTTGTCCAACTTGTCGTTTAGTGCTCTCATATCAATCTTCATCTTGTCATCTCCATCATCAGCCATGCTACGATCTCTACGATCATAGTCTCCTCCATAGTTAGTGTCACTTTGTGCCATATTCTCCACCAAAGTCATTCCATGCTCAGCATCTTGCCCTAAGAAATTACCGTTGCATGCGATATCAAGTAGCTCGCGATACTTGGGCAAGAGTCCTCTAGAAAAAGTGCTTAGCAGCGACTTTTCACTAAATACATGGTGTGGACATTGAGAGAGATACCCTTTGAAGCGTTCCCATGTTTCTTAAAAACTTTTTGATCATTTTTGTACATAGTTCGATATCTCATTACGAAGTCGAGCAGTCCGAGAACTTGAGAAGTACTTTGCAAGGAACATCTTCTTGCATTGCCCCCATGTTAGGATCGACCCAGGTGGTAGACCCTTCTCCCATGTCGCGAATTTGGTCAGTTGGTGGAGTCTTCCCGTAACTTCTCAAATGCATGCACCTGAAATTCAAAAATAAAATAAGTTCGTAAAACATAAACACTTAGTCTCAGTTCTATATCTAAACTCTATGGTTATTGCTTATTTTCCCGGCAACGGCACCAAAAACATGATGCAGAGGTTTTTATGCATCTTCACAGGTTTCACCCGAGAAGTAAATCTCGAGAGTTTAACCAACAAAACCGCAAGTACACAGTTAAATGCAATTATAATAATACCGGGTCGATCCACAGGGAAATAGAATAACTACATAGATAATGCAAATGCAGATCTAATCTAGGTGGAAATAAAATAAAGTGGAGGGGGGTTGAGTTCTAATCTAAAATAATTGCGAAAATAATAAAGCAGGAAATAAGTAAATAAACTCTAAACTAAGAAAGCAATTAAATATAAACTAAGCATAAACATAATTACATTGTAATAAGAAAAGAATAATAATTAACTAACTATATACAATTATGGGTTATAGTCTAGATCAGAAAATTTAAGTCTAGAATTCATATTTTCTCTAAATGATTTGTATTTGTCATTCTAGGGATTCTCCATAATTTGCTAGTCCACTCTCGTGGTAAGCTAGACTCTATATCAAGATCCACTCTCGTGGTAAACTGGATATGCATTTCACATAATCCCATCATCGAATACTAAGTGTCATTAGACTCTCGCCTCAAGAACACAAAGTGAGAGATAGATTTGTTTATAAAGT
Organism: Boechera divaricarpa; assembly: GCA_026770425.1. NCBI lineage: Eukaryota > Viridiplantae > Streptophyta > Magnoliopsida > Brassicales > Brassicaceae > Boechera > Boechera divaricarpa. The sequence goes on along the minus strand of CM049188.1, from coordinate 11,249,234 downwards.
ATAACCCACTCTCGTAGCGAATTACTCCTAAAATATTCAATCTAACTTGGCCAAGCCAGATCTATATTCAATCTTAAACAAATTCGACACTAGGTATGACTCTTTAGTATGCAAATTTGAAAGTATAATCCACTCTCGTGGCATCAAACACTTCTAAATAGACAACTACACCTACTGGATTCAGTTGTACTCTTGAGTATCTCCCATGAGAGAATACTCAGCATTATTGTGCGTACTAAAGTAGCTAGATCGGTTAAGTACAGTAATAAACTCTAAAACATAGACCCCATCATTGACCACCACCCTATGTGGTCTAAAGGATCTAGACTCTTGTCTCTTAAGGGTTACAAAGACAAGATCTGATTTATAAAATAATAAACAAGACTGAAAAGTAAACTAATCTAAAACAATAATCAAAGCATAAACAAAAGAATAAGAATAAGTATTGACCTAAAGAAGAAGAACTATATTAGATTTGAAAATGTGACAGCTACAAGATTTATTTTTGTGTGTGTGTTCTTGTGTGTTTCTCTAGTGAGATTATAAGTGATTATATAGTATTAGGGTTTTCTGGAACCATCTATTTCATCTTTATCTTGTTTCTAGAGGCTTAGAACTCGAAATGACAAGGTGCTCAAGTCATATCTTGCCACGTAGGAAATTTTCCAGCTTTCTCGGAGGTCAGCATCGACCTTGATGGGTTGATGCTAGGGTCGATTCTGGCTCCCTGTCTTGACTAGTCGATGCATCCTTCAGGAATTCTCTCAAGAGAATATTTGAATTCAATATCGACCCCTACAGGTCGATATTGGGGTCGATTTTGCCTCTTCAAATTCTGTGAAATCCTTTTCCGAATGTGCACGATCTAGGCGATGTCACCAGTCTTCCTGTAGGCTCCAGTAAGCTCCAAAAACATCTCTACTACTCATATTTAGCTCCAAGTACCTAAAAACATATAACCACATGCAAAAGCACTAATTCTACACTAAATGTTAGTTATAAAAGCTAAAACTAACTTATTCTAATGCATAAAAACATGTAAAATATGATGCTATCAATCGATAAAAAAAATGATACCCTAGAAAAGTAGGAAAAAATCGATCGACCTTGAAGTGAGAAAAGGAAAAGGAAAAGAATTGTACTAAGACGGTCTTGAGCTTACAAAAATCCGAAAGAGTAAGTGTTCGTGTCTTTTGATCGATATTCTTAAGTTGAGAACTCAAGCTTAGAATAAAAAGAGGAGTCAACGATGAGGAGTTTAGGTTCGAAAAAGGAGCAATTTGAATTAAGTTGCGTTGTTATGCTTATAGCAAAGTACATGGAGTACGTTAGAGATTATTCAGCTTCCACAAAGACGAAAATCACTAAATCACAAGTTAATTCTCCTTATCTTTACTGCTTTAAATAAAATAACTTCACCATACTTAGCTTTTGTTTCCTTGAGAACAAGCAAATGATAAGTGTGGGAGAGTTGATAGCATCGTATTTTACATGATTTCATGCATTGGAATAAGTTAGTTTTAGGCTTTATAAATAATATTTAGTATAGTTTTAGGGTGTTTGCATATGTTTATGTGTTTCTAAGTACTTGGAGCTAAACACAACTGTTTGGAGTGTTTCTGGGGCTTACAAAAGCTTATGGGAAGATTGGTGCCATTATTTAGATCGTGTACGTTCGCAGAAAGATCTCAGAGTTATAAGTAGTTGAGCATCGACCAGGGTATCGGCCTGATGGGGTTGATGGTGTTACCGAGCCATCCACCGGACGAGTGCATTGACCAGGCTTGGTCGATGCTTGTAGACGAAGGCTGATATCGACCACTAGCATAGACCAAATAGGTTCGATGCGATCCAAGAAAAAAAGCAACTTGGATGACGTGGCGAACCATGATTAGAGCTACTTGTCTTCCTGGGGTTTAAGCTTCTAGAAACGGGATAGACACGATTTAATTAGTTCTAAAACCGGAGGAGTGTATAAACACTAGTAATCTCATTCATAAGGGAGAGAAAGAAATACAGAGAAAAGGGAATAACCTTAGACTTTTGTAGCCACCATTTTCATATCTAATAAGAATTTTTCATCTTTATGTTAATCTCTTTACTTATGCTTTTGTTTATGTTTTGATTATTATTCTAGGTTAATTTATTTTACTGTTTTATTGCTTTATGAATCAAAACCCTGTCTCTGCTGTAACCTAGAGAAAGACAAGGGAGTAGATCTTATAGACCACGAGGGTGATGGTCGATGATGGGATCTAAGTTATAGGCCTCAATAATGTTTGATTGTGCTTTATCGATCTAGCTACTTTAGTATACACTTTAATGCTAAGTATTCTCGTATGGAAGATACATAAGAGTATAATTGAATCCATTAGTTACAGTTATATGTTTAGGAGTTCTTAACGCCATGTGAGTTGGTTAAAGCTCCAAATTTTTATACTAGGGAGTATTAGTTAGTATCGAGTTTGTTGTTTGATATAGTTAATTATTAATCTGGTTTTGACCAAGTTAGATTAAGATCTTGGAAATACTTCGCCACGAAAGTGGGCTGTATTCTGGAAACACATTTATCATTTACTTTGTGTTCTTTTACCAGAGGTCTAGGTATGCTTAGTATTCAATGATGGGATTGTACGAAATGCATATTCAGTTCGTCACGAGAGTGGGTCTGAATGTAGAGATTAGCATACCACGAGAGTGGACTAGCGAGATATGGAAAATCCTTAGAATGACAAAAACAAACTAGTTAAGTAAAACATGAATTCTTAATTTAGATTCCCAGAATTTGACTATCACCCATTGCATGTAAATATTTAGGATTATTTAGTTTATGCTATTTATTTTATTGATTTGCTATTTAATTATGTTTTAGTTTATGCTTTAATTTTTATGTCTTTTAATTACATGCTTAGCTTAGATTAATCTAGTTTTATAGTTTTCGTAGTTTAGATTTATTTATTTTATGTTTTATTTATTTTTTGCATCATTTAGTTTATGACTCAAAACCTCCACTTTATTATTCTGCCTAAATTAGATCTGCATTTGCATCCTCTGTGCGTTATTCTATTTCCCTGTGGATCGACTCTGTATTACTACAATTGCATGAATGATCACTTGCGGTCTTATGGGTTAAACTCTCGAGGCTACCCTATAGGTAGACTTGGGTGAAACCTGAGGATGGGAGAAATCGAAAGAAATCTTCCTGCCTATCACTAACAGATCTTTTTCTAAGAGTAAGTTGAGTCTTAAGTACATGGGACCATTCATGGTGGTTGAGCGGGTTGGCCTGGTCGCTTAAGATTGGAGTTGTTAGAGAGTATGCAGGCATTTCAAAAGGTTTTCATGTGTCAATGCTGAAGAAATGGTTGCATAAAGATGATATTGTGGTAGCTAAGATCCCATCTGATCTTCAGCCAAACTTGAGGGTTCAGGAAAGACTGGTTATGATTCTAGAGAGGAGAATCAAGGTGGATAGAAGTAAGAAAACTCCTATGATGAGGGCCTTGTGGGACTGTGATGGTGCAGATGAGGAAACTTGGGAACCAGAAGCAAGGATGGAAACAAAATTCAAGAGTTAGTATGAGAAGCAGGCCGAGGTCGAGACTTGATTTGAGATGGTGAATTTTATTTAGTTCTCAGTTTCTGAGGTTTATGTTATGGCGTTATGTATTTCGTTTCTGGAGGTTGTAAACAATTATGCATTATCTGGTGATTAATAGAAATTAAGTAGAATATTTTTATTAATTTTGACTTGAGTTGTCATTGATGCTAGACATAAATTGAACAAGTGGTGTTCTAAAGTTATTTAGGAGGAGTCTTAATGGGAGTTTTAAGATTTGGATGAGATTCTGAGGATAATTCAGAACCCGAGGTAGCGGAGTAGTCCGCGGTTGTTTTATGTGTGAGGGTGATATCATCGTATTTTACATGCTTTATTGCATACATTTATCTTAGTTTTATATGTTTTTAACTTGCATTTAGGATAGTTTTAGTGCATTTGCACTTGTTTATGTGTTTATAGATAGTTGGAGGAAATTGCACATTTTCATAGCATTTTGGGACCTTAAAAAGCTATAGGGACGTTGGAGCTACTTGTCGGGGCCAAGAATATCATGAAGAAATATCTCAAGAGCCTCACAAAAGAAGCAGCGACACTAGCATCGAAATATGCAGAAATAGGTTCATTAGCACTTCATGACATTTATCAATTTTTAATGTAGAAAATACCCTTGGTGAACATAACGTAGTTCTAGCTAATGTAAGTGTTTCTGCGTTGATTACTATTTATAGTCACATATATACACCATAAAGTTACTAAAACTATGATAAATATGTTAATATTTATAGATATGTACATTTTTTCTTCTAACTTTTACAAATTTACAAAAACTCTAAATGGAAGAGAGGAACCCTAAACTCTAAGTTGTTAATGGAAAGGAAGAATCCAAGCCGATCAATGTCGATTGAAAGGGACACTAAAGCAGGAGCGTTATATCCTAAATGATACAACAAAGAGAACTGATAGGACTCATATTTGCATGGTTTTATGTGTTATAATAAGTCAGTTTTAGGTTTTATAACTAACATTTAATATAGTTTTAGTGTGTTTGCAGGTGTTTATGTGTTTCTAGGTACTTGAAACTAAAACTCGATGTTTAGAGTATTTCTGGATCCTGCTTGAACCTAAGGAAGAGTTGGCATTGCCACTTGGATCATGGAGATTTGGAGAAGGATTTCAAGGAGCCGTATAAGACCAATATCGACCCTAATATCGACTTGTGGGTGTCGATATTGAGTCCGAAGAATTTCCAGAGAGAGAAATCTTGGAGGAAGAATCGACCAGTCAAAGGAAGAAGCAAAGAATCGACCCAAGCGTCGACCTATCAGGGTCGATGCTGGCCTCCGAGAAAAGTGGAAGATTTCCTACATGGCGATCTAAGAGTGGTTTGATCTCCTATTTTCGGTTTTGAGACTTTTAGGGATATGATAAACTCAAGTTTTTGAGATCTAACAACCCTAGAACTATAAACATGTTATCTGATTCATATGAACACACAAGACAATACACACACAATTCCTTACACTTTGAGATCTAATAAAGTTTCTAGGTTTATTTCTTCTCTAATTTATGTTTATGCTTTTACTTTGATTATTGTTTTAGATTAGTTTACTTTCCAGTCTTGTTTATTATTTTATAAATCAGATCTTGTCTCTGTAACCCTTAAGAGACAAGAGTCTAGATCCTTTAGACCACATAGGGTGGTGGTCAATGATGGGATATATATTTTAGAGTTCATTACTGTGCTTAACCGATCTAGTTACTTTAGTATGCACACTTAATGCTGAGTATTCTCTCATGGGAGATACTCAAGTGTACAACTGAATCCAGTAGGTGTGGTTGTCTATTTAGAAGTGTTTAATGCCACGAGAGTGGATTAAACCTTCAGATCTGCATACTAGTGAGTCATAGCTAGTGTCGAATTTGTTGTTTGTTAGAATTAATTATAGATCTGATTTTGGCCAAGTTAGATTGAATATTTTAGGAGTATTTCGCCATGAGAGTGGGTTGTACTTTAGAAACAAATCTATCTGTCACTTTGTATTCTTGAGACGAGAGTCTAAGGATACTTAGTATTCGATGATGGGATCATATGAAATGCATATCCAGTTTGTCACGAGAGTGGATCTGGATATAAAGTCTAGCATACCACGAGAGTGGACTAGCAAGATCTAGAAAATCCCTAGAATGACAAATATAAATTACTTAGATAAAATATGAATTCTAAACTTAGGTTTCCTGATTTAGACTATCACCCAAGTTTGTGTAAATATTAGTTTATGATCATTTAATGCTTATTTAATTCATGTTTAATTTAGTAATTTCTTAGTATAGGTTTATTGCTTCTATTTATTGCTTTATTTAATTTAATGCTTAGTAGATTAGGAAACCCCCACTTTTGTTTATCATGTCTAGATTAGATCTGCATTTGCATTCTCTGTGTAGTTATTCTATTTCCCTGTGGATTGACCCCGTATTACTACAACTGCATTTAACCGTGCACTTGCGATTTTGTGGGTTAAACTCTCGAGATTAACTTCTCGGATGAAACCTGTGAAGAGGCATAAAAATCTCTGCATCAGGAACCCAAACGATCAAGTTATACGCATGCATAAGAAGGAACGATATACCCTTAAAGATACAACATAGGGAACCTTGCATGCCAAATTAAACGTACACCGAAGAAGGAACACTATATCCTAAGAGATACAATAAATAGAACTCAAACAGCCGAGTTAAACGCACACTCAAAAGGAGCGCTATACCCTAAAAAATACAACATTGAGAACCCAAAATGCCTAATTGAACGCAAGCTGAAAAAGGAACACTAAACTCTAATGGATAAAAACATATTGAATTCAAACTGCTGAGTTAAACGCATCCAAAAAGGAGCGCTATATCCTAAAGGATACCACATAGGGAACTCAAAATGTCTAGTTAAATGCACCCCGAAGAAAGAACACTATACCCTAAAGAATACATCTTATGAAACCAAACTACATAGTTAAACGCACACCAAGAAAAAAGCGCTATACCCTAAAAAATACAACACCGAGAACCCAACCGACCATTTTATATGCACGCAGAAGAAGAAATGCTATACCGTAAAAGATACAATATAATGAACCAAAAATGCCTGATTAAACTCTATATCTTAAGTGATACAATATAGGAAATCAAATCTATCGAATTAAACATACGTCTTAGAAAAATGTAAGAAAATATGTAAATGGTTTTAATTATATGTTAACTATAAAGACTTATATACTTAAATAAATATTTGGTATAAAGATGAAATATATTTACGGAACGGAAATATGATCAAACTACATAAGTTTGTTTAAAGGATCATAAATTCAAAGCAGCAAAGCTAAATTCGGTCTCATGGCATATATTTATATATTGTTTATAATTAGTTAGTATATGTAATCTCGAGAGAGATAGCTAATGATCGTTATAGTGATTATTAATGAAAGTTCTATATTAATTTATGAGTTTTTTTAGCGAATTTCAATTTTACTTCGTTACCAACAACAACAAAAAGTGTAAGGCGTTGATAACTTACTCTTACGAAACTATGTTAATATATCAATTTGCCATAATCAGAAAAGAGAGACGTGTATAGGTAAAAATTAAAGCAAAAAAAAGTTTAGTTTATAGTAACCCCTTAACATTAAACAAAAAAAAATGCCTTGGCCCATTTAACCCCAAAATGAATCGAGTGGTGATGTGGTGGCTTGGTACAGCGTGGCAATGCAACGTCGGCACAGTTGAAGGTTGTGGTGGCGAGTCACGTTTCGACTTTGTGTTGTTGTTTAAGGCGAATTTGGAATTTGGCCTTTGCGGTGTGTGGCATGGAATCTGCGATTGTGTTATCATTACCACTAGATCCAGTACAATTCTGAATCCAAATCCGATCAAATATTTATCACCACACCCGAATCCCAAAATGCGTGTATGCAACACACAGAGGTTAAGAACCCAAAACGCCAAGGGAGATAGACAGAGAAAATGCCGAAAAAACAGTCAAATTGGAGGGTGAAGAAGGGTTGTGTAGGCTATATGAGGTAGGAAACTAAATTACAAGAAAGTAATAAAGTAATGAAAGAGATCAAAGTTTAAAGATGGAGGATCAAGGAACGTTCATCATCTTCCATCCCCTTTATCTGTTCCATTTACAATAGCGCTTCTGCTTCGTCATACAAAATTTTCCTTATTTTGTAAGGAGGTTGATAATGTTGAGGAGTTTTAACCGTATAAACAGAAAAAATCATACAAAATAACAGTCATGAAGGTTACACCAAAAGAAAGTATATCTCTTTTGTTTGGGTGACTTGCCATTTTTTGGCAAGAATAGCCACTTTTTTGCCATTCGAGCGAATGTCGGTTGATCAAAATCATCATCAAGGTTTTACAATCTTGGAGAGTTGATGCTAACCTGTACGACTTCTTAATCATTCATTAACTGTTTGCTCTCTATCTTCTACCCACTGTGGATTGGATTCTGCCAAGGCATGTTCCAATATTTTTCCTCTCTTCACCTCTTGAGTTCTTCGGTTTGATTCAAGTGTTATGAGCAAAGCTGTTATGTCAGCAGGACTGACTCCGCCTACTCTGCTTGCCTGCCCGATCGTCTCTGGTCTCACCTGAATATATAATCGCTCACATCATAAGAAGAAAAGCTATAAATCACATTGATTCTACTCAAAACTACTCTAACACACCTTTGAAAGTTTTTCACGCCCTTCATGAGATAGAGTTGTCATCGAATAGTAATCCAAATCCTCTGGAAGTCGTCTATGTTGTTGGTGGACCATCTATTAAGGATTCAGTTTTCAATTCATGTCCATATCTCCATGCAGGTAAGGAGTATTTAAAGGAGCAATGTAGCAGACAGAACATACCTGCTGCAGTTGGTTTTGCTGGCGCACAATGAAACCTTCATATTTTATATCGATCTCTACACAGTCTTTCTCCATTCTAGATAATGTTTCATTTCCAAAGCCATGCTTCTCAAGAAGCTTGTAGTGGACATGGGGTTTCTTTAGTAGACTCTCTAGTGTTGCAGATTCTTTGACTGGCTGAGAAGACACATTAGAAACTTCAGCAGCCAAATCACCTCCTGCAACTGCAAGCAATACATCATCAACTTATGCAATGCACCAAATTCAGTTTTGCCAAGTCTTAGTACATTTGCTTGAAGAGAAAGACGGTGAGCTCCATGTGTTATAACAGTCAGTACAAAAATATTACGGAGTTTTGTCAAATTTCTTGTGCCTAAATGCTCTCATTCCACATAGCTTTTCCAAAGAACTATCCCATGTTAAAATGGATGCAAGGATCGACAGCATAAACTCGTTCTAAAAATAAAACTTCACAGGAGGGGGAATGGAATAGGTAGCCAAACCTGAAATCTTAACAGTTTTCAGTCTCTTCTTCTCTTCTGAAATCCTTGCTTGCTTCTCTAGGTACAACTTCCATCGTCTATCATCTATCAATCCAAGTTCACGCCCTAGAGGCGTGAGTCGACTATCCGCATTATCGAATCGAAGAAGAAGACGATGTTCTGAACGGCTGTCATTGAGGAAAAAAAACATATTTGACTATCCCACACTGTCGAACATACATACGTACTGATCAAGAACTTTAGTGGTAATAGGCTATAAGTACAAACAGAACATAAACAAGGAAGTTTTAAAAGTCAACGCCATAGAGCAGTATCAAGAAAAGTTAAAATCACATTAAGTTTAAATGAAAACTATCTACAGCAATAGAGTGTCAGCAAGGTTATCAGAAAAGTTTAACCAATCAAACTTCAGAAACATATAAAGATGCCAGCCAGGGGGTTTTGCTTCTTCAGTTCCACCAGACGAGAAGCTTATTTAAGGCAGAAATATTGGTCATGAAAAACACGACCGTCATTACCATCAAGCGTACTTAAATGGGTGCCACATAATAAGTGTAAGTAAAAAAGACTTATTTTCTTTCTCAGTATCTGGCTTTCCTCAAATAACAATTCCTGATTCATATCTCTAGCCTACCCATAATTTTGAAAGTAGAGTGTAGAATTGATCACAAAAATATAAAAGAACGGAGGAGAAATTAGGATTATGAGCAAGAAAATGAAATGAAACTTACCTTGTTAGCATGCGGTATGGCTCTCTGAGGTCCTTTGTGACTAGATCGTCAATTAACGTACCTATATAACTGCTTTCCCTCTCAAGAACAACGTGTTTCTTACCGTCCGAGTGTCTGGCAGCATTGATTCCAGATATAATACCCTATAAATAACAGAGATTGGTTCCACCATATGTACAAACTACAAAGTCTAAACAGCAGTTTTCAGTGTTGTGACAATATTTTAATTCCATATCATCCGAGTAAACCTATTATTATAATCTAGGTCCATCATTAAGGAAATCAAAATCTCGTACAGATCAGTCACCTGTGCGGCAGCCTCTTCATAACCAGTTGTGCCGTTGATCTGACCAGAGAAGAAAAGACCTTCAATTTTCTTCGTCATAAGGGACCTAGAACACTGATGAGCTGGCAAATAATCATACTCAACAGCATAGGCAGGCCTAAGCATGGAGCAATTTTCAAGTCCTGGCAAGCTTCTTAGAAGCGGCAGCTGGAGATTCTCTGGCAGGCCAGTTGAAAATCCCTATGAAATTACCAACCAATGAAAAAGATAGTGATACCAAAGTCATTACAGTCTAACAAAACACTCATAAGAAGATATATACGACGCCTTGAAAGACTTAATAATTAGCAACCAAGCTAAGATATATTTGCTCTAGTCTTGAAAATTCGACTTACAAATCCTCACAATAAATTATTGAGCAGTAACAAACTTCAGGCTTGCTATAACTATATATAAAGAAAATTACTGGACAAGCATATGTTGTAGATATTAACATTTAGAGACAAGCTAGGTTTCTTTCTCATCCTTAGGCTTCACTAGAACAATAACAACTAGAGAAATCATAACTAAGGTATGCATCAACCTGCACATATATCTCAGGAACATCTCGGCCCTCTGGTTCAAGGAATATTTGATGGGACTCTTTGTCTTTGAACCTAACAATCTGAAAAAAAAAAAGATTTTAGGACTAGTAAATTCATATAAGAATTACTAAAGTCATCAAAAGCAGTTTAAGAGAAAGAGTTCAACAAATTCTTTGTGCAGACTGTAGAAACAGCAAATGCAAGATTGACGTAAGGAATTAAAAGAACCACCTTCAAGAATAGAGAATAGAAGGGACCTTCAGGACTTTGCAGATGAAAAATAACAAAAACGTAGAGCAGTTTGCAGGAAATCAGCATATATAATTTGCTACCGTGACATCATCCAAGGTAGAAACAAAGAAATATCATAGAACTGAGAACAATTCAGAAACGATTACTGCTTTATTACTCCTTGAGAAATGACTTACACTTACTGAACCAAGTACAAACAAATCCAAGGAACCAATGGGTTTATTCTAGAGAACCTAAACTCTCCCAATGTCCTCCAAAAGGCCTCAAAACCAACCAAACACTCGACAGGCCCACTGATCTGTTTCATCCTCTATTTTTATTCATGCTTCCATCTAAGGCTCTAACTATTTTGCTAACCATTATGTAGCAACTGAACTCTCGTCTCCTTATAAAGACTTATCAATATATGTTTGCATGTTGGAGCGGGAATCAGTCTTAGAATTACTTTTGTGTAGCAAATTTGGGTTTCCATGGTCCTGCTCACAATTAGATTCCAGTATGTGGCTCAAACATTACCAACAGTATCAAGAACCATGTCTAATGTAACTTCTCCTTGGTCCAAGACAGAGATAATACAAAGCAAAAGAGGTAAAGAATTTACCTTGTCTTCAATGGAAGGGCAGTACCTAGGCCCTTTTGCTTCAACCCATCCACCATAAGTTGGGGTCTCATGCAAATTCTCCCGGATCAATTGGTGTGTAAACTTTGTCGTGCGAGTTAGGTAGCAGCACATTTGCTCTCTCTCGATATGAAAATCTGGGTCAAAACTAAACCAGCTGACCTAGGGAAAGAAAATTAACGTTCAGCATCTTCAAATAAAAAAGTTCATGAATCCCTTTGGTTAGATACCAGAGAAAGTGAAATATTGTTCCATTGGTGAGAAAAATTATTTATAAAGCACCAATGAATTTGGTCAAACTGATCTCGTCAAGAAAGTATAAAAGACTTTTGCATGCTGGCTACTCGCCGACCGAGATGCTTTAGCCCATGTAACCATGCAACATTGATCCTGAATAGCCTACTTTTATAATTGTATAGTGATACCTCTTCGTCTCCATGTTGAGCCTCCAAATTGGAAAAGTCTATAGTCCGGCGATCCACACGCGCTGGAGTACCAGTCTTTAAGCGATCTGTTTCAAATCCAAGTTTTTGCAAATTCTCTGTCAGTCCTTGTGAAGCTGACTCGCCAGCTCTTCCAGCTGGCATAGACTTTTTACCGACCCAAATCTTGCCACTCATAAAGGTTCCAGTGGTGAGAATAACGGAAGGTGCATAAAATTTCATCCCGAAAAATGTGGCCACACCTTCCATGTTGTCATTCTTCCCAACTAGGATATCTGTTACCATTGCCTCTCTAATACAGAGATTTTCAGTGCTGGCATACCAAGGAAACATTACATTTATTAGCCAGAATAGAAGAAATCATAAACAATTGTTAATAAGAAACATATAGACCTTGAAATTCAAGATTGTATTCTTGCCATAACTTGTAATGAGTAAGTTTTAAATTTTCGGCATCTTATATCTGCTTGAGAATTATATCTAAAGCGTACCACAAAAGTCAAATTTGTGACCCCAAAAAAGATCTGTAAGCAACAGGTAAACTTCAGCTAACCTTTCCACTATCTTTTTCATCTCCATGGCATATTCCCTTTTGTCGGTCTGAGCACGTAACGATCTTACAGCAGGGCCCCTGGAGACATTTAGAATACGCTTCTGTAAATAGCATCTGCACTGTTAAGATACAACATCAGCGGTAAAAATTTGAGCACATATCATAAGTTGTTCAGCGACAGTGACAAATAAGAAACAGTATCAGTAATAATATTTACACCTATAAGTTAACAAAGTAAAAGAGGGTGGGTGTTCTTTATTTTCTAAACTATATAAAACAATACGGGACTGTAGTATAGGAAAATGAGACTTGACTGCTGCTCGAGAAGATAAGTGAAACAACATCAGAGACATTGCACTGAGACAGAGTTATAAACGCTCAATTTGATCTAAGTCTCAAAACTCTGATTCCTCATGCTATCCCAGGTACAAGTCAAATAAATTCTTTTGATTAAAACAATCCTCTAAAGCTAAGACCCAAACCTCAGCTAGGATGAGATAAAACATATGCATATCCAAACATATGTTGCCAAAAAAATTAGCCCCACAATCACTGCATAAACCAAGAGTTTCACTGAGATAAGAAATTGAAAACAATTACCTATCAGCAACTTTCCCAATATCACCACCAAGTGCATCAACTTCATGTACCAATTGTGATTTTGCTGGTCCACCTACTGCAGGATTACAAGGCTTCACGTAACAATATATCACTCTCATATATTTCTCAGCATAATTCTAACAAGTATATACACACAATTACGATTAAATTTGAACCTGCCAAGCTATTCGATCGAGGTTCAATGTGAGAAGCAAAGTACTAGCACCCAATCGAGCAGAGGCTAACGCCGCTTCGCATCCAGCATGTCCCGCACCAACCACAATAACGTCGTAGGTCGAATCAGACGTAGCACCTACAGATTACTACTCATCTAAGCAAATGTACAAAACTTGATAAGTTCACCTAAAATTGGAGATGATGAGAGTGTAGTGGTTGTAACCTGAAGAAGAACTGAAACTTGCAGCGTAGGTACGGTTAAGGAAGAGTTGGCGAGGGCGGAAGTTGCGGCGGAAGAAGACGCAGAGACGGGGGGAGTGAAGAGGTAAGGAGAAGAAGAAACGAGAGGGGAGAATACAAGGGAAACCGCCGCAGAGATGGCGAAGACTGACGGAGGCGGAGGCGGTGGCGGTGGCTCTCATCTGAAGGCGGAGGTTGTGACTTGTGAGTGGTCCGTGGTCGAGGTGAGGGAGCGGACCAAAGGGGTTTGTGGTGTTATTATGTCTTTTGGACAGGGTTTGTGGTGTATTTGAGGATCAAATTCTCGTTTGCCTCTATTGGTGGAGCTCAAATCGGTTTTGTCCCTATTGACGAAAATATAGTTCTCGTCAATTGTAACTAATGATACAGTGGTGCATAATAATCGGTTTTGTCCCTATTGACGAAAATACGGTTGACATTAGTTGTACAAGGTACAAGTATTATGCACCTAATTCTATCGTGTTGTATCTAGAAGATCAAACTCTCATGTGCTCTTTTAGGGTAAATGTTATTCTCATTTGTTCCTCAGGGTACAAATGACTATTTTATCTTTAAATTGAGTTATATATTTGTAAATGTAAATGATATCGAAGGAAACACGGTAGCACAGATGGTAAGACTCTCTTCGTACGACCTGAGCAATTGGGTATAACTAAGTGGAGCTGGCACAACTGTGTACTTATTTGTATCTAAATCAGGGGTACTTTCGTCTTTTCAATAGAATAACTGGTACAATTGGATTTTGTACCACAGATATGAGTTTCGAATCCTGGTCGTTCGGATTGCGCGAGGAGAGTCTTACCGTCTGCACTACCGTGTTTCCGTCAATATCACTTATATTTACAAATATATAACTCTATTTAGAGGTAAAATAGTCGTTTACATCATGATGGGCAAATGATAAGGGGCAAATGAGACAAAGGGCAAATGAGAATTTGATTCTGATTTTGAAGAGTTAAAAGATTTTTTTTTTTTTTTTTAAATCTCGAGTTAAAACGTTTGTGGTAAATGATCTTGAACGATTTTTTTAAAATAAAAAACAAACCGTTGATTATCAATTTATGATACTCTCAAATTATTAAGGATAAGTGCTGGCCAATATATCCACAAAATAGCCACTATTAAAGTTACAGATTCTAATGGTGGAAAATATTTAAGACGATCTTACTATTCAACTAAATTATCAATTAAAAGACCTTTCAAGTATTGGTTGATTCATACGAAACTTCAAAAAGATGAATTAATTAAAAGCCTCTCAAAAATTATTAAGAAAGTTTTTTTATCGTCTATAGTTTTCACATTACACTATTTTGAGATTCTAAAATGGTTATTAGGGATTTATAAAATTTTATATGGTTTCTATACAAATACCATGTTATTTTATGTCTAAAAAAATACACACACATCTCGTTTTTTAACAAGGCAAAACGCAGAGTGTTAATAAAAACATATGTTTATAAACAAAGGAGATTTTTCATTAATGGATATTTACTTGATGAGTTTTTTCATTAATAATTTAGTTAAATTATTTCAAAATGATCCGCCGATACCTGAGAGGGTTCATATTAAAACCCTTTGGTTGATGGTTTTTTCGTTAATAATTTAGGTGATGAATTTAAAATGGATCAACTAGCACTTGACGGATTTTGTGAATAAATTGTTTCAATGAATTTTTTTTTCAAATATTGGTCAATCTATTTTAAACCCTTTAATTAAATTATTAATGAAAAAAAATCATTCAAGAATCCATTTTACACTTGTAATCAAAATTAATACCAAAAAAAAACCTCATGTAAAGATTTGTTAATGACAAAAACTCATGTCTATAGTACCACAAAAAAATGGTTGCCAATAAATCAGTACTCATGCATCTTAATTTGTTAAAACCAACGCGTATAATTTATTTTTCACATAAGTGAACGCATATTATGTTCCAAAACAAATTTGAAAACGTGATGCAATCGATTGAGAATATGAAACAATTAATCAATATAATTGATATTTCGCCTTATAAGTTGCGAAAACAAAGGAAACTGACAAATTCTTGTTGAAATTTTATAAATTAATAGCATATGAGATTAAAAAAAAAAGAAGCATAAAGAAGATGATTTACACTTTACACGGTTTTGAAATTTTTAATAGACATATAAGATAAATATGGGGTTGTATGTCTAAAAGTACACACATATCATATCTTTTTTAATAAGCCGAATGGAGAGTATTAACTAAATGACGTATGTTTAGATGGAATAATAATAATATTTCCGGTGGATTCCATTTATGAAAACTTGGACTAAATTTTTTGGCATATCCCTAGAAATAATATGGACAAAAGCTTTCCATGGTTTATTTGGTATATTTGGTATATTTGGAAGGTGAGAAACAACAAAGTTTTGTCTAATCAGGATACAGACCCTCGTGATACAATAGACTTGGCATCGACGGAGACAGCCGACATGGATAGAATCTAAAAAAACGAGGAGGAGATACAAGAAAATGCAACAGATCCAGCAAGGACGGATGCATCAAGTACGGGTATTCGATGTCATATTGACGAATCCTGGAAAGGGACAGATGATTTCTCAGGGATGAGCTGGATTTGCAACCAGGACGAGGATCCTAAAGTATTGATAGGATCGAGGAGTATTCGTCGAAACTTGTCTCCGCTGCATTCGGAACTGGAAGTTCTCATATGGGCGATGCAATGTATGGTAGTCAAGCAGCAACAATCAGTAAATTTTTTCACCGATTGTGCAGATTTAGAGTCAATGGTTAGTTTTCCAACAGATTGGCATGTCTTCAAGATGCACTTGGAGGAAGTGGAGAAGCTCAAAAGAGCCTTTAGTGTTTTTTCTCTGTCAGTAATCCCTCAACTTTCCGGAAGCAAATAACTTAGCTCGTAGTGCTAGAGTTCTTTCACATGAGGTTTGTTATGTAAACTTTGTTCCGCCGGTTTGGATCTTAGAACCGTTTTAGTTTTTTTTTTAATACATCGTTGACAAAAAAAAAAGATGGAATAATAAACAAAAGGGTTTTTCATTAACAAATCCTTATGTTATTAATTTTTTCATTTTTAATTTAGTTTTAAAATTTTAAAATATTTGAGGGAGCAAACCGAAGGGGATTTGTGGTGTTTTCAAGTGTAACGAACCAAATTAAATCAGTTATGTTAATTAACTTTCAACCTATTTGTTAATCGTAATAAATATTATAGAAAAAATGTATTTCCTAAATGTACATAACATTTTTACGCTTTTATTTATCCAAATCATACAATATTAAAATATATAACTTATTTAAATATAACCATACATATATATCTCTTGAATTTATTCGATTTTTTTGTTTAACTTCGATAAAAGTTTTTTTTTTAGTATTTTTGAGCATTCTATGTAAAAAAACATTATTAATGATAACATTGAAATTTTACTATGATATTCAAACATTTAGTTTAATTTGTTCATATAATCTAATACCAAAGGTATTTAATAATTAAAATCCAAATTATTTTGTAACTTAACAAATTAAATATGTTTTACTATAAAATCATATGAACTACAATCTAAACCTTTTAAAAATACAAATTATTTTTGTTTTAGAAAAACTTAAACAAAAAATTTGAATAAAATAAACATTACAATGATCTTTATATAATTATATGTTGGATCACAAAAACCAAATGTAATGATGAGTATATTAAAAAAAAAATGTATTACAAAAATTTATTTGAGATAAGAAAGAGTTGAGGAAAATTTATTTGATAAATGTACTCCATTAAAATAGTGCATATTTCTTTTTTAAAAAATATATACATGAATATGTAAGAAAATAATCAAACTTCTAAAAGTAAGAATGGAGATGAATTCTTTCAACTTGTTTTTCTGGTAATGCGTTAGAGGTCAAATAAAAATTGAAAATAATGTAAAATATTTACCATATAGTCTATAAAAACAAAATGTATAATCAAACTCTTATAGTGATGTCTCATGCAAGAACATTAAAAGAAACAAAAAAAATATTTGGGATTTGAGATATGGTAGAGGAGGATGTGAAAATGATTATGTATAGAATGAGAAGTGATGGAAGTTACATGTAGAAAATAAATAAATTATGGGTGTTACAATTATAATTAATAGGGTGATTACATTACATTGAATGGAGAAAATAGTTAATTCACAATTTATATGATTTCAGGTACAATTTAGTATTAAACGTGGAATTAAAGTGTGGATTAATATATATGATTAAATGTGTTGCATTTGTGGTTTAATTATAGATAAATATTATGTTTTCTATTTTTTAAAATGAATTACCAAGTGGACCGATAAGGGGAGAGTGAAATCATAATTGTATATATGTGATTTATAATACTCTCGAATTAGATAAATAACCACAAAATAAAATAAAAGTAAAGGATTTTAATGATAATAATTCAAATATCAGCTGACCCATATTAAACCGTTCAACTATAATTATTAATAAAAAAAATAAATAAATATTGGTGATCCATTTTAAATTCGTAATTAATTACTAGTGAAAAAAATCGTTCGTCAATAGTTCTCGTCAAAACCCTAAAGGTTTTCATTAAATCGACATGAGTATATTTTTCAGACATAAGGGAGTGCAAAGTATGTTCCAAAACAACAAAAAAAAACATGACGCAGTCAATTGAAAAACTGAAACGATCAATCAATATAACTAAGATCCCACATACTAGATTGTCTAAAATGATAAAGTTGACAAACCCATGTAGAATTTCATAAATTATCCAGCAAATGATCTGAGATTAAAAAAAAAGTTCGAAAATGAATAACGGCTTACACTTTACACGATACTGAGATTTTTAAATCGACACTAGAAATTTTAAAAATGTGATAATGATTTTCTAACATAGACCAAGTTGTTTTATATCTAAAAATACACATACATCATTTATTCAACATGTCAAAATACAGAGTATTAATAGATCTTTTGACGGAACTATAATTACATAAGTTTAGGTGTTATTAAACGGAGGAGATTTTTTCATTAACATATCTCTTACTTTGACTGATTTTTCATTAATAATTTAGAGTATGTATGTTATTTTTATTAACATGTAAATATAGACTGAAGCATTAGTCATGAACTGAACATTTTCGGTGTCTCTTATGTCTTTATTTTCAAGATTAATTGGAAATTTGTTTTGATAATTAGATCACATTGGATTGTTTCTGTATGATACAATGACGTCTACTCTTCTAAGGTTGACTTTTTAAATCACTTGGCATTCACTGTAGGGAACTCTCTGCCTCATTCTCTGTTGCAAATAGTTATGAATAACACCACATTCTTTGTTGCAACTACTATGACAAAAGTTTTTTTTTTTTTTTTCAAATGGGTACTCCCTGTTTCAGTAAAACGGATTTTTAAACGCTACAAATCGCATATTCAAATGTTCAGAACGCACTGTGTGTATGCAAACCATTTAAAAATTTTATAGGTGACTTGAAACCTTTTATTTAATTTTTACGTGCAATTAAACCGAAGTAAAATTTTTGGTGGAATGCGTCTGGTTATTTTGGTTTTATGTGGCTGCCGACCGTTCATATGGTTTCTTCGTAAATATTTGATCTTTTTCTAAGTCCTCGGCCTTGAACTCTTTATAAATTTTAATCACATAGATACCGATGTTAGCTATTGACTAACATAATATTACAAGAATATAAGAAAGTTTTAAATTATAGTTTTGAAGATATTAATATAATTGCCATATGTTTGCATCTAAGAAAGTCCAAAAGTGGATATTTTTTTTTATTTCATAGCGATACCAACGTTGACACACTTGTTTTCTTTTGGTATTGTAATATCGATTTTTTAAAAAATTGTTTCATTTTAGATTTGTAACAAATAAGTTTCCTTAAAGCATGAAGGAAAATTTTGATTGATAATACAATTCTCTCTAGATAGAGCATACGGATGTTGGTTAATATTTCATATATAGCTCGATAAGGTTAGAGAATTTCTAGATACTCCTCCAAGGAATCTCTTCTATCCAATGACTTGTTGGTTGAGATATCAGGAAAGCTCCTCAACCATGAGTCTCCAGATTTCTGCAGTAACAAATTTTCAACTTCTTAAGGTTATTGAGATTCTGAAATGAGGAGGGAAGTTCTACTAAACTTGGGATACACCAGAGCCACAACGCCCTCAAAGAAGGAGACAACATTACTGTGAAAGACCTATGCGGCTGAACCAAATAAACAATTTAGAGATGTTAAACACAATCACAGATAATTCCGTATTTTTTTTAGTTTTATGGTTTTTCAGTCGCAAATTATTGTGATTTTAAGTTTTATTACCTTAAATTTAGAAAATAAATGCGAATCAAATAACTATTACGTAGTGAATGAAAACTACTATTTTTTGTTTGTGGTAATCTAATCTGGACATTTTGAGTACCCTGAAAAATATAATATTTAATGAGATAGAGACAAAACCATACAATTCACCGTTTATCAAATGACATCTTCTTAACCTTATATACTGAAGAATGAAAGAAGCACAACTAAAAGAAACTTACAATGTCTTTATTGAGTACAACACAATAGATACCTAGAATTGACTCTGTTTCAGTTAATGACCAGTGCTTAATTATCTTAATCCGCTTCCTTTCTTCTCTCTGTCTTCCACACGTCCTTTAAACGCTTACAATGCTGTGTTACTGTCATAATTCGCTATACTGTCCAACATTGAATCCATTTTCCAAAAACAGAGTGCAGTCCATGTACCAGAGATATCCATATCGGAACTATGTAAAGCCAAATCATCCCTGCCTGGGCAAAATCCATTCTCATCCCCAAAGTATAATCTTGAGCTTTCTCTCACCTGATTATTCACAGATACAGGCTTTGTAAACATGCTGCAACAAACTTAGCAGACCTCATATGGCATTAATAGAATTAGTGCCCCAAATCCTTTGTACGATGAAGCTGCACAAATCACATTTCATTACATTATCTACTCAGCAATTGAAACCAACTCTATAAGCAGACTCCAAACCAGAAAACTAAACGCTTCTATGCTCTGTGTCAGAATTGAATGTGGGAAATAAAATAATATAGTTATCATTTTTTTGGGTTACCTGAAAACGTCTCTCCAGCTGGGGAGACATTGAAGGCTGTCTTCACAGCGTTCAGTCTTATTTACCAAATTGTCTTCATCAGATTCACAAACATGTGGAAGTCGGTTCTCCGGTAATGAACATTCCTCTAACACTCGTATACCCCATCCTTTTATTTTGAAGGTATTGTCATTCCAGTAACGTCCAGTCATATGAATCTGCATATCCACGTGATCGTAGTTCCGTTGAGCTAGAGCGTTTAGAGGGATGCGACAGTCCAGCATAGTTAACATACTATGCCTAGGATCCTGAAGTTTCATGTAATGTGTAGAAAGACCGCAATGAAAGCCAACAACATCAAAGCAGTTCCCAAATCTGCCTTTGAACTCATAGTTTACCTTGATATATACTCCATACTCAACATTAGTTACCACTGCGCCAACCCTAAATCTGAAGAATGGTTGGGAGAGAGGGACGTGAAGTAGAGGAATGGTCAGAGAAGAGCTTCCAGTAGTACGGTGAGTGAAATATGATGGCACTTCTACCCCTGACAATATGATGCTCCTGAAAATAATTAACTGTTGGTGAAGGACAGTTTCTGGATCCAAGTTGAAGCAGTCCATGAAATGGAGATTGAGTTCACGAAGAGAAGAGGAGGCCTCCTCGGAAACTGCTTCCATCTCCACTCTACTTGGATAGCCACTTAAATCAACTCCAGTCAACGCCCTACAATCTGAAAAGTCAACTTCCCGAAGATGTTTGAGTTTAGAAATGTTTAGGGATACACAATGTAAATTGTTGCATCCATTCATAAATAGCTCGATGAGGTTAGAGAATTTCTCGATCCTCCAAGGAACCTCTTCAATCCCCGTTTCTTTTAGATCGAGAAATTTGATGTTGGTTGAGATTTCAGGAAAGCTCCTCAACCGTGAGCATCCATTGAACCTAAGGCGATCGAGAGATTGGAAGTTGATTCCGGAGGGTAGAGTCTCAAGATTTCTGCAGTAACAAATGCCCAAAATCTTTAGGTTATTGAGATTTTGAAATGAGGAAGGAAGCACAACCAAACTTGGGATATTCTCGAGCCACAAGTGCGTCAAAGTGGGAGACAGCATCGCCACCAAGGGCGTAAATGGCTGAACCAAACAAACAATTTAGAGATGTTAAACAAAATCACCAATAATACTTTTTTATTTTTAAGGTTTTTCAGTGGCAAATTACTGTTATTTAAAGTGTTATTACCATAAATTTAGAAAATAAACCTTGAAATATAAAAGAATAACATATCTAGTATTATGAAGTTAAAAAAAAAAAACTATTATTTTTGAGTAGTCTTATCTGCAATAGATTTTAAGTTTGGAACTTTCCATTCACCTAAACCTAAATCAATTTCCATTAAGAATTTTATTTTATTTTACATTTTGGCATTCTTTGGTTGTTTGCTTATGTTAACACGCTCACATCTACTATATATTGAAACCGTTATTTTGTATTTAGTTACATGATATAATGCCATAAGAAAAAATTAAAAAATAATAAATTAAAAACAAATATAATTGTATCTTCTTCAATTTCTTATTTTCTTTCTATTTTTGTAACTTTGTTTAAAAAAATAAAACCCATCAAATATTTTCTTCTTCATTCTTTGTAACATACTTATTTATTTTTATTTTTTTGGGACAGCTTTTTTTTAGACAACACTTATTTCTTCTTTAATCTTGTACTTTTTTTTTGTTTTAAACTAGATTTCAACATTACACATTCTATTTCATTATAATAAACCGAATTCTAATTCTATGTAATTCATCTTAATGGATAAGAACTTAAATTTTTCTATCAAAAATAATATGTGCATCATAACATATATATATATATATATATATATCTTTTGATAAAAGACTTTAAATGTATATATAAATCTTAGTTATTATATAAAAAATACAAAATTAGTTAAAAAAAAAATTTTAAAAACTAACAAAGCATAAGTTAAAAAATCAACATTGTTATAAATATAATTTTTATATGTCATAATCTCATAAGTAATAATTTTACCTCATGTCTTGGATAAAGATATACTAACATTCTCATCAAGTAAACGAAAATTCATTTCTATATGCTCATTGTTTTCAAGTTTTTTATGTTTTCCCTTATAACTACATGCCTTAATATTTATAAAATAAAACATTAGTAAAACTTATATTAACATTATTATCAAATAATCAAAAAATTATTTTTATATGCTTATTACCTTTTAAAAGTATTTTTATGTTTTCACTTACGAATAATAAACACTATATTACAACAATAAATACAATTTTTTATCCAATTCAATTTATGTTAAATAACTTATATTATTATTTTGAACGTCAACATTCATTGTTTATTGGTTAATATACATGCTAAATGAATTAAATAAAATTGATACGTGTGAAAATATAATTGACCAATAAGACACGTAAAATTAGCAAATGTAAACATTTTTTCTTTATTTCGGTTAGTTTTTTATTTTTTGCTTTTTCAAGTATTTTATGTTTTCACTTACAAATAAAAAACACTATACTATAAAGATAAAAAAATATTTTTTCAATTAAATTAATGTTGAATAACTTATATTTTTACTTTCAATTTCAACATTCATGGTTTATTGGCTAATATCCATGCTAAATGAATTAAAAAACATTGATACATGTGAAAAGTAGTTGACCAATAACAAACGTAAAATTAGCATTTGTAAAAAAAAATTGTTAGTTTCCTTTTTCTTTTTTCAAGGTTTTTAAATATTCACTTAGGAATAAAAAACTATATTACAAACGGTAAATACAATTTTTATTTAATTAAATTAATATCAAGTAAATTATATTGTTATTTTAAATTTCAAAATTCATTGTTTAATGGTTAACATTCATATTAAATGAATTAAAAATTTGATACATGTTAAAATATAATTAACCAACACATGTAAAATTAGCATATGTAAATCTAATAATTTTTTTCCTTTTTTCGGTTAGTTTTTCTTTTTGGTTAAGGAAAAGAAAAGTTAAATTTTTAGATATAGACATGTAAATTAGTATATGTAAATAGGTTTTTAATTAGTTTTCATATTTCGGTAAGAAAAAAAAGTTAAATTTTGTTTTATACATGTCAACATTTGATCGATAGACTTGACACGTGTCGTGATAATGTAAATGACTAACTTTGAAACCAAACTTTATATAGTAAGATTATTTTTTAATTATATTAAATTATTTATAAATAAAAAGAAATTAGTGTTTTTAACACACCAAATGTACAAAATTAGAGTCAACGACAATGACTTTTTTTATTTATAAAAGTGTTAGTTAAAGTGGTTGGAGAAAACGTTAAGTTTAGAACTACATACCTTCACTCTTTCCCATTGTTTCCCATCACTCTCTTCATTTGATATCGCAAGGCTAACTAGATTTTTGAAATGTAAATTAGAAGGGAATTCTTCAATGTTTGTTTCAAGCAGATTGAGATCTGAGATATTGGCTGAGAATTCAGGAAATGTCCTCAACTTCGAGCAATAATGGAAATTGAGGTAGTCGAGAGATTTGAGGTTGAAGCCGGTCGGAAGAATTTCCAGACTTTTGCAGCTTTCCATGTCCAATTTCAACAGTTTATTAAGATTTCGTATAGAGGAAGGAAGCTCCACCAAGCTCTCACAATTCCCAAGACGAAGTATCTCGAGATTAGTAGCCATGGAGAGATCTGGAAAATCTTTCAGGCTTGATGATCCATCCAGATCCATTTCCTTTAGACATGTAAATGACTGTACTCAAGAAAAATTAAACACAGTACACATCACATGACATGATTGTCACTCAAAAACTAAAATAAGCATTGTGACCTCCCTCATTAATAATAACATAAGAAATTATTATCAAAACTTACCACAACTCCTTCCCACAGCTGATGTAGCTTGCCATTCCGCATTTCAAGCTTGACAAGGTTTTCAGGACGAAAATTAGAAGGCATACAGCTCATTGGATATTTGGGCCAACACAATAGTTTGAGTCTAGGGGGCAAATAGTCAAAACTTTCAGGTAAGTGCAACTTGCCTTCTTTTCGAAAGTTCTTCGAAACAATTTCTAAGAAACGGAGATTACGCATCCCTTTGAAGGCACTCTCATGTACGTGCAACTCATCAATCTCACTTGTATCCAGTGATATACCTAAAACCTTTTGAGTACCCTGAAAAATATAATATTAATGAGAAAGAGACAAACCCATACAATTCATCGTTTATCAAATGACATCTTATCCTCATCATATACTTAGTTATGAAAGGACCACAAATAAAAAAAGAGAGCTTACAATGCCTTCACTGAGTACATAACATATATCATTTGGATCCACCAGAAATTCTCGTTTTCCAGGCTTGTGAAAGGACTGTGTGCGAACAATTTTTCTGCCCATTTCTTGTAGCGAACGGTGCATCACCACATAACCTTGTCTGACATGAATGAGGGACTTATTTGCTAGGTTTTGCAGTGCAATATTAACACCCAAGTTACTATCTGCGAGCAACGACTTGATGGTTGTGACTTTCATATGATTGAAAAAACATGCGATATGACGAAATATCGCTTTATCTTCTGCGCTACCTAACCCATCATAGCTGACTCTTAGTATTTTCTCAATTTTACCGTCTAGACGTAGACCATTCTCAAGCCTTGGCAGTGTATCCATCCAGAACTCCTTATCTCTTCCCCTCAAATACTTACCCAAAAGATTAAGACCCAAAGGAAGACTGTCTGCATGTCTTGCAACATCAGCTACAAGCTTCCCAAAACCTTCAGGTGCATAGTTTTGCTTGAATGCAGATCGACATAACATCTCTTGAGCGCTCTCTTCAGATGGGAGACTAACCTCATACATATGATCAATCCCATGAGCCCTTAAGAAGTGTTTACATTTGTAACCACAATGATTCTGCTCCCATATCCAAACCATTGAGTTTGACCCACCAAAGTATCTAGTACCACTTGATCATCCAAATCATCAATGATGATGAGAACTTTGTGGTGCTTTAGCCTCTCTCGTAGTATACCTAAATGAACAATATTTATGTCTTTTTCCCCCAGAATTTCCGATAGGAAATTTCCTTGTAAATGCAACTTCATGTTGGGGTCGTCCGGATTGGCTCTACTATAATCTTTTTTACTCTTAGATATGAAAGCCCTGTCTATGAAAATGCTACCTTGGAAGTGTCGAGAAATTTGGTTAAACAAGAGTCTTGCAATGGTAGTCTTACCAATCCCCGAGGAACCCCATATACCAACCATTCTCACTTCTTCAGATTCCAATTGCAACAATAAACTCATTTCAGCGATATGAGCTTCAATGCCAACAAGGTCCTCAAAATCCTTGGATGAAGTTAAAAGCAGTTTACCCAAAACATCATTGGCGATTACTTCAATCATTTTTGCTTCGTCATCCCTAACAAGGAGAAAAACGATGATTTAACAGATATGAAATAACAATATATTCAAGACGTATCTAAGCACATAATAATGAATAATAAAAATGATACCAAGTCGCAGAATGAAATCCAAGCATATTAGCAACATCAGTCAACGCGTTCTTCCATTGATTTTGCACTTGCTCAGTGTTTTTCTTGCAAGTCTCTTGAAAGATCCTTCCAAATTCACCGGTTTGATTCCTCACATGGGAAGGATCCAAACCGTAGAAAACTGGTATGACAATATTATACGTGCAATTCACGATCTCCAGCAACTCGTTAAGACACCAGCTTGAGAAGTGTAGTTTTTGGAGAAAATGACCACTGCGATCCTCGAAGTCCTGATCGCTTGTACAAGCTCGGGCCAGAGGGAGTGGTTTCTCTCGATCTCATTGTCTTTGAAAGCAGTGATCAATTTCCAATCGAGCTCCTTGAGAAAGTGGCTACGGAATGTTACGCGGACGTCTTCCCCTCTGAAGCTCAAGAAAACATCATATACCCAATTGAGAGAAGAAGATGAAGAAGCCATCGAGAGAGGGAGAGAGAGAGAGGCTACAAACAAAAAATAACACTGTCGTGTTTTTACATCTTTTTCATTAGTTGGTTCAGAAGCTTATACATTAAGTTGGTCCAAAAAGCATTTGGGTGGAGTACACGATGTCTCTCAGACATTTACAATTCTTTCTTAAGACTTTTCAAAGAATTCTAAGCTTAGCAACTTGCTCGTGTGAAAATGAGGAAATACTACAGCAAAGAAAGACACAATCTCAATTTATAGCTTCATTCAAGGATTTAATATTTTAGAGTTGAGACATGTTGAATCTGTTACACACAAGTCACAACGATTGAATTTATGATTATTCGATTGAACATTTCTGAGAAGCTCTAGTCTGAAGCAGAGACATGTATTGCCCAACTACGTAAATTTATTCAGTAATTCCATTGTTTTGACCATCCTACTGATTTAAGAATCAGGATTGACAGAGAAACGTGTGCAGCAAGCTACAAAAACAGAGTTTGTTGAATTTCTCTGTTTCTTTTGACTGATTTCAACCCATCTTTCTGGAGTTAAACTGAATATATAAGTTCAGCAATCAGATTTTAGAAACAAATAGGATCCATCATGGACAACACAATCACAATTTGGAAAAAGATAGTTACGGAGACCAAAAGGAAAAACATCGATCTTTTAGACAAGAGAATCCAAGGTCTGTGATAAAGCATATATATAATGAAACTGAGGTTTGATTCAATGTGGTTGTTATTCATAACTAGTTGCAACAGAGAATGAGGCAGAGAGTTCCCTACAGTGAATGCCAAGTGATTTAAAAAGTCAACCTTAGAAGAGTCGAAGTCATTGTATCATACAGAAACAATCCAATGTGATCTTATTATCAAAAATAATTTCCAATTAATCTTGAAAATAAAGACATAAGAGACACCAAAATCTTTCAAATATTGGTCAATCCATTATAAACCCTTTAACTCAATTATTAATTAAAAAAAGATCATTCAAGAATCCATTTTACACTTGTAATCAAAATTAATAACAGAAAAAATACCTCACGAAAGAATTGTTAACGACAAAAACTCATATGTCTATAGTACCACAAAAAAATGGTTGCCAATAAATCGATACTCTGCATCTTATTTTGTTAAAACCAATGCGTATAATTTACTTTCACATAAGTGAACGCATATCATGTTCCAAAACAATTTTGGAAACGCGTATAATTTGGAAGTGAACGCACATAAGTGAACGCTTATCACGTTCCCATGGTTTATTTGGTATATTTGGAAGGCGAGAAACAACAAGGTTTTCTCTAATTAGGATACATATCCTCGTGATACAGTATATTTAGCATCGAGGGAGGTAGCGACGTGGATATAAGCTCAAAAAACGAGGAGGAGATACAAGAAAATGCAACAGATCCAACAAGGACGAACACATCAAGTAAGGGTACCCGATGCCATATTGATGGATCCTAAAAAGGGACAGACGGTTTCTCAGGGATGGGCTGGATTTGCAACAGAGACGCGGATCCTAAAGTATTGATGGGATCGAGGAGTATTCGTCGAATCTTGTCTCCGCTGCATTCGGAACTAGAAGCTCTCATATGGGCGATGCAATGTATGGTAGTCAAGCAACAACTATCAGTCAATTATTTCATCGATTGTGCAGATTTAGATTCAATGGTGAGTTCTCCAACAGACTGGCCTGCCTTCAAGATCCACCTGGAGGAAGTAGAGAAGCTCAAAAGAGCCTTTAGTGTTTTTCTCTGTCAGTAATCACTCGACTTTCCAATATAGAAACAAATAACTTAGCTCGTAGTGTTAAAGTTCTTTCACATAAAGTTTGTTATGTAAACTTTGTTCTGCCAGTTTGGATTTCTGAACCGTTTTAGTTTTTTATTAATACATCGTTGACAAAAAAAAAGACGGAATAATAAACAAAGGGGTTTTTCATTAACAAATCCTTATTTTATTAATTTTTTCATTTTTAATTTAGTTTTAAAATTATAAAATATTTGAGGGAGCAAACAGAAGGGGATTTGTGGTGTTTTCAAGTGTAACGAACCAAATTAAATCAGTTATCTTAATTAACTTTTAACCTATTTGTTAATCGTAATAAAAATTCTAGAAAAATGTATATCCTAAATGTACATAACATTTTTACACTTTTATTTATCCAAATCGTACAATATTAAAATATATAACTTATTTAAATATAATCATACATATATATCTCTTGAATTTATTCGCTTTTTTTGTTTAACTTTGATAAAAGTTTTTTTGAGCATCCATGTAAAAAAAATAATTATTCATGATAACATTGAAATTTTATTATGATATTCAAACATTTAGTTTAACTTGTTCATATAAACTAATACCTAAGGTATTTAATAGTTAAAATCCAAATTATTTTGTAACTTGACAAATTAAATATATTTTACTATAAAATCATATGAACTACAATCTAAACCTTTTAAAATACAAATTATTTTTGTTTTAGAAAAACTTAAACAAAAAAATTTGAATAAAATAAACATTACAATGATCTTTATATAATTATATGTTGGATCACAAAAACCAAATGTATGATGAGTGTATTAAATATATATATTACAAAATTTTATTTGAGATAAGAAAGAGTTAAGGAAAATTTATTTGATAAATGTACTCCATTAAAATAGTGCATATTTCTTTAAAAAAAAATATACATGAATATGTAAGAAAATAATCAAACTCCAAAAGTAATAATGGAGATGAATTCTTTCAACTTATTTTTTTATTGTGTGATGGATGGAATTAATATTTTTGAATTTGCATCGATAAATCAATTTTCCTATAGCCATCAAAATTATATTATACATATGTTATATTAAATTAAAATATAAAATTTAAAGAAGGAATAAATATATTCTGGTAATGCGTTAGATATTAAATAAGAATTGAAAACAATGTAAAATATTTACCATATAGTCTATAAATACAAAATGTATATCAAACTCTTAAAATGATGTCTCAATTGAGTTTCAACCCATGCAAGAACATTAAAAAACAAAGAAAATATTTAGGATTTGAGATATGGTAGAGGATGTGAAAATGATTCTTTATAGGATAAGAAATGATGGAAGTTACATGTAGAAAATAAATAAAGTATAGGTGTTACAATTATAATTAATAGTGTGTTTACATTACATTGAATGGAGAAAATAGTTAATTCTCAATTTATATGATTTCAGTTACAATTTAGTATTAAATGTGGAATTAAAGGGTGGATTAATATATTTGATTAAATGTGTTGCATTTGTGGTTTAATTAGAGATAAATATTATATTTTTCTATTTTTTTTTAAATGAATTACCAAGTGGACCGATAAGGGGAGAGTGAAATCATACTTTTATATATGTGAGTTATAATACTCTCGAATTAGATAAATAACCACAAAATAAAATAAAAGTAAAGGATTTTAATGAAAATAATTCAAATATCAGTGGATCCATATTAAACCGTTTAACTATAATTATTAATAAATATATATGGTTATCCATTTTAAATTTGTAATTAAATTATTAGTTAAAAAAAAATCATTCATCAATTGTTCTCGTCAAAACCCTAAAGGTTGTCATTTAATCGACATGAGTATATTTTTTAGACATAAGGGAATGCAAAGTATGTTTCAAAACAACATAAAAACGATCAATCAATATAACTAAGATTCCACATACTAGATTGTGTAAAATGATAAAGTTGACAAACCCATGTAGAATTTCATAAATTATCCAGCGAATGATCTTAGATAAAAATAAAGCTCGAAAATGAATAACGGTTTACACTTTACATGATACTGAGATTTTTAAATCGACACTAGAAATTTTAAAAGTTTTATGTGATTTTCTAACATGCACCAAGTTGTTTTATATCTAAAAAGTACACATACATCATATTCAACATGTCAAAATACAGAGTATTAATAGATCTTTTGATTGAACTATAATCACATATGTTTAGGTGTTATTAAACGGAGGAGATCTTTTTCATTAACATATCTCTTACTTGACTATTTTTTCATTAATAATTTAGTTGAAAGATTTTAAAATGATCAGCCTATATCTGAGACTTGGGAGGGTTCATAAATTATTTAGGCGATGGATTTAAAATGGATGGACATGTAGGTACTTAAGGGGTTTTGTGATTAAAATATTTAGGGATTTTAATAAAAAAAAAAAAACTTCTCAAGTACTAGTCAGTCTATTTTAACCTATTTAATTAAATTAAATTATTAACGAAACAATCCTTCAAATATCGGCTGATCAATTTTAAACTCATCAACTAAATTACTAACAAAAACAATCCTTCAAGTAAAGATTTGTTAATGAAGAAAACATCTATGTCTATAATATTGTCAAAATTCTAAATATTTGCCATTAAATCGATAATATGCATTTTGATTTGATAAGAAACTATAATTTATGTAGACATAAAGTGAATTTATAGTATCTTCCAAAATAATATCAAACCGTGATGCATTCATTGAGAATATATTTTAATTTTAAGAAATAAAACACATTAAAATATACGAGAATATATAGTATTATTTATTTATTTTTAGTTTATTATATATTTTATCCAAATATAATTTGAACCGAACCAAACATGAATCCGAACCAAACCAACAAGAATGTAATCCGAACCTAAATCAGAAACGAACCAAAATTTTTAAACTAAACTGAATCTAAAAAGTTTTGGTTCTTGTTCAGACCTAGTTTTCGCAAACCTCCCAAAAAAGTGTGAAACTATGTCCAACTTTTATTAATATGGTGGTAAATAAGTTGAGCTTATAATGATTGATGATTAACATACAATGCGTGAATCTGATAGGCAATCAATTCAATGTTAATTTTTTAAAAAATAGATGAAGAATCGTTCCGTTCACAGCTTGATAATTATTCGCTTGGAGACAAAACTATTCACTTGAATTATTCGCTTTACGGTTCTAGTTTCCAAGTAAGTCTTAATCTTTTCAGTAAAAAAAAAATTATACAATTTTTGTTATAATTTGGCAACAATAAAATAAAAAAACTATTCATTAAGTTTTAAATTTACATACTCAACTCATTTATGTAATTTTCAAGTATAAATTCTTTTTCCAATTATATTATTTGTGTCATTCATGCTCATATTTATCAGTGATTCAATTAAAGATTATAATAATATATATCTGTAGTCAAATTTATAATTAACATAGATGATAAGTTTAGTCAAACGTCATATTAAATTTTAGTCAACCCAATAAATATAGAATATATTTATTTATGGTAATAATGAAATAAAAGAGTTGTTGAAATTTGAGATTTACTCAAGAAAAAAGAACATATAAATAGAGCTTTTCATGAAGATCTAGAAACTATTAAAAATCTATCATTCTCAAAAGAATTAATAGTCAAAATAGTACAATGAATATCACAAAAACATTTGTGACTATTTTTCTTGTAGTAATATTGACAATGGAGTTTTCTAACAACAACATTCTGGCAAAGCCTGGTAAGTTATTATTGTTCAATTGTCTTTGATCATTTGAAGAGAATGGTTGAAATCTTTTTTCATAAAATATTTAAGCATTTTAGTCGAATATCTTACACACACATATATAACTTGGGTTGTCTATTTGCAGTGATCCGGCAACCTTATCGTTGCATTGAGAAATGTGCTTATTACGAAAATAGGAAATGTTACAGGGACTGTAGATACCAATATTTTGATGGAGGACAATGTGATTTTACAAAAGGTCAAACAGGAATATGTTGTTGCTACAATTATAATAATTAATACTCTTAGTAATTGGCGATTTGACTACTGTACTAAGTTTTTCTCTTATAAAAGATGAATTTTGTTTTATTCTTAGCTCTTCAAATTCTTAATAATGAATTTAATTAAAAAAAATATTATTATACGAGCGCTTTTTAACCTAACCGGTTATGTCTTGACCTACCACAATTTATAACCTAATTGCTATTTTGTCAAAATTGTAAACAGAATTACTCAATTAAATTAAATTTGATGATAAAAATTAAATTTAAAATTTATGCAAATTTTCTATATAAGATTTCATAAATCAGTAACAAAGTTTTATACAAAAGTGTGGAAAATAACTTCAATTTAGGGGTCAATAGCAAAGTTAGACTCCTAAAAGCCTACTTGTAAAAAATAACCCTTTGTCTCTTATATACGGGATAATGTGGTTTATAACCTCAATTTAGGTGTCAATTGGAAAATTAGACCACTAAATTGCCTACTTATGGAAAATAATCCTTTGTATCTTTTATACCCTTAAACCATCGAGAGAGAGAGAGAGAGGCTACAAACAAAAAATAACACTGTCTTGTTTTTACATCTTTTTCATTAGTTGGTTCAGAAGCTTATACATTAAGTTGGTCCAAAAAGCACTTGGGTGGAGTACACGATGTCTCTCAGACATTTACAATTCTTTCTTAAGACTTTTCAAAGAATTCAAAGACGCAATCTCAATTTATAGCTTCATTTAAGGATTTAATATTTTAGAGTTGAGACATGTTGAACATTTCTGAGAAGATCTAGTCTGAAGCAGAGACATCTATTGCCCAACTACGTAAATTTATTCAGTAATTCCATTGTTTTGACCATCCTACTGATTTAAGAATCAGGATTGACAGAAAAACGTGTGCAGCAAGCTACAAAAACAGATTTTGTTGAAGGCACTTTTACCAGAAATGGCAAAAGTTTTTAAAAGTTTGCAAGAAATGCCAAAAACACGGATAACCTCGAGAAATGCAATAGATGACTCCCTTGGGAAGTTCACTTGGTAAGTTCTAATTGATTATTTTTGTGCTTCTTATGTCTATCCTTGGTATGTTCACTTAAATGTTCCATTCTTTGCTTATTCTCAGGTTTGTTTCTCGGGTTTGCAAGAGCCAAGAATCTTCAAGGTTCGATTTTGTTGCCTCAGACCTGTGTGTAGAAGATGTTGTAGTTCAGACTTGTGTTGTTTTGCTTCTATTTTGGTTATGGACATGATTTGCGTCTAGTTGTGTTATTTCGGTTCCTTTTTATTTGTTCAGTTTTTTGTGTTTTAAAAATATTTTGGTTTAATCGGTGTAAATAATCCGATTGACATTTAAAATCGGTTTAGTTCGGAAGCATTTAAATATCGTAAAACCGAAGCGATTAATTCAAATACTGAATCGATCCCACCCGAATGTTTCCTTGGTTCAATTCAGCCAAAAATTCAAAACCCGAACACCCAAATATTAAACCGAACCGAAAAACCCGTTTAAACCGTTTGCCCACACCTATTTTTTTGGTTGGTGGATATTTGTTCATCACGTGAAATTTTTGAAAACTTGCAAAATCAGAAATTTCAAAAGGATTTTGGAAATGTTTACATATTTTGGAAAATTTTAACAAGTTTTTAGAAACTTTTACGGATTTTTAGAAATTTAGATATATTTACCTTGCATAAATACTGTTCATATATTTCATTTGAAATGTTCACTTATTTTATCAAATCTATGAATCACTTGTTTCACTCTCATACAAATAAAGAGTAACTTACGACTATGTAAAACCATAATCAAGATATGAAAACTAAGAATTTTATTGTCCTCTAATTTTGCTGCTTACGATTACATGTCGCAGCAAAAATCTTTGAATCACTATCCTCAATCCTTCTCATTAACAACATTTCATTTTAACATATTGTTGATAAGAGGAAAAAAAAACAAACAAAAAGAAATTTTATGAGCAAAAACAGAAATTGATTTTTTCTCTCTTTTGGCGAAAAAGAGCGATTGTCCGTACTGTTTGGTTTAACCTAGATCCGCCGCCCTGCTTCCCGACAACGGTCCCTGACCTCCGGTGACAGATGAACCCAATGGCCAAGCATAAAAAACCGAAACAGAAGACATCTCCCTCTCGGAAGTCTTCAAAATCCCATCCCACCGAGAAGAAATCCGCGGCAAAATCCGACTCGTCGGAGCCTTGCTTCTCTGATTATGTCGCCGTTCTGCCTTCAGCAACTAGGGCGTTGTTACGGCCCCCTAATCAGACAACTTCAGAGACTTCCACTCAAGAGAAGGCTAGAGATCTACAAGACGATGGATCTCACGGATCCAAAGAGGCAAAATCTACAAGTTCGTCGATTCAATCTGGCAAAACATCTAGAGTAGAGGAGGTACCTGATGGAGAGGTATTTCAACCTCTCACCAGGTTTCCTCCGAGCGCTACCTATCGGATAGTCTCGAGAGTTTAAACCCGATGTGACCGCAAGTGCATAGTCAATGCAATTGTAGTACATACGGGATCGATCCACATAGATTGAGAATAACATACAGAAAATACAAGTCTAAATCTAATCTAAGCGAAATAATAAAATAGGGGATGTTGAATAATAAACTTGCAAGAAAATAAATAACATAAAGTAATTAAAACTCTAAATAGCATAAAGCAAATAAAACTGCTAAGAGTTTCTATTCGTCTAACCTCTTGATTATAACCTTAAACATCTCCCATATGATATGACTTAGCCTTAAAATTGAATATTAGAGTAGCTATATCGGTCAAGAATAATCGGACATATTGAATCCTAAATCTTCGATCCCATCACTGACCACCACCCTACTAGTCTAAAAGATATACTCTCTTATCTCTCCGAGGGTGACGGTAGAGATAAGGAATAGGATCATAAAACAATAAACAATAAACTAAACTAAACTAAGAACATAAATGAAACAAAGCATAAATAAAAAACATAAACATAAACATAAACAAGAGAGAAAAAATAAAGAAGAACTTTAATTAGATATGAAAGTGGTGGCGACAACAGTCTAAGAGATGTGTCTCCTCATATGACGAAGGGTACATGTGTTTATATAGAGTTTAGGACACTTGGAGTAGTCTAGGTTGTGCCCCAAAAACTTCTATAAGGTTCCAATTCAAAATCTCAAGTTTCCATAAGTTGCATCGTGCATTACACAAACTTTCCTTTTCTGTACGGAGAGGCAGCATCGACTATGTACGGTCGATGCACGCGGTCGATGTGATTTTCAGAAACTGAACCGACCATGCACGGTCGACGCTCTGGTCGATGTGAATGCTTACGAAGAGCATCGACCACTCTTGGTCGATGCTTACGTCAATGGTTTTCGTCATAGCTCAGCATCGGACGTGCATGGTCGATGCACAAGGAAATGTGATTATCAGAAACTGTACCGATTGTGCACGGTTGATGCTTCTTCTGTGAAGCTTCTCGGGAAGCTTTCCTTGATGTTCTTGGCCTGAACAAGTGCCTCCAAAGTCCCTATGACTTCTTAAGACTCCAAAACACTCCAAAAGTGTAGATTTTGCTCCAAATACCTATAAACACATGAACATATGCAAATGCACTAAAATAGTCCTAAATGCTAACTAGAATGCATAATATTAGTCTATATGAATATGTAGAAACATGTAAATATGAGCTCTATCAACTCCCTCACACTTATCTTTTGCTTGTCCTCAAGCAAAGAAAAGCTAAGCATAGTGAAGTTATTTTATTTAAAACGATCAAGCTAAGGAGAGTGAACTTTGTACCTTGTGACTTTGTTGTATTTAGTGCTTTTCGTCTTTGTGGAATCGGAATGATCTCTAATGTACTTATGTACTTCATCATAAGCATATCAACACACCTTAATCCAAACGCTCCTCCCATGACTATAGACTCCTCATTGTTGACTCCTCTTTTTATTTTTTTTAATTCTAAGCATGGGTTCTCAACTTGGGAATATCGATCAAAGGACACGAACACTTACTCTTTCGGAATTTTATAAGCTCAAGACTGTATTAGTACAATTTCTTTCTTCTCCCTTTTCTCACTTCAAGGTCGATCGATTTCTCCCTACTTTTCTAGGGTATCATTTTATTTTTTCTATCTATCGCCTTTTCTCTTAAGCTCTTTTTTTCTTTCTAGGACAAGTTTTCTTAAGACACGAACATTGGAAGTGGTTGCTTCCAATGCCCGGTTTGCTTCTATATCTTTTTTCTTTCTTTTCTCTTCTCTTTCTTTTCTTTTCTTATTTAATCGAAGCGAAAGAAGAGGGGAATCGTACTTAATTAGACGAGCCTTGCAGGGTCTCATAGAGGTATCATGTCCAATGTATCTCATGCCCCAAATCGAGAGAAATTAAATTCAATGAGGTGAGAAGTCAACTCCGATTCGTCTAAGTCTCCAGAAAAATGATCTTTTTGGGGTTTGTTGATCTACTCATGGATTTTCAAAATTTCATAGTAAAGATCACACAATATCCAACAAAACATCCAAACATAAATACAAATAACACAATTAATAATTTTTATAGCTACCTCATTAAAAATCTTTTCACATGTTATTGAATTTATGAACGAGAAAAATAGTGTAACAATCTCTCAAAATGCGAAAAACTTATGGTAAAACTACCATCAAAAAGATGTCAAGGAAAAAAGAATTACCTCCATAGATCGCAAGACTCCCCCACCCCCAACACTTAAATCACAACGTCCGCATTGTAACATAAAACCGTAAAGGAGGTAAAAAGCAAGAGAATTTATACCGTAATTCTCTTATCGGGTTTGTGGGTTTGATCAACTCCCACGTTTTTCAAGTCCTTGATTTATATATATATATTTTTATGTTAAAAATAACCTGAAAATTAAAACAGAAAAACAAAAACAGAAAAAAATACGAAAAACTGAAAGATAAACTGAAATTAAAAAACGTATATACAAAAATAGAATGCTTATTTAACGTCATGAGATCGACAACTTTATGGTAAGACACGATTGTGGTGGAGAAAAAGGTTGTGTAAACCGTTGTACGAAGATTCGCCCGAAATACATCTCAGGATGACCATCGACCGCATATGGTCGATGGTGTTGTTCAGTGGTTCGTTCTGGAATGCCATCGACCGCGCCTGGTCGATGGGTTTGTCCGACGGTTTTCTCTGAAGCTCGAGCATCAACCGCTGCTGGTCGATGCTTGCATTCGATGAGTCTCCCTGGAGAGCCATCGACCACGTGTGATTGATGGTTATGTCTGATGGAAGTTGTGGCAGCTTGTTCCGAACCGTCTCCTTCCACCTTCTTCTCCCATGATTGCAAATCCTTGATTTATTTTCTTTTATTTGTTTTTTATGGTGAAAACACCTGAAAAAGGAAAGCACAAAAACGAAACAGAAAAGGAAATAATATTTTTTTAAAATTTTTTTTAAAAATTTAAGTTAGAAAACTAGAAAAACAAAACAGGAAAACAAATTAAAATTTTAAATTAAAAGTGTTTTATTTTCATTTTATTATTATTATTTTTTACTTACTTTAAAAAAATATATATATATATTATTATTATTAGAAAAATGAAAAAGAAATATTAGAAAATATGAAAACTTTAAAATTAAAACATTATTATTTTTTTTAAAATTATTTATTTATAACATATTAATATTATTATTATAATATTATATATATATTTTTTAAGAAAACAAGAAAAATGAAACTGAAAAAAAAAATTTATAATACAAAAAATACAAAAACTTTAAAACTAAGCTTTAATATATATATATATTAAAACTTTTACGTTTTTAACTAAATAGAAAAAATAAATTAAAAACGAAAATAAATTTTTAATTTAAATTTATTTATTTAACAAAATAAAAACGTTTAAAAATTATACTAATTTATAAAAAAAAATATAAAACTTTTAAATTATAATAATATAAAAGTAAATAATTAATATTTCAAATATTTATTATTTAAATAGAAAAACGAAATAACAATTTTTTTTTTAACTTACCTTAAACCGAAGTAAACC
This sequence comes from Boechera divaricarpa, assembly GCA_026770425.1. Lineage (NCBI taxonomy): Eukaryota > Viridiplantae > Streptophyta > Magnoliopsida > Brassicales > Brassicaceae > Boechera > Boechera divaricarpa. The sequence continues at coordinate 11,210,820 of CM049188.1, read as the reverse complement.
AAAAAATTGAATTTTGGTTCACTTACCTCGTAGCATCGATCGCGTATGGTTGATATATCCTTCGATGCTCGAAGCCCCGAAAGCGGATCGACCAGAAGTGGTCGATGCTTGTAATTTTTATTATTATTATTATTATTATTTTAAAACTTTTATGGTGATCACCTGAAATTCAAATAAGTAAATAGTTAATAAAACCAAAAGCTTAGTCTCAAATTCAGACAAAATCTCTATGGCTATTGTGTCAATCCCCGGCAACGGCGCCAAAAACTTGATGAGCGCTACCTATCGGGTAGTCTCGAGAGTTTAATCCGATGTGACTGCAAGTGCACAATCAATGCAATTGTAGTACATATGGGATCGATCCACATACATTGAGAATAACACAGAGAATACAAGTCTAAATATAATCTAATCGAAATAATAAAATAGGAGGTATTGAATACTAAACTAAATGATGCTAGAAAATAAATAACATAAAGTAAATAAAACTATAAATAACATAAATTAAATAAATCATAATTAAACTGCATAAAATAAATAACATAATTTAAATGACATAAAATAAATAACATAAATAAATTGCATAAATTAAATAACAGAAATTAAAATGCATAAAGTAAATAACGTAAAGTAAAGTGCGTAAATTAAATAACATAAATATAAATAACATAATTAAAATACTTAAATAAATATTTACAGGAAATTGGATGTGCAGTCGATTTATCAGGAAATCTAGAGTTTAGGATTCATGTTCTACCTTTTTAGTTTATGTTGTCAATCTAGGTATATTCGAAGTAAGCTAGTGACAACTCTTGTGATAAATAAGACACTATGTCAGACCACCTCTCGTGGTGACCTTCACGCATTAAATGCATCTCATCATTGATTACTCTTATGTGTGAGAGACACATCAATTGGAGGCTGTCACACCATCCAACGATTAATCAAGTGATTAGCTTGCGTTAGAGTGTGTCTAAGATGAATAGTGAATGATAGATCTATTTCTAGAATAACATTCCACTCTCATGGTGATGTATTCCTGAGATCTTAATCTAACTCGGGCCTTAGCTAGACTAGCATTGAGTTTCTCTATCAAACAACAAACTCGACCATATCTAATACTCTCTAATATTCATATCTGAAATTTTAACCCACTCTCGTGCTGCTAAGAGCTTCTATTCGTATAACCTCTCGATTATAACCTTAAGCATCTCTCATAGGATATGACTTAGCATTAAGATTGAAAATTAGAGTAGCTAGATCGGTCAAGAACAATCGGACATAATGAATCCTAAATCTTCGATCCCATCATCGACCACCACCATAGTGGTCTAAGGATATACTCTCTTACTTCTCCGAGGGTGACAATAGAGATAAGAATAGGATCATAAAACAATAAACAATAAACTAAACTAAACTAAGAACATAAATGAATCAAATCATAAATAAAAACATAAACATAAACAAGAGAGAAGAAATAAAGTAGAACTCTAATTAGATATGAAAGTGGTGGCTACAAAAGTCTAAGAGATGTGTCTCCTCTTATGAGGCAGGGTACATGTGTTTATATAGAGTATAGGAGGGTTGGAAGAGTATAGGAGGGTTGGAAGAGTCTAGGTCGTGCTCCAAAAGCTTCTAGAGGGTTTCAATTCGAAATCTCAAGTTTCCATAAGTTGCATCGTGCATTAAACAAACTTTCCTTTTCTGTATGGAGAGGCAGCATCGACTATGTATGGTCGATGCACGGGGTCGATGTGATTTTCAGAAACTGCACCGACCGTGCACGGTCGACGCTCTGGTTGATGCTTACGTCAATGGTTTTCGTCATAGCTCAGCATCAGGCGTGCACGGTCGATGCCAAGGAAATGTGATTATCAGAAACTGCACCGATTGCGCACAGTCGATGCTATGATCGATGTTTCTTCTGTGAAGCTTCTCGGGAAGCTTTTCTTGATGTTCTTGGCCTGAACAAGTGACTTCAAAGCCCCCATGGCTTCTTAAGACTCTAAAACACTCTAAAAGTGTAGATTTTACTCCAAGTACCTATAAACACATGAACATATGCAAATGCACTAAAATAGTCCTAAATGCTAACTAGAATGCATAATATTAGTCTATATGAATATGTAAAAACATGTAAATATGAGCTCTATCAGTACCTGTGGAATCGGTTTCGTTTCAGAAATCACGTGCTTCAGGACCAGAGAAGGTTGCTGACTTTTTGTTAGTAGAGCACATCAAAGTGGATTCTAAGGAAGATCAGGAGGAGCAAAGCAAGCTAGTCAAACCAACATGGTGTGAGCTAGTGTCTGCTAAATAGAAGCTGACGAAGAAAGGGGAGGAATTTGTTCTGCCCTCAGGGGAACTCTATGTTCACTATCCCAGATGAGGTAATTGTTAAGAATCAATCACGTTGGACAAACTATATTCTTGCTCAGTTTCATGGAAAGGCACCGACTCTGGGAGCTCTTCATGCTATTACAAACGGTATATGGAGCTATAGGGCTCGGGACATTACTATTTCCAAGTTGTCGGAGCAATCTTTTTTGAGTTGGATTCCGAATGCTGCAATGAGATCAAGGTTACTAGCTCATGGTATGTGGCATATTTAAGGACAATCGATGTTCGTAGCTAAGTGGGAACAAGGAGTTAATCCTCAGCTTCCGGCTCTAACTCATGCACCAGTTTGGCTTGAATTCAGAGGAGTACCCCCACAGTTCTTTTCGCCGGAAGGTTTTGAGCACATCGTAAGATTGTTGGGCGAGCCAAAATTTCTACATCTGTATACTGCGAACTTGACAAACTTGGAAGTTGGAGAAGTCTTCACAGTGGTAAACTTGCCAGAACCAATACCGGAAGCTATAAACGTGTGGTTTCAAGCTGGAGCTATACAGAGAGTGACAGTCTCTTATCCCTAGCTTCCACCAAAGTTTGAACACTGTCTTGATGTGGGGCATCTAATCAAGAAATGTCCAACAACGTCCATCACGTGTAGTGACTGTAGATCTACAGCTCATCTAGGCAACAATTGTCCAAGAAAGAAGAAAAGTATAGAAGATCCTCCACTTAAAACAAAGGTTACTGAAGAGGTGAGAGTGATCAAAAAGAAAAGTGCCTCTGATTCAGAATGGAAGAAAAAAGATACTGTGAAACCCTTGAAAGTCTTCAAAATCAAGGAACTAGTGGAAGCGTCCCCAAAACAAAAGAAATATAAAGAGAAAGAGTGGGTGGGGAAGCTGAAAGCAAGAGTTGTAGAAAAGGTACACCCTAAGAAAAAGCAGCAGAAGACTACTTCCCTAGAGTGTTTTTCAGATAAGAGTTACAGCTAAGAAGATACTTACAGTGGAGAAGATATGGTTGACGAGGATTTCACTGATGAGTCACATTACAAAAAGGGTTCTCCTAGAGGAAAGAGAGGGAACAAGAGGAACTATGGTGGCTACCGGGGCAAAAGCCCCACCTACGCTTGATTTATGTCGATAGACATTAGAATGTCCGTGGGTTTAATAACTCCGCCAAACGAAAGATTTTTAGTAAGTGGCTTAGGAGTAACAAAATAACTTTTGGTTGTATAGTGGAAACAATAGTTAGGGACCATAAGCATGAGAAGATGCTTAAAGCTCGTTTTGGTAATTGGAATTTTGCTGGAAATTATGAATTCTCGGATCTTGAGAAAATCTGGTTATTATGGAGGAAATATGTCAATGTTGTTGTGTTGTAAAAAAATGGATCAGACTATCACATGTTCAGTTACAGTGGAGAAGCTGAATCAGGAAGTTATCATCACGTATGTGTATGCTTCGAATCTGTCAGAGGAAACGGAACAACTTTGGGAGTAGATTAGTATGTTTTTTATTGATGGTACTGTTGGAAACAAGGCCTGGATGGTTGTAGGAGACTTCAATCAAGCTTTAGACCCTGAGGAATCCTATCTAGTTGCAAGAAAGGTAACTAAGGGAATGGAGAGCTTCCGAAATTGCATTAACTCCTCCGAGCTAATGGATCTTCCATACAGAGGTAATGACTATACTTGGTGGAATAAACAAGTTGCTAATCCTATTGTGAAAAAATTGGATAGGATCTTTCATAGCATCGTATTTTACATGCTTCCTTGCATACATTTAGCTTAGTTTTATATGTTTCTAACTTGCATTTATGATAGTTTTAGTGCATTTTGCATTTGTTTATGTGTTTGTACGTACTTGGAGGAAATCATATACTTTCAGAGCATTTTGGGACCCTTAGAAGCCATAGGGATTTTGAAGCTCCTAGCTTAGGCCAAGAACATCATGGAGAATTATCTCAAAAGCCTCACAAAGGAAACAACGGCCCTAGCATCAACCTGGAGTGGTCGATGCCCATCCCGAGCATGCCATCGACAGGCAGCATCGACCACACACGGTCGATGCTCTGCCTTAGACCCAAACTTGAAGCCGAAATCGAAGACCATCGACGCAAGCATCGACCAGGAGTGGTCGATGCCCATCATGGGAACAATACAAGAAAATGTTCTTCGCAAACTTTTTCTCAAGCTCCCGAACCGCTCGTTTGAGAAACGAGATATCAAGCTTCGTGTAGAAAGGATCCGAAAGTTTCAGAGAAACATGGAAAAGATTTAAGAGTTACACCATGCAGTGCGCACACCATGGTTTTAGTGAGGATTCGCTACTAAGCAGTCTTTACAGAGGAGTCCTACCCAAATACCGTATGCTTCTCGACACCGGAAGCAATGGTAGCTTTTTGGGACAAGATGCTGAACACAGAATGAGATTGGTAGAAAATTTGGCTCATAGTGATGCTAATTTCGGAGGAGATTATGACCGTAGAGATCGAAATATGGCTGAAGGAGAAGAGAGAACGCGTTCGGACATCAAGGCGTTGAACGATAAGCTTGACAAAGTTTTACAAGTCTCAAAACGACAAGTTCATTTTGTTGATGAGGTGGATGCCACAAGGGGATATGCTGAGGAAGATGCAAGAGAAGAAAACGAGTGCGAGGTCAACTTTGTTGGTGGCTATAGAGAAAGTGGTGGTTTCAACTCTTTTCAAAATCACTCAAATCTCTCATACCGGAGTAAAAATGTGGAGAACCCGCAAGATCAGACATACCCACCCATGAGAGCACCCGCCTAGTAGTTCCAGCAAGGAGGTTATCGGCAAACATCTCAGTTTCGATAACCGTTATACTCTCAGCAACAAAATCAAGGCCAAGGAGGACAAAGTTTCCAACCAAAGGAGGAGAAGTACGAAGGAATGCTTCAACGAATTCTCGAGAGGCACGCTAAGGGTTCAATGGAGAAATCTGAAGGTTTCAAGAACGTCCACAGAAGGTGCAATGAGCTGAACAACAAGTTCGACAGAGTTAAAAATGGTTCCAGCCGAGCCACCACAGAGAGCATTGACCGGTACCATCGACCGTGTGTGGTCGATGGTCTCAAACGCAGACAATAGCATCGACCGACCAGGGTCGATGCTCGTCTGGAATGGAGGCCCGTTGGGCAACCACATCGACCATACTCCGTCGATACCAACTCAATGCACAGACCAGTTTGACAACACAATCGACCAGGAGAGGTCGATGGCTTCTCAAAAGCAACCACCGAACCACATCTACCCCATGTTGTTGGTGATCTCCGAGAAGTTCACACTGACCCTAAGCATCGACCCCACCAGGTCGATGTCATGCCTCTGACCAGCGATGACATTGCAGAAGATTGCGATCAACCAACAGACCACATGAAGAAACGATTCATAGACCCTGTAACCAAAAGGAGATTCCAAGTACTATGCTATCTGTCAAATGCCTTAATGCATTTTCATGTCATTGTAATACAGAAAGGTGTCAATCCAAATGGGTGCGATATTAACCAAGAAGGATGCAATCAAACAGTCTAAGTCAAGCCAAACAAGCAGTGAGAAGGTAAAACTATCAACCTAGCAAAAGGAAATCAAAAGCAATAACAGAAACTAAAACAGACATAAAATAGAATAGAAACAGAACGAAAACAGAACACGAAAATCAATCAAGAACGGAGCAGGTCCTAAGGATGGGGTAATTGACTTGGTGCATCCTCTTAATCTACCTAGATGGTTTAACAAACTCAATCAAGCTATTCCCTAGACATCAAACATCACAACCAGTTAAGTCCACTCCCGTGATAAGTAACCTCAAGCTAGACCAGTTCCAGACCCAATCCCTTGGCGAAATCTACCCTAGCAGGCATTAAGATTCAGTTCAATATTGTCAATAAACACCCTAGACAACTAATCCCTTAGGCTAGGTATGCAAATCTCTAACATCAGTTCAGTCAAGCATTTTATCAAACACCTTCTGGGCGGAAAAACACCTAAGTTCTAATCTCAATTGATCAGAGAGAAATTAGCATTAAGAACACTGATTTAGAAGGGAAATCAAACAATCTACTCTTAAACCACCTAGAAGATTAAGATTCCACACCTAATCTAATCCATCCTTAAGAACCCTAATGACTACTCAGAAACCATGAAGAACAGCATAATCACAAACCCAGAAATCAAAATAAATTGCATAAGTAGAAAGATAAAGAAGAGAAGAGATAGAATAGAAAGATTCAAACACAAATACTTAGTAGAATCAAAGATACAGGATCCAGAAAGCAAGAATAGATGAAGAACACTTAAGAAAACCTAATTTCTGCCTAAAAACGAGTTCTCTCTCTTAAACATCTTAGAGAGTATTTATACTAAGTCTTAAAAACCCTAAAACGCCATGGGCAAAATGGTAAAAATGCGCAGGATAAGGTCCAGCTCGACCATGGGTGGTCGAGCTGTGTGGTCGAGCTGGCTAAATTCAAGATTGCATTTTTATTCTTCAGCTCGAGGTGCTGGCTCGACCATGTGTGGTCGAGCTATGTCCAAAAACTTCAAGACGGCTTTTTTTCCTTGGACCCGATCATGGGCTCGATTACAGGAGGTCGAGCTGGGCTTTAGAAACTTCAAGATTGCATCTTTATGTCTAGCTCGATCATGGACTCGATCAGGCTTGATAGAGTCAGTCTCAAGGTGCAGTTTTTGGTGCAGAATGCACTGGCTCGACCTGCTTGCTCGAGCTGGGTGCTAGAGTCAGTCTCCTTCGAGTTTCTGGTCGAGTTAAGCTCTCCTTTTTCTTCATTTGACTTCAACATCTCTAATATCCCTTGAATGCACCTGAAACAAATCCAAAATGCAAAATGCATGCAATCCTAATGCAAAACACTCTAAGTGTGCAAAACTAGAGATAAATGCTAAGAACAAGTTATTAAACAAGGCTAAATGAATGAATAATGCAAGCTAAAACCATATAAAATGCAGACATATCATACTAGTCAACTCCCCCAAACTTAGTCTTTGCTTGTCCTCAAGCAAATAAAAGAAGAAGAATGGAGAAGAGGTTTGAAAATGGGGATTCAGAACCAAAGCTTGTAGATAAAACAGATGATCTCAATGTCCGAGTTGCTAGTTCTAGAATGCAAAGTGTATGAACTCTACTTAAAAGCTTTAGTCATACTCTTCTCAGCACAATTTCAATTAAATCTCAACCTAGACATGCATTTAAATCTATCATTCCCTTTAACATTCAATTAAACAGAAACCATGAATCAAGCTGTCCACATTCAATGAACTCATTTGGCTAAGGGTAAGGTCAAGAGACAAAGGTGGTCCCTTCCATATGGTTTGATCAATTCAGAACAGGGATCTCTCAGGAAAAGGAATGAGCTTTAGCAGAATGCTAAAGGTAAGAACGAACCTATGCATACAAGAATAGACTCCCATCTACCCAGTCCTACACAAGTGTTCTTAACCTTTAGGTCTAAACCCAGAAAGTCATCCTAATTCTACCCTTGACCCTTAGGTCTTCCCTTTTGATTTCTTGGATCATTTTCATCTTTTCTTTTTATTTTTGGTTCTAGGAAGGGTTATACACATATACATCTAGTGGATTGGGGGTTTTTCTTAGCTAGCTTAGGCATTTTTATATTTTTCAGACTTTTAAGCTTTGTGCCTTTTCTTTTCTTTTATTATGCACATCCCCTAATCCTTTAATAGATACTTAAACATTCAGATCATTCCCCTCCTAAGAACTCTTATCCTTTTTCTTTCATCTTTCTCCAAGTTTTTCATTCTTTTCTTTTCATAGAACCAAACCCAATACCCAATGATCAAGATCCCACTTAGTCCTATCTGATTCGAAAATTGCAAACCAGAACTACATGAGATTTTATCCTTGTCGGCTCAAACCTAACACTTTCTACCAAGCTCATTCAGAAATAGGCCTCACACACTCAAGAAAATAATATCATGGCTTGAAAGAAGGATAGGCTAAAGGCATGGTAAAACTGTTCTAATGATGAGAATAGCTACTTGGATCAGCAAAGAGTGGTATAAACAGATGAAAGAAAATCCAAGTATGTATATGGTATCCGTGAGTTCAAATGCAGTACATAGACATGATAATTATTAGTCAAAATTCAGGTTCAAATAGATAGGAAAAGACAGAAAATCACAGTATGCTTTCAATTGAGACCTAATCTAGCTGTGCATTCAAAGTATGGTGCAGTCTTACTTCAAGTTCATTAACAATGCATTAGACAACTAGAAACGAGGGCATTGAGATTATCATATTAAATCAGCAAGCTTGCAAGGCTATAATCATTATAATCCCCTATGCATATGCAACAGCCCTATATGAAAACAATCTAGACTCAATCCTAAAATGTAAATGCAACTATATGAACACTCTGTTTTTGTAAAAAAAAAAAAATTTTCAAAATTTTTTTGGTTTTTCTATGCCTTAGATGCATGCAGACTCAAGAATTAAAAATAAGAACACAGAAAACATGTCAAACACATCTTAAACCCTCCCCCAAACTCAAATTACACAGTCCCTTGTGTAATAAAAATCTAAAGGATGGTTTAAGAAACAACAAAAAACACTAAACAAAATGCAAATGATATATACAAGAATGGATATAACAGGTACCTCAAGGGTTGAAGAAGAAGGAAGAGATTGAATCCTCCATGCTCTCCTGAGTGTAAACAGCGTGGGAGCTTGACTCGACCACTGACTCTACCACCCTGGTCGAGCTGCATGGTCGCGCCAAGCATGGAGAGATGGCTGGCTCGATCCCCTTGCTCGAGCTGGGTGGTCGCGCTAAGCCAAATCTGCGTGATTCCTCTTTTTCTCTATGATTTAATGCTTATTCTCTCCTGCAATCATACCAGCAAGCCAAAAACACGAATTAGCATATTTAAACGACGATTTAAAAGAAAACTAAAGCATTATATACAGGGATAGACATGGGACTTCCTCCCAAGTGAGCTTGTTTATAGTCACTGAGCTTGACTTCAGCTTGCTTCTAATGAGATTAGTCCATGTATCACCCGGATCATACTCATCGTAAAACCATCCCCTGAACTCTTTCATCCTTATCTCCTCAAAGGGTATCTTCCTCGGTTCATAAATGCTCACTTCATAGGTGAAGGTTATACCAAGGTGCTTGTCAACTATGTATTCTACAACCATAACACCTTCACAAGGATCTTCATATGTTGTTCCAACCACACCTACTACTTCCCCATTGCTCTTGGTTGAACTAATCATGATTGCCACTGGTTTGACCTGTTCTGCGTATCTTATCACACAATTCTCATTAACTGTGCATCCAAGAAGAAATTCAAACTCTTTTATACACTCTTCAGCTTCAAGGAGGAGTTCATCCTCGGCTTGAGCATTCTTCATGGACTCCTTTTTTATTCTTCCTGGGAATGGAAGTGGTGGCTTGTATGGAGGAGGAACATAGAACGTTTCATTCTTCCTGGAAATAAATGGTTTTTCAGCAGAAGTTGGCTTGACTCTATCACCAGGTCGAGTTAGCACATCGAGTCTGTCTTCCTGTGTTGATTTTTCACAGAAAACCTTCCCAACCTGAACGTCACTGACCTCACTGATTGTGGGTTGCTTTGTTCGTGTAATGATCTCGCTGAGACTCCCCAAGATGATAGCATTGTAGGTTGCTTGGCCTTGTAGAAGTTGCTGGAGCATAGTCTTGATTTCGAGATCAGGAGCATTGATTACTGGTTGCTGCTGATAACCGCCATGAAATTGCTGTTGATGAGCAAACCTGTGATTCTGATTGTAGGGAATAAAAGGCGTGGTCTGGAGTTGTTGCTTCTGCTGAGTAAGAATTAACTCATCGAGCTTCTCATGCATAGCCTGTATTTCCTTGCTCATCATTTCATCAAAATCAGCGCTTTTGTGCAGCATGGGGTTATTCATGTTGTCCATGTGCACAAGGTGGTTGTGGGGGCTCCATAGGTGCATAGGGATGAAACAGAGGTATGAATCAAGCTGTAGACCGAGTTGATGGATCGAGTTGTACCCTAAAACACAGGAAATCCAGAAAGTGAATAACCAAAGTAGAAATTAAACGAACTTGATCTTAAAAGGTCTGAAATCCTAAATGTAACAAACAAACACCCAATTGGCAACGGCGCCAATTTGAAATAGCTAGTTTTTGCGTTTTTGCTATCTGTCAAATGCCTTAATGCATTTTCATGTCATTGTAATACAGAAAGGTGTCAATCCAAATGGGTGCGATATTAACCAAGAAGGATGCAATCAAACAGTCTAAGTCAAGCCAAACAAGCAGTGAGAAGGTAAAACTATCAACCTAGCAAAAGGAAATCAAAAGCAATAACACCCTAGACAACTAATCCCTTAGGCTAGTTCCAGACCCAATCCCTTGGCGAAATCTACCCTAGCAGGCATTAAGATTCAGTTCAATATTGTCAATAAACACCCTAGACAACTAATCCCTTAGGCTAGGTATGCAAATCTCTAACATCAGTTCAGTCAAGCATTTTATCAAACACCTTCTGGGCGGAAAAACACCTAAGTTCTAATCTCAATTGATCAGAGAGAAATTAGCATTAAGAACACTGATTTAGAAGGGAAATCAAACAATCTACTCTTAAACCACCTAGAAGATTAAGATTCCACACCTAATCTAACCCATCCTTAAGAACCCTAATGACTACTCAGAAACCATGAAGAACAGCATAATCACAAACCCAGAAATCAAAATAAATTGCATAAGTAGAAAGATAAAGAAGAGAAGAGATAGAATAGAAAGATTCAAACACAAATACTTAGTAGAATCAAAGATACAGGATCCAGAAAGCAAGAATAGATGAAGAACACTTAAGAAAACCTAATTTCTGCCTAAAAACGAGTTCTCTCTCTTAAACATCTTAGAGAGTATTTATACTAAGTCTTAAAAACCCTAAAACGCCATGGGCAAAATGGTAAAAATACGCAGGATAAGGTCCAGCTCGACCATGGGTGGTCGAGCTGTGTGGTTGAGCTGGCTAAATTCAAGATTGCATTTTTATTCTTCAGCTCGAGGTGCTGGCTCGACCATGTGTGGTCGAGCTAGGTCCAAAAACTTCAAGACGGCTTTTTTTCCTTGGACCCGATCATGTGCTCGATCAAAGGAGGTCGAGCTGGGCTTTAGAAACTTCAAGATTGCATCTTTATGCCTAGCTCGATTATGGACTCGATCAGGCTTGATAGAGTCAGTCTCAAGGTGCAGTTTTTGGTGCAGAATGCACTGGCTCGACCTGCTTGCTCGAGCTGGGTGCTAGAGTCAGTCTCCTTCGAGTTTCTGGTCGAGTTAAGCTCTCCTTTTTCTTCATTTGACTTCAACATCTCTAATATCCCTTGAATGCACCTGAAACAAGTCCAAAATGCAAAATGCATGCAATCCTAATGCAAAACACTCTAAGTGTGCAAAACTAGAGATAAATGCTAAGAACAAGCTATTAAACAAGGCTAAATGAATGAATAATGCAAGCTAAAACCATATAAAATGCAGACATATCATACTAGTCAACTCCATCCCGGAGAACATTATTTTCAAGGACGCATGGAAACAATATCCTTTGAGAGACTTATTCAAGGGCACCGATGAGACGATTCAAGATATAGAACAACGTTTTCGAGGAACTCGTTTCTCAAGGAATTCTCAGTTAATCCGACCACACCAACCAACGAAGGCATATGACACGACTTGGTTCTTTAGACGAGTAAACAAGGAGAAGTTAGGCCAATTCATATGACTTGTCAAATCACTTCCGGTAAACATCACCTTCAGGCAAGCTCTTCTCAAGTACAACCTTGATCTCTACTTCATGGACACCAAGGAAACCGTAGAAGACATATGCAACCGTTACATGGAGACACGACTTAAAGGAGCAGTCATCACTCTCCCTAAGCGAGAAGATTCCGAACTTTACAAGGTATGTTGCTCTATACTAGGTCGTGAATTTGGTGATACTCTATGTGATTCTGGTGCCACCATAAAAGTGATGTCCATAGAGAGAGCAAAGGAATTAGGACTCAACGATCTAAAGAGGTCAAACATTTGCATCATGCTTAGCAAATGCTGAGGTAATGAAATCATACGGAATAGCCGAAGACGTGATAGTGTGGATTGGGAACTGTTGTATCCCCGCCGATTTCCATGTGATTGACATGAAGAAAGATGATAACACTCCCCTCATCCTTGGTGGACTATTTCTTACAACAGTTGGAGCAGTCATCGATTGGACGAAAAAGAGAATCTCGTTCACATATGTGAACCGAGACGTGTTCTACAAAGCCATACCGGCTGGTCAAACACCACCGCCATCTCTATCTATCACCAATTCCGTAAGCCCGTCGAGAAAACGACGTTAAATAACATTCTATCTTTGTACATACATTTTTTAATTCTAATTATAATTTTCATTTTTAATGTTCTAGTTTTCATTTGAATTTTTTTTTCTTTTTAACATATAAAAAAATGTTTTAAGTATTTAATTTTAAATTTACATTTATTTTATTTTCACCATTTATTTTGTAATTTTTAGTATTTACTATTTTTCAGTATTATTTTTTGTATTTTTTTCGTTTTTGTGTTTTCTTTTTTTTTTTGTATTTTTAATTTTTCAGGTGATAATTCACCATAAAAAAAACAAGGACTTAAAACCGTGAGAGCTGCCAACCCACACAACCGATAAGAGAATTACGGTAAAATTCTCTTCCTTTTACCCCCTTTACAGTTTCCGTCACAACGTAACGTTGTGATTTAAGTGTGGGGGGGGAGGAGGAGTCTTGCGATCTATGGAGGTAATTATTTTTCTTTGACATCTTTTGATGGAAGTTTTACCATAAGTTTTTCGCATTTTGAGAGATTGTTACACTCTTTTCCTCGTTCATAGGTTCAATAATATGTGAAAGGGTTTTTAATGAGGTAGCGATAGAAATTGTTAATTGTGTTATTTGTGTTTATCTTTGGATGCCTTCTTGGATATTGTACGATATTTACTAGGAAATTTGGAAAATCCATGAGTGGATCAACAAACCTCAAAAGGATCATTCTTCCGAAGACTTAGATGAATCGGAGTTGACTTCTCACCTTAATGAATTTAATTATTCTCGATTTGGGACTTGAGATACATCAGACATGATACCTTTATGAGGCTCTACAAGGCTCGTCTAAGTAAGTACGATTCCCCTCTTCTTTCCCTTCGATTAGATAAGAAAAGAAAAAGAAAAGAAAGAGAAGAGAAAAGAAAGAAAAGGATATAGAAACAAACCGGGCATTGGAAGCAACCACTTTCAATGTTCGCATCTCAAGAAAACTTTTCCTAGAAAAAAGCTTAAGAGGGTACGATCGATAAAAAAAAAAATAATACCCTAGAGAAGTAGGGAGAAATCGATCGACCTTGAAGTGAGAGAAGAAAGAGGAAAGGAATTATACCAAGACGGTCTTGACCTTACAGAAATCTGAAAGAGTAAGTGTTCGTGTCCTTTGAACGATAGTCCCAAGTTGAGAACCCATGCTTTGAATAAAAAGAGAAGTCAACAATGAGGAGTCTAGGATCAAAGGAGGAGCGGTTCAAACTAAGGTGAGTTGCTATGCTTATGGCGAAGTACATAAGTACGGTAGAGATCATTCCACTTCCACAAAGTCGAAAAACATTAAGCACAACAATGTCACAAGGTACAAGTTCACTCTCCTTATCTTTACTGTTTTTAGCATTTCTTCACCATGCTTAGCTTTTGTTTGCTTGAGGAGAAGCAAAAAAAGTGTGGGGAAGTTGATAACATCGTATTTTACATGCTTTCTTGGATACATTTAGCTTAGTTTTATATGTTTCTAACTTGCTTTTAGGATAGTTTTAGTGCATTTGCATTTGTTTATGTGTTTATAGGTACTTGGAGGAAATCATACACTTTTAGAATATTTTGGGACCCTTAGAAGCCATAGGGATACTGAAGCTACTTGCTTAGGCCAAGAACATCATGGAGATCATCTCAAGAACCACACAAAAGAAGCAGCGGCCCATCCCGAGCATGCCATCGACAGGCAGCATCGTCCAGACACAGTCGATGCTCCGCCTTAGACCCGAAATTGAAGCCGAAGTCAAAGACCATCGACGCAAGCATCGACCAGGAGTGGTCGATGCCCATCCTGCAAAAGCCCATCGACCACAAATATCGACCCAGGGCCGTCGATGCTGAGTCACTGTGCAGAAAAAGGAAACTTCTGTTAATGTGAACTTGCAAGCTATGAAAGCTTAGGATCTCGAGTTATGACCTTCCAAAGACTTCTAAGGACGCCCTAGACTCCCCCAAGCCACCTAAACTCTATATAAACTCATGTATTCTCACTAGACACAAGCTTACACTCTCTAGCCACTTTTTGTCTCACTTTCAATAAAAAGTTCTTCTTTTATGTTTACTTCTTTCTTATGCTTCTGTTTATGTTTATGCTTTGATTTTGATTTCTGATCTTGTTCTTTAGTTTCTTATTTACTATTTTATTAACCTATTCCTTGTCTTTGCCGTAACCTTCGGAAAGACAAGAGAGCAGATCCTTTAGACCACTAGGGTGCAATTTAATTTGAGTAATTTAATTTATGCAATTTAATTTCAGTATTTAATTTATGCAATTTAATTTATGTTATTTAATTTATATATTTTTTTAAATTTTAAGTCTTTTATTTTATTTATTTTAATCGCATCATATCGTTTAGGGTACAACCCCCTATTTTATTATTCCGCCTAGATTAGATTTGCATTTGTATTCTCTGTGTAGTTATTCTATTCTTTTTGTGGATCGATCCTGTACGTACTACAATTGCATGACTGTGCACTTGCGGTTCTATGAATTAAACTCTAGAGACTACTCTTTAGTAGCGGTCGGGTGAAACCTGTGAGGGAAATAACAGGCGGTGAAACCACACGGTTCCTTTTCCGACGATCAATCTTGGTGAATCAGCAGTGGAGGTGAGCATTGCCAAACTCTGTTGGAGTGTTTGCTGCTCTCTTCTTTTCAGACCATACCCCGACTTGTATTTGTTTTGGTAACCCAAAGGAGAAGGTTAGAAGGCCTTTTCATTACTTAGCGTTTATGGCGATGCATCCAGAATTCCTACCAACAGTTAAAAAAGGGTGGGAAGACATGGTGGAGTATGGAACATATATGTATAAGTTTGTGAAAAAATTGAAAGGAATGAAGCGTGTTTTCAGGAATTTCAACAAGGATA
Organism: Boechera divaricarpa; assembly: GCA_026770425.1. Lineage (NCBI taxonomy): Eukaryota > Viridiplantae > Streptophyta > Magnoliopsida > Brassicales > Brassicaceae > Boechera > Boechera divaricarpa. The sequence goes on along the minus strand of CM049188.1, from coordinate 11,195,208 downwards.
ACTACTCCAATATAGAAAAAGGGTTCAAGTGGCGGAGGCAAATCTGAAGGACTGTCAAGATGAAATGTTGCAAAACATATCCCCAGGGCTAGTGGAAAGAGAAAAAAAATTGTACCTCGACTGGTTTGAACTGGCTGATGCATAAGAGAGGTTCTTAGCTCAGAGAGCTCGAGTTGAATGGCTGAAACATGGGGATGGGAACTCTGCTTATTTCCATAAGGTGATTGAAGGGAGAAGAGATATCAATCAAATACACTATCTTATAGACAGCGAAGGGCTGAGAATAGAGGACGCTCAAGGAATCAAGCAGGAGTGTGTGGGGTTCTACAAGGACCTTCTTGGAAATCAGAATCTGAAATTTACTAAGGAAAAGAGGATCGCAACTGAGAATCTACTTCAGTTTAGGTGTTCTAAGGCTGACAAATTGAGCTTGGTTAAACCATTCACGAGTGAAGAAATAACAAAAGAGTACTTCATCCTTCCATATTCCAAATCCCCAGGGCCTGACGGGTATTCAGCCGAATTCTACAAGGATTGATGGAATATAGGTGGCAATGAGGCGATAGCAGTAGTCCAAGAGTTCTTTAAGTCTGGGAGACTCTTAAAGCAAATTAACGCAATGGCCATAGCTTTGATTCCGAAGCGACATGGAGCAGACAATATCACTGATTTCAGGCCAATTTCCCTTTGTAATGTCCTTTACAAAGTGATCTCTAGATTGCTTGCTAAGGCTGCAGGACTTGTTACCTCAAATGGTCTGAAACAACCAATCAGCTTTCATCAATAGTAAGTTGCTTGTTGAGAAGGTGCTCTTGACTACAAAATTAGTTCAAGGGTCAGAAAGCGAGCGGTACAGATTGATCTTAAGAAGGCTTTTGATTTAGTTCATTAGACATTCATACTCACGGCCATGAAGGTAATGCAATTCCCAACTATCTATGTGAATTGGATAAAAGACTGTCTTACTACAGCTTCATATTCTATCAAAGTGAATGGTGAGTTGTGTGGACACTTCATTGGAGAGAAAGGGTTAAGAAAGGGTGATGCTTTATCACCAGCTCTTTTTGTCATTGCAATGGAGGTCTTTGGAACTTTGATCAGAAACCAGTTTGAAAGAGGAGAAATGGGACTACATCCTCAGGCCACAGATCCTTTGGTGACTCACCTAACCTTTGCTGACGATATAATCATCTGCTTTGATGGGACAAATAAGTCTTTGAAAGAGATTATCAAGGCGCTGCAAGAGTTTCAAGTCTTATCAGGACTCCAAATAAAGGTAAATAAATCAGCATTACATACTGTCGGAACAACAAGGAGAGAAAAGGCTGAACTGGATCTCCAAGGTTTGAAACAAGGGACCTTTCCTTTCCGGTATCTTGGTCTTTCTCTAATGAACAGAAAATTGAGAATAGCGGAGTATTTGCCCTTGATTGATGCCATACAGAAACGATTCTCTAGCTGGCAAGTGAAGCACCTAAGCTTTGCAGGCATACTTCAGTTGCTAAAATCTGTTATCTTTAGCACGTTCAACTTCTGAAGTTCATCTTTCTGTCTTCCAAAGGGCTGCATCAAAAAGATTGAGCAATTGTGTAAGAGGTTCCTTTGGTCAGGTCAAACTGAGGAGAAGTATGCCAATAAAGTTGCATGATCAAAAATCTGTTCTACAAAGGAAGAAGGTGGTCTGGGACTAAGGTGCCTTCAACGATGGAACAAAACTCTTCTCCTTAAACTGGTATGGAGAATTCATGCTTATAAGGATTCGACTAGGTTAGTTGAGTCAAAAATCACTATCTGCGAAATCAGTGGTTTTGGACTGCTCAGGCTAAACAACAAGATTCCTGGATATGGAAGTCTCTCCTGAATCTGAGACCATTAGTAAGGAAACTATTAAGAAGCAGAGTGGAGAGTGGAAAACAGACAAGTTTCTGGTACGATAAGTGGATAAAAGACATGGTTCTGATTGAGCTAGGTGGATGAGCAGTGTTCAGCGCACAAGCATCCCAATCCTTGCCTCTATTTCTGATGCTGCAAAGTTGGGAGTCTGGTCTAGGGCTCACAGAAAAGTAAGGAATCCTGACACTAAAAAGCTTTGGGATCTGGTCTTGAGTTGTCCACCACTAGTTGAGCATAGAGGGGATGATGTTTGGTCTTGGTCTTTGGAAGATAAGGGTAGGAAGGACTTCTCCACAGTTAATACTTGGTTAGCTCTTCAGGAAGAGAAGCAGACTCAGCTTTAGCACCATGCCTTATGGTATAAAGGTTACGTTCCCAAAATCTCTTTTGTTTTTTGGCTTGCAACGCTTGACAGACTGCCCGTTATGGAGAACTTGTACAATTGGGGTATTGTGGAATCGCCTTTCTTTGTAACCAGGATTTAGAAAGCATGAACCATGTTTTGTTGCATTGTGAGCTTTCTGAACAGATTTGGCACTCAGTCATGAAGAGATTAGGAGCACTAGCGTGCATCTTTCACAATTGGGAGGCGCTTCTCAGCTGGCTACTTTCAGGTTCACCGCATGTTTCTATTACCCTTAAGAGAATGGTAACACAAACAACAATATACCTCCTCTGGAAAGAGAGGAATTCGAGACTTCACAACAAGATATCGCTTCCGCCAGCCACTATTTTCAAAAGGATAGATCGCACAGCAAGAGACACAATCTTGGCTAGGAGAAATAGAAAGGCTTTCTCCGGACTTCTTCAGCAGTGGTTCCGGTGGAAATAATTCACTAAAAGAGATTTCATAATTTCAGCATCCTATTTTCTTTGGCTTTTTAAATCTTTTTTTGGCCTAAGCAAATACTTCGAAACATTTCTAATGTTACATTCCTATTTAACTAATAGATTTACAATTTATTAAAAAAAAAATTTAGGAGCAATGTTATTCATATCACTCGTTTTCGTATTTTCCTACAAATATTGTTTCAGCTACCCCTTGATCTTTGATTTTTTCCTTTTTGTCAACAACTTATAAAATTCAATTTAAGGGGCTCACAAATCCGAACAGGGAAAGCAAAGTTTACATAAGTGACTACAATTTTCTGTATTCTGACACTATAAGCTAAAATATCAGTTTTCAAATTTAAAAAAACGAGAAATAAAAAAATAAGAAAAAAATAATTTCACTCATTTCCCGTAACAACGAGTCTTTACAAAAATTACAACAACTAAATTTTGTATCCTAAATTAAACTAATTGAGACATTAGTTCAGAAAAAATGCAGATTAGTTTTTCTTAGGGATGTGCATAAAAGGAGTCACAATGATCAAACCGAACCAAAATTCATCATCCAAACCTGAAACAAAATTTTAAAACTAATCGAAACAGTATAAAAATTTTATACCGAATATTTGTGAAAATACCGAATAAACTGGTATACATTTAATACAAAATATTTATATTTTAATAAATAAAATACATTTAAATATACGTGAATATATGGTACTATTATTTATTTTTAGTTTATCATATATTTATCCAAGTATAATTTGAACCAAATCAAACCTGAATTCGAACCAACCCAACCTGAATGTAATCCGAACCAAAATTTATAAACCAAACCTAATCAAAAAAGTTTTGATTCTTGTTCAGACCTATTTTTCGCAAACTTCCCCAAAACGTTTGAAACGAAAAGCTAGATGTCCAGCTCTTGTTGATATGATGGTAAATAAGTTGAGCTTATAATGATTGATGATTAACATACAATGCGTGAATCTGATAGGCAATCAATTCAATGTTAATTTTTTAAAAAATAGATGAAGAATCGTTCCGTTCACAACTTGATAATTATTCGCTTGGAGACAAAACTATTCACTTGAATTATTCGCTTATGGTTCTAGTTTCCAAGTAAAAAAAAAATACAATTTTATATAATTTGACAACTCTAAAATAAATAATTTTCAAGTAGAAAATCGTTTTCCAATTATATTATTCGTGTCATTCATGCTCATATTTATCATTGATTCAGTTTAATACAATACTATATATATATATATATACTTGTAGTCAAATTTATAATTAAGATAGATGATAAGTTTATTCAAACCTCATATTAAATTTTAGTCAACCTTAACAAATATAGAATATTCATTTATGGTAATAATGAAATAAAAGAGTTGTTGAAATTTGAGATTTTGCTCAAGAAAAAATAACATATAAATAGAGCTTTTCATGAAGATCTAGAAACTATTAAAAATCTATCTTTCTCAAAAGAATTAATAGTCAAAATAGTACAATGGATATCACAAAAACATTTTGTGACAATTTTTCTTGTAATAATATTGACAATGAAGTTTTCTAACAACAACATTCTAGTAAAGTCTGGTTTGTTGACAAAGGTACAACCTGTATTATCATAACATGGTTTTACAAAATACAAAATAATAAGAGATATTTATAAGAAATGCTACATGGACAAGACAGATTTATAACAAATGCCACATTTACATAACATTGTAGAAAATGCCCCACACATCACTGTGCACGTGGCTGAATTGACCGAATTACCCTCTCCCTATAAGCGCTTCTGTTTTGTTATTTTGTGAATGAATTTCTTCGGCTTCTTCAATAAGCTGATGGGACGGGCAACACTGTGATCATTAGGCGGGATAATCCCATGGACGATAGCGAAGATAATTTTTCAAAAATTAGGTTTACGTCATCCACTTATTTTTTCATGTGTTTGGAAACTCAGTTTCCTACCCTGTGAACAATTCAAAATTTTTTTACCGTTTCTGGCTGGAGAAATCGTGTTGGGGCAGCAGGCGTCGACATCAATATCAATTTCCACTTAGCTCTGAAGGTATGAATCTTACTAACATTTGATATCTCAGACGGAATACTGAAATCTATGTTCCCATGCTTCACTTTTTCTGCTTCTTCCTTCTATTCATAATGTGATTTTCTGCGGTTCAGGGTTTTCATGGATGAATCGGTTCTGGTGATTGTTGGGGATTGGATTTGTGGTCCTGATAGTCAATGAAAATTTATTTCTAGTAAGAATCACATGGCGCGTTGCGTTCCGTTGAGTAGTGAGTTGGGGTTACATGAATTTATCACACAAATCAAAAAACTTTTCGGTGCTGATCAGAGGGAATCATCAATGGCGCTTAGTTTTTGGGCTCCCAAGAAGCAATTGCCTTCACGCAAGCTAAAATGCCACCGATTGTTGTGGCGTCAGATAGTGATTTTTCAAGTTTTCAAGAAGAAGAGGCTGCGTTGTGAAGGCTTGCACATATATGCATCTTTCTGGAAGCAAGACATTGGGCTCTTCAACGAAAGTGATTTTCAGCCATTAACCTGCCCCAAGATAGGGGCAATGTAGCTGAACTTTGTGGTGTTGACGATGCAACTATAGACGATGAAGTCCTTATTGCTTTTGTGGAGAAGATTGAAGCGGCTTATAGGCAAAATGTTGTCCACCCCGTGGATAAACCGTCAGCCGGCTCGGGAACGATGGACCTAAAGAGGAAAAGTCATATTCGTGGAACTAAAACACCCATCACAGTTGACAGGATTGTTAAGTGGGACAAGCAAACAATGTGTGATACTGCAGCCACATTAGATGGAAATTTAGTTGCTTCCCCACCTGTTGCTGCAGAGGATGACGGTGACTATGCTTTTGGTGCGTTGTCAGAATTAATTGTTAGGAAATACCCTTCAACCCCGGAGACCTGCAACCAATCTGAGTTAAATGTTGGTGAGCTCAGCCTAGACCGGTTGCCAACGATCCGGTTAGGTGATAAAACTAGCTGGGAAGTAGGGGAGACATCTGGTGAGCTGACTAGGAAGGTTCCCTTACATGAAGTGGAACAAATTGGATTTCGTCTTGCCATAGAGGAAGATGAAAATCCAGAGGAGGATTGGTGTCAAAATCTCGGCTGTCTTTTAGAGAATACTTCTTTTGAAGCTGACTGATCGTCAGGAAAGGAACTGTGTGGTTTTCACCACCTGTTATTTTCCTCATAGGTTTCACCCGAGCGCTACTAAAGAGTATTCTCGAGATTTTACCCATACGACCGCAAGTGCACAATCATGCAATTGTAGTACGTACGAGATCGATCCACAGATAAAATAGAATAACTTCACAGAAAATGCAAACACAAATCTAATATAGGCGGAATAATAAAATTGGGGATTGTGCCCTAACCTATATGGTGCAATAAAATAAATTACTTAAATTAAATAACATAAATTAAATTACGTAATTTAAATTACATAAATAAAAAACTTGAAATAAATAACATAATTAAATTGCATAAAAATAAAGTTATAAAATTAAATTGCATAAATTAAATTACTGAAAATAAAGTGCATAAAATAAATTGCAGAAAATAAATTGCAGAAAATAAAAGTGCGACAAAGTAAATTGCAGAAATGTAAATTGCATAAATTAAAAGTGCAAAAAATAAATAACAGAAATTAAATTGCAGATATATAAATAACATGAATAACATAAATAAAATAATATAAATAAAATACTAAATAAATTATTTATAGTTAATTGGGTGATAGTCGATTTATCAGGGATTGCAGATTATAGGATTCATGTTCTACCCTTTTAGTTTACGTTGTCAATATAGAGATATTCGAAGTAGGCTAGTCTATTCTCGTAGTATGCTAGACACTGTGTCAGACCCACTCTCGTGGCGGCCTTCACACATTACACGCATCCCATCATCGATTACTCTTATGTGTGAGAGACACATCGATCGGCGTTATCACACTACCAACTCATTAACCAAGTGTTTAGCTTGCGTTAGAGTGTGTCTAAGACGAAGAGTGAATGACATATCTAATTCTAGAATACAATCCCACTCTCGTGGTGATGTATTCCTGAGATAATAATCTAACTTTGGCCACAATTAGATTAGCTTTAAGATACTCTATCAAACAATAAACTCGATACTAACTAATACTCTATAATATGCAAGTCTGAAGTTTTAACCCACTCTCGTGGTGCTAAGGACTTCTATTTGTATAACCGCATCTATTGATTTGGTTATAACCTTAAGCACATCCCATAGGACATGACTTAGCATTAAGAGTGCATATTAGAGTAGCTAGATCGATTAAGAACAATCGCACATACTGAATCTTAAATCTTCAATCCCATCATCGACCACCACCCTAGTGGTCTAAAGGATCTGCTCTCTTGTCTTTACGAGGGTGACAGCAAAGACAAGGAATAGGTCCATAAAACAGTAAATAAAAAACTAAAGAACAAGATCAGAAATCAAAATCAAAGCATAAACATAAACAGAAGCATAAGAAAGAAGTAAACCTAAAAGAAGAACTCTTTATTGAAAGTGAGACAAAAAATGGTTAGAGAGTCGAAGCGGTGGCTTGGGAGAGTCTAGGGCGTCCTTACAAGTCTATGGAAGGTCATAAATCGAGATACTAAGCTTCCATAACTTACAAGTTCGTATTAACCGAAATTTCATTTTCTGTACAATGACTCAGCATCGACGGCCCTGGGTCGATGCTTGTGGTCGATAGACTTTTGCAGGATGGGCATCGACCACTCCTGGTCGATGCTTGTGTCGATGGTCTTTGACTTCGGCTTCAAGTTCGGATCTAAGGCAGAGCATAAACCGTGTGTGGTCGATGCTGCATGTCGAAAGCATGCTCAAGATGGGCATCGACCACTCCTGGTCGATGCTAGGGCCGCTGCTTCCTTTGTGAGGCTCTTTAGATGATTCTCCATGGTGTTCTTGGCCTAAACAAGTAGATTCAAAATTCCTATGGCTTCTAAGGGTCCCAAAAAGCTCTGAAAGTGTATGATTTCTTCCAAGTACCTATAAACACATAAACAAATACAAATGCACTAAAACTATCATAAATACAAGTTAGAAACATATAAAATTAAGCTAAATGTATGCAAGAAAACATGTAAAATACGATGCTATCAACTCCCCCACACTTACCTTTTTGGTTGTCCTTAAGCAAACAAAAGCTAAGCATGGTGAATAAATGCTAAAAACAGTAAAGATAAAAAGACTGAACTTGTACCTTATGATATTGTTGTGCTTAATGCTTTTCGACCTTGTGGAAGTGGAATGATCTCTACCGTACTTATGTACTTCGCCATAAGCATATCAACTTACCTTAGTTTGAACCGCTCCTCCTTTGATCCTAGACTCCTCATTGTTAACTCCTCTTTTTATTCTAAGCATGGGTTCTCAACTTGGGAATATCGATCAAAGGACACGAACACTTACTCTTTCGGATTTTTGTAAGCTCAAGACCATCTTGGTAATAATTCTTTTCCTCTTCCTTTTCTCACTTCAAGGTCGATCGATTTCTCTCTACTTTTCTAGGGTATCATTTTTTTTATCGATCGCCTTTTCTCTTAAGCTCTTTTCTAGGACAAGTTTTCTTGAGACGCGAACATTGAAAGTGGTTGCTTCCAATGTCCGGTTCGCTTCTATATCATTTTCTTTCTTTTCTCTTCTCTTTCTTTTCTTTTTCTTTTCTTATCTAATCGAAGAGAAGAAAGAGAGGAATCGTACTTACTTAGACGAGCCTTGTAGGGTCTCATAGACGTATCATGTCCAATGTATCTCAAGCCCCAAATCGAGAATAATTAAATTCATTAAGGGGAGAAATCAACTCCGATTCGTCTAAGTCTCCGGAAGAATGATCTTTTTGAGGTTTGTTGATTCACTCATGGATTTTCCAAATTTTCTAGTAAAGATCGTACAATATCCAGCATAGCATCCAAACATAAACACAAATAACATAATTAACAATTTCTATCGCTACCTTATTAAAAACCTTTTCACATGTTATTGAACCTATGAACGAGGAAAAGAGTGTTACAATCTCTCAAAATACGAAAAAATTATGGTAAAACTTCCATCAAAAGATGTCAAGGAAAAACAATTATCTCCATAGATCGCAAGACTCCCCCCCCCCACTTAAATCACAACGTCCCGTTGTGACGAAAACTGTGAAGGGGATAAAAGGAAATTTTACCGTAATTCTCTTATTGGGTGTGTGGGTTGGCAGCTCCCACGGTTTCAAGTCCTTGTTTTATTTTATTTTTATGGTGAATTATCACCTGAAAAATTAAAAATACAAAAAAAAAACACAAAAACGAAAAAAATACAAAAAACTAATACTAAAAAATAGTAAATACTAAAAATTATAAATAAATGATTGAACATAAAATAAATGTAAATTTAAAATTAAATACTTAAAACGTTTCTTTTTTTTTTATTAAAAAAAGAAAAGAAAATTCATATGAAAATTAGAACATTAAAAATGAAAATTATAATTAAAATTGAAAATGTATGTACAAAGATAGAATGTTATTTAACGTTGTTTTATCGACGGGCTTACGGAATGGATGATAGATGGAGATAGCGGTGGCATTTGATCAGCCGGTGTGGCTTTGTAGAATCCGTCTCGGTTCACATATGTGAACGAGATTCTCTTCTTCGTCCAATCGATGACTGCTCCCACTGTTATATGAAATGGTCCACCAAGGATGAGTGGAGTGTTATCATCTGCCCTCATGTCGATCACATGGAAATCGGCGGAGATACGACGGTTCCCAATCCACATTATCTCATCTTTGGCTACTCTGTATGATTTCATTACCTCGGCATTTGCTAAGCCGATGCAAACGTTTGACTTCTTTCGATCGTTGAGTCCTAATGCCTTCGCTCTCTCCATGGACATCACGTTTATGGTGGCACCGGAATCACATAGAGCATCACCAAATTCATGACCTAGTATGGAGCAACTCACCTTGTAAATCCAGAATCTTCTTGCTTGGGGAGAGTGATGACTGCTTCCTTAAGTCGTGTCTCCATGTAAAGTGTGCATATGTCCTCTATCGTTTCCTTAGTATACGTGAAGTAGAGATCGAGGTTGTACTTGAGAAGAGCTTGCCTGAAGGTGATGTTCACCAAGAGTAATTTGACAAGACGTTTGAATAGGCGTAACTTCTACTCGCTAACTTGTATAAAGAACCAAGTCGTGTCATATGCCTTCGTTGGTTAGTGTGGTCAGCCTAACTGAGAATTCTTTGAGAAACGAGTTCTCGGAAACGTTGTTTTATGTCTTGAATCGTCTCATCGGTGCCCTTGAATAAGTCTCTCAAAGGATATTGTTTTCATGCGTTCTTGAAAGTAATGTTTTCCGGGATGGAGTTGACTAGTACTTGGAATCTCCTTTTGTTTACAGGGTCTATGAATCATTTCTTCATGTGGTCTGCCGGTCGATCGCAATCTTCTGCAATGTCATCGCTGGTCAGAGGCATGGCATCGACCTGGTGGGGGCGATGCTTAGGGTCGGTGTGAACTTCTCAAGAGACCGTCGATAGTGTGGGGTCGATGTGGGTCGGCGGTTGCTTCTGAGAAGCCATCGACCTCTCCTGGTCGATGGTGTTGTCCGACTGGTCTGTGCATTGAGTTGGCATCAACGGAGTGTGGTCGATGTGGTTGCCCGACGGGCCTCCATTCCAGACGAGCATCGACCCTAGCCGGTCGATGTTGTTCTCTGCATCTGAGACCATCGACCGCACACGGTTGATGGTACCGGTCGATGCTCTCTATGGTGGCTCTGTTGGAACCATTTCTTCCCTCCGTCTTGCTGCTCCTTATCGTGATGGCGTTGACATACTCTTTAAGGTTCATCTCAGGCTTTCCAGAGAGCATTCCTTGGGGTCTTTGAGCCGAAGATGTGACTTGAGCGGTTTGTTCTCCATCAGTTGTTCTTGCCATGTCCCCTGCTGAGGAGATGTTAATGGATGATTCCCTCCAGAGGGATCATATTCCCTAAGATATTAATACACCCCTGGATGATGAGGTACTCACATTAGCGGCTGCGATGATAGACGATGACGATCCATTGCTGAATGATTCTCTTCCAGAATCTGATAATTTGATAGGCCCTGCCCCTGAGGAGAGAAATATGGATTTGAAAATGGCTAAGGATGCCATATACGTGGGGAGGATTTTTGCTAAAAAGAAACAATTGCACAATGTATTATCTGTCTACGCGATTAGAAGGCTGGTTTCTTTCAGGTTTACGAAGTCAGATCCGACAAGGGTTATTGCTAATTGTGTAGATAGTAAGTGTAGTTGGAGGATCTATGCAGTTGCGCATAAGGAATCTGAAAATTTTAAGATTTGGACTGTTACCTTAAAACACTCCTGCGATGTTGCATCTAGGTCTTGTTACAGGGAAAAGGCAACGTCTAAAGTCTTGGCGGAGATGATTCAGTCCAAATTCGCCAATGGTAAGAAAGACCCACGTGGTTGTGAATTACCGGACATGGTCCTATCTGAATTGAAAGTAACAATTTCATACATGAAAGCTTGGTATGCGAAATGGTAAACAGTCTTGACAAAAAAGGTAACCCGCAATTTAAGTTTTTGTTTTTTGTTATGGGTGCTTCAATAGCGGGTTATGCTTATTTGCGTAAGGTAGTGGTCATTGACCGTACACAAATAAAGGACAAATATAAATAGTTCTTTGTGGCAGCTAGCGGGTAAGATGACAACATGCAAATATTTTCGTTAGCGTTTGGAGTTGTAGATTGGGAAAATGTTGCTAGCAGGGCTTGGTTTTTCAGAAATCTCCAAAAATTTGTCCCGGATGACAAAGACCTATTATTTGTCTCTGATAGGCATGCTGTCGATTATGCTGGTCTTCAGACTGTTTACCTGCTCGCTCAACACGGTGCATGCACTGTCCATCTCGTCCGTAATGTTAACCACCGCTTCAAGAGTGAAGGACTAGCAGCGGTGGTGTCAAAAGCAGCCAGATCTTACACAGTTGGTGACTTTCGGTAGCCCCTCATGCACTAAATACCTTCTAAACATAGGTTTGCCCCATTGGACTTAGTTACATTGCCCTTTTATGCCATATAATATTATGAGTAATAATATTTCCGAATCTTTAAATTCGGCGATGCGTAAGGCAGTGGACTACCCAATTGTGTCGATGTTAGAATTCCTTAGGGCAATGTTATTGCGTTGGTTTTATAGTCAGAGGGAGAAGGCAAAGCGCGCAAGGACTAGATGCGCCCGTGAGATTGAGAAGTTGTTGATAGAGAACCTTAGCGAAACGATTGATTGTGCCGTGTTAGCTACAAATGAGTGGATTTATCAAGTAAATGATGCTTTGGGTTGTGTTTTTACAGTGGATTTAGAGAGAAACACTTGCACATGCAGTGGTTTTGATGCTTTACTCGTGCCCTGCCCACATGCACTTGCTGCTTCGAGTGTCAAAAAAGTGGATTTATATACTCTTGTTGGTAACTGTTAAGCAGTTATGCCTTGGAGGAAACTTTATGAGCAAGTTGTAATGACAGTGCCTAGAGCTAAGGACGACGTTATCCCTGAAACAGTCAGTGTTGTGGATGTTAATCCACCGGCCACCAAACGTCCCTCTGGTAGGCCGAGGAAAGTCAGGAACCCTTCTCGTGGAGAAGTTAGATTTTTAAGTTTTACACTTCTTCATTTTTATGCTGCTTGTCCTCCAAAGAGTTTTCGTGTCTTTTATGTTCCATGTCCTTTGCCGGGAAAAATTAATTGGTAGTTGATCTTCTTTTGGCAGGTTATCCAAAAAGGAGTTGTAAAGTGTGGCAGGTGTTTTAGTAGGGGTCATAATCGGAAAACCTGAAACACCCCGATATGATAGGCTAGGTAAAAATAAGCCTTTTGGGTTGAGGGGATGCTGGAATATTTTTGTCGTTGCGCCCCTGCTTTTTGTGTAGCTGCTTCTTATTTGCCATTTTGGTCTCAAATATACAGCGGTGTAGTCCTTTTCCATCTTTGTGATTTTTGAACAGCTAAAGGCATGATGTTGTTGGCTAGGTTTAGCTGGTCCCTTCTCATTTAGTGATTTCTGGTAAAATTAGGTGTTGGCATTTTGTATTTTGTTTTAATCAACAACCAGTTTCAGTTTAGGCATTTCGACATTTTATTACGTTAATGTTCTAATGTAAAAAAATATACTTTTTGTAAATGTTACTAACGCCTTTGTCAGAGCAAAATGCTTAACTAATTGTCTAACAGCCAGTCCTGACCACACATTACGTGGACAATCCTACTGTTGCCAAACATAAAGCAGACTAACAAGTCGTGGACAATCATCACTTAGCTTATTGCGGACCAACATATCGTGGACCAAAAACCACGTGGACATCAATCTAGTGGCCAAATTTGTCGTGGACATTGTTATAGTTTTTTTAGATGTCTTGTTCAACTAATAAAGGAAAAACGGTTCACTGCCACCCAGAAGCAAATATACCAGACGCAAACCACCCGAAAAAAATAGGTAGGTCCAATTGCACCTAAAACGAAACTTTTTAGTCTGTAACCACCCGCGTTGGTATGTATCCACCCAGCGTGTTTTAGGCATTCTGATCCTCAAATTGGAGCGTTTAAAAATCCGGTTTACTAAAACCGGACCGGTTTTATTTCTTCTTCTTACCAAATCAAAAACACAAAACCGAAGACAAAACCAAACTTAAAAAATCAATCATCCTCTTCGTTCGACGAAACCGAAGAACAAGATGTCTTACGTTCTCCGCCGGTTGCAGCCTACGCCCCCGTGTGCCACAAGTGAAACGGCAATGAAAGAATGGGCGCGTGGGAGTCACTTGTACGAGAGGATGGTTAAAAGGACGGAGGAGAGCAGGAAATGCGGCGGAGAGATCAAGGCGGTGCTTTGGTATCAAGGTAAAAATGACAAGTTGAGGCATTTTAATTTATGGGTTGTTTGTTTCCCTCTCCGATCTTTGCAAGATTTTGATTCATATAAAAGATTTCAATTCATAGTGTTCAATTTAATTTTTTCGATTACAGTAATTGGATTCTTAATCACCATGGCTAATAGCTCTTTCAACTTGGAACGCCCACTGGGTAAGTTTTCTTTCTCTTTCTTGAATCTTCATCAAATTATGAATAGAAACTAAGAATTTTTGGGTTTTGTTCGTGGATTTCAATTTTTGGATTTTAATCATTTTCGCTCCTTTCTATCTTTGCCGTCTGAATTTCGGTCTGGAATCTTCGGAAAGCTTTAAGCTTAGTAACCACAGGCGAAGGCAAGTTCTTGTTTCTCTGTTTGCTTCTACTCGATTTTTCTCAGTCACAACATCTTCTTTTTCTTCTCGGGTTTCTATTTACAGAAGCGTAGTATTCACCTGTCAGCGTCTTCATCGTCTTCGTAGCTTGTTTGATCTCAGATGAATTACATCAACAACAACGGTCTCTTGCTCGAATTCACCCGTAACTATAATTGAGTAATTGGATCTCAGATTGATTTTTTTAGTTTGGTTTAGTGTTTGGTTTTATGTTTGTAAATGGGTAAGAAAAAGAATTAAAATAGGTCTGGTTTTAATAAACCAAATTTTATAACGCTATTAAAACAAATCAGAACGTCCAAAATGCGCTGGGTGGATACAGACCAACACGGGTGGTTACAGACCAAAAACTTTTGTTTTAGGAGCAATTGGACCTACCTATTTTTTTCAGGTGGTTTGCGTCTGGTATGTTTGCTTCTGGGTGCCTGTGGACCGTTTCCTCCACTAATAAAAAATGATCAGCTTACATTGCTACATATCATATTGTCATTTCTAACATTGCCTTCTAACAACCGTTATATCTTACTTTGTTAATAATACATCATTGACATTAGCCCTGGGCTATCGGAAGAATCGGTTCGGGTCGGGTCGGCAAAATCGGTAATCGGGTTTTCAGATTTTGAATTTGGTAGCTGAATTAATCCGAGTAAAGAACTCGGTTCGGTCGGTTCAGTTGGGTCGGTTTACATGATTTTAATGTTAGCCGTTTAAAACCGAAACCTAAAATTAAACGGTTTAAATCGGCTTTTCGGTTTATCGATTAAACCAAAACCTGTTTTACATACTAAAAAAAAAAACCTGTTTACAACATAAAAAATCGAGATTAGGGTTTATTCATCTCCGCCGCCAGCTGAATCATCATCTTTTCCTCCGCCAGCTAAAAGAAGACAGCCCTCCTACTCCTCCGCCTCCTGAACAATTGCCTCCTCCAGCGTCTTCACCGCAAGCAGATCTGATTTTTTTCAAATCAATTGAGGGTTTGGAGAAATCGATTTTTAGTCAGTCGCCACCACCAGATCCTTCACTGCAACACTCATCTCTGCCTCCATTTTCGTCGGACACAAACTCCATTGAACCTACAAAACAGAAACACAAAGTAGAGAGATAGAGAGAGCACGATGACGGAAAAGAAGAAAAAGAAAGAAAGAGAGAGAGCAACGAACTTTAAAATTCCCCATAAAAAGAACTTAAGAAAATAAGAAGAGCGAGAGATATATACTTGAGAAGATTCATCTGAGGAATCGTTGAGGAGTCACCGGAGAAGAATCGCCTGAGAAATTGTTGAGTATCTCGCCGGAAAAGATGCGAAATAGGAGAAGAGGCAAAAATGAGAGAAGGGGATAAATTTTGGTGGCTGCGTGTTATTAGGGTTAGAGAAAGAAGAAGAATGGATGTCGGTTTAATCGGAAAATTGACACCGAATCGATTAAACCGTTGACCGATTGCCAAAATAATCAAAATCGATCGGGTTGGGCCTTCGGATGTGGTGGGCCTATCGGATTGTTCACTGGTTCGGATCGGGCTGGGCCGATCAGGTTAAATCGTAAGCCCATGGCTAATTGACATACATCCCTCGGGAAAATAGATCGTGAACATAGAATACATTTTTGTCCTCGACTGATATATCATGGATTTTACCCGTTTTTAGCCATGATATAAGTCGTTTTATCGAGTCTTTCTAGTGTTTTTTTCTATCATTTTAGAGTCTTTTCAGGTTTTAGCACGTTTGGGCCGAAATTGGAGATTTTGGAGACATTTGGAGCCTTTTTGGAGCAAAACGAAGAAAGTACCCGTTTTGAAGCTTTAGCATCGATCAACACCATCATGGTATCGATCGATACCGACGTAATCAACGCGCAGAAGAGATTTTCAAGGAAGCCCATAAGAAGCCCAATCATCCCCTTTATTTACATAAGAAACCCAGCTCGTATTTTAGACCTATTTAAGCAAACTTTTAGTCATTAGGTTAGAGGGGACGGGGAGATTTTTACTTTTCACTTTTATTCTTGAGCCACCATTGAGATTTGAGAGCTTTTGTGAGGGAGACGGATCCAAGACTTTGTTCATCATAGAGAAGATCCCGAACCCTTGTTTTTATTCCTTTGTTTAATTTCATGATTTATTCAGTTATGTTATTTGTTTCATCTATCATGTCTGAGTAGTCTCATTTTAGGTTTAGGGATTTCTCATATGGATTTCTCTGATTTATGATAATTGATTTGTTAGGGTTCAAAATCTGAATAGTTCTTCACCATAGGTTGTTCTCAAAGCTATTTCTAACCTGATCACTTAGAACATAGAACCTAGATTAATCGATTAGGCACGACAGTGCAATTGAGTAATTTGATAAAACCTAGGGTGAGCAATTGGATTATCTGCAAAGAGATTTGCTTTAATCGAATTGTGAACATATCAAACTTGTATTGATTGTTGGTTTACTGTGTAGGATTTGCAAAGAGATTTGGAATTTTAGACTTTAGACTTAGTTAGTTTTCGCAACGACAGTTGGTTAACTATACTTTCGTGTTTGAGTTCAAGAACGGCACTTAATTGAATTGAACCTTAATTGATTTATTTATTATCTATCATTGATTTCCTGAGAATTTCCCTGAGCCTAGTTTCCTTCTATACAAATAAACCTAAGTTTAATTCGATCATTTGTTTTCTCATCCATCATTTGTTTGCTTAGCACAATCTGCATCTTTCATCTATTGCGTGAGTTTTCTTGAGTTCTTGTGTTCGACCCCTAACTTTACTGCAGCAACTGCTTTAGTATCATTATAGGGTATTAATTTGAGCATATCAAATTTGGCGCCGTTGCCGGAGACTCTAAAAATTCACCATTAGAATTTTAGTTATCGATTTTTGTCTAAGTTCGTCGTCAGTATCGATCGATACTCCACTGGTATCGATCGACACTGAACGTCTGTTTTTAAATTTTGGTTACTTATCTTCTCGTTTTCTTTTGATTTTCAGGTGTATGCATCAGCATACCACCAGGTGAATGAAGAACACACCACTGATCAATTTCTCCAACTCAGAGCTAGCAGAGCTTGAACGCACGAGTCGAACAAGGAAAAGAACTACAGTTGAGATGGATCTTCCACAAGGTTTGGTGCATGATGAGGAAGGTGAACAACTACCTGCCGAGGGTGGACGCCAACTACCTCCTCCACAACAACCCCAAGCTGTTGCTGAACGGACACTTGGCGATTACAACCGACCGGATCAATTCTATGCCAATCGTGCAGCGATCCGTATTCCGACTTTCCAGAGGAATGACTTTGAGCTGAAGCCTGCTTACTTCGCTCTTGTTGGACAGCACCCTTTCACCGGTCTCTCTCATGAGCACCCTATGGATCACATCGAGAAATTCGAGGACTTGGTCACCAGTATGAAGTACAATGGAGTGCCACATGAATACCTCTTTTGTAAGCTCTTTCCATACTCTCTTGGTGGAGAAGCAGCTTACTGGCTGAAGCAATTACCTCCCGGATCTCTCACTACTTGGAACGAGACCAAAAATGCATTCCTGAACAATTTCTATGACGATGCGAGGTCGGAAGAGCTCAGGAACAAGCTCTCTCAATTTTCTCAAGGTCCAACAGAAGCACTCAAGGCTGCTTGGGTGCGATTCAGATCCTACCAGAGAGACTGTCTTCATCACGGTTTCAGTCAAGTTCAGCTGCTCGGGATCTTTTACAGAGGGATTGATTGGCGGTATCAGATGGCACTGGATTCTGTAAGCAACGGGAACTTCAACACTAGGATTCCAACCGATGCTGTGAAGCTGATTGAGAACTTGGCGTCTAGCAATAGCACCAAGAATGCTGATTTCGAGCAGAAGAGGCTCGCTAGTGTTGCTGACGGTTCGCAGATTGCTGAGGTTCAGGCGAAGCTAGACACAATGCACAACCTGCTAGTGGGGAAGACAAAGAAGGCTGTACATTTTGCTGAGGAAGTAGAGGAGATTAAAGATGAAGCAGAAGATGTTAACTACATTGGTGATTCTGGTTTTCAGGGTCAGCGATTTGGTTACAACAACAACCGAAGCTTCAACAACAATCTGCAAGGTGGTTACAAATCTGGTGGTAACCAATCTGGTTTTGGTGCCACACAATTTGCCCAAAAACCACTTCAGAGCAATGACTTTACTCGCCAATACGGTAATTCATCTTACCAACCGCATTCTCCGAGGTCTACAGAGAGTAAGACAGAGATCCTTTTGGAACAGATTCTGCAGGGACAACAAAGGATGACTGGAGAGTTTAATGGGAAGCTGGATAACTTGTATATCGACCTGAATGGCAAGATTGAGGCGTTGAATCTGTCGCAGAAGAAGCTCGAAACTCAGATTGCTCAGACCGCAGCTGCTGTGAAAAGACAAGAGGGGTTTCTACCAGGAAAGACTGAAGATCCAAGAGCCCACATCAATGCCATAAGTCTAAGAAGTGGTAAAGTGGTAGAATCAGGAGTTGAGCAAGCTCCAATAGCTGAAAATTCCGTCGATCTTGCTGGAAACGACGAGTGGGATGCTGAAAATCTCAGAGTATCGATCGACACTCCCCCAGTATCGATCGATACCGAGACGACACCCAAGGAAAACGCTGAACCTGTCAAGGAAAGGGTTTACAAGCCGAAGTTGCCCTATCCTATCATTCCTAAGCTGACCAAAAAGGAATGGGAAAATGCTAGATGCAAGGTTATGTTAGATAAGCTGGTAGTTGAGCTTCCTTTTGTTGATGCTATCAAGACTTCTCCCGCATTCAGAAGGTACGTGAAGCGGATGGTATCCAGCAACTTCAGTCTCAGTGAAGGTGTCACTATGCTTTCAGCCGAGTGCAGTGCTATTCTCACCAACACGATCCCTAAGAAACTTTCAGATCCAGGTAGTTTTGTGTTGGATTGCACTGTTTTCACATAGCGTTTTGCGCGCTCTCTTTGTGATATTGGATCAAGTGTGAATCTTATGCCACACTCCGTTGCTAAGAGAATGGGAATGAGTGATTACCAGCCTACACGGATTTCATTGGTCCTTACTGATCGTTCAGTACGTCTACCAGAGGGGTTTCTCGAAGATGTACCTGTTAAGATTGGATATTGCTTGATTCCGACTGATTTCATCGTGTTGGAGTACGATGCCGAGCCTAAGGATCCTCTTATCCTAGGCAGACCATTCCTTGCTACTGCTGGTGCTCTGATAGACTGCAAGAATGGACAGATTACTCTGAACGTTGGTGATTTGGTAATGTCCTTCAGCATGGAGAAGATCATGAAACGACCAACCATCGACGGGCAAACCTTCTGTGTCGATACATTCAGTGACATTGCAGAAGAGTATTTTCTGGGGAAAATTCCTGAGGATCCACTAGAGCGAGCACTGGTTCATACTGAAGGGTCAGAGTTGGGTTTTGATGATGATGCTGCTGGTTATGTTAGAATCCTCGACAGTGCAGAGCCAGTATCGATCGATACCACAGGAGGTATCGATCGACACCACGTGTGTGCAGTGGAAAGTTTAGGCGAAATTCCTAAACAAGTCAGTTTTTCTGGGGATTGGAGTGAGGAAAAGGCACCAAAGATTGAGCTCAAACCACTTCCAGCCGAGCTAAGGTACGTTTTCATTGGCCCTAATTCGACATATCCTGTTATTGTCAATTCTTCTTTGAACAATGCGGAGGTCACTTTACTGCTGAGCAAGCTGCGCAAGTATCGCAAAGCTCTCGGCTATTCTCTCGATGATATTGCAGGTATCTCTCCCGACCTATGCATGCACAGGATCTACCTGGAAGATGAGTCAAAGTCATCGATTGAATGTCAGAGGCGGTTGAACCCGAACCTGAAAGAAGTTGTCAGGAAAGAAGTGATGAAACTGCTAGAAGCTGGGATCATTTATGCAATCTCAGATAGTTCTTGGGTCAGTCCAGTTCATGTTGTGCCTAAGAAAGGCGGTATCACAGTGGTGAAGAATGAGAAGAACGAGTTGATCCCGACACGGACTATCACTGGTCATAGGATGTGTATTGATTACAGAAAGTTGAATGCTGCTACACGAAAGGATCATTTTCCTTTGCCTTTTATTGACCAGATGTTGGAGCGCTTGGCTAATCACCCATACTACTGTTTTCTTGATGGGTACTCAGGTTTTTTCCAGATCCCCATTCACCCAGAGGATCAAGGGAAGACAACTTTTACATGCCCTTATGGCACTTTTGCGTACCGCAGAATGCCATTTGGACTATGTAACGCTCCTGCCACTTTCCAGAGATGCATGATTTCGATCTTCACTGATATGATCGAGGAGTTTATGGAGGTATTCATGGATGATTTCTCTGTTTATGGGTCTTCATTTAAGGATTGTCTGGATAACTTATGCAAGTTCCTTCAGCGATGTGAAGAGAAGCATCTGGTTCTTAACTGGGAAAAGTGTCACTTCATGGTGCAAGCTGGGATTGTTTTGGGGCATAAGGTTTCAGAGAAAGGGATTGAAGTTGATCAAGCAAGGTTCAGGTGATCTCGAGTTTGCAACCCCCACGGTCAATTTCAGAGATCCGAAGTTTCCTGGGTCATGCTGGTTTCTACAGGAGATTTATGAAGGATTTCTCAAAAATTGCTCGACCTCTTACTGTCCTGTTGTGTAAAGAGGTGCAATTTGACTTCACCCCTGCTTGTCATGCTGCTTTCAAGGCCATCAAAGTGGCGCTAGTAAGCGCGCCTGTTGTTCAACCTCCGGTTTGGGATCTGCCTTTTGAGGTCATGTGCGATGCGAGCAATTTTGCTGTAGGTGCTGTGCTGGGTCAGAGGAAAGAAAAGAAGCTGCATGTCATTTATTATGCCAGCCGAACATTGGATGATGTCTAACGCAACTACAGTACTACCGAGAAAGAGCTCCTAGCAGTTGTGTTCGCTTTTAAGAAATTTAGATCTTATTTGGTTGGAAGCAAAGTAGTCGTTCACACTGATCATGCTGCTCTTAGATACCTGTTTAAGAACAAAGATCTCAAGCCTCGTCTCTGTCGTTGGGTACTTTTGCTTCAAGGCTTCGACATCGAGGTTAAGGACAAGAAAGGGATAGAGAATGGAGTTGCAGATCACTTGTCGCGAATGGAGATAGATGGGGGCGTGCCTATTGATGATTACCTACCAGAGGAGCGCATCTACTTCATTTCTACAGAGGCGCGGGCTGATTTTGGGAAAAATTTCGACTTCTCTGACGATCTGAGCATCAGCATCGATCGATACCACATGGGTATCGATCGACACCCTTCGACGGATCACACCATTTTGTCGACAGATGGCATCAGTTCTTATGCCGCCTATTCAGCTGCTGTGACAACCGTTTCCAGGCCTTGGTATGCTGACATCGCTAACTTTTTAGCAACGGAAACTGAGCCGAATCACACAACACCTTGTGAGAGGAAAAAGTTTCTGCGAGAGGTACGGCGTTTCTTCTGTGATGAACCTTATCTGTACAAGCATTGCTCTGATGGTCTTTACAGAAGATGTTTGGCTGACTCTGAGTATGCTGGACACTTCGCAACTTTCACGGTTCTGAATATGCTGGACACTTCGCAACTTTCAAGACAGTTTCTAAGGTTCTGCAAGCCGGTTTCTGGTGGCCGACTATGTTCAGAGATGCTAATGCTTTTGTTGCTCAGTGTGATACTTGTCAGCGGAGAGGGAAGATCAGTAAGCGACATGAGATGCCACAAAACTTCATCCTTGAGGTTGAAGTTTTTGATTGCTGGGGCATTGACTTCATGGGTCTTTTTCCATCGTCGCACAAGAACAGATACATTTTGGTTGCTGTTGATTATGTCTCCAAGTGGGTGGAAGCGATTGCTAGTCCAGCCAATGATCATACGGTAGTTCTTAAGCTGTTTAAGACCATCATCTTCCCGCGGTTTGGGATCCCGCGAATCGTCATCAGTGATGGTGGCAGTCACTTCATCAACAAGGTTTTCGAGCGGTTGTTGAGGAAGTACGGGGTTAATCATCGTGTCGCTAGACCGTATCATCCTCAGACAAGTGGACAAGTTGAGGTTTCCAACAGGCAGATCAAGGAGATTCTTGAGAAGACTGTGGGTACTTCGCGGAAGGACTGGTCTACTAAGCTGAATGATGCACTATGGGCATACAGAACTGCTTTTAAAACACCGCTGGGGACTACGCCATTTCACTTGCTGTATGGGAAAGCATGTCATCTCCCTGTTGAACTTGAGCATAAGGGAATCTGGGCGACAAGGCTACTCAACTACGACATCAAACCTGCTGCTGAGAGGAGATTGATTCAGTTGAATGAGCTCGATGAGATCAGATATCACGCCTATGAGAACTCGAAGTTATACAAAGAACGAACCAAGGTCTATCATGATAAGAAGATCCTTTCACGATAATTCGAACCAAACGACCAGGTGCTTCTTTATAACTCTCGTTTGCATTTATTTTCTGGAAAACTTCGTTCTCGTTGGTCAGGTCCTTTCACTGTCAAGGACGTGCGACCACATGGTGCCATAGTGCTGCTTAATTCGTCAGGCGACGAATTCACTGTGAATGGGCAAAGGGTTAAACATTATTGGGCGAAAGCCGAAATTCCAGCAGGACAGATCGTGCCTCTGGCTAATCCACCCATCGCCTAACCGTCATCAACAGTGGGCGCTTGGGAAGAGGGATCATTACAGCGATTTCGGTACCAGATCAAGATCTCTAAGGTTTTTCAAACCTCTTTCTCTCACTTAGTTTTCTGTTTTACTTGAGGGCAAGCAAAAGGCTAAGTCTGGGGGAGTTGATATATCATGGATTTTACCCATTTTTAGCCATGATATAAGTTGTTTTATCGAGTCTTTCTAGTGCTTTTTCTATCATTTTAGGTTCTTTTCAGGTTTTAGCACGTTTGGAACGAAATTGGAGATTTTGGGGACATTAGGAGCCTTTTTGGAGCAAACCGAAGAAAGTACCCGTTTTGAAGGCCTGGTATCGATCGACACTCACTCTGGTATCGATCGATACCCACGCACTCGAGACGCAGGAGAGATTTTCAAGGATGCCCACAAAAGCCCAATCATCCCAATATTTACAGAAGAAGCCCAGCTCGTGTTTTGGGGGGTTTTTAAGCAAGTTTTAGGGTTTAGACCGGGGGGAGATTTTTTACTTTTCACTTTATTCTGGAGCCACCATAGAGATTTGAGAGTTTTTGTGAGGGAGACGGATCCAAGACTTTGTTCATCATAGAGAAGATCCCGAACCCTTGTTTTTATTCTTTTGTTATATTTAATTTCATGATCTATTCAGTTATGGTATTTGTTTCATCTATCATGTCTGAGTAGTCTCTTTTTAGGTTCAGGGTTTTCTCATATGGATTTCTCTGATTTATGAATGATTGATTTGTTAGGGTTCATAATCTGAATAGTTCTTCACCATAGGTTGTTCTCAAAGCTATTTCTAACCTGATCACTTAGAACATAGAACCTAAATTAATCGATTAGGCACGACAGTGCAATTGAGTAATCTGATAAAACCTAGGGTGAGCAATTGGATTATCCGCAAAGAGATTTGGTTTAATCGAATTGTGAACATATCAAACTTGAATTGACTGCTGGTTTACTGTGTAGGATTTGCAAAGAGATTTGGAATTTTAGACTTTAGACTTAGTTAGTTTTCGCAACGACAGTTGGTTAACTATACTTTCGTGTTTGAGTTCGAGAACGACGCTTAATTCAATTGAACCTTAATTGATTAATTGTTATCTATCATTGATTTTCTGAGAATTTCCCTGAGCCTAGCTCCCATCCATATCAATTCAATCTAAGTTTAATTTGATCATTTGTTTTCTCGTCATTCACTGTTTGCTTAGCACAATCTGCATCTTTCATCTATTGCGTGAGTTTTCTTGAGTTCTTGTGTTCGACCCCTAACTTTACTGCAGCAACTGCTTTAGTATCATTATAGGGTATTAATTTGAGCATATCAAATTTGGCGCCGTTGTCGGGGACTCTAAAAATTCACCATTAGAATTTTAGCTGTTTTTTTTCTAAGTTCGTCGTCAGTATCGATCGATACTCCATTGGTATCGATCGACACTGAACGTCTGTTTTTAAATTTTGGTTACTTATCTTCTCGTTTTCTTTTGATTTTCAGGTGTATGCATCAGCGTACCACCAGGAGAACGAAGAACACACCACTGATTAATCTCTCCAACTCAGAGCTAGCAGAGCTTGAGCGCACGAGTCGAACAAGGAAAAGAACTACAGTTGAGATGGATCTTCCACAAGGTTTGGAGCATAATGAGGAAGGTGGACAACTACCTCCTCCACCACAACCCCAAGCTGTTGTTGAACGGACACTTGGCGATTACAACCGACCGGATCAATTCTATGCCAATCGTGCGGCGATCCGTATTCCGACTTTCCAGAGGAATGACTTTGAGCTGAAGCTTGCTTACTTCGCTCTTGTGGGACAGCACCCCTTCACCGGCCTTTCTCATGAACACCCTATGGATCACATTGAGAAATTTGAAGATTTGGTCACTAGCATGAAGTACAATGGAGTTCCACAGGAATATCTCTTTTGTAAGCTCTTCTCATACTCTCTTGGTGGAGAAGCAGCTTACTGGCTGAAGCAGTTGCCTCCTGGATCTCTCGCTACTTGGAATGAGACCAAGAACGCTTTCCTGAACAACTTTTATGACGATGCGAGATCAGAGGAACTCAGGAACAAGATATCTCAATTTTCTCAGGGTCCAACAGAAGCGCTCAAGGCTACTTGGGTTCGATTCAGATCATATAAGAGAGACTGCCGGCATCATGGTTTCAGTCAAGTTCAGCTACTCGGGGTCTTTTACAGAGGGATTGATTGGCGGTATCAGATGGCACTGGATTCTGCAAGCAATGGAAACTTCAACACTAGAGTTCCAACCGACGCTGTGAAGCTGATTGAGAACTTGGCGTCTAGCAATAGCACCAAGAATGCTGATTTCGAGCGAAAACGGCTCGCTAGTGTTGCTGACGGTTCGCAGATTGCTGAGGTTTCGGCGAAGCTGGACACGATGCACAACCTCTTAGTGGGAAAGACAAAGAAGGCTGTACATTTTGCTGAGGAAGTAGAGAACATTGAAGATGAGGCAGAGGGTGTTAACTACATTGGTGGTTCTGGTTTTCAGGGTCAGCAATTTGGTTACAACAACAACCGAAACTTCAACAACAATCAGCAAGGTGGTTACAGTGTCCGGAGGTAACCAATCTGGTTTTGGTGCCGCTCAATTTGCCCAAAACCACTTCAAAGCGGTGATTTTACTCGCCAATATAGGAACTCTTCTTATCAACCTCATTCTCCCAAGACTACCGAGAGTAGAATAGAGACCTCGTGGAACAGATTCTCCAGGGTCAACAAAAG
Source organism: Boechera divaricarpa (assembly GCA_026770425.1). Classification (NCBI taxonomy): domain Eukaryota; kingdom Viridiplantae; phylum Streptophyta; class Magnoliopsida; order Brassicales; family Brassicaceae; genus Boechera; species Boechera divaricarpa. Next base: position 11,169,716 of record CM049188.1, on the reverse strand, counting down.
ATGACCGTGGATTTCAATAGAAAGCTGGATAATGTATACACCGATCTGAATGGGAAAATCGACGCTCTCGAAATCCATCGAAGATGCTGGAAAATCAAATAGCTCGACATCGCCACTGTCAAAGGAAAGATAGTTCAACCACAACATGGACATGTCAATGCAATCGCCTCGAGCGCTAGAGAAGAGAATTTTGAGCCTGAGATGACTGTGTTCGTATTCGGTGATGCTAGTATCGATCGATACCGCCCGGTATCGATCGACACTTCCCGAGACCTGCTGTAGATTCGAAGGTTGCTGTAGATGAAGATAAGAATTCTGACATTCCACGCGTATCGATCGATACCCCTACCTGTGTCGATCGACACCAACCTGCAGAGACGGTACAAAACTCCAGTACCGATCGACACTCATCCGGTATCGGTCGATACCCTTCGCAGGTTGCATCAATAACTGAGAAAAGGACAGAGAAGGTTGAGGAACGGGTATACAAGCCAAAGCTACCTTACCCTGTTCTTCCCAAGCTGACAAGAGAGGAGTGGGAGGCTGCTAGAAGCAAGTTTTTGTCAAAACAAATGGTTGCAGGACCTCCCGTTACCAATACACCACCACCGCTGAGACAGTTGACAAAGAGGGAAGACCCAGGGAAATTCTCAGTTCCATGCTCCATCTCTAGAGTAAACTTCAAGGAGTCTCTCGTTGACTCAGGGTCTAGTGTCAACGTCATGTCGAGGGCAATTGCAGAGAGATTGAAAGCTGATATGAGAACTCCTAACACGCTTCTCACATACGCAGATTCTTCTAGCTCACTCCCTTACGCTACAATTCTTGATTTACCTGTTAAAATAGGAGATTGTCTGATTCCTACTGATTTTCAGGTTGTGGAGATGAGCCAAGGATCCAAGGCGCCCTTGATATTGGGAAGACCATTTATGGCTACTATTGGCGCGATCATGGACACGCATAACAAGAGAATCTCTTTCTCCTGCATTGACGGAGACGTCTTCTACGATGTCATTCCCTCTCGAGGAGCACCCAGACATGTCTCGTGCATCACCATTGCCTTGGGCGAGACTCTGATGATCGATCTGCTCGATGAGTCTTATGATGAACCAAAGGTCGCAGATGTTTCAAATGAACCCCCCCAACACCCCAAGAAAGTTGTGGAGAAGACCAAGGCAACAAAGAGGAAGGCGACGAGCAAAAAGATCAACGGTGCTGCTAATTTCACTTTGATTCCTCAGAAGTGTGATGGAGATTCGATCGAATATAAGGTGAAGTGCAAGGGAACCTCGAAACCTTTCTCTAAGGCTAGAATTCTCATTCCTCCGGAGATGAAAGAGAAAGAAGAGGATATGATGAGCAAAACTTTGAAGCTGCAGATGTCTGATTGTGGAGCTTATTTCGGAGTGCGTTCTCCACCTTGTCCTGACTGATATTTTAGCCAAGTCAAGCTCGTGACATTAAACAAGCGCTTAGTGGGAGGCAACCCACTGGTAAGTCTATATATATGAGTTTTTGTTTTTGTATTTTGTTGTGTCTTGCGAATCAGGTCGGAAGAAGGATGGTTGTTCTTGTTCCGTATCGATCGACACCACCTTGGTATCGATCGATACCAGCGCTCTATGGTAACACCTCTTGTTCTTGACCTATTTCGTTTTGTCCTTTGATTTCTTTCACCTTCTCTGGGTTTGATAAACACTGGGGACAGTGTTGTTTAAGTCTGGGGGAGGTAGTTACTGACATTGTGTGTTCTTTTTGAAAAAAAAATAAAATAAAAAAAAAAGGATTTTGAGTCAAAACAACTTAGAGATTCCTGGACTGTGCCTGGTTTTGTTGTGCTGGTTTTTGTTTTTGAGTGTCTATTGTTACAGGATTAGTTTCAGTTCGACTAATGAAAAATCCAAGGGATAACCAGCCAGCTAGAAATCACTCATGTCTCCAGCAAGGTTCTTCACAAGCTTTAGCCAAATTTTGCACTTCATCTACGCGGTTAGTGTTCTTAGAGCTTGATTCATCATTCATATCTGGCTAAGGAACCCATCATGCTTGAAAATTGTGGTATATCTCTCCCGTGAAAATTGTTGGATACATATTTGCGTTAAAACAGGTAAAATCATTATAAAAGATGAAATGATTTCCGCCGAGTAGAGGGGTAGGAAAATTTCCTATGACCCCATTATTCTACTTGGATAAGGAATGATCACACAAAGGCCTGAAGTGAGGGGTAGGAAAATTTCCTATGACCCCATTATTCACCTAAGATTTTTGATACATTGAGAGGGTAAGAACCGGGGATTCGGTAGCAAACACTATCAATACTCGCGCTTCGGACCTTGATTTGTATATGCTGTTCAGATAAACCTGCGCTGTTGAAATCTAATGAGAACTGATTATGAAATAAGTCTGGGGGAGATAAAGAACACCAGAAAGCAATAAATGTTGATGAATAGATGGTTCTTTAGCTATGATATTGTATGGGCAAGAATCTAAAAAGTTCTTGAATACTGATTGCAGCGATGAAACTGGCGATGAGAGCTTATATGAATATTGGTGTGAGATAATAAGTGAAGTCTTGGGAAGTTGGGGTTCCTACGGAGAAGTACATGGTGGTTAGATCCTGAGCTGATCGTGCAACACTCGGGCGCTTGGGAAGAGGGATCATTACAGCGATTTCGGTACCAGATCAAGATCTCTAAGGTTTTTCAAACCTCTTTCTCTCACTTAGTTTTCTGTTTTACTTGAGGGCAAGCAAAAGGCTAAGTCTGGGGAGTTGATATATCATGGATTTTACCCATTTTTAGCCATGATATAAGTTGTTTTATCGAGTCTTTCTAGTGCTTTTTCTATCATTTTAGGTTCTTTTCGTGTTTTAGCACGTTTGGGACGAAATTGAGATTTTGGGGACATTAGGAGCCTTTTTGGAGCAAACCGAAGAAAGTACCCGTTTTGAAGGCCTGGTATCGATCGACACTCACTCTGGTATCGATCGATACCCACGCACTCGAGACGCAGGAGAGATTTTCAAGGATGCCCACAAAAGCCCAATCATCCCAATATTTACGTAAGAAGCCCACCTCGTGTTTTGGGGGTTTTTAAGCAAGTTTTAGTGGTTTAGACCGGGGAGATTTTTACTTTTCACTTTATTCTGGAGCCACCATAGAGATTTGAGAGTTTTTGTGAGGGAGACGGATCCAAGACTTTGTTCATCATAGAAGATCCGAACCCTTGTTTTTATTCTTTTGTTATATTTAATTTCATGATCTATTCAGTTATGGTATTTGTTTCATCTATCATGTCTGAGTAGTCTCTTTTTAGGTTCAGGGTTTTCTCATATGGATTTCTCTCGATTTATGAATGATTGATTTGTTAGGGTTCATAATCTGAATAGTTCTTCACCATAGGTTGTTCTCAAAGCTATTTCTAACCTGATCACTTAGAACATAGAACCTAGATTAATCGATTAGGCACGCAAAGGTGCAATTGAGTAATCTGATAAAACCTAGGGTGAGCAATTGGATTATCCGCAAAGAGATTTGGTTTAATCGAATTGTGAACATATCAAACTTGAATTGACTGCTGGTTTACTGTGTAGGATTTGCAAAGAGATTTGGAATTTTAGACTTTAGACTTAGTTAGTTTTCGCAACGACAGTTGGTTAACTATACTTTCGTGTTTGAGTTCGAGAACGACGCTTAATTCAATTGAACCTTAATTGATTAATTGTTATCTATCATTGATTTTCTGAGAATTTCCCTGAGCCTAGCTCCCATCCATATCAATTCAATCTAAGTTTAATTTGATCATTTGTTTTCTCGTCATTCACTGTTTGCTTAGCACAATCTGCATCTTTCATCTATTGCGTGAGTTTTCTTGAGTTCTTGTGTTCGACCCCTAACTTTACTGCAGCAACTGCTTTAGTATCATTATAGGGTATTAATTTGAGCATATCATTTACCACTGTTTTACTCTCACTTTATGTGTCTGATGTGACTTCCACCTGTATTGCTGCTTGCAAATTGCACAATTTGCAGTTAGTTTATCTACCACCGACCTATGAAAAAAATTCCTCTCTAGGTCCTTACCACCAGCAATTCTTCTGTCTATTTAGGTGTACTATTCCTCGCCATCGGATCCACATGTACTTCTTCATCCTCCACCCCACCGCCTGCGGTTTTTATTCTTGTTCCATCTATTGTTCTCTCGTCCTCCTCAGTGCCACCTTCTGAAATTGACAAAACCTGATCATGGACGTCTGGCAACATTGTAAAATATTATATGTTATACTACCTTCCACCTTGCGTGCCAACAGTTTGCTTCTGAAATTCTTACCATCACCAATTCTATTTTCTCATTGCGTGAAACCCCATTCCCATCTGCGCTAGCCATCCTGCTTCTTCATTTATCTCATCAGTTATATCCTTATCAGTAGCTCCACTTGTATCTCTTTTGGTTGTTGTCCTTTCATAGACTTCTGCCCCAATGTCACGGTTCTCACATATCCGATTCACGCTGCTGAGAATGTCACGCACATCCAACCCGTTCTTCCTGCCCACCAAATTCCCATCATCATCTACTAGGGAAGGTTAAGTGGTTGGGGATCAGATTTGTTGTTTCCCCCTAAGCGCCCTTAATATGTCATCATATATTTCATCCCTCATGACTTGTTTCTCCATGTTTAACAGTTGTTGTATCTCGGATGTGTGCTCATTGTGTAATCGTTTAACCTCTCTTATGATGTCGCCCACAATTGTGAACTCCGCATCCTCACCGAACCCTGTCTCCACGATTCTTGCTTTGCCTTCCTCTGCTCTCTCAACATTCTTTCCTATTTGGTGCTTTTCCCTTTCTCTCTTCTCAATCACCTTTGTTGCCTTCCTACTTTTACCTAGGTTCTCTGTTATTAGGGGTAGGTTATCTATGACCCCCCAATCATCTTTTCGGAATGCTCTTCCACTTTCGAATTCAGAACAGATGTAGTCAACACTGATGTCTTCAACCTCAGCTTGCCATAGGAAATCATCGTTGTCCATTTCGTTCCCTAAGTCAAGGATGCAGTGTACTTCCAGTTACATAAACGCGAGGAAAACATAAGTTTATTTTACTGCCACTGTTTTCCCTTAAAAAGTTGACAAATGTTGCTTACATTGAGGTCACGCTCTACTTCTATAATGTTAGAGTTGTGGAAGGTTCTCAGCTGGGGGAGGGATAGAACTAAGGTGCTACTAAACGTTTTGTTATCATCTACATCAGGTAATTGTTTCTCTGATAACAGGATTGCCTGCAGGAATAGTAGTTGAAATGCGAGGGTGAATCCATGTGTCGCTTTGTGTGAGATCGTTGCAGCTTCTTTACAAATATTTCCAAACTATAATTTTTCTCCCCTACCATCACCATCTCTAAGGTGCGATTAAACGACTTTGGCCCCATGGATATTTCACAAATGTGTCCACAGAGACCAATAATACGAATATTTAACTGTCTCCAGCTCCATCACCTAGACGTGGATTTTTTGAAGCTAACTGTGTTGCTACTGTATCGATTTTTCAAAATTTTGCTTCTTCACTCCAATTTTTTCCAACCAAATCAATCACTTTTTAAAATTAAACTCTCTTTCATCCTTCACGTTCCGAAATATCTCGATACCCAATGCCAACAAGGGCGACGAAACGACGCAACGGGGCAGACTTGCAAGGGCTTTATTTTGCAGGGGCACAATTGTCATTTTAACTCCTGCATACAGTAAACTTATGACATTTCTTACAATACCGCACGAATATGACATTTTCTATAATTTTTTTTCTAAAACTGGCATTTTCTACAAGAATCTCAAATAATAACGTCTGCCAAACACTAAATACAAAATGATAACGCCTGGTTTACATTTCCATAACATTAAAGTAGACAGAAGTTCAAAAAGTACAACAAACAACTCTTGTTGACAAAAAAAAATAAACAAACAACTCTTAACTATTTGAAACACTAACGTCTGCTTAACCAATCTGATTTTGACTTCCACAAAATTTTCGATTATGCCCAGGTTGGCCGCAATTTGAACAACTATATTGCTTATTGCTTGGTCGTGGAAACCCCTTGCCCTTTGATTTCATTGCCAGTTCAAGAGCAGTTTTGTATCTTAATTTTTTTCCTCCCTAGTTTAGGTTTAACAAGTGGTGGAAGACACTTTTTAGCTAATACCTCCGTAGGAACCGGCACGTCAGTAGCTTTGGGATAAATATTATACGAGTATGCTGCATCCAAAAAAACTTTTCGTGTAATACAGATCGACCAACGAGTTTATATGCATAATTATGCCCGTCGCACATGCACTGGCGTGCTCGCATTGTATCTTTTCAACATTACTGGTTATGTCTTGACCTACCGTAATTTATAACCTAATTGCTATTTTGTCAAAATTGTAAACAGAATTACTTAGTTAAATTAAATTTGATGATAAAAATTAGATTTAAAATCTATATAAATTTTCTATATAAGATTTCGTAAAGATTTCGTAAAGCAGTAGCAAAATGTTTTTGGACTTGAGCAATATCACATAGTTAACGAAGAAGTGCACAGTCATGGAGGTGGGATTCATCGAGGTATGGTACACTCATAATGGCTACAAAATGTGGTAGTGGTCTGAATAGTGCTTAGTTCTATGGATCATAGACTAAATCTAATCATGCTGATAATTTATGGATGGTGAGACTAAGTAATATGACCTTTTGGTCGCTAGAGAAGACTATAGAAGCATGCACGTGTGCGATGTCCGACAGAAGGTTGTAATGAAGTTTTTCGTACAAGAATATTAAATGTGCGTAATGATGATTTTGCCATGCATTTAGTGCGCTCTCAACTGCCCGCGTGGTTGGATCCTTCCGCATTTTTTGAATTGAGTTAATTCTTTAGCTACGGAAAATATTAATCCACTTTTTCTAGCCGGGAATTTAATATTTGGGCGGATGTCTTGGCAAAAAAATGTAAATGTTTGCTTATCTTAATGTTGTACCATCAAGTTGGTTAATACCACTTGTGAATCAGGACAAAACAATGTATTGGAAGTACCAGTTAATGGATTGTTTTATGGGTAAAAAAAAAAAAAACTATTGCACAAGATTTTGTCCTTTTCATATGACACATACCACCTCCTAATTTGTGAAAAGTTTTTGAAGTAAAAATACACTCAACAATCATATTTACATAATATTATCTTTTTCTAGTTTTTAATATTATTAATTTATTATAGTAGCTCTATGAGGTTTCCATAATAATGTGATCACTAGGTAATTCCCGCGTTATACAGGGGATAAGATATTTATAATATTTTATAGAAAATTAACAAATTAAATAAATATTTCTAAATATTTTAATAGTTTATTATTCTATAAATAATTGAAATCTAAAGTTAAGGTTTTTACATAATTATGTTACTAATTAATTACTTAGTTAAAACAGTATCTTTTTAAAATAAAAATTTAAAAATCAAATTTAAAAAACAATAAAAGCAGCAATAATTTTATGGAATATTATTTACTCGATTTTTCATAAATAAATAAAGCTAATTTAGGTAAGATTATAATCTTTAAAATAAAGATAATTTATATATGATTGATCTAATGGCATATTATGTAATTAGTCTAGTAATTAATGTCCTATTAAATATATTTTCTGAGAATCATTCAGGCAACGACACGTCAGCATGACAGTGTTGTAATATTCCACGTAAACATAAAGTTATTTTGTTAAAATGATTCTCAATTAATATATAGGGGATTAATTAATTTAAAACTAACAAAAATAATTTACAAAATTAATATTTACATGCCTGATCTAAGGCGTATAACAGAGTTTCCCTCAACTGTTTTTTAGGATCAATGATCCAAGCTCCCTTATCAACCCTCACCCACTCGCCTACAAGCAACATGACAATGTTTTGTGTTGTTACATGTACACATACATGGTTAGAGGCAAATGCTACTATCATCATAAATAAATGTAGTATGGAACTAGAGCTAATCGGACTAAATGGACAAATGAAAATAAAAATCTATGTAGAACTAAAGATGCAGATTCTGCAAACATCAAGTTGGAAGGAACATAAGCTGCATCAAGAGTCCATAAGATGACAAGGACGTAGAAGGTTGTCGTGGCACTAGGAGCTGCTGATGTGGCTTGACAAGGAGGCACGAAGCTTACTTGGAACAAAGATTGTTGGTTGTTGCTTTTTTTTTTCAACTAGCTTAGTGGTTTTAATAATCCCTTAACACCGTAGGGTGCAGAGTTCGAACCCCGAACATGCAACTTAACGTGATGAGTTTTCAGAGATAGCCACCATTGTGCCACTTGAATTCCACATGATTGTTGGTGGTTGTTATTGCAGAAATTTGACAAATATTATCCATTATAGGTTTTGGTAAAGGGATAAACTTGATAAGCAAGTTTATTCCTTTTCAGGATATTCTCGAAGATCTGCTAGGTTTTTGGGGTTAGTATAAGTAGTCTAAGGAAGCCACATGCCGTCGTTAACACTTTGACGACATGTGTGAGGATTGCTTTCAAAACAGCGAGCTAAGAAGGTGAGTGTTCATAATCCTTTTGTGTTTTCATGGTAGGGTGAATAGGAGCAAGAAGGATTAGGTTTAGACTAAATTTTAGTCGGGTTCAACCTAAGGGTAATTAGGTGTGAGTAACCTCTAGCGTTTTTGGACTTGATGTTTTCCAAATCAAATCAGTGTGTTGTTGGATTCTTTTAACTACAAGAATGAATTATAAATATAAAATGAACACTTCTCATATCATCATCCTATATGTTTTCGATGTGTAATGATAACCTCCACAGTTTTTTTTAATGACGACAGTGGAGGGCGTTAACAAATTCAAAAACTAAACAAAAATCTGCAGTTAGGACAAGGATTAGACATGGTGGAGGAAGGATCTTCTGAAAACGCTACGAAAGTAGCTCGGCATGACGTCTACTCGCCTCTCTCTCCTGGCAGCTTTCGAATTGCAGAAGCATGAGCGATTTCTTTTGATTTCGATCAAGATGTTTACTTGCTCTATTAGGGACTTTAGATGGCTATAAGCCTTTTCCGCCCAAAATTGGCTACTAGGCTAATTAACTCTTTACTAGGTGATATAACCATGCTGAATTTAAAATGTGTTATTAAGTATAAATCTACATTTTTTAAAAAATTTAATATACTACAAGATTTAAATATTATGTATATTTTTATATTGTATACGAAATTTTTTTATATATATATTTTTTAAATTTAATAAAATGTTGTCACGTCAATTTGACTGTCGTAATATTTCCATATAAACCTAAAATTATTTTTGTTAAAATGATTTTCAATTAATATATAAAAGATATAATTATAATGGCAAATCACTATTCTATGATCTTGACATTCCAAAATTTAGGCAATAAATCAAGATTTCACAACTCCCGCGAGAAATCGTAATTCTAGCCTCTAGGGTTCATACAAACCAAAAAAAAGAAAAAAAAAAAGAAAAAACTAAAATGACTAAAAATTTGGATTCTACATTTGGATGCATGTTTCTTAACTCATATTGTTGCCCATCTACCTTCTAGCCACTGAGAAGTTTCATCTTATTTTTTTTTGGTCAACTTTTACTTTTTTGGTCAACAAAGTTTCACCTTATAACATGAAGTTTCAGTTCATGAAAATGCTTTTGACTTTTGCTTCGGCGCCGATGAGAAACGAGCTCAGAAATAGGACTGCTGTTTAAACTCTTGTTTTATGATTCTCATAAATTTCCTAATAACTTGAATGTCAGAATCTCATAACAAAAACAAAAGAGACAGGTTTGAGATGGAAAGAGGAAGATCATTGTAAAGGGAATTGAAGTGCAGAAGATATGGCTTGAAGAAAGAGAGGATGCACATCATCTCCAGAGAACACCTCCGACTCCAACTTCTCCATGTGAGGCCATATCTACAAGACATGGAGAAACAAGTCAGATTCAATCTAAATCTCTTACAACAACATCCAACTCTTAGTTATTTTTACCTCGTTAGCATATTGCCTTGTAAACGCCGTGAGATACCCAAGTGTTGATAAGCACCACTGTTCTCTCTCACCGACTTCGCAACTCTTCTTTGGGTTTCCATTCTCACTGTCCACCTCCATTGCAGATGACTTGTCATCTTCCACACCTATAGATTTTAGATCTTGCACTGATCTCACTTTTGTTGGATCTGGAAGCCGTTCCTTCAACACACCCAAGAAACTTTGGAACAGCAGGAGCAGTAGAACCTATGCACAAGGCAAGTTAATTAGCTCTTGTAAATAAAAGGAAAAAGATCCTCTGCTGCATTAAAAAGGCCTCAAACTAATATAATACCTCGGTTTCAGAGAGAGCTCTGTTAAGAAGGGCCTCTTTTGCCTCGAGTGACTCCCGAAGAGATAACTCTGCCTCCCCTGTCTTCTCCACCGTTGATTTTAAACGCTTCATCTTTGCTGGATTTTCACCAAGAACTGGCTCACCCTCCACTAGGGAAAGTTTGCTCTCAGCAGCCTCCAACTCTACTCGTGCGTTTGCTGAAGCTTTCTCAGCAACCAAAACATTTTTTGTAAGGTTTGATATTTCTTTCCTTAGATCAGAGATACGATTAAAAGTCTTGTTAAGAGCATTGCCAAGTATCTGCAGAGAAAGAAACAAAAATCAGAATATAAAAGAACATGCTCTGCAGAAAGTAGATAAAATATTTCTGTTGAGGATCACAACGAATGAGTTAGAACGCAACTGACCTCCCATGACTGATCAGACACATGAAATTGATCAACATTTTCTGGAGAAAATACCCATCTAACAATTGCCTGATTAGATACTAGTCTATAACCCATCATCCTATCAATTGCCACCGCCGTCATTTGTACATTGTTTTTCCAGTATGTACTCACTTGAGATAATAGCATCACCTGTTTATCACTATCAGGACAAAGTTTTGCAAATACTTGGCCATATCGCTCCAGGACAGTGACCAAATGAGTGAAACTTTTTGATCCGATGTCAAGTAAGGTCTGTACAACTACTGTAAGAGCGACTTCAAAACCATGAACTGGATATATCATTTCGTCAATCCACACCATCATGTCACGTGCAGTTTGTTTTTCCTTGACCTTCCTGCTCAATTCGGCTGACAATTTCTGTTCTTCTGTTTTCTCTTTACCCTCTTCCAGGGAATACATAAAATTCTGACCAACCTTTGCAGGAAGCAATTCTTCTAGGGCACTCGCATTCTCAATGCTCTGTTAGACACACATAGAGGAAACGAAATGCATTCTCAATGCTCTGTTAGACACACATAAAGGAAACAAAATAGACTGAGGAAGGACATCTGATGCTTAAGTTTGGAAAGATATATCCATGTAGAATAAGAAGATGAAACATTGATCCCCCATGAACTGGAATTAAATAAATACCCTTAGGCTAAGAGAAGGATATGTGATGCTTAAGTTTGTCAGCTACTAATAGCCTGAGAATATTTTTTCTAGTTTACGAACTAATTTCCAGATAGAGAAAGTGTCTAACCACACCTTTACGATATTAATTCAGTCTTCTGATTAATACCAATACAGTACTAACTCCCTAGCCACCTAATATTCTGCGACAGTAAGACCTTGCTTTTTCCAGTTTAGCAGAACTATTCACAATTGAAAATTTCCCACCTAACCTAATTGAGGAACATGGCCCATCAAAACACATTCCATATTGCGTCACCACCCGAACCGGTAAAAAGGTCGAGGAAAAAATTTACAGCAAAAAAAGAAATCATAACGAAAAAAAAAATCATGTTCGGCAAAACATGCTATGGTGATATGTTACCTGCTTAATTTTATCCCAGTAAGACAAGCGTACTTCCCTTTGCAAAACCTCCTGAACAAATACACGCTTAGGGGCCCATTTGGGAAGGTCCAACACATAAGCCCACTCTTCCCACGGCCAGATGAATTGGAAGTTGGATCTGTTAAGTATGGAAGTATCGACATGAGAGTAGACGAAATACGTACTCAACTTCATGTGATGAATAACTGATTTCTCAACTGATCGACAAATCAAGACTCAAACACGACCATTGTATCACGTAAACGGATAGTCAGTACTAAAAATAATGTTGACTGAGAATCCATATTTCATGTTTCAATAATTGAATCATGAACTTGACTAAAGAAAAGCTGATAAGTTAGGTAATTTTCTATCATATATGTACATCCAAAAAAATTTATATACTTACAAGTGGTGAGAAAACCAGAGGATAAGGCGCGTCCTGGATTCCATGTCTAAGTCGGATATTTTCTCAAATAGTGCACGTACAGCGCCAGCAACAACAGCAGGAAAGGCCCCTGGAAGAGCCTAAAATAATTGAATATTTGGAATCAGGTAGAAGAAAGAAATGACACCAGGGATTTAAAAACCATCGAATGATTAGAGTAATCCTTTGTTGCTACCTTACAAAGATCCATAATCACGAGTGTATAATAAAGAGTCTTGAATGGTGGCTGTGGTAGCAACAGTATCTGAAAAACAGCAGATCCAATGGTCATATCTAAAAACCACAGCTCTAAGAAAAGATTTCCTGGAATTAATTGGTATAATCTACCAGAAAAGATATGCTTTCATATACAATGTGAATACTCACAAGAGAGATAAATCCCAAAATTTATACAACAGAACTTATTACCTGAGAAAATAGCGTCTCTGCCATAAGATACTCATACCGAAAAGGAACAGGAAGATTAGCCATGTAGGACGCGCACTCCTTCCGACTAGCTTTGCAATAAATTAATTAGTGAAACAAAATTCTATAGAATTTAAGAAGGCAAACAAAATTTAGTAACCAGAAAAAAGAAACTCAGCATAAACTAAGATGTAGATTAAAAACAGGTATATGCTAGGTAATTCTAGAACCATAATAATGACTTACAAAGGTTAAACTAGATACTACTCAACGCAAAAACACTAGCCCTTAGTAGTAGCAAATTAGTCGCCCAGCCGAATCAGTGACCATATTATTCGAAGAGTAAGTCTTGAACTTAGCTTAATACACCTTAAGCTAAGGTTAGAAATTCAGAAAGCACATGACTAATTTGCAATGGTTGGGAGAAATAACCAAGATGTACACCAACACCAGTATGCATGGACGACAGTCCACTGTGCAGAAAAATATAGAAGAAACATAAAAAACGTCAAAAGTACTCAAGTTTTGCGAAAATACAAACCATCCATTTAAATAGAAGAGCACATCCAGCAAATACTCCTCCACAACAAAGCGATCAATAGGTTGTACATCCTGCGAGTTAAATAGTTACAGAATCAGAAGAAAGGGTAGACAAAGAAAAGGAATACAAACGGACATCATATAACCCATATATCAATCTACAAATATAATAGGTTAAGAGAAAAAGAAAAATGTTGACGACTGAAATTGTAGCAAGTGTAATAAACTTCCATCAGCATGATATATGTCCTATTCAGATGAACATTAACATCACAAACCAGAATATTACCTCCATTTTATTAGCTGGGAATATATTCAACCTACGAATTCTCTGGGGGTATCTCGTCAAAGCATCATGCTTTTGCTTGCCACTGTATGCTCTCGAATGATCAGAAGGTGGACTCGGTTGTTCCATACATTTAATGGGGCGTAGCTCATGAAACTTTCCAGCAACGAGCTGAGCTTCGAATGAGAGATGAGGCCTAGGTACTAGCACATTGAACATGCATGAAATTGTCATCAATAGTAATATACAACTAACATCCCTTGTCATATGAACTGATCAATTTGTTAGGTGAAACAAGGTAGATAAGGAAATTAAAGGAGAGGGTTTGTAGAAGATTGCAGTCTTCACGATACAAAAAGAAATGAAAAGTTTACAAAATATGCATACCACTATCAAGTTTCCATCCATTGGAAGCCAGAGACTGTATTCGATCCAATAGATCCTCCACGAAATCCTAAGGAGACCACAATCGAGAAAGACAAACGAGGCAAACCAAAAGTTACTACACCATGATACAAAATTCAACAGATAACTATCTCAGACAAATATAGAAAAGCAGAAAATGAAACGTCACAAAAAGTAAAACTCATGCATCTTATTTATACATCTGCCAAGACATCTACTGAGACAAAATCAAAGGGGCAGCTAACACAAAGAAAATACAACAACTTCCAGAAGTAAACACTAAAAACAAACCTTCTCTACAAGGCTGCTTTCAAATTCTCCGTTGTGAAAAAAGTTTAACCCTGAGGTGGAAGAATTCTTTCGGATGCTCAAATAAGCTTGTATTCCAACTAACACTCTTTCAATCTCATCAGGAACTTGCTGCAAGCCAAAGGGAAATTCAGCGGCCATAAGAAGTTAAAATAATAGTTTACAGCAATGCATATAGAAGTAGGCTACCAAAGTTGGTTGCACATCCAACAAGGATGACATCATTATAATACTGGAAGCGCATTTCCAGTATTCTAATAGCCTTCAATGTAAATATCATACTTTTTTTAAAAACAGTTACCAAGATATTTTCTGGAATGTCTTTAATCCAAGAGCAGTACCTCAGCAAAATCTGATCCTCCCCACGGGAGGCTGGACAAGATGCATATAACGTAAAAGTCAGCTTGTGGCTGCCATGATGGATTTCCTTTCTCTTCATCCACAGTAGTGGCAGCTGATGATAACAATGTTTCGAACACGACAATCAAAGAAGCAGGTTGAATAACCTTACTGCACAACTAAAGAACCCAAATAAAACATGTTAGAAAAATAGACTAAACATCTCAAAATTTGCACAAATACTGTTCTATATACTACTTCATAGTTTTGTTTTTCAGACGCTTTTTGTGTATCAGAAAACATGAACTTACATATCAAATAAACAAAGCAAACACGAAACAAGATTAGTAACCATACCAGGGAAGTCATAAAGCGAAGCAATATACGGATACTGTTGCAGTTGCCAGAATCTAAAGCGTCCTGGCATGTTCAACCCAGTAAAAGCAGTCACATTAGAAACAAAAGTAACTGAGAAAACTTATTTTAACAATTTATCCTTGCCCTTTGATGTACAGATTAGATCGTTCACCTGGAAATCAGCTTGGACACTTTCTACTATCCTCCGGACAAAATCTTCATTCTCCAAGTTCAACAAGCCAATCTTAAACATGTGCAAAGACATCCATCAAACTTCAAAGTATGTGTATCAGATTAAATTGAACTAATATATAACAGGGAACAGGATATCTCAGTTCAGAAAGAGATCCAAATGCTGAACACAAAACCAAAATGCCAAAGTACGTCTTCATATATACTTACACAGAGATAAAAAAAATATTCAACCATCCATCAGAAAAACGAGAGATACGCATAAAATATTCGAGCATTTTCTTTATTACTCAGAAGTTAGAAATGTTACGCTGTGTGTTCTGTTAGATGTAACCAAGAAATACCGCCAGTACTGTGAATTAAGTAGATTTCTACAATATGTTATATATGATATAATAGACACAAAATGATCCACCTTAAGGGCATTTCCATTATTATTTGTGTTTCTAAAGTGGTTTTTTCAAGTGAAATCCTTTGGTTATTGATTCGAGCTAGTTATCCTTTGATAAGGATCAGTTCATAATATATCATACTCGATCAAAACCTCTACCTAGAACACATCTAAATGCATAACTAACATCCAACACATACCCAGAAAGGAAAAACATGAAGCTTTTTCAAGCAAGATAAATTAGTTTATAACAAACTTACCAAAGTCCCATACAAAGGAATCTTATGAGGCAATTGTTCAGCACATTGCAGTAGAAACTGTTAAGATGAAAACAACATTAATGAGAAACCCAAGAATCCGGGTCAGGAATTTAGACAAGAAATAACATCCACACAGATACATCTATACATGAATGCTAACCCAAATTATGAATAATCAACACACTGAACTTTTTTCTTGGATTAAAGTTCATCAAGAAAGATGAATGATATGGAGCACATTACAAATATTGAAAATCCCTAAATGACGATATTTCGTATACAGAATCAGTGACACATCATAAAATTGAACAACGAAGTCATGTTATTTCAAGAGAACGTCAACTTACAGGCAAAACTTGATCTCCAGAACGCTCGATTTCTCTCCTAATAACACCAAAACAAGTCTCCTGTGTATTACACACAAACGGAAAAGTTGAGTGAACCACTTGAGGAAAAAAAAAAATTAGGGTTTAAGAGCGAGGGTGAATCGAGAAGAGTACTGACGATGTGTTCTTTGTAGTCGGAGGAAGTGCCGTACTCAGGACCCTTTTCGCCGATGCGAAGGAGAAGAGTTTTCCAATTGCTCATCTTTGGTTTTTCCCTATCCTTCTTCTTCTTCTTCAGTTCCCCCTTTTTCTCCTTTGTATCACTCACTTTGGTCACTGCCCTAGTTTTTTATGTCTCTCTGTCTCGTCAAACAATCTGCTATATTTTTTTTTTTTTTTTCAACCAAACATTTAAATTACAAAAAAACAAAATTAAAAAAAAAAGTTGATAAGCTAATTAAAAAAAAAATTATTTTAAAAAAATATTTTTTTAAACCCGACCCAAACTGCAACCCAGACTACTTTCCGGATCAGCGGATCACCGGATCAATCCAAATCAACCGCAGATTAATAAAATAACATATATATATTATTTCAGTTCATAATTTAAAATATGATGTCAAACAATAAATCATAAAATATCGGTGCATTCTAAATTAACATTAAACAAAAAATACATTAAATCGTAAATCTTTATAATAAAATAAACTAATTATACATCACATCAAACAATCTTAATTAATTCTATTACCATGCGGTTTATTTTCTTCAAACAACATAGTGAAATTTTCATCAAAATCTAAGAAATTACAAATATTATTTACCCAATAAATTATATACAACTAGAAGAAAAATTAGAAAGTTTAGTTCATATTTTCAAACATGATCGGTTCAAACAGTAATATCGGGTCAAGGATTTTGCTTTTACCAGATTTTTTCCAGGTCTATAATTAGTGGATTTTAACATTAGAACCGAACCGGAATTAGTGACCGAATCATCGAGTTTATCGATTGGATCACGGATCCGGAGCAAGTCAAAAAAACACTGCTAAAATCTAAAACAAAGATGTAAAAGATGATCCAAATGTCACAAGTTCCAAAAATTGAAGTGTTTTTCTAAATTTTGGACAAATATCGTTAATTTACTTGATTTTTTGTGAAAAATATTATTTTAAAATATTTATTTGATTTCAAATTTATTTAGTTATTCAAAGAAAATACAAATCAAGGTTTTGTGCATTATTATCTTCTTCAAAATTTTGGCGATCAATCTATTTATAAAATATAATTTTTATATATCTTTTTGATAAAAGTTTCATATAAAGAAGAATTATATTACATTTTATTTATATATACAAAAATATTTTTTTAAAGAATAATATTATATTACATTTTATTTATATTTATATGAAAATATTTTATCAAAAGATATATATAAAAATATGATATTGTGTCCCTAATTATTATATGTCTTGTTACAAAAAAAAAGATGCACGTGGTCTTAATTTGATATTGTGTTATTATTTAAAACATTAAAAAATATACATAGATATGAGATGAACATATAATTTTATTACAATGTTCTAACACCAAATTAGATCGGTGTCTGATAGCATGCATATATACATGTTTTCATGCATTCATTTAGTGTAGTCTTATGCATTCTAACATTCATTTAGAATAATTTTAGTGCATTTGCTTATATTTGTGTATTTATAGGTACTTGGAGCAAAACCAACGTGTTAGAAGTGTTTTGGAGCCTTATGAAGCCATGAGTACTTTGGAGTTACTTGTTCGGGCCAAGAATATCACAGAGAACTTCCCTAGAAGCTTCACAGAGAGAACATCGACCACACCAGGTCGATGCAAAGTCATAAAACAAGTACTGGCCAAGACACATCGACCATACTAAGTCGATGTCAAGCTGAAGACTAAGAACATCGACGCAAGCATCGACCAGGCTTGGTCGATACAGTTCCTAGAGCCTTAGCATCGAGCCCTAGCATCAACCATACACGGTTGATGCTGACATTCCGAGAAGAAAAAGAAACTTCCGATTCTACACGATGTAAGATAAGGAAGCATGGCTTCTCGATTTTGATACTTCTAGAAGCATCTAAGACACGGTCTGGCTTGTTCTAAAAGCCCTAATACTATATAAACACATGTAGCCTCACTCATAAACAATCTTTGGACAAGTTCCCACTTTTTGTGCCTCATTTCTCATATCAAATAAAAAGTTCTTCTTTTAAGTTTACTTCTCTCTTATGCTTTTGTTTATTCTTGAAACAATCGCACCCAAATTTATTACTATTATAAAAACAAATAAACAATATTCTCATAAATATTATTTATTACTTCTCAATTAACAAACTCTATCCACTTAATTAAACCCACTCAACTGATTTAAACCAATATTTTATTAAAATTAATCTTGGTTTATTTAACCATTTAACCAAATCAAATTCTCTTTTAATTTTAACTAATCAACTAGAATATTCCAAATTCCACCGTGATGAACAGTAAACTCGATGAACAGTAAACTTGATGAAATAGTACACGATAAACAGTACATCCGATGAAGAGTAAACGACGGAACAATAACGATGAACAGTATCCCAAAAACATACCACTAAAAATTCATCATAGAAACTCAAGAACAAATCATGAAAAACACAAATTTAACCTCTAGATTTCACCCTCCTCTCCTAGCCATGATTCTCGAACCTAGACCTTCTCTTTACCTACATCATCGAGTGGATGCACAAGTATAAAAATACTTAGTGAGTGGATCCTCCCATCTCACTAGATTAGACATAATAAACACGAAAAATTCATGTCATAATTATATACATAAAGATACCAATCACCAAATCAACACACAAGACACCAAAATCATCACCAATTTGGATCTACACACACATAAAAATGTTAGAAATTCACATCTATTACATCATCTCATGGTGTCACACTCACCATAGCCTTGAATGAAATAAATAAGATGAAGGAATGGATGCAACTCAAGCTTAAGGACACGCAACAATGGAAGAATGGAGAGATGAGGGAGGCGCTTTCTCAAAAGAGAGAGAGAGGCGTAGCTTGTCGATTTTATTAACTAAGGCTTAGGGTTTTTCCTTTTAGTTCCAATCAATAGGAATTAAGATAAAAACTTACTATGATTGATTAATTCTAATCCTTAGATTAAATCAATCACAACCCTTAATTACCCTAAGATTTCTGATTTTTAAACCCAGATCCTTCATCTTTTAAATATTAAAAACTCAACAACAAACATTACAAAATTACAAATCAACCCGATTTAATTAAAAAAAAAATCAATTATGGAACACGGGTGTTACAATTCTCCCACACTAGAAATAGATTTGTCCTCGAATCTTTAGCTAAGTCACTCTGCTTCAACCATCTATCTACTGCCTTCTACCCGTCTCCACTTATCTGACTATCTACAGTCATAACCACCTCCTCTCCTTTTTCTTAAGGAAACGTCAAGTCAAATCTCTTTGACCATACTCAGCTCTAGACTCACGCCTATAACTGATAACACTCATATTTACATGTTTTCTTGTACACATTTAGGTTAATTTTATATGTTTCTAACTTGCATTTAGGATAGTTTTAGTGTATTTGCATTTGTTTATGTATTTATAGGTACTTGGAGGAAATCGTACACTTTCATAGCATTTTGGACCTCAAGAAGCTATAGGGGCTTTGGAGCTACTTGCCGTGGCCAAGAACATTATGAAAAAACATCTCAAGAGCCTCACAAAGGAAGCAGCAGCCCTAACATCGACCAGGGCAAGTCGATGCTCTGCCTTGGACCGAACTCGAAGCCGAAGACGAAGACCATCGACACAAGCATCGACTAGGGCTTGTCGACGCCCGGCTTGAAGAAGCCCATCGACCACGAGCATCGACCGCGGCTCACCGATGTTGAGTCACTGTGCAGAAAAGGAAACTTTGGTTAATGCGAAATGCAACTTAAGGAAAGCTCTGGGTTCCCACTTAGTGCGATCCAGAGCCTTCTAAGGACGCCCTAGACCCTTCCAAGTCTCCTAAGCACTATATAAACACATGTACTCTCATCTTAGAGAGGTTCCCACTTTTTGCACACATTTTGTAGGCACCACTTAGAGAGAAATCTCATTTGTTCTTTTGTTCTTAAGTTTTATTATGCAAATTCTTTAGTTCTCCTCTTTCTCATTTATTTGCTTTATTTACTGTTTTTATTTATAGTTTTATCAAGTTTTCTATCTCATATACTTTTGTCACCCTCGGAGTTATGAGTGAGTAGATCCTTTAGATCTCTGGGGTGGATATCGATGATGAGGTCTACTGATTTGGGATTGATGTTTTTCAGTTTTTAACCGATTAGTTACTATGTATGTGTTCCTAAAGCTAGACTTACTCCCTTGAGAGTTGTCTAAGAGCTCGGCCAAAAATCACATGTGTGGCTGAGTGTTTCAGGAATTCCCTACGCCACGAGAGTGGTAGAGGAGTTTCGGATATACATACTAGAGATTTTAGTTAATCGATAAACCTATTTTCGACTTGTGAGCTTATCTAAATGAGCTTTGATCAAGTTAGTTTAGCACCTTAGGGTCTTGATGCCACGAGAGTGGATTAAGATCTCGAAACTAAACATGTTGAAAGCTTGACTACGCTGTAGAGATGCAGTGGGTAGTTAGGCCAGTCGATGACGAGATCGTTCTCAATGCTTGTAAGGACACCAGAAGAATGGGTTTTTACAGAGAGATTAGCATACCACGAGCACTACAAGAAAACAAAGCATTTGCGATGGCAATAATCATCGCATATCCGTCGCAAAAGAGGTATAGCGACGGATTTGCGACGCATACATTTTTTCGCTAATCGTTGGTCGCAAATCAAAAATCATCGCAATATCATCGCAATATTTGCGACGGAAATAAACAGTGGCTAATCTGTCGCAAATAACACCTCGCAAATGCGTCACAATTAGGCGACGGATTAGCGTGTAATTATTCAGTCGCAAAAGTTTGTCGCAAAATTGTAGCAAAATTTGCGATATTCGCGAGGGAATTGCGACGAGCTAGACAATAGTCATTGCAAATCCCTCGCTAATTTGCGACGACCTTGCGATAATTATTTTTTCCTGTTCTCGCATATCCGTCGCAAATTTGCGAGGGATTTGCGATGTGTTTAAATAATTAAATATAAAATCTTTTTTAATTAAAAATAAAATAAAATTTTGATTGTAGTTTATTATAAACATAATTAAAAATATTTACAATAATTTTAAAGACATACCTCAATAAAAATTTTGTTCTTCATGGCCGGAGAGAGAGATGCAGTGCTCTCGGATTGATCACCATCAGAATTCTGAGTCAGATCCTGCATCCTGGAAGTGACGTCATTGTAGAGCTTCTCCGATTTCCCGTCGACAAACGATCCATCCGGTCTCTATTTCGTCTCTTCAAGAACCGCTAGCAAATCTGGTATCGCATCGCCTCCACGGTCCTCAGCCTAAGTATATAAATAATTAATATCATATTTAATTTAAAAATTAAATAATTTTTAAAAAAACTTACTATCTTTCGTGTTCGGGCTTTAAACGAAAGCTGTCCAGAACGATGCTTATGATACCCGTCTCCATCAGGATCAGAGAGCCGGGCCGCTCGAGCATTCCCGCTCTTAGTCTCACTCGCCGGGTCCAACCACTTAGGCATCGCATTGTCGCCCTCTTTTCTCTACTTGCTCTTCCATCTTCCCACCTGGTCACACATGCGAGCCTTCAACTTATCCTCAAATTCTTTGCGAACCATCGATGTAATCACAGGATCCAGTGATAAGGTTGCTACAAAAAAAAGAAGAGTTATGTTGATAAAATTATAACAATAAAGAATTTGAAATAAATAAAATTTTAAAACTTACGGCAAATGTCTCAAACCACCGGTGACACACATATTTCGGAGTTTGTGTCCAATTAGCATGAGGTTCTTTGAAGTCTCTTTCGAGGATCGATCGCACCTTAGCAGCTACACATCCGTCATCTTTAAACCTGAAATATTTTAAAAAAGAGAATTAAAATGAATATAGTTTTAAACAACATAAAATTTAAAAGTTAAAAAAATAAAACAAATTACCATAAAGTCCCTTGAGGACGGGCTGGATCAAGGTGTGGTAGACGGTCATGACCGGGCTGATCAAGAAGCGCTGGTATGACCCGATCATGCTCAGCGTCAGACATTGTGGGCTGTGTAGATGGAGGTGGTGTCGGTTGTACTATCGGTGGGTCTGGAGGGAAAGTGGTTGGAGGCGGTGAATGATGATGAGTGTCGGAAATATTTGTCCTGTCCATCTGAGAAGTAAAACTCGTCCCAGGAGTAGACGGCGTTGATCCGCCACCTCGCAAAAGATAGCGAGTATAATCGTTAGAAAATATGGATATCTGAAAAAAAAAAAATGGAAAACAAGTAATAAAAATAAAATTACCAATCTAAACATTTTTATTAATAAAACTTGTAATTAATTAATAATTTTCAAATCCTAAAAACTATTTTAAATTTTAAAATTCACAAATTCGCAAAATCTAAAATTTTAAAATTCATGAAAAAATCATATTCAAATCCTAAAATCTAAAATTCTAAAACTCATGTAATTATAATAATTCTCAAATTCATGAAAACAAAATCATTTTCAAATCCTAAAATCTAAAATCCTAAAATTTTCAAATTAAATCCTAATCAATAACGCCTAATTTAACAAATTAGAAGTCCAATCAAAAATTTAATAATATAAAAAATAGTAAGAAATATCATAATTGAAATATTACATACAAAACATTGTTCATAAATTATTAGTAAATTGAATCACTAAATCAAAATAAAATAAAAACTAAATAAAAAATTCAAAATCATAAAAACTAATATTTTACAAAATTAGGAATCTAAATCGTATATTCATTTTAATAATTTATAACAAAATTACTAAAGTTTTACTAATTCATAATTACTAAATTATTCAAAAAATATTTTATCCTAAATTTGTAATACCAATTTCTTACCTAATTCACAAAATCATACTCCCTCCGTTCCATATTATTTGATTTTCTATTTATTTCACACAGATTAAGAAAAATTAATTGACCCTTATTTTTAGCTCAAATTACTAAACAATTAATGTTTTTTAATAATTATAAAAATAACTACTGCCTATATTAATTAAGCCGTAGGTCTTTTAGGATTCCCCAATTAAAATCATTTATATATTCCTATTTTTTAGGAGTATTTTTGAACGATTGATATATAACAAAATCAATTTTTAAAAATAATCAAATTTTAAAATTTAAAAAAATAATCAAATTTTAAAATTTTTAAAATTGGAGCCATTTACGTTAATCAAGCTTAAAATTTTAGATTGGAGCCAAAACCAACATAATCAAGCGTCATATACTTCTTCTATATATATTGACACAATTTTACACCATTACTTAAAACATCTATGGCTTTTCATAATTTTGATCTAAATTTACCACCTGAAAATAGTGAAAGACAATTTCTCATTGATTTGAATGAAACTCTACCAAGAGAGTTTATTTCACCGGAGAATCCACATCATGAAGAACAAGAGATTCATTCTCATATAAAATTATGGTAATTTTATTGTTAATTGTTTCTTGACATTATGATATTTTAATATTATTATTTATTTATTTATATAAATTTTTGTATTTCTTATCATATCTTTCTTGATGTAGTTGAGTGTTAATTTACTCTTATAAATTATGATATATATATTTTTTAATTTTCTTATTAATATCTACGTATATGGACTTTATTATTTTTATAAGAGTATCTTATTTATTTTAAAAATATTTATGATAGAGGGAAGCAATGAGATGTCTCAAGATCCTCAAGAAGCTACTGTTCGTTATAAAATAATGACAGATGAAGAAAGGTTAGAGATTTATCATGCTTTATTAGAAAGAAGCGACAACGGAATTCTGAAAAAAAATACTACAACGGAAGTCTCTAATTTATATTCTGTTCCTTTACAAACGGTTCAACAAATTTGGCGACGGGCCAAAAATACTTTTGATGGCAAATCTGTTGATATATCACACAGAAAAAAGGGTAATTGTGGTCCGAAGAAAAATCAACTAGATCTTGATCGAGTTGTTGATATTCCACTCCATCGTCGGCAAACTATAAGGTCATTGGCAGCTTCTTTAAACGTAAGTTCTACGTCATTGTTTCGACGTCTAAAAGATGGGGATATTAAGCGACATACAAATGCCATCAAGCCAAGTTTGCGAGAAAACAATATGAGAGCACGACTTGAATTTTGTGTCTCCATGCTTGACAATAGTACTCTGTCCGATAACCCGAAGTTTGTTGATATGTACAATGTTGTACATATCGATGAGAAATGGTTTTATATGACAAAGAAGACAGATACTTATTATCTTCTTCCGTATGAAGATGAGCCCTACCGTACATGTCAAAGTAAAAACTTTATTGGGAAGGTAATGTTTTTAGTTGCCATGGCTCGTCCAAGATTTGATAACGAAGGAAATGAGTTATTTTCGAGAAAAATTGGAGTTTTTCCATTTGTTACAAAACAACTAGCTCAAAGACGAAGTAGAAATCGAGAGGCGGGAACTTTGGAGCTAAAGGCAATGAACTCTATCAAAAGAGAAGATATAAAGGAGTTTTTAATTGGAAAAGTTATCCCAAAAATTCATGAAAAATGGCCACATGAAGATATGGGAAAACCTAGTTTTATTCAATAAGATAATGCAAGAACACATGTTGATCCGAGAGATGAAGAATTTCGAGAAGCTGCTTCTCTTCATGGTTTTGATATTCGTTTGATGTGTCAGCCACCGAATTCGGCGGACTTGAATATTTTGGATCTCGGGTTTTTTAGTTCCATTCAATCACTACAACACAAGTATTCACCAAAGACGTTGGAAGAACTTGTTTTTGCGGTAGAAGCAGCTTTTGAAGAATATCCATCTCAATTAGTGAACCGAATTTTTTTAACATTACAATCATGCATGCAAGAAATTATGAAAGTTCGAGGTTCAAACAAGTACAAAATTTCACATTTGAAGAAATCCATTTTAGAGAAAGAAGGTAATCTACCTTCACAAATGACTTGTGATCCTACTTTAGTACGTGATGTAATAAGTTATTTAGCAACTTAAAATCTATTTTTTCTTTTATTTTTTAAGTGAATGTTTTTAATTTTCTTTGTTTTGCTATTGTCTTCTTATAGATTGTACGGAGTATTCTACTATTTTTCATCTTACTTTTTCATGTATTTTTACAACAAACAAATTTGCTCGACAATTTTCTTAACAATAAAACTATTTTAAAAAAATTTCATAATTTACCTCAGTATTTCCGTTTGTGGCAAAATATTTTAGTTGCCTATTTTTTCTCTTGTACACAACAAATCAATCAATGATCTTATTAAATTTAATAAACAAATACATAGATTAATCGTAGAAAAACATAGCAAAACAAAGTAGAAAAAACAAAAAAAAATATATAACAAACCAAATGATAAAAAAAAGAAAGAAAACCACAAAAAATTAGGAAAAGTACTTTAACAAATACATAGATTAATCGTAGAAACACATAGCAAAACAAAGTAGAAAAAACAAAAAAAAATATAACAAACCAAATGACAAAAAAAGAAAGAAAACTACAAAAAAATTAAGAAAAGTACTTTGGCAAATAAATCTTCAACATATCTCTAATAGTTTCTTCAATTTCTTGTTTGCCATGAAATTCTCCATTATCCTCTTCTTCTTCGCTCAATAATTTATTTAAATCCAATTTCTGATTTGTGTAGTTTTTGATCATATAAACATCTCTTGACTCTATTTTCTCTTTCAATTTTTCTTGTATTTCTTTTTTTTGTTTCATTTTGTTGATAAGAGAATAAAAAAAAAACTAGAGAATAACGTATTCACAAAAAAGGAAAGAAAGAAACGAGGAGTTAGTTGTAATTCTTCATATTCGGAGCTTTTAAAAGAAGAAAAAGAAAGATGAGTTAATTTTTTTGGTCAACCAATAATTAATGTTTAATCAAAATTTCAATAAATGATGTTAAAAAATCAAATATTGTGGAACAAGGGAAAAAAGCTAGAAAATTAAATAATATGGAACGGAGGGAGTATTTTCTAAATCCTAATTCCAAAATCATAATTCTAACATCCTAATTTGTAAATTTAATTTCTAACCTCAAATCACAAAATCCTTAATTCTATATTATAATCTCTAAATCCTAATTTGAAAATTCTAATTTGAAAATTCGAATTTTAAAATCCTAGTTCCAAAATCATCTTTCTAAAATTCCAAAATCAAATATATAAAATCCTAATTTATATTTTAAATTTCTAACTTAAATCACAAAATTCCAATTTCTAAATCACAAACTTACATCTTGTTTAGGTTCGCCGGAGGAGAAGCAGCGGAGGTGAACGCCGGAGGAGAAGTGGCGGAGGTGAACGCCAGAGGAGAAGCGACCGAGGAGAAGCGGCGGAGTAGAGAAGAGAACGGTGGAGAGGGGTCTTCAATCCGTGGCGAGAGAGATGGCCAGAGAGAATGGCGGCGAGGGAGATGGCCTGAGAGAACGGCGATGTCGAAGGTTTTTTTTTTTCGTTTAAGTTTTGCGAGATACGGTTGGGGAAGAAATGGGGTAATTAAAATACCTTTCCCTCGCAAATCCGTCGCCACGCCGTCGCAAAATTAGGGTTTTCGGTTCCTATTTTGCGAGGGAACTGCTACGGCTCCCTCGCAAGTCCGTGGCAAGATTGAAACATTGCTACGGAATAGCGAGGGATCCATAGCTGTTCCCTCGCAAAATAATTGTAAAAAAAAACAAAAAAAAACATCGAAATCTATATATAACACATGAAACACCTACAAACATACAAACATTTAATCAGATTCATTTTTAGATACATAGGAGTTTTCGGTATCGCCATCAGTTTCTTCTCTGTCATCTGTCTCCTCGAACTCGTCACATTCCGGATCTTGACCTGTCTCATCCATGATCATCTCTTCTACTTCTCTGTTTTGTGGATCAATATGGAAGATATCTTCTGTTGATTCGATTGCTACGGAGACTTCTGCTGATCTTTCTTGTTGCAAAGCCACATCATCAGCTTCTCCGACGACTATTCGACCTTTCGGTTTCACTTTTATCACAGAATAACCACGTCTCTCGTCTTTTCCTTATCCGAGGATATGAAATGAAACACACTTGTTCTGCTTGACATGTTAGGATGAACGGTTCAAATTTGGAAAAAATAGTGTTGGCATTGACATCAGTTACCCCTAACGAGTTTGTGCGAATGCCTCGACCAACCGTTTGATCATACCAATGATATTTGAACAAAATGCATTTCAACCTGATAATTCCTGGATATGATACTTCTAAAATTTCGTGCAAAATACCGTAGAAGTCATTTTCACCTGGCATGTGAATTCCATAATTTGCGGTTGACCTCTTGGAGCCATGCTCATACGTGTGAAAAGTGTAACCGCGAGTGAATTACATTGGGCCAGTAGTGATCTTCGCAATTGGTTCTTGAACAATCTCGTGTAACCAGAGAGGCAAGGACTGGTTTGCACATCCATTCATTACCTATATGATATTTAAAAAATTATGTTATTTAAATTTGAAAGAAATTAATATATATATTTGTAGTTCAAAACTTACATAGTATTTTAACCATCCAGCAAAATCACGTTCTTTATACTTTTCGTACTCTTTTTCTTGTAAATCGGGGAAGGCTTCTCGCATTTGCCTGTCGAATTCACTATAGAAATTTTTTTGTAACAAAAAAACATATCTCTTGTTAGATTTATATTAAAATATGAAATAAATGAAACTATACCTCTCAAACGGCTGTACTCCCTCACAATTTTGTAATATATAATTGTGAGCCGCACGAGAATATTTGTGGTCTTCCCACCAAATTTTTTTCAACTTCCCACTAAGTCTCCCTATTTGGGCGAAGAAATCTGGGACCTCAACGTTATATGTTGGTGCAACCCCTCCATCGTCATATCGTCTAAGACGGGTTTTTTGTTCTGATGGTTGGGCTAAAGTAGTATGAAATGAAATGAGTGGTTTCCTCGGTAAAACTTCCTGCAACGATCGATCCTTCCACTTTTGCAAGATTTTTTGCCTTTCTTTTTAGATGTCCCATAAATCGCTCGAACGGGTACATCCATCGAAATTGCACGGGACATCCAAGAGCTGCTTCATGTGGTAGGTGGATCGGAAGATGTTCCATCACGTCAAAAAACGATAGTGAAAATATTTTTTCTAAATTATACAATAACACTGGGATATTATTGTGTAATTGCATTATGCCCTCCTCTGTAAGTGTTCGTGTGCATAGATCTCTGAAAAATGCTCCAATGCCTGAAAATTGATGTATGGTTCATTAGTATTAAACACATATATAATTAATTAATGGGATAAGACTAATTAAAACTTCACTATTATTTTACCCGCAATTGCTTCGTGGACAGGTGTCGGTAAGAGCTCAAGTAATGCAAACGGTAATAGTCGCTGGATACATACCCATCATACCAGTAATTTTTTTTCTTGCTCTATACATCTTGAGAATTTGGATACATACCCATCAGGAAATTTTACTTCTGAAGCAACCCAGTCAAACAACGTTTGTTTTGCATTCCCGGATAAGCAAAAGATTGGAATAGGTAATTTTCCATCTTTTGTAATATGCAACTCGCTTCTTCCGCATATTTCGGCCAAGTCCAACCTTGATTTGAAATTGTCTTTACTCTTGCCTGTTCCCTGCACATTCAAAATCGTATTCGTGATGTTATCAAAAAAAAATTTCTCGATGTGCATCACATCAAGGTTGTGCCGTAATAGGTGATCTTTCCAATATGGAAGCTCCCTGAAAATACTATTTTTGTGCCAATTGTGATAACTCCCATATCCGTCTGGCATGTTTGCCGAAGTGTGCCAATTGCCCCCACGTGTACATGTTTTCTGCGCACCATAATAATCAATCTTCTCTAACAAATCTTTTCCTAACATATACACTGCGGGGGGAACACGCATAACTTTGTTCTTCTTGAATAGTTTTTTGTTCTTTCGGTAAGAATGATGCAAGGGAAGAAAGCGACGATGACAATCAAACCAGCATGGTTTCCTTCCATGTTTTAGTTGAAAAGCATCTGATCGATCCATACAATATGGACAGGATAACCTTCCATGTGTGGTCCAGCCCGATAACATTTCGTACGCTGGAAAATCACTAATGGTCCACAATAACACTGTCCGCATTTTGAAATTTCGTTGTTGTGAATAATCGAAAGTCCGTACACCTGTATACCACAACTGTTTCAACTCGTGAATCAAAGGTTGCAGAAATACATCAAGAGATCACTTTGGATGCTTCGGACACGACACTAGAATACTCATAAACAAGAATTCTCTTTGCATGCACATTTCTGGTGGAAGATTGTATGGCATCAATATGACAGGCCATAGAGAATATTTTCTCCCAGACAAACCAAATGGACTAAAACCATTAGTGCATAAGCCAAGATAGACATTCCTACACTCGTTAGTAAAGTCAGAATGTACCGTCTGAAAGTGTTTCCACGCCTTTGCATCTGACGGATGCCTAACCTCTCCATCCTCTGTTGTATGTTGTGCATGCCATCTCATTGCCGCCGATGTCCTTTCTGATTGGTATAACCGTTTCAATCTATCAGTGATTGGTAAGTACCACATACGTTGGTATGGGACACGGGTCCTTCTAGTAGTTGGTTGATATCTCGGCTTCCCACAAAATCGACATTCCTGCAGCTTATTATCGTCTTTTCAATAAATCATATAATTATCATTGCACACGTCAATCATTTCTGATGGTAACCCGAGACCCGCAACTAATTTCAATATTTTGTAGTA
Source organism: Boechera divaricarpa (assembly GCA_026770425.1). NCBI lineage: Eukaryota > Viridiplantae > Streptophyta > Magnoliopsida > Brassicales > Brassicaceae > Boechera > Boechera divaricarpa. The sequence goes on along the minus strand of CM049188.1, from coordinate 11,139,634 downwards.
ACTCTCAGCGGACATATTATCTTCTGGCAAATACTCTTTAAATAATTCAGCCCATTCATCCATGTAATTCTCAGTTAGGTTATTATCACTTTTAATTGTCATCATCCTAGATGTCAGTGACAGTTTAGATAACCCCTCTCTACACCCCTCATAGATAGGTTGATTTGCAGAGTCTAACATATCATAAAACTGTTATGCTTCAACGTTAGGTTCTTCCCTAGTATCATCAACAAATACAGGAATAGATTCATGAAATGCATCTCTAACAATATCATGATACCTATTTTCTTGTTGATACTCTTCATAATTTTCAAAAATGTTTTGGCCGTAGTTATAATTAACATTATAACTTGGTTGATCAACACCATCACCCCTACTACTACTTCCTACACCAAGACTAAAACCCTCTCCATGTGTAAACCATACATAATAGTTCGGCATAAATCCTCTATTATACATATGCGTCTTCACAATATCAATTTCAAATATTGAGTGTTCTTGCACGTTCTGCAAAGACAGAATATGTTACCGTCACGCTTTGCAAATGGGTTGTTAGTGGCCTGGTGGATGAATGCTCGCAACCCGACACGATACTCCTTTGTCACTTTCCTCGTCTTCGGATCTTTTCGATTATACATGCACTTTCGTAATGCATATACTTCATGTTCAGACGCTATTTTTTTACTCACACACTCAGATTCTATATTTCTTCTCTCTCAAATATTGAATAAGTGTCTGAATTGTTGTGAAACTCACAAATCCCGTCTGGCTATTTATAGAGATTGGAAAAATTTGCGATGACATTGCTATGGAAAACTGCGATGGAATTACTATGGAAACATATTTGCGACGAATATGCTATAACATTGCTACGAATTTGCGACATATTTGCGACGGAAAGGTTTCTCGCAAATAGTTAGGCACTTGTCATTTAAAACGTGCTCCACCTACCTTTACCAGCTCGACAAACCTCGCAATCATCGCAATCTCATCGCAAATTTGCTATGGAATTGCGAAGGATTTACCTGGTCATCGCAGATGCATTGCAAATAAGCTACAAATATTTATCATCACAATCTCGTCGCAAATTTGCTATGGAATTACGAGGGACAAGTCTGATCATCGCAGATTCGTCGCAAGTGTTATCTCAAATCCGTCGCAAATTTGCGACGGAGTTTGTTGTCGCAAATTTGCGATATTTTTTGCCTTCGTAATATCATCGCCAGTTTATCGCTATTTCGTCGCAAGTTTGCGATGGTCCTAAGCCATCGCAACTTTCCATCGCAATTAAACAGTTTTCTTGTAGTGGAGAGTGGACTAGTCTATATATGAAATCTTTAGACCGATAGATATCAACAAAAGGTTAAAGAACATCAGTTCTCATATTAAGAGATTTCCGGATTCGTTTCCATTTACCCTTGGTATCGTTTTCTTTATTATTGTTTAATCGTTATTTAATTTAATTTATTTTATTTTATGTAATTTAATTTCTGCCATTTAAATTACGCACTTTATTTTATGCAATTTACTTTATGTAATTTAATTTACGTATTTTATTTTACTCTATTTAATTTATGCAATTTCATTTTATGCAATTTAATTTACGCAAATTATTTTCTGTTATTTAAATTATGCAATTTACTTTCTGTTATTTAATTTACGTAATTTACATTCTGCAATTTATTTTATGCATTTTAGGACTTAGAATTAAAACCCCCAAAATATTTTATATTTTGCCTAGATTTGATTCACTCCTGCAATTTCTGTGCAGTTATTCTCAGTCTCTGTGGATCGATCACGTACGTACTACAACTGCATTACTGTGCACTTGCGGTATAACCGGGTTAAACTCTCGAGACTACTTCTTAGTAGGACTCGAGTGAAACCTGTGAAAGAAAGTGTAACAAACCTTCCGTACCATGTTTTTGGCACAGTTGTCGGGGACTGAAGCAATAGCCATAGAGATTTGGTCTGAATTTGAGACTAGGTTTCTTTACTCTCTTATTTAATTTAATTTTAGTTTCTAATTTTTCAGGTTAATAAATTCATTAAAGCTAAAAAAAAAAGGGAATAATGACGAAAGATGGATGCGTAGACCGACGGGTTCTCGAACAATAGGAATGATCGATGAGCCAATGAGCCATGGCAACTGCACAGGCATACGACCACCACCAGTGAGAGATGTCGAGTTCGAAATCAAGATCGATTTGATTAACATGGTCAAAACGGAAAAGTTCGAGGGTCTATCAACGGAGAATCTTATAGAGCATCTGAATCTATTTGACAAGTTGTACGATACGGTGCGCATAAAAAATCTCTCTGAAGATACCCTAAAACTGTGTTTATTTCCATTCTCACTCGAAGGTGAAGCCCGCAATTGGGAGAAGAGCATTCTATCGAAGACAGTGGCGACATGGAGTCAATACCAGACAACATTCCTAAAGAGATTCTACTCGAGTAACATGACAGCTTACTGGAGGAACAAAATATCAACCTTCACGCAACAAAATAATGAAAGTTTCGGAGAAGCATGGGAAAGGATTGAAAAATACACAAGCCAATACCATCATCACTTATTTTCCGACGAGTTCCTGCTGAGCACATTCTATAAAGGAGCCACTCCTAAGTTTCGTATGTTACTTGATGTAGAAAACTGCAGAACTTTCTTGGGGCAAGATGCACATCGAGGAAGAACACTAGTGGAGAACCTAGCCAAGAGTGATGAATATTATAAAGAAGACTACAATGTGGTGAAGGAACGCGCTGACGACCGTGAGAACAATGAGAAGCTAGGCCTGCAAACACTACTTAAGAAATTGGACACGTTCCTTAAATCGGCACATCTTTTCATCTCTTCAAATTGGCATGAAGGACAATACCATCGACCAGGAGTGGTCGATGGTCTTTCAAGACAAGCAAACAGCGAGGAACATCGAACGTGCGCTATCGATGCGGCAATAAAGACAAGCACCAAAGACCGACGTCAGCAGCAACATCGACCGTGGCCGGTCGATGCAAATAATTCCGGAACGAATGATGATGGACGGCCTCAACGGGCCACCATCGATGCTGCCTATGAGGAGACCATAGAGTATTTCCATCGACCAGGGACGATCGATCCTTTCCCTGAAGACAGCACTTGGACGAGTTTTTCAATAATCGGCACAAGTGAACTTGAGAAGGCAGTTCAGAACATTTTAGATGGAGAATCGAGCAACAGAGCAAAGGTCGGTGAAGGGTTTACAATCATGAGTCAATAGTGGAACAAGGTAGATGAGAAGTTTAAAGACCTTGCCTCTAAGGTCCAAAATATAGAAACACTACCACAGGAAGAGTCTCTGCCAGTCAAAGTAATAACCTTGAAGAGTGGAAAGGAGCTCAGACCGATTCCACCTAAGCAGCCAATAAACAAGAAAAGCGAAGGAGCTAACATAAAAAAAAGACGGTCTTATCCTGATCGAGAGGGAAGAACCAATAGTCGAAAAAGAGAATCTCCAAATATTCGAGAAGGAACTAGAAATCGAGGAGGTAATCATGGAGAAGCCAGACGAAGATATGGAGCCCGACATTCATACTACGGAAATTCCCACAAAGGGACCTGAGACTCGCGTAAGGAAACAAGTGACACATGATATCCCAAAATATCAACCTAAAATCCCTTTTCCAAGAATAATTAAGGGTAGAATAACGGAGAGAATGATGAATGCATTTGAAGAACAAATGAAAGGTGTGATCATCACTATGCCAATACTAGAAGCCTTGACGATGATTTCAAAGGCTAGTAAGTTCCTCAAGGATCTTATAACTAAGAAGAAAAAAGAACTAACCGAAGTGGCTTTCTTGACACACGAGTGCAGTGCCGTCATCCTCGACAAGAAGATTCCAAAGAAGCTAGATGATCCAGGCAGTTTCACTCTCTCTTGCACTCTCGGTCACATAACATTCGGGTGGTCTTTATGCGATCTTGGAGCTAGTGTGAATCTAATGTCTCTATCCATTGCACAAAATTTGGGACTTACTCGGTTCAAGAAGTGTATAAGATGTCGCTAGTTCTCGTCGATTGCTCAGTTAAAACGCCAATGGGATTGCTTGAAGACATTCCAGTAATGATTGGTGAATACCAAATACCGACAGACTTTGTAGTACTCAAAATCGATCACGAACCCAAGGATCCACTTATCTTAGAAAGGCCATTCCTAGCTACTGCGGGGGCCATCATCGATGTCAAGAATGGGAAGATTAACCTTTACCTTAACGATGAAGTTATGAAGAAACCCGAAGAACGAGACCGTATCTTCTACATAGACGATATCGACTTGTTGACTGATGGTGTGTTGGAGGAAGTTGAGCTCAAAAACGAAGAACTAAGTGAAGAATTCCAAACGCTACAAAATGGAGACGTGGCGGACATGCTACCTTGTGAGATGGCATACGCGAGTCTAATCGAAGGTGACGAGGAAGAAAAATCCACAGTGGAAGCAAGCGATGGTAAGACTTGCGATGAAGATGATTGGAGCGAACTCAAGGCACCAAAGGTGGAGTTGAAACCACTTCCAAAAGGGTTAAGGTACGCATTTCTCAGTCCTAATTCAACATTTCCTGTCATTGTAAGTGATGAGCTTAATGATGATGAAATTTCTCTTTTACTTGATGAATTGAGAAAATATAAAAAAGCAATAGGATATTCTCTTGATGATATCAAGGGCATATCTCCATCCTTATGCATGCATATAATACATTTAGAAGATGAATCTAAGAATTCACACCTCAAAGGCGATTAAATCTAAATTTATGAGATGTCGTAAGAAAAGAAATTCTTAAACTTCTAGATGCAGGTATTATTTATCCTATATCAGATAGTACTTGGGTCTCACCTGTTCACGTTGTACCTGAAAAGGGTGGTATCATTGTGGTAAAAAATGAAAATGACGAATTAATTCCAACTAGAATTATCACAAGACATAGGATGTGTATTGACTTCAGAAAATTAAATGCTGCCACAAAAAAAAAATCATTTTTCTCTTCCATTTATTGATCAAATGTTAGAGATATTGGCAAATCATTCTCACTATTGCTTTTTAGATGGGTACTCAGGATTCTTTCAAATCCCGATACATCCTCAAGATCAAGAAAAAATGGCATTTACATGTCCTTATGGTACCTTTGCCTATCGAAGAATGTCGTTTGGACTATGTAATGCACCTGCGACTTTTCAACGGTGCATGATGTCAATATTTTCAGACTTGATTGAATCAGTAGTTGAGGTATTCATGGATGATATACCACCAGGGGAACGAAGAACACACCACTGATTAATCTCTCCAAATCAGAGCTAGCAGAGCTTGAGCGCACGAGTCGAACAAGGAAAAGAACTACAGTTGAGATGGATCTTCCACAAGGTTTGGAGCATAATGAGCAAGGTGGACAACTACCTCCTCCACCACAACCCCAAGCTGTTGCAGAACGGACACTTGGCGATTACAACCGACCGGATCAGTTCTATGCCAATCGTGCAGCGATCCGTATTCCGACTTTCCAGAGAAATGACTTTGAGCTGAAGCCTGCTTACTTCGCTCTTGTGGGACAACACCCCTTCACAGGCCTTTCTCATGAACACCCTATGGATCACATTGAGAAATTTGAAGATTTGGTCACTAGCATGAAGTACAATGGAGTGCCACAGGAATATCTCTTTTGTAAGCTCTTCCCATACTCTCTTGGTGGAGAAGCAGCTTACTGGCTGAAGCAGCTACCTCCCGGATCTCTCACTACTTGGAATGAGACCAAGAACGCATTCCTGAACAATTTCTATGACGATGCGAGATCAGAGGAACTCAGGAACAAGATATCTCAATTTTCTCAGGGTCCAACAGAAGCGCTCAAAGCTGCTTGGGTTCGATTCAGATCATATCAGAGAGACTGCCCACATCACAGTTTCAGTCAAGTTCAACTACTCGGGATCTTTTACAGAGGGATTGATTGGCGGTATCAGATGGCACTAGATTCTGCGAGCAACGGGAACTTCAACACTAGAGTTCCAACCGATGCTGTGAAGCTAATTGAGAACTTGGCGTCTAGCAATAGCACCAAGAATACTGATTTCGAGCGGAAAAGGCTCGCTGGTGTTGCTGACGGTTCGCAGATTGCGGAGGTTCAGGCGAAGCTGGACACGATGCACAACCTCTTAGTGGGAAAGACGAAGAAGGCTGTACATTTTGCTGAGGAAGTAGAGAACATCGAAGATGAGGCAGAGGATGTCAACTACATTGGTAGTTCTGGTTTTCAGGGTCAGCGATTTGGTTACAACAACAACCGAAGCTTCAACAGCAATCAGCAAGGTGGTTACAAGTCTGGTGGTAACCAATCTGGTTTTGGTGCCACACAATTCACCCTAAAACCACTTCAGAACAGTGATTTCGTTCGCCAGTACGGTAATTCATCTTACCAACCGCTTTCCTCGAGGTCTACAGAAAGTAAGACAGAGATCCTTTTGGAACAGATTCTGCAGGGACAACAAAGGATGACTGGAGAGTTTAATGGGAAGCTGGATAACTTGTATATCGACCTGAATGGCAAGATTGAGGCGTTGAATCTGTCGCAGAAGAAGCTCGAAACTCAGATTGCTCAGACCGCAGCTGCTGTGAAAAGACAAGAGGGGTTTCTACCAGGAAAGGCTGAAGATCCAAGAGCCCACATCAATGCCATAAGTCTAAGAAGTGGTAAAGTGGTAGAATCAGGAGTTGAGCAAGCTCCAATAGCTGAAAATTCCGTCGATCTTGCTGGAAACGACGAGTGGGATGCTGAAAATCCCAGGGTATCGATCGACACTCCCCCAGTATCGATCGATACCGAGACGACACCCAAGAAAAACGCTGAACCTGTCAAGGAAAGGGTTTACAAGCCGAAGTTGCCTTATCCTATCATTCCTAAGCTGACCAAAAAGGAGTGGGAAGATGCTAGATGCAAGGTTATGTTGGACAAGCTGGTAGTTGAGCTTCCTTTTGTTGATGCTATCAAAACTTCTCCTGCATTCAGAAGATACGTGAAGCGGATGGTATCCAGCAATTTCAGTCTCAGTGAAGGTGTCGCTATGCTTTCAGCCGAGTGCAGTGTTATTCTAACCAACACGATTCCTAAGAAACTTCCAGATCCAGGTAGCTTTGTGTTGGATTGCACTGTTTTCACAGAGCGTTTTGCGCGCTCTCTTTGTGATATTGGATCAAGTGTGAATCTTATGCCGCACTCCATTGCTAAGAGAATGGGAATGAGTGATTACCAGCCTACACGGATTTCATTGGTCCTTGCTGATCGTTCAGTACGTCTACCAGAGGGGCTTCTCGAAGATGTACCTGTTAAGATTGGAAATTGCTTGATTCCGACTGATTTCATCGTGTTGGAGTACGATGCCGAGCCTAAGGATCCTCTTATCCTAGGCAGACCATTCCTTGCTACTGCTGGTGCTCTGATAGACTGCAAGAATGGACAGATTACTCTGAACGTTGGTGACTTGGTAATGTCCTTCAACATGGAAAAAATCATGAAACGACCAACCATCGACGGGCAAACCTTCTGTGTCGATACATTCAGTGACATTGCAGAGGAGTATTTTCTGGGGAAACATCCTGAGGATCCACTAGAGCGAGCACTGGTTCATACTGAAGGGTCAGAGTTGGGTTTTGATGATGATGCTGCTGGTTATGTTAGAATCCTCGACAGTGCAGAGCCAGTATCGATCGATACCACAGGAGGTATCGATCGACACCACGTGTGTGCAGTGGAAAGTTTAGGCGAAATTCCTAAACAAGTCAGTGTTTCTGGGGATTGGAGTGAGGAAAAGGCACCAAAGATTGAGCTCAAACCACTTCCAGCCGAGCTACGGTACGTTTTCATTGGCCCTAATTCGACATATCCTGTTATATCAAATTTGATATGCTCAAATTAATACCCTAAAAGTACTAAAGCAGTTGCTGCAGTATATCAGGGGTCGAACACAAGAACTCAAGAAAACTCACGCAGTAGATAAAAGATGCAGATTGTGCTAAGCAAACAATATTTGATGAGAAAACAAATGATTGAATTAAACTTCGGTTGGTTTATATGGGAGGAAACTAGGCTCAGGGAAATTCTCAGGAAATCAATGATAAATAACAATTAATCAGTTAAGGTTCAATTCAATTAAGCGCTTTTCTTGAACTCAAACACGAAAGTATAGTTAACCAACTGTCGTTGTGAAAACTAACTAAGTCTAAAATCTAGAATTCCAAATCTCTTTGCAAATCCTACACAGTAAACCAGCAATCAATTCAAGTTTGATATGTTCACAATTCGATTAAACCAAATCTCTTTGCAGATAATCCAATTGCTCACCCTAGGTTTTATCAGATTACTCAATTGCACTGTCGTGCCTAATCGATTAATCTAGGTTCTATGTTCTAAGTGATCAGGTTAGAAATAGCTTTGAGAACAACCTATGGTGAAGAACTATTCAGATTTTGAACCCTAACAAATCAATTATCATAAATCAGAGAAATCCATATGAGAAAACCCTAAACCTAAAATGAGACTACTCAGACATGATAGATGAAACAAATAACATAACTGAATAAATCATGGAATTAAACAAAGGAATAAAAACTAGGGTTCGGGATCTTCTCTATGATGAACAAAGTCTTGGATCTGTCTCCCTCACAAAAGTTCTCAAATCTCAATGGTAGCTCCAGAATAAAAATGAAAAATAAAGTCTGAAGTCCCCCCTTAACCTAATGACTAAAAGTTTGCTTAAATAGGTCTAAAAACACGAGCTGGGCTTCTTTTGTAAATAAAGGGGATGATTGGGCTTCTTATGGGCTCCTTGAAAATCTCTTCTGCGCGTTGATTACGTCGGTATCGATCGATACTATGTTGGTGTCGATCGATGCTAAAGCTTTAAAACGGGTACTTTCTTCGGTTTGCTCCAAAAATGCTCCAAATGTCTCCAAAATCTCCAATTTCGTCCCAAACGTGCTAAAACCTGAAAAGACTCTAAAATGATAGAAAAAGCACTAGAAAGACTCGATAAAACGACTTATATCATGGCTAAAAACGGGTAAAATCCATGATATATCACTCCCCCAGACTTAGCCTTTTGCTTGCCCTCAAGCAAAACAGAAAACTAAGTTAGAGAAAGAGGTTTGAAAAACCTTAGAGACCTGACCTGTTACCGAAATCGCTGTAATGATCCTTTTTCCCAAGCGCCCACTGCTGCCTGATCAGCTCCAGATCTAACCACCATGTACTTCTCCGTAGGAACCCCAACTTCCCAAGACTTCACTTATTATCTCACATCAATATTCATCTAAGCTCTCATCGCCAGTTTCATCGCTGCAATCAGTGTTCAAGAACTTTCTAGATTCTTGCCCATACAATATCATAGCCAAAGAACCATTTATTCAACAACATTTATTGCTTTCCGGTATTCTTTATCTCCCCCAGACTTATTTCATAATCAGTTCTCATTAGATTTCAACAGCGCAGGTTTATTTGAACAGCATATACAAATCAAGGTCCGAAACGCGAGTATTGATAGTGTTTGCTACCGAATCCCCGGTTCTTACCCTCTCAATGTGTCAAAAGTCTTAGGTGAATAATGGGGTCATAGGAAATTTTCCTACCCCTCACTTCAGGCCTTTGTGTGATCATTCCTTATCCAAGTAGAATAATGGGGTCATAGGAAATTTTCCTACCCCTCACTTCAGGCCTTTGTGTGATCATTCCTTATCCAAGTAGAATAATGGGGTCATAGGAAATTTTCCTACCCCTCTACTCGGCGGAAATCATTTCATCTTTTATATAGATTTTACCTGTTTTAACGCAAATATGTATCCAACAATTTTTACGGGAGAGATATACCACAATTTTCAAGCATGATGGGTTCCTTAGCCAGATATGAATGATGAATCAAGCTCTAAGAACACTAACCGCGTAGATGAAGTGCAAAATTTGGCTAAAGCTTATGAAGAACCTTGCTGGAGACATGAGTGATTTCTAGCTGGCTGGTTATCCCTTGGATTTTTCATTAGTCGAACTGAAACTAATCCTGTAACAGTGGTCACTCAAAAGCAAAATCAGAACAACAAAGTCAAGCACACTCCAGAAAAATCTAAGTTGTTTTGACTCAATAAAACAAAATACTTTTTATCCTTTTTTTTTTTTTTTTTTAAAAAAAAAAAAATGAACACAATGTCAGTAACTACCTCCCCAAGACTTAAGCAACACTGTCCCCAGTGTTTATCAAGCCCAGAGAAGGTGAAAGAAAGCAAAGAACAAAACGAAATAGGTCAAGAACAAGAGGTGTTACCATAGAGCAGTGGTGTCGATCGATACCAAGGTGGTGTCGATCGATACGGAACAAAAACGACCATCCTTCTTCCGACCTGATTCGTAAGACACAACAAAACACAAAAACAAAACCTACTATTTATAGACTTACCAGTGGGTTGCCTCCCACTAAGCGCTTGTTTAATGTCACGAGCTTGACTTTGGCTAAGATATCAGTCAGGACAAGGTGGAGGACTCACTCCGAAATAAGCTCCACAACCAGACATCTCCAGCTTCAAAGTTTTGCTCATCATATCCTCTTCTTTCTCTTTCATCTCCGTAGGAATGAGAATTCTAATCTTAGAGAAAGGTTTCGAGGTTCCCTTGCATTTCACCTTATATTCGACCGAATCTCCATCACACTTCTGAGGAATCAAAGTGAAATTAGCAGCACCGTTGATCTTCTTGCTCGTTGCCTTCCTCTTTGTTACCTTGGTCTTCTCCACAACTTTCCTGGGGTGCTGGGGGGGGTTCATTTGAAACATCTGCGTCTTTTGGTTCATCATAAGACTCATCGAGCAGATCGATCATCAGAGTCTCGCCCAAGGCAATGGTGATGCACGAGACATGTCTGGGTGCTCCTCCAGAAGGAATGGCATCGTAGAAGACGTCTCCGTCAATGCAAGAGAAAGAGATTCTCTTATTAGGCGTGTCCATGATCGCGCCAACAGTAGCCATAAATGGTCTTCCCAAAATCAAGGGCACCTTGGATCCTTGGCTCATCTCCACAACCTGAAAATCAGTAGGGATCAGACAATCTCCTATTTTAACAGGTAAATCAAGAATTGTAGCGTAAGGGAGTGAGCAAGAAGAATCCGCGTATGTGAGAAGCGTGTTAGGAGATCTCATATCAGCTTTCAATCTCTCTGCAATCGCCCTCGACATGACGTTGACACTAGACCCTGAGTCAACGAGAGACTCCTTGAAGTTTACTCTAGAGATGGAGCATGGAACTGAGAATTTCCCTGAGTCTTCCCTCTTTGTCAACTGTCTCAGCGGTGGTGGTGTATTGGTAACGGGAGGTCCTGCAACCATTTTCTTTGATAAAAACTTGCTTCTAGCAGCCTCCCACTCCTCTCTTGTCAGCTTGGGAAGAACAGGGTAAGGTAGCTTTGGTTTGTATACCCGTTCCTCAACCATCTCTGTCCTTTTCTCAGTTATTGATTCAGCTCGCGAAGGGTATCGACCGATACTAGATGAGTGTCGATCGATACTGGAGTTTTGTATCGTCTCTGCAGGTTGGTGTCGATCGACACAGGTAGGGGTGTCGGTCGATACTGGTGGAATGTCAAAATTCTTATCTTCATCCTCAGCAACCTTCGAATCTACAGCAGGTCTCGGGAGGTATCGATCGATACCAGGCAGGTATCGGTCGATACTAGTATCACTGGATACGAACACAGTCATCGCAGGCTCAAAATCCTCTTCTCTAGCGCTCGAGGTGATTGCATTGACATGTCCATGCTGTGGTTGAACTATCTTTCCCTTGACAGCTGCTGATGTCTGAGCTAATTGATTTTCCAGCATCTTCTGATGGATTTCGAGAGCGTTGATTTTCCCATTCAGATCAGTGTACACATTATCCAGCTTTCTATTGAAATCCACAGTCATTTTTTCTTGTCCCTGCAGAATTTGTTCCAAGAGGATCTCCGTCTTACCCTCTGTAGACCTCGGAGAATGCGGTTGGTAAGATGAATTACCGTATTGGCGAGTAAAGTCATTGCTCTGAAGTGGTTTTTGGGCGAATTGTGTGGCACCAAAACCAGATTTGTAACCACCTTGCTGATTGTTGTTGAGGCTTCTGTTGTTGTTGTAACCAAATCGCTGACCCTGAAAACCAGAATCACCAATGTAGTTAACATCTTCTGCTTCATCTTTAATCTCCTCTACTTCCTCAGCAAAATGTACAGCCTTCTTTGTCTTCCCCACTAGCAGGTTGTGCATTGTGTCACAGCTTCTTCGCTTTGAACCTCAAAGCAATCTGCGAACCGTCAGCCCGAACACTAGCGAGCCTCTTCCGCTCGAAATCAGCATTCTTGGTGCTATTGCTAGACGCCAAGTTCTCAATCAGCTTCACGGCATCGGTTGGAATCCTAGTGTTGAAGTTCCCGTTGCTTGCGGAATCCAGTGCCATCTCGATACCGCCAATCAATCCCTCTCGTAAAAGATCCCGAGAAGCTGAACTGACTGAAACCGTGATGAGGACAGTCTCTGCGGTAGGATCTCAATCGCACCAAAGCAGCCTTTAGTGCTTCTGTTGGACCCTGGGAAAATTGGGATATCTTGTGCCTGAGTTCCTCTGATCTCGCATAGTCATAAAAGTTGTTCAGGAAAGCGTTCTTGGTCTCATTCCAAGTAGCGAGAGATCCGGGAGGTAGCTGCTTCAGCCAGTAAGCTGCCTCTCCACCAAGAGAGTATGGAAAGAGCTTACAGAAGAGATATTCATGTGGTACTCCATTGTACTTCATACTGGTGACCAAGTCTTCGAATTTCTCGATGTGATCCATAGGGTGCTCATGAGAGAGACCGGTGAAGGGGTGCTGTCCAACAAGAGTGAAGTAAGCAGGCTTCAGCTCAAAGTCATTCCTCTGGAAAGTCGGAATACGGATCGCTGCACGATTGGCATATAATTGATCCGGTCGGTTGTAATCGCCAAGTGTCCGTTCAGCAACAGCTTGGGGTTGTTGTGGAGGAGGTAGTCGGCGTCCAGCCTCGGCAGGTAGTTGTTCACCTTCCTCATCATGCACCAAACCTTGTGGAAGATCCATCTCAACTGTAGTTCTTTTCCTTGTTCGACTCGTGCGTTCAAGCTCTGCTAGCTCTGAGTTGGAGAGATTGATCAGTGGTGTGTTCTTCGTTCTCCTGGTGGTACGCTGATGCATACACCTGAAAATCAAAAGACGAGAAGATAAGTAACCAAAATTTAAAAGAACAGACGTTCAGTGTCGATCGATACCAATGGAGTATCGATCGATACTGACGACGAACTTAGACAAAATCGACAACTAAAATTCTAAAGGTGAATTTTTAGAGTCCCCGGCAACGGCGCCAAATTTGATATGCTCAAATTTATACCCTAAAAGTACTAAAGCAGTTGCTGCAGTATATCAGGGGTCGAACACAAGAACTCAAAAAAACTCACGCAGTAGATAAAAGATGCAGATTGTGCTAAGCAAACAATATTTGATGAGAAAACAAATGATTGAATTAAACTTCGGTTGGTTTATATGGGAGGAAACTAGGCTCAGGGAAATTCTCAGGAAATCAATGATAAATAACAATTAATCAGTTAAGGTTCAATTCAATTAAGCGCCGTTCTTGAACTCAAACACGAAAGTATAGTTAACCAACTGTCGTTGTGAAAACTAACTAAGTCTAAAATCTAGAATTCCAAATCTCTTTGCAAATCCTACACAGTAAACCAGCAATCAATTCAAGTTTGATATGTTCACAATTCGATTAAACCAAATCTCTTTGCAGATAATCCAATTGCTCACCCTAGGTTTTATCAGATTATTCAATTGCACTGTCGTGCCTAATCGATTAATCTAGGTTCTATGTTCTAAGTGATCAGGTTAGAAATAGCTTTGAGAACAACCTATGGTGAAGAACTATTCAGATTTTGAACCCTAACAAATCAATTATCATAAATCAGAGAAATCCATATGAGAAAACCCTAAACCTAAAATGAGACTACTCAGACATGATAGATGAAACAAATAACATAACTGAATAAATCATGGAATTAAACAAAGGAATAAAAACTAGGGTTCGGGATCTTCTCTATGATGAACAAAGTCTTGGATCTGTCTCCCTCACAAAAGTTCTCAAATCTCAATGGTGGCTCCAGAATAAAAATGAAAAGTAAAGTCTGAAGTCCCCCCCTTAACCTAATGACTAAAAGTTTGCTTAAATAGGTCTAAAAACACGAGCTGGGCTTCTTTTGTAAATAAAGGGGATGATTGGGCTTCTTATGGGCTTCCTTGAAAATCTCTTCTGCGCGTTGATTACGTCGGTATCGATCGATACCATGTTGGTGTCGATCGATGCTAAAGCTTTAAAACGGGTACTTTCTTCGGTTTGCTCCAAAAATGCTCCAAATGTCTCCAAAATCTCCAATTTCGTCCCAAACGTGCTAAAACCTGAAAAGACTCTAAAATGATAGAAAAAGCACTAGAAAGACTCGATAAAATGACTTATATCATGGCTAAAAACGGGTAAAATCCATGATATATCAGTGGTTGTTTGTCTAATTTGTGCAAGGTACTTGAACGGTGCGAAGAGATAAACCTAGTACTTAATTGGGAGAAGTGTCATTTCATGGTGAGAGAAGAAATCGTTCTCGGGTATAAGATATCGGAAAGAGGAATTGAAGTCGACAAGGCCAAGATCGATGTAATGACAAGTCTAGGGCCTCCAAAAACGGTGAAAGACATACGAAGTTTTCTTGGTCATGCTAATTTTTATCGAAGATTTATTAAGGATTTCTCTAAGATAGCAAGACCACTCACCAACCTACTATGCAAGGACGTCAAGTTCAACTTCAATGACGCATGTTTCGAAGCATTCCGATCAATCAAGTAGGAGTTAGTTAGTGCACCGATAGTACAGCCGCCAGATTGGGGGTTACCGTTCCAGATTATATGTGATGCTAGTGACTATGTCGTAGGAGCTATGCTTGGGCAACGAAAAGACAGAAAGCTGAATGTAATCTATTATGCAAGTAGGACGCTAGACGAAGCGCAAATGAACTATGCCACTATGGAGAAAGAGCTTCTAGCGATCGTCTTTGCTTTTGAGAAGTTTCGCCAATACTTAGTCGGTTCTAAAGTCATTGTACACACGGATCATGCGGCACTAAAATATCTACTTGCTAAGAATGATGCAAAACCAAGGCTACTCCGTTGGATACTACTCTTCAAGAGTTTGATTTGGAGATAAAAGATAAGAGAGGAAAAAAGAACGGAGTAGCTGGTCACCTTTCTCGAATGAGAATCACTGACGAGATCCCTATCGACGATTCACTACCGGAGGAAAAAGTCTATGCCATTAGAGTACTTATCGACATACAAAACCTGAATGAGGAGCTGAAAAGCATTAACACCATCAAGGACAAGTCACCTAGTATGCTGACATCGTCAATTATCTCGCTTGTGGAGAAAAACCACTTGATCTCGACAGATATCACAAGAAAAAAATTTTCAAAGAGATCAATCGGTACTATTGGGATGATCCAAACCTCTACATGTTATGTAAAGATAAAATATACAGAAGATGTGTTCCTGAGCATGAAGTTCGCGGGATCTTGACGGGATGCCATGGATCAACATACGGAGGACACTTCGCTACATTCAAGACGGTGGCTAAAGTTTTGCAAGCTGGATTTTGGTGGCCGACTTTGTTCAAAGATGCTCATCGATTTATCCTAGCTTGTGATGCATGTCAAAGAAGAGGAAACATAAGCCGTATGAATGAGATGCCTCAAAATCGGATAATGGAAGTAGAAATCTTTGATGTATGGGGAATCGATTTTATGGGACGTTTCCCAAACTCACATGGAAACAACTACGTCCTAGTAGCAGTGGACTACGTGTCTAAATGGGTAGAAGTTCTGGCAAGTCCAACAAACGACACAAAGGTAGTTCTTAAACTTTTTAAGCACATCAACTTTCCACGATTCGGAATCCCGCGAGTGGTGATCTGCGACGGAGGGACACACTTCATCAACAGAACTTTCGATAAGCTCTTACGAAAGCATGATGTCAGACATAAAGTGGCGACACCATATCATCCTCAAACAAGTAGACAAGTGGAAGTTTCTAACCGTGAAATCAAAGCAATCTTAGGGAAGACGGAGAACATTTCACGAAAGGATTAGTCACTCAAGCTAGACGATGCTTTGGACCTGTCAGACACCCCCATCGATCTAACTTGACCAATAATGTTGCTGCCTCGAGCACTAGACCTCCCCATCGACCCTCAACGATGGATTGTCGTAGTATCAGGCGTAAATATCGACCAATCATGATCGATCCTCATTCTAAAGACACCAAGAACGCTACCTTGACAACATATCGACAGTACAATCATGTACAAGAAAGCGACGGACCCAACTATGTGATTATAAGGAGCTGTAACTCGATCACGAAACAACGAAGGATAAAATTCATCGATCCGATCAACAAGAAACGCTTCGAAAAGCTAATCAAGAGCATCCCCGAGCCATTCTCTTTTAAAGACACTTGCAAAAGGTACTCTCTACAAGAGTATTTTGTGGGAATGGATGAGACGATATATGATGCTAAGAAGTTATTCAGAGGGGCTCGATCCTCAACGAACCCTCATCCTAGTCATCCTTTACCACCTATAAGGAGCATTAATGTAGCATGGTTCTTCAAGAAGATCAACACGGAAAAGCTCCGCATGTTCAGACGACTTGTTCGATCACTACCGAGGGATTACACATTCGAAAAAGCTCTTTTCAAATACAACCTTGATATATACTTCACTGATACTAAGGAGACTATCGAGGAAATCAAAGAGCTCTACATGGACACACGAATCAAGGGACCAATCATAACGGTTTTCAAAAAAGCTGACTCTGGGCAATACAAGGTAACATGCTTATACTTGGTCGTACTTTCAATGACGCTTTATGTGATTCAGGAGCCAGCATAAACGTCATATCCATGGAACGAGCTAAGATGTTGGGAATCCACGAGCTTACAAGGTCAAATATCCGGATCGGGCTCGCTACTGCTAATGCGATGCACTCATACGGAGTGCTGAGAATGTGATCATCTCGATTGCGAACTGTCGCATTCCTACTGACTTCCATGTAGTGGACATAAGAGGAGATGATCACATTCAACTAATCCTTGGTAAACTGTTCCTAGCAACAGTTGGCGCGGTAATCGATTGGCCAAAACAAAGAATCTCATTCACATATGTGAATAAAGATGTCTTCTATGAAGCAACGCCAACAGAAGGCACTTCACGATCACACTCAAAGAGAGAATCTCTTGGTGAAGAGGTCACTAATGATATATACACTCCTGCTGGGGAGAGATCAATTCACAATACCAACTCCGTCGAAAACGATTCAAGGAATCGTCGCGCAACAGTTCAGCCATTATCTCCACGGTCTTCTGACCATTCCATGAGGTCGTCAAGCTCATGACGTTAAATGAGCACTTTACCTTTGTACATACAATTTTCTTTTAGGATTTTTATTTTATTATTTTCTAGTTTTTGGTTTTTCTATTTTTTGTTTTTGTTTCTTGCTTTTCAGGTGTTCTTCACCATTAAAAAAACAAAATCAGGACTTGCACACGTGGGAGCTGCAAACCCACAACCCGATAAGAGAATCACTGTAAGTATTTTCTCTTGCTTTTCCCCCTTTACGGTTTTACGATGTTGTGAAATAAGTGGGGGGGAGTCTTACGATCACTAGAGGTAATTCTTTTCCTTGACATCTTTTGATGTAAGTTTTACCATAAGTTTTTCGTATTTTTAGAGATTGTTACACTCTTTTCTTCGATCATAGATTCAATAACATGTGAAAAAGTTTTTAATAAGGTAGCATTTGAACTTGTTAATTGTGTTATTTGTGTTTATGTTTGGATGCTGTGTGGATAGTGTTTGATCTTCACTAGGAAACGTGGAAAACCCATGAGTGGATCAACAAACCCCAAAAGGATCATTCCTTCGAAGACTTTGGCAAATCAAAATTGACTTCTCACCGTAATGAACCTTAAAACTCTCGATTTGGGGGTTGAGATGCATGAGACATGATACCTCTATGAGATCCTGCAAGACACGTCTATGTGAGTACATCTCGCCTCTTCCTTCCCTTCAGTAAAAAAGAAAAGAAAAGGATATAGGTAAAAAAGAAGTGAATCGGGCATTGGAAGCTACCATTTTTACTGTTCGCGTCTCATGCAAACCTGTCCAAAAATAAAAAAGAAAAGGCGATTGATTGAAAAAATAAAATGATACCGTAGAAAAGTAGAGAGAAATCAATTCGACCTTGAAGTGAGAAAAAGGAGAGAAAAGGATTTGTACCAATACGGTCTTGAGCTTACTCCCAAGTTGAAAGCTCACACTTAGAATGAAAAGAGAGGTTGATGATGAGGAGTCAAAGTTCGAAGGCGGAGTGTTTTGAATTAAGGTGCGTTGTTATGCTTATGATGAAGTACATGAAGTACGTTAGAGACAATTCTACTTCCACAAAGACGAAAAGCATTTAACACAACAATGTCACAAGGTACAAGTTCACTCTCTTTATTTTTATTTGTTTTCAATAAAATAACTTCACCATGCTTGACTTTTGTTTGCTTGAGGACAAGCAAATGATAAGTGTGGGGGAATTGATAGCATCATATTTTACATGTTTTTATGCATTATAATAAGTTAGTTTTAGCTTTTATAACTAACATTTAGTGTAGAATTAATGCTTTTTCATGTGGTTATATGTTTTTAGCTATTTGGAGCTAAATATGAGTAATAGAGATATTTTTGGAGCTTATTAAAGCCTACAGGAAGACTGGTGACATCACCTAGATCGTGCACATTCGGAGAAGGATTTCACAGAATCCGAAGAGGCAGAATCGACCCCAGTATCGACCTGTAGGGGTCGATATTGAGTCCAAAGATTTTCCAGAGAGAATTCTTGAAGGATGCATCAACCAGTCAAGCTAGGGAGCCAGAATTGACCCTAGCATCGACCCATCAAGGTCGATGCTGACCTCCAAGAAAGCTGAAAAATTTCCTACGTGGCAAGATATGACTTGAGCACCTTGTCATTTCGAGTTCTAAGCCTCAAGAAACAAGATAAGGATGAAATGGATGTTTCCAGAAAACCCTAATACTATATAATCACTTGTAATCTCACTAGAGAAACACACAAGAACACACACACAAAAACAGACCTTGTAGTCGTCACATTCAGATCTAATAAAGTTTTTCTTCTTTAGGTCAATACTTGTTCTTATTCTTTTGTTTATGCTTTGATTATTGTTTTAGATTAGCTTACTTTTCAGTCTTGTTTACTATTTTATAAATCAGATCTTATCTCTGTAACCCTTAAGAAACAAGAGTTTATATCCTTTAGACCACATAGGGTGGTGGTCAATGATGGGATCTATGTTTTAGAGTTTATTACTATACTTAACCGATCTAGCTACTTTAATATGCACAAAAATGTTGAGTATTCTCTCCTGGGAGATACTTAAGAGTACAATTGAATCCAGTAGAAGTGTTTGATGCCACGAGAGTGGATTATACCTTCAGATTTACATACTAGAGAGTCATAGCTAGTGTCGAATTTGTTGTTAGATAGAATTAATTATAATTTTGGCTTTGACCAAGTTAGATTGAATATTTTAGGAGTATTTCACCATGAGAGTGGGTTATACTTTAGAAACAAATCTATCTCTCACTTTGTGTTCTTGAGACGAGAGTCAAATGACACTTAGTATTCGATGATGGAATTATGTGAAATGCATATCCAGTTTACCACGAGAGTGGATCTGGATATAGAGTCTAGCTTATCACGAGAGTGGACTAGCAAATTATGGAGAATCCCTAGAATGATAAATACAAATCATTTAGAGAAAATATGAATTCTAGACTTAGGTTTCCTCATTTAGACTATCACCCATAGTTGTATATAGTTAGATAATTATTATTCTTTTCTTATTGCAATTTAATTATGTTTATCCTTAGTTTATATTTAATTGCTTTCTTAGTTTAGAATTTATTTACTTATTTCCTGCTTTATTATTTTTGCAATCATTTTAGCTTAGAACTCAACCCCCCACTTTATTTTATTTCCACCTAGATTAGTTCTGCATTTGTATTCTTTATGTAGTTATTCTATTTCCCCGTGGATCGACCCCGTATTACTACAATTGCATTTAACTGTGCACTTGCGGTTTTGTGGGTTAAACTCTCGAGATTTACTTCTCGGGTAAAACCTGTGAAGAGGCATAAAAACCTCTGCATCATCGATCGCCTTTTATTTCCAGCCCTTTCCTTTCCTAAGGACAAGTTTCCATGAGACGCGATTGTTAAAAATGGTAGCTTCCAACACCCAGT
Source organism: Boechera divaricarpa (assembly GCA_026770425.1). NCBI lineage: Eukaryota > Viridiplantae > Streptophyta > Magnoliopsida > Brassicales > Brassicaceae > Boechera > Boechera divaricarpa. The sequence continues at coordinate 11,119,180 of CM049188.1, read as the reverse complement.
TTTTCTTTACTTTACTTATTGAAAGAAAGTAAGAGGGGAATCATACTTACTTAGACAAGCCTGCAAGATCTCATAGAGGTATCATGTTCGATGTATCTCAAACCCCAAATCGAGAAGATTAAAGTTCATTAAGGTGAGAAGTCAATTCCGATTTGTCTAAGCCTCCGAAGAAATGATTCTTTTGGGGATTGTTAATCCACTCATGGATTTTCCACGTTTCCTAGTGAAGATCAAACAATATCCAGCAAAGCATCCAAACATAAATACAAATAACACAATTAACAAGTTCTATCGTTATCTCATTAAAAACCTTTTCTTACGTTACTGAACTTATGAACAAGGAAAAAAGTGAAGCAATCTCTCAAAAATACGAAAAACTTACAGTAAAACTTCCATTAAAAGATGTCAAGGTTAAAGAATTACCTCCACTCATCGGAAGACTCCCCCATCCACACTTATTTCACAACATCCTCGTTGTGATGTAAGAACGTAAATGGGGAAAGGCAAGAAAAATACATATTGTAATTCTCTTATCGGGTTCGTGGGTTGGCAGCTCCTTCGTTTGCAAGTCTTTATTTGGTTTTTTTAATGGTGAAAATCACCTAAAAAGGAAAACAAGAAACAAAAACGAAAAACAAAAAAATACCAAAAACTAGAAGATACGAAAGACTGAAACTGAAAACGTATGTACAAAGGTAGAGTGCTTATTTAACATCGTGAATTCGACGACCTCATGGAATGATCTGATTATGATGGAGATGAAGGATGTTGGATTGATGGTTGTGCAAAGATTTGTCCGTAGTAGCAGTCGGTATTACTGCTCATTTTTGCTGTTCGTCGAAGCATTCTTTGTTGAGATTGCAAGCTGATTAGATCGGATGTGGGACGGTAACTCCATCTCTCCACAGCAGGAGCGGATTCAATAATGTGGGTGTTATCATCAGAAGGTTTCCTTCCCAAGCAGCATCGTGGAGCTTCATCGGCTGGTGTCGTAGTGTAGAACACCTCTTTGTTCAAGTAAGTAAATGAGACTCTTTTGTTCAGCCAATCTATACAAGACTGTTACTTGGAACAGTCCAGCAAGGATGATTAGAGTATCATCATCTGCCCGCATATCTCCAATCCAAACCGTGATATCTTCAGCTACACCCTTAGAGCGTGTGATATCAACATTTGCAAGTCCGATTCTTACATTCGAGCGCATGAGGTTGCTGAGTCCTAATGTTGTGGCTTTCTTTTATTAACATCACATTGATGCTAGTGCTTGAATCACACAAAGCATCATCGAAATCAAGACCAAGAATTGAACAAGGTACCTTGTAGAGACCAGGATCATCTCTCTTGGGAATCTTTGATCTCCATGTAGTGATTTCACCGATGGTCTCCGTACTGGAGGTCAAGGTTATTTTTGACAAGAGTTTTCTTGAATGTCATATCCCTCGAAAGCATGCCTACAACACTCGTGAATCAGCGTACTTATCTCCCTGAAAAACCAAGTTAGGTTATATCTTCGTGTTGGTTGTTGTGGACGGTTTAGATGAGAATTTCTTGAGATGCGCCCTTTTCTGAATAGTTTACTATGTCGTGGATCATCCAATCAGTTCCTTCAAAGTATTACCGCAAGGGATATCTCTTCAATGCATCCTTAAAAGATGTTGTATCTCGAATGCATTGAACCAACATCCCAGATCTCTTTTTATTGTGAGGATCAATAAACACTGGCCTCCTTTAACTTGTGAGGATGTTGCAGTTCTGTTTAGCAGCATAATCAGGTCCATGACTTTGTTTTACCGCTGAAGAAGAGGCCTCGTCTTTGTTAGAGAGAGTATCATCGTCAATAGGTCGATATCTATGCCTAATACTGTAGATATCATCGTCCGGTATCTTAGTCGGGGATAACATCGAACCCGTTTGCTCGATATGATCGTTCGGGATTCAGCGCGTCGATCTGATTTGGTCGATGTATCGGTCTAATGTGGCTCTCAGCTGTGCTTGTTGATGTGCTTCATTTCAGTCTTTTGCTTCTGAGTGTCATGACATTGACAATCTCTCTAGGCTCATATCCGAAAAGATAGATCATTTCCTTGCTCATCCATCTTATTTCGTCTCTTCCTCTTTTTTTAGTTGTTCTCTCAGATTTACTAGTGCATCTGAAATTCGAAAGAAGAACTTGTCTATAAAACATAAATGCTTAGTCTCAGATCCACATCAAAACACTATGGGTATTGCTTATTTTCCCGGCAACAACGCCAAAAACTTTATAGGCAGTAATTTTTGTTTTTTTCCCATCCTCTCGTTTCACCCAAGTCTATTTATAGAATAGCCTCGAAAGATTAACCCATAAGACCGCAAGTGCACATTCATGCAATTTTAGTAATACGGGGTCGATCCACAGGGAAATAGAATGACGCACAGAGGATGCAAATGCATATCTAATCTAGGCAGAATAATAAAGTGTGGACTTTGAATCCTAAACTAAATGATGCGATAAATAAATAAAGCATAAAATAAATAAATATAAACTACGAAAATTGTAAAACTAGATTAATCTAAGTTAACCATTAAATTAAAAGACATAAATTAATTAGAGCATAAACTAAAACATAATTAAATAGCAATAAAATAAATAGCATAAACTAAATAACCATAAATATTTACAAGCAATGGTTGATAATCAAATTCTGGGAAACTAAATTAAGAATTCATGTTTTACCTAACTAGTTTGTCTTTGTGGTTACCTAACATATTTACCTAAACTAAATAATTCATGTTCCATATCTCGCTAGTCCACTCTCGTGGTTTGCTAGTCTCTACATTTAGACCCACTTTCGTGACGAACTGAATATGCATTTCATACAATCCCATCATTGAATACTAGCATCCCTAGACTTCTGGTAAAGGAACACAAAATGAATGTTAAATATGTTTCCAGAATACAGCCCACTCTCGTGGCGAAGTATTCTGAAGATCTTAATCTAACTTAGGCCAAAACCAGATCACTAATTAACTCTATCAAACAACAAACACGATAATAACTAACACTCCCTAGTATACAAATCTGGAGCTTTAACCAACTCACGTGGCGTTAAGAACTCTTAAACATATAACCACACCTACTGAATTCATTTATACTCTTAAGTATTTTCCATAAGAGAATACTTATCATTAAAGTGTATACTAAAGTAGCTAAGTCAATAAAGCACAAAAACATTATTGAATCCGATAACTTAGATCCCATCATCATCCACCACCCTCGTGGTCTAAAAGATCTACTTCCTTGTCTCTCTGTGGGTCACAGCAAAGACAGGGTTTTGATTCATAAAGCAATAAATAGTAAAATAAACAAACCTAGAACAATAATCAAAGCATAAACAAAAACATAAGTAAAGAGATTAACCTAACGATGAAGAACTCTTATTAGATATAAAAGTGGTGGCTACAAAAGTCTAGGGGCTATTCCCTTTTCTCTGAGTGTTTTTGTCTCTCACTTATGAATGAGATTACAAGCGTTTATATATTCCTAGGGTTTTTAGAGCTAATAAAATCGTGCATATCCCGTTTCTAGAAGCTTAAAACTCAAGATGACAAGTAGCTCTAATCATGGTTCGCCACATCATCCAAGTTGTCTTTTTTCTTGGATCGCATAGACCCTATTTGGTCGATACTAGTGGTCGATATCAGCCTTCATATGCAATTATCGATCATGATTGGTCGATGCACTCGTCCGGTCGATGGCTCGGGAATACCATCCACCTGCTGAGGTCGATATCTTGGTTGATGCTCTAGTCTGGTGGCTGGTTCGGGGACACCATCGACCCCAGCAGGTCGATATCCTGGTCGATGCTCAGCTACTTAGAACTTCTGAGATCTTTTTGCAAACGTACACGATCTAAGTAAGGGCACCAATCTTCCATAGCTTTAGTAAGCTCCAGAAACACTCCAAAAAGTTGTGTATTGCTCCAAGTACCTAAAAACACATAAATATATGCAACACACGAAAAATATACTAAATATTAGTTACAAAGCTTAAAACTAACTTATTCCAATGCATGAAATCATGTAAAATACGATGCCATCAGTATGGACTCCTCAACAAGGCCATCTTGAGATAAACTCCATCTCCCACCTCAATCTCAAGCTTTTCCCTCCGCTTATCGGCATACCTCTTTTGCCGATCTTGCGTTTCCTTCATGTTCAGCTTCAAGATCTGGATCTGTTTAGCAATATAATCAGGTCCATGACTTCGTTTTACCACTGAAGAAGTAGCCTCGTCTTTGTTAGAGAGAGTATCGACGTCAATTGGTCGATGTTTCTACCCAATACTGTAGATTTCTACCTGATTTGGTCGATGCTGGTGTCCGGCCGTTGGGTCAGCAAGTGCATCGGGTTGATCAAGTCGATGCTGGGATCGATGAAAGCACATGAAAGCAGATGTGCTTGTTGATGTGCTTTGTTTCAGTCTTTTGCTGCTTCTCAGTGTCATGACATTGATAGTCTTACTTGGGCTCATATCTGAAAAAGATAGATCATTTCCTTGCTCATCTATCTTATTTCGTCTCTTCCTCTTTTTCTAATTGTTCTCTCAGATTTACTAGTGCATCTGAAATTCGAAAGAAGAACTTGTATATAAAACATAAATCCTTAGTCTCAGATCTACATCAAAACTCTATGGCTATTGCTTATTTCCCCGGCAACGGCGCCAAAAACTTAATAGTCAGGAAGATTTCTTTCGATTTCTCCCATCCTCAGCTTTAACACAGGTATACCTATAGGGTAGCCTCGAGAGTTTAACCCATAAGACCGCAAGTGCACAATCATGCAATTGTAGTAATACGGGAAATAAAATAACGCACAGAAGATGAAAATGCAGATCTAATCTAGACGGAATAATAAAGCGAGGGTTTTGAATTTTAAACTAAATGATACTGAAAATATATAAAGCATAAAATAAATAAATCTAAACTACGAAAACAGTAAAACTAGATTAATCTAAGCTAAGCATTAAATTAAAAGACATAAATAAATTAAAGCATAAATTAAAACATAATTAAATACCATAAACTAAATAATCATAAATATTTACGGGTGATAGTCAAATTCTAGGTCTAAATTAAGAATTCATTTTTTACCTAACTAGTTTGTCTTTGTCATTCTGGGTATTTTCCATATCTCGTTAGTCCACTCTCGTGATATGCTAGTGTCTACATTTAGACCCACTATCGTGACGAACTGGATATGCATTTCATACAATCCCATCATTGAATACTAAGGATCCCTAGACTTCTGGTAAAGGAACACAAAGTGAATGATAAATTTGTTTCCAGAATACAGCCCACTCTCGTGGCAAAGTATTCCCAAGATCTTAATCTAACTTGGGCAAAGCCAGATCACTTATTAACTCTATCAAACAACAAACTCGATACTAACTAATACTCCCTAGTATATAGATCTGGAGCTTTAACCCACTCTTGTGGCGCTAAGAACTCCTAAACATGTGACCACACCTACTGGATTCATTTATACTCTTAAGTATCTCCTATAAGAGAATACTTAGCATTAAAATGTATACTAAAGTAGCTAAATCGATAAAGCACAATCAAACATTATTGAATCCTATAACTTGAAACCCATCATCGACCACAACCCTCGTGGTTTAAAAGATCTACTCCCTTGTCCCTCTCTGGATTACAGCAGAGACATGGTTTTGATTCATAAAGCAATAAACAGTAAAATAAACTAACCTAGAACAATAATCAACGCATAAACAAGAGTACATGTAAAGAGATTAACCTAAAGATGAAGAACTCTTATTAGATATGAAAGTGGTGGCTACAAAAGTATAGGGATATTCCCTTTTTCTGTGGGTTTTTAGAACTAATAAGATCATGCATATCCCGTTTCTGGAAGCTTAAAACTCGAAATGACAAATAGCTCTAATCATGGTTCGCTACATTATCCAAGTTGCCTTTTTTCTCGGATTGCATCGACCCCATTTGGTCGATATTAGTGGTCGATATCAGCATTCGTCTGCAAGTATCGACCATGACTTGTCGATGCACTCGTCCGGTGGATGGCTCGGGAACACCATCGACCTGCTAAGGTCGATATCTTGGTTAATGCTCTCGTCTGGTGGTTGGTTCGGGGACACCATCGACCCTAACAGGTCGATACCCTGGTCGATGCTTAGCTACTTAAAAATTCTGAGATCTTTCTGCGAACGTACACGATCGTGATGGCATCAATCTTCCCATAGGCTTTAGTAAGCTCCAGAAACACTCTAAACAGTTGTGTTAAGCCCCAAGTACCTAGAAACGCATAAACATATGCAAACACCCTAAACTATACTAAATGTTAGTTATAAAGCATAAAACTAACTTATTCCAATGCATAAAATCATGTAAGATACGATGATATCAGTTAGGACGCCTCAACAAAGCCATCTTGAGAGAAACTCGATCTCCCACCTCAAACTCAAGCTCTTTACTCCGCTTATTGGCATAACTCTTTTACCAATCTTGCGTTTCCTTCATGTTCAGCTTCAAGACCCTGATCTTTTCTGTAGTCTCCTGAACAAAATCCTTACGAAATATGCTCCTTTTCCCCATTTAGGTCTAGCATAATGGTGTACGACATGGTCGATCATACATAGCTTCATATGGTGCCATGATATTACTAGCTTGGAAGCTGTTATTATACGTGAACTCCACCAGGTTCAATTAATCCATCATCTGGCCACCCCATTATAACACACCCATCCTCAACAAAACCTCGAGAGTCTGGATAGTTCTCTTAGATTGCCCATCCTTCTAAAGATGACAGGTCGTGCTCAGATGTACCTTAGTGCCCATTTCTGTCTGAAATAACTTCCAGAACACGGAAGCAAACTAGCCGATCTGACACTATACTCACGGGTACACCATGTACCATCACTATCTCATCCACATACCTTGTAGCCAAAACCTCAGCCCATCGGTCGTTCTGATGGCTAGAAAATGTGCAGATTTGGTCAACGATCCACAATGACCCAATGACTATTCTGAAGTAGCATATAACCGAAAAGTGCTAACCAAACTCACAAAAAATCTATACCACTCGATTACTATAACCGACACAAATGATTTGTCCACGTAAATCCAAACGGTTTCTTTGGTCCGATTCACACACTATTATACCACCTATGGTATGTCTCGGTCACTCGGCCTACAGAGCATTCTCTACAATCCATGTCCGAGAATCTTGCACCAACAACTTCCTGACAATCCATGTTAGAAAATCCTGCATCCTTGTCTGAAACTGACTACAATGTCTGAACACTCATATATGTCCGAACAATCCTTGACTCCTCCAAAGTCATCATATTCTGATCCTGCTAAGTATCCACAACTACTTCTCATCCTTACTTATGTATCTTGGATCGCTCATGGACCCTAATGCACCATCTTAAATCCCACATGGATTTTCACAGCGAATTGTTTTTGTTTTTCCACATTATCGTTTTGGCAACCCATCCATATGCACACCTTGGCAATTCCACTGAATTCGAAGAACGTGGACATTATCACCAAAACATCTTAGCAAGCCCTCCTACTTTCAAGAACGTCCACAACAACTACTCGTCTACCGCTAGTGATCGCTACCCGTGGATCATCGAATACCACACAATGATCACACGCGCATCCCACTTTGGCTATCAAAATTCACATGATAACCACATGCACCACACGTTGGTCATTGAATACCACACAACGACCCGCAATCACTATACAATGACTAGCCGTTCACCAAGTAACATCGCACTCTCACTCTCAGACTCGATCTTACTCAATCTTTCGAATCCAAATACTTCTGAAAAGTCTCTTAATCATCAATAAGTCTTTAGCGAGAACTCTCATCCCCAATTTATTGTTATATTTAATCTCAATTCGCAAACCACACATCACCTCGAGTTTCCTACTCGACCAACAAATATTATCCGATAAACGAACGACTTCTCACTAAGTCTAATTCTCACCAGAATCCACCTGATCAAGTTTGATCTCCCGCACTGATTATTCCCTTAGTCCATTATCGTTTAATCATCATGAAAACTTGCAATTAGTTTTCAACAATCCAGTTCCTTTGAAAATTCCTGGAGTCCACATTCTCCGATCAAGTTAGATCATCATCTAAACATCTCGCAACAATCCGCCAATGTTTATCTTGTCATTTATCAACGATTTTTACACCATTTGAGCATCCATTCTCGACAACATTTCATCTAGCATACCCAATGCTGCTGGTTACAATAGCACTTTCTATTGTATCGTCAACACTTATAGCAACATTGTTCTACGAATTCTCATCAGCCATTACCGCTTACTCTTTCGCGGCACAACTTAGCCATCTGCAAAAAGTTAATCAAAACACTAAGTTCACACGAACTTTGCCAACACCAAGCCAAGCAGCTTCATAAATAATACATCACAAAATTTTAGGAAATTTTTAGAAACCTGAAGACTTACCGTGGAATCTCCTTAAAGACTCAAAGAGGATGATTCGAAGATTCCATGCAACCATTTAAATTACTCATAAATGATTACTACTCATAGAATCATACTCACTCAACATGCTTAACCGGTTAAATTACCCATAACCGAAAGAAAACAATCGAACCACACGGTTCCATACATCAAAGAGGCTCTCGGTTAGTACATAATCCTAATGGCCCGAGACATGCATCTGACCCTACACAGTCCGACCAATTACTTTTAAATTCTAGCTCATCCTAGAACCATAATTGCTCTGATACCAATTTGAAATACCCCAACCCGAATTTCCAAGTCTAGATCATATTCTCTTCATAGCCATGATTCTACTAGCTCACATTTTTTCTTTTCCTGCATCAAGAACGAGATGCATAAGTATCTAGTAAATACTTAGTGAGGTTATCCTCCCATCTACAGGGTACACACATATGAATATGAAAATAACAAAATTGAAACATGCATACCGACTCAACCAATCAACCATATCATGATATACTCGATCTAGAACCCCACTTGGCTCATCACACAAACTTATCGGTCTACAAACATAAAACAAAATGTTATCACTCATATTCACACAGCTAAGCCTATGGTCATGCACTCACCTTGTCTACTTGTTAAACATGAGCTTCTCTTTTCTGGAAACTTTCTTTTCTGGGACATATTCACTGAACCTACTTGAATCGAGCATAACTCGATGGTCCCGAAGCATAAAATAATTTTCCCCAAACTTAGATCTAGATCTAAGAGTGGTGATCGTCTCTACAAAATATGAGAGTCTGAATCAAAAAATAACCCATCCAAAATAGTTTTCTCCTTAAACCGGTGCAATCTAAAGTTGTGGCAGAAACTAAAAGTCTCAAAATTGCAATCACAAATCAGAACCTAACCGTCCATTTCCCCGTTGAAACTAAACTCCTAGATGTCATAAAGCTCTCCTGAAAATTTGAGATCGATCATATTGATAATCAATCCGGTATCTCCACTTGAATACCCGCTGGTCCAGATTGCTATAGAATCCAAGCACCTCACCAAAACATGAATAACTCTTATAATACATATGCAAATCAAGATCTGTAACTTGGAGAATTTAGATACAAGTCTTACTATAACTCTAGAAATTATCGTTACCTTTGAAAACAATCTGTTAGGTCGAATCTCTTTTCTCCCACGACATGTCGAGTCTGTCTCTAACCCCTTTATATGGAAGCTTTTTTTTTCTCTCAACTCAAAGCTTCTCTCCTGCTTTCACAGCCCCAAAAACTCGACCAAAATCAGAGGAATTGAGGCTAGGGTCGAATTTTCTCAGGTTATATAGGGTTAGGGTTTGGTTTAAATTAGGTCCACTTAAAATAAACCGATTTAAAATTGATTTAAAGATTAAACCAACTAAACCACTAAACTAGCCCATAATTAAATCATAATGTCTTTCTATGATTTTTCTGGGTTGGTTTACTCTCTAAAACCGTCGTAATAGCTATTCTTTAGCTTAATTCTCACGTTTTACTTTACACAATTTGATTCAAAAATCAATTTCAGAACATAGGTGTTACAGTATCCCTTAGGGTATAACGCTCCTACTTTTGTGTGCGTTTCAATCGACATTGATCGGTTTGGATTCTTCCTTCTAGTAACAACTTAGAGTTTAGGGTTCCTCTCTTCCATTTAGAGTTTTTGTAAACTTGTAAAGGTTAGAAGAAAAAATGTACATATCTATTATTATTAGCACATTTCTCATGGTTTTAATAACTGTATGTTGTATATACGTGACTATAAATAATAATTAACGTAAAAACACTTATGTTAGCTAGAACTACGTTTATGTTTACCAAGGGTATTTAAAACAATAAAATTATAAATGTCATGAAATGCTAATGAACCTATTTCCGCATATTTTGATTAAGTATACTTAACACTAGTCTGCAGAAAAGAGTGTGCTAACACACACTAAAAATAATACAACAAGTTTCTATAAGTATGATACATAACCTTTTATTACATTTTTGAATTACGAGATATGCTACTTCATTTATAGTTTTCTGTTTTCTCATATTCCTCGTTTTGAATATTGTTAAAGGTACTATATATTTTTTATATAGATTTTAACACTTCGTTCCTAAATTATGAAACATTGATTATTTCTATAAGATAGAAAGGGTGGATTTAAAAACATAAAGCTTTTTAATATTTTTGTAGTATTATATGTTTATTTAAAAGAGATTATTACCTACAATACCACATAAAACTTCGTTTCTTTCCCTTTTCAAAAATGCCACAATTGCTTCTGTAGCAGCAGAAAGAAAGACACAAATGCCCTCCATCATTTTGCCTTGCTTTGTGGTTCTTTCTTCTCCATTTTTTCATCTCTCTCTCTTTCTCTCTCTCTCTCCTTGCTTTGCTGGTTCTTTCTTCTCCATTTTTCTGTCTCTCGCTCTCTTTCTCTTTCTCTTTCTACACAAATGACCCGATTACGCTTGCGTGTTAGAAACCGGTGAATTCGGAGGAGATCTCAAACCTTGCATGTGTCTTCACAAGGGATATTGGAAGAAGAAAGAGAGAGAGAGACAGAGAGATCTGAGTAGAGAAAAAGAAGGTATGGTTTTGGGGTGTGAAGGACAACGGCGAAGAAGGTATCGACGAGTTTGGTTCTCATCGGCGGAGAAGAAGAATGTATGGTTTTGGAATTTTCAGTATTTGGGTCTCGACGAGTTTGGTTATCGATTTTCGCTAGGTTTTGTGATTAGATTGGAATTTGGTTAAGTTTTGGCATGATTGTCCATTTTTCGATCTGCTTTTTCGCTTTAGATCTACCTAAGGCTGGGCATCAGGACTCGTTACCCGCCGGATTTGCTGGACTCGCCCCGGACCCGTCCCGTAAAAGCGGATACCGACCTCGTATCAAGTCAAGTATAACGTATGTTTTTAAAATACTTGCAAGTCCAAGTCTAAGTCTAAGTCCGAAATTGTTTCTCACTGCTTGCCCCTTACCCGCTTTGAAACTCATTATCAGCCCCGTTACTTGTTACTCGCAATAAAAATACATGTTACCCATAAAATATACTCGTTCTCCACAAAATATACTTGTTTCCCGCCACAAAAATACTCATTACCTGCAAAAAATACTCGTTATCCATAAAATTATCCGTTACCCACGGGTCCAAGTAATAGGACAAGTACCTCGCAAGTAATGGATTTTGGGGCAGATACCCGTTTTGGGCGAGTCCAAGTCCAAGTCCAAATACCGTATTACTCGCACGGGGCGGATCAAGTATCAAGGCTGGTGAAATGATGGGTACCCACCTCGTGCCCAAGTGTACCTAAGTTAATTGATTTTTCTATGTTCTTTGCACAATTCTCTGTTTAGTGATGGTATCTATTAAATGGTTTTTGGTCAACAGATTCGAGAGTGTTTTTGCTCTTCAGACTTTCGCTTGTGGTCAATCATCTCTCACACAGGACGAACAAGAAAAGGTGAATAAAAAGAAGAAAAAGGATTGTTCTGAGACAAAGCGACCATCATCATCATGCATTTTGTGGTGTAAGGAACAATGGACTGAGGTCAAGAAGCAAAACCCTGAGATCGAGGAAATGTTGTAGACAGGTTTATGATTTCGTAGACATGTTTAAATAGACATATTTACCATTTTGTAGACATGTTTTCAACTTCATGGATATGTTTTTCACTTCGTGGACGCAATTTGGTCTACTTTCAATGTTTCAATCTGTCAACTTTCAATATTTTATAAGTCAACATAGTTCCCATCGACATATTTTCCGCTTTGTGGACATATTAACCGCTTCATGTGCATGTTTTCCGCTTCGTGGACATATTTACCACTGCATAAACATGTTTTCTATTTCTGGTATGTCATTTAGCATAAAATATCGTGAACATAATATTAAATGTCGTGGACATAAACATGTGTCATCATTCACAGCGGAAATGGTGGGAGTTGATTTTTTTTATATGATTTGCAAATGTGTTTTGTTGTTCATCCCCATTCATGTTTCACCGAGTGCTACTAGGAAGAAGTCTCGAGAGTTTAACCCATAGGACAAATAATATAAAATAAATTACTTTAAAAAAATTGCATAAAATAAATAACTGAAAAATAAAGTGCATAAATTAAAATGCAGAAATTAAATTGCATAAATTAAATTGCGGAAATTAAATTGCATAAATAAATAAACATAAATAAAATAACATAAATAAAATAACATAAATAAAATATTTAAATATATATTTACAGAGAATTGGGTGGTAGTCGATTTACAGGGATTTTAGATTATAGAATTCGTGTATTTACCAATTAAGTTTGTGTTGTCAATCTAGGGATATTCGAAGTAAGCTAGTGACCACTCTCGTGATAAACTAGACACTATGTCAGACCCACTTTTGTGGTGACCTTCACGCATTAAACACAATCTCATCATCGATTACCCTTATATGTGAGAGACACATCGATTGGAGGTTGTCACACCATCCAGCGATTAACCAAGTGATTAGCTTGAGTTAGAGTGTGTCTAAGACGAAGAGTGAATGACAGATCTATTTCCAGAACACGATACCACTCTCATGATAAAGTGTTCCTGAGATCAATACCTAGCTTGGCCACAACTAGGCAAGCATTGAGATGTTCCATCAAACAACAATCTCGACCATGGCTAATACTCTCTAATATGCAAGTCTGAAGTTTTAACCCCCTCTTGTGGTGCTAAGGGCTTCTATTCGTGTAACTTCATCTATCGATTTGGTTATAACCTTAAGCACATCCCATAGGACATAGTTTAGCATTAAGAATGCATATTAGAGTAGCTAGATCAGTTAAGAACAATCGCACATACTGAATCCTAACTATTCGATCCCATCATCGACCACCATCCTAGTGGTCTAAAGGATCTACTCTCTTGTCTCTTCGAGGGTGATGGTAGAGACAAGGAATAAGATCATAAAATAGTAAATAATAAACTAGAGACTAAGAGCAGTAAATTAAATCAAAGCATAAACATAAACAAAATCATAAGAGAGAAACCTACAGAAGAACTCTTTATTGAAGATGAAAACAAAAGGTGGCTAAGAGAGAGTCTCCCTTTTTTAGTGAAAATACATGAGTTTATATAGAGTTTAGGAGGCTTGGGAGAGTCTTAGGGCGTCTTTAGAAGCTTCTAGAAGGTATTAACTCGAGATCCAAAGCTTCCATATCTTGTATTTCGCATTAACCAAAAATTCTTTTTCTGTCCAGTGAGTCAGCATCGACGGCCCTGGGTCGATGCTCTTGGTCGATGTGGATCCTCAGGACGAGCATCTATCACTCCTGGTCGATGCTTGCATCGATGGTCTTCGTCGTCAACTTCAAGTTCGGGTCCGAGGAAGAGCATTGACTGGCTAGGGTCGATGTTGTATGTCGATGGCTTGCCCAGGACAAGCATCGACCAGGAGTGGTCGATGCTAGGGTCGGTACTTCCTTCTTGAGGCTCTTGAGATGTCTTTCCATGATGTTCTTGGCCCCAGCAAGTAGCTCCAAAGTTCCTATGACTTCTTAAGACTCTAAAACACTCTAAAAATGTATGATTTCCTCCAAGTACCTATAAACATATGAACAAACACAAATGCACTAGAACTATCTTAAATGCTCGTTAGAAACATATAAAACTAAGCTAAATGTATGCAAGAAAGCATGTAAAATACGATGCTATCAGGGAACGAAAACTATTTTTTCTAAAACATAAATTTTTAATTGTAAATTACTTCCACTACAGTAGCTGATGTAGATTGCCCCATCCGCTTTAATTAAGAGAGAGAGAGGAAAAAAGAAGAAAAAAGTAACACAAAAGGAAGGCAAAAGAAAGGAATGCATTTGTGTCTTTCCTTCCTGATGCTACGGAAGCAATTGTGAAATTTTTGAAAAGAAAAGGAGAATATGGCATTTTGGTAAAGTTTTTAAGCAAAGTGGCATTCTCAGGAATATTCCCTATTTATAAAGCTTAAAACCTTATATAATAAGTCATTTTTTTTTCTTATTGAAAACACAACAAAAGAAAAAAGATTGCTTACTTCCATTTGTAAATCTAACGGATCTAAGTTGTGTTTCGACGAACTTGAAAAATATTCTTCCAAATTTAGAAAAGTAGCTAACGGTTGCGAATGTCAAGACCTTGGTAAAATGCAAGAATTCAGGGGGCTAGCTCATCAGTGTAAGTGTTATAGCCACCATCCTTGAAATTTTTGACGATTAGAGTTTAATATATCATCTCTTAATACTTCTTTGTTCCATTTATCTCACTATTTATTTTATAAACTAGTGATTACTGAATACAGTTATTCACTTTATTTTATAAACTGTTACAACACCTCTACTACACATAAGTTTGGTTTTCTTCCTCTCATCTACTACTTAATTTATTCACACAACTGTCTTTTGTAAAATTTAATTTCGTTTTATGCTTACCTGACAATCTTCAACCACTGTCTCTTTAAGGGAAGAAAATAAAAAAAAAATAAAGTTTTCATTAAAAAAAATTACAATAATAAGGTCAACCTTAGCTTAAAGACTCTTTACTCACATTTCACAAAAAAATCAAAGACCAAAAAATGAATGAGAAAAAAAAAGAAAATAGTTGCAATTCCGGTAAATAAAAACGTGGTGTGTTTTGGTCGTATATCTCAAAAAGTTTCTAAATTTTTTTTTCCAAAGTGTTTCTAATCTGAAATACCAAAAATATTTTGTTTTCTGATAATTTGAACAGAGAACAAATTATCATTATGGTTATTCAAGAAAAAACAAATAGGAACTCGCCTATGGAATCTAATTTTATATAAAATTTAGGAAACCATATTTACATATTTTTACTAATTAACCAAAAGTGAAGATGCTTGTCGATATGAGTAGATTTAGGTATTTTAAATAATTTGTTCACCCCAACGTGGGGATGCAAACGAAATTGTTACTACTATAGCTCTATCATTTGATCTAATTCCAGCTGGAATGAACAAAACTCACACTTCTGTGCATGTTTCAAC
Organism: Boechera divaricarpa; assembly: GCA_026770425.1. Taxonomy (NCBI): domain Eukaryota; kingdom Viridiplantae; phylum Streptophyta; class Magnoliopsida; order Brassicales; family Brassicaceae; genus Boechera; species Boechera divaricarpa. Next base: position 11,103,634 of record CM049188.1, on the reverse strand, counting down.
ATCCTTTCAATTCTTTTTTTCTCTTACCTTGCATTTGCAGCTTGTATAAACATTAATTTTTTTGGCTAATTAATTTTACATTTCAATAAATAAAAATAAATTATTCGATTGAAAGAAAAATATTAAATACAAAAAAAAAGAAATTTTATTTATGATTGAATATTAACTCGATAAAAATAACATTTTTTTACTAGCAACATATATATTTTCGCTGCAGTCAAATATTTCCTTATTTATATTGAAAAATTCAACTTAAATTTTCAAATTTTCAATTTGTCAATGTACGAGGAAAAAAATTTGAAAATAAATAAGTGAATATTGTCAAGAAGTGTTTATCCTTAAATAGACAATCGATCTTTTCTATCTCGTTGACTTTTTGCTTCAACATTTCTTTTCCATTTCTAGGTTAATGTCTTCTCTAATTAGTATTAAAAAAAAGTGTCTCTTGGCTTAGGTTTTATAAACATGTAATATCCATTTTTTGTATAATATTAAGGGGTTACTATATGTAAACTAATTTTTTTTTTAATTTCATTTTTATCTATACACCTCCCTCTTTTCTGATCATGGCCAAATGATATATTAACATAGGTTAATCAGTTATCAACGTCTTACACTTTTTGTTGTTGTTGATAACGACGTAAAATTGAAATTCGCTAAAAAATAATAAATTAGTATAAAAGTTTCATTAATAATCACTAGAACGATCGTTAGTTATCTATGTGTGGAGATTACACATAGTAACTGATTATAAATAATATATACATATATGTCGTGACAAGACCAAAATTTTGCTTTGCTGCTTTGTTGTATGATCTTTAAAACAAATATTTATGGTTTGATCATATTTCCGTTCCTTAAATATTTTCCATCTTTATATCAAATATTTATGTAAATATTTAGATCTTTATAGTAACATATAATTATAGCCATCAACATATTTTATTACATTTTTCTACGACGTGTATTTAATTCGATAGATTTGGTTTCTTATGTTGTATCCATTTGGGTATAGCAATCTTTTTTTTTAGCGTGGGTTTAATCTGGCATTTTGGGTTCTTTATATTCTATCCTTTATGGTATAGCATTTTTTCTTCTGCATACATAGAAAATGGTCGTTTGGATTCCCTGTGTTGTATTTCTTAAGATATAGCGCTCTTTCTTTGGTCTGCGTTTAACTCGGTAGTTTGAATTCCATATGTTGTATTCTTTAGAGTACAATGTTCTTTCTTCGGCGTGCATTTAACTAAACATTTTGGATTCTCTACGTTGTATCCTTTAGGGTATAACGCTCTTTCTTGGATGTGCGTTTAACTCGATAGTTTGGGTTCCATATTTTATATCCCTTAGAGTATAGTGTTCTTCAGCTTGCGATCAATTAGGCATTTTGGGTTCTCAATGTTGTATTCTTTAGGATATAGCATTCCTGTTTGAGTGTGCGTTCAACTAGGCAGTTTGAGTTCTATATATTGTAGCCCTTAGGATATAGTGTTCCTTTTTCGGTGTATGTTTAGTTTGAGTTCTATTTATTCACACATCTGTCTTATGTAAAATATGTAAAATGTAATTTCATCTTCTGCTTACCTGACAATCTTCATCCAATGTCTATTTAAGGGAAGGAAATATAAAGTATTCAATAAAAAAAAATTACAATAATAGGGTCAACCTTAGCTTAAAATTGTTTTACTCATATTTCACATAAAAATCAAAGACAGAGAAACTGAATGAGAACATGGTGTTTTTTGGTCGCATGTCTCATAATTTTTCTAATTTTTTTTGTTTCCGAAGTTTTTCTAATCTGAAATACCAAAATATTTTATTTTCTGATAATTTGAGCATAACAAATTATCACTATGACTATTGAAAAAAAAAAACAAATAGAAACGTGCATATGGAATCAAATTTTATATAAAATTTAGAAGACCATATCTATATGTTTTTACTAATTAACCAAAAGTGAAGATGCTTGTTCGATTTGAGTAGATTTAGGTCTTTTAAGTAATTTGTTCACCTTTACGTGGGGATGGCTACGAAATTGTTATTACTATAACTCTGTCATTTGATCTAATTCCAGCTACAACAATCAAAGCTCACGCTTCTCTGCATGGTTAAACATCCTTTCAATTCTTTTTTTTCTTCTCTTACCTTGCATTTTCAGCTTGTATAAACATTATTTTTCCTTGGCTAATAAATTTTACATTTCATATCAATAAATACAAATAAATTATAATTATCTTTATTGATAGAAAATAATAAATACAAGAAAAGATATCTTATTTATGATTGAATATAAACTTGATAAAAATAGCATTTTCTACTAGCAACATATTTTCGCTACAGTCAAATTTTACCTTATTAATGTTGACAAATTCAAATAAAATTTCCAAAACTTCAATTTGTACAATATACAACGAAAACATTTTAAAATAAATAAGTGAACATTGTCAAGAAGTGCTTATCCTTAAATAGACCATCGATCTTTTGTATATCGTTGAGTTTTTGCTTCAACATTTCTTTTCAATTTCTAGGTTTGTTTTCTCTAATTTAGAATAAAAAGGGTCTCTTGGCTCTAGTTTTATAAAAATGTAATATCCGTTTTTGTATAATGTTAAGGGATTAATATAAACTAACTTTTTACCTTTCATTTTACCTATACACCTCGCTCTTTTCTGATCATGGTAAATTGATATATTAACATAGTTTCACCGGTTATCAACGTCTTACACTTTTTGTTGTTGATATCGACGTAAAATTGAAATTCGCTAAAAAACTCATAAATTAATATAAAAGTTTTATTAATAATTACTATAACGATCGTTAGTTATCTATGCGGAGATTACTCACACTAATTAATTATAAACAATATATATGCCGTGACATGACCAAAATTTAGCTTTGCTGCTTTGAATTTATGATCTTTTAAAAAAAACAATATATGGTTTGATCATATTTTCGTTCATTAAATATTTTCCATCTTTATATCAAATATTGAAGTCTTTATAGTAACATATAATTACAGTCATCAACATATTTTCTTATATCTTTCTACGATGTGTATTTAATTCGATAGATTTGGTTTCTTATGTGGTATCTCTTAGGGTATAGTGTTCTTTTTCTCTAGCGTGGGTTTAATCAGGTATTTTGGGTTCCTTATATTCTATCCTTTAGGTATAGCGTTTCTTCTTTTGCGTACGTATAAAATAGTCGTTAGGGTTCGCTGTGTTGTATTTTTTAAAGTATAGCGCTCTTACCTTGGTGTGCGTTTAACTCAGTAGTTTGGGTTCCATATGTTATATTCCTTAGGGTATAGTGTTCCTTCTTCAGCATGCATTTAACTAAATATTTTGGATTCTCTATGTTGAATCCTTTAGGGTAGAGCGATCTTTCTTCGATGTGCGTTTAACTCGGTAGTTTGGGTTTGGGTTCCATATGTTATATCTCTTAGAGTATAGTGTTCCTTCTTTATCTTGCGTTCAGTTAGGATTTTGGGTTCTCAATGTTGGATTCTTTAGGGTATATCGCTTCTTTTCGAGTGTGCGTTTAACTCGGCAGTTTGAGTTCTATATATTGTATTCCTTAAGATATAGTGTTCCTTCTTCGGAGTATGTTTAATTGGCCATTTTTGGTTCCCTATGTTGTATCTTTAGGGTATAACATTCCTTCTTATGCATGCGTATAACTTAACCATTTGTGTTTCCTATGTTGTATCTATTAGGGTATAACGCTCCTACTTTAGTGTGCGTTTCAATCGACATTGATAGGTTTGGATTCTTCCCTTCCATTAACAACTTAGAGTTTAGGGTTCCTCTCTTTCATTTAGAGTATTTGTAAATTTGTAAAAGTTAGAAGAAAAAATGTACACATCTATAAATATTAGCATATTTCTCATAGTTTTAATTAGTTTATGTTGAATATACGTGACTATAAATAGTAATTAACGCAAAACAATTACGTTAGCTAGAAATACGTTTATGTTTATCAGGGGTATTTTTGACATTAAAAATAATAAATGTTATGAAGTGATAATGTACCTATTTCTGCATATTTTGATTAAGTATACTTAACACACACTAAAAATAATTTGCAGAAAAGAGTGTGCTAACACACTAAAAATAGTACAAATTCTGCAAGTCACTCAAAAAAAAACTATATTTAGTGTGTGTTAAGTATATTTAATAAGAATACAACAGGTTTCTGCAAGTAAGATACGTAACCTTTTATTACATTTTTGAATCATGAGATATGCTACTTCATTTATAGTTTTCTGTTTTCTCATATTCCTCGTTCCGTACCTTGTTAAAGGTAGTATATATATATATATATATATATATATATATATATATATATATATATATATTTATATAGATTTTAACACATTGTTCCTAGGATATGAAACGTTGATTATTTCTATAAGAAAAAAAAAAGAAAAAAGGTTGATTTTATTTCTTTTGTAGTATTATATGTTTACTTAAAAAGAAAATAACCTTATCTAATAAGTCTTTTTTTTTCTTATTGAAAATAATACAGGGGAAAAAAGAATGTTTGCTTCAATTTACGGAAAAAGGAACATGTGGACCTAACAGATCTAAGTTGTGTTTAATCGAACTTGAACGATATTATTCTTCCAGATTTAGAAAAATAGCTACCAGTTACGAATGTCGAGACCTTGGTAAAATGCAAGAATTCGAGGGGGTAGCTCATAATTGTAATTATTGATGATTAGAAAAAATTGAAGAGTTTAATCATCTCTTAATACATCTTTGTTCCATTTATCTTACTATTTATTTTATAAACTAGTGATTATTTAATATAATTATTCACTTTATTTTATAAATTATTGATTATTGAATACAATTATTCACTTTATTTTATAAACTGCTTCAGCACCACTACTCATCTTACCTGACAATCTTCAACTAATGTCTATTTAAGAAAAGAAAATAAAGATGAATAAAGTATTCATTTTAAAAAATTACAACTCTTAAAAACTCTATACTCATATTTCACTTAAAAATCAAAGACATAAAAAATGAATGAGAAACAATAAAGAGTTGCAATTCCAGTGAAGAACATGGTGTTTTTTGGTCTCATGTCTCATAATTTTCTGAAATTTTTGTTTCCAAAGTTTTTCTAATCTGAAATACCAAAATATTTTGTTTTCTGATAATTTGAGCAGGAAACAAATTATCACTTTGGCTATTCAAAAAAAAAAATCAAATAGAAACTCGCCTATGGAATCAAATTTTATATAAACTTTAGAAAACCATATTTATATATTTTTACTAATTAACCAAAAGTCAAGATGCTTGTTCGATATGCATAGCATTAGGTATTTTAAGTAATTTGTTCAGCCTTACGTGGGGACGCCAACAAAATTGTTAGTACTATAACTCTGTCATTTGATCTATTTCCAGCTACAATAATCAAAACTCACACTTCTTTGCATGTTCAGCTTTCTTCCAATTCTTTTTTTTTTTTTTCTCTTACCTTGCATTTTCAGTTTGTATAAACATTACTTTTTCTTGGCTAATAAATTTTACATTTCATATCAATAAATAATAATAAATTATCTTTTATTTTTATAAAATAATATATATAAGAAAAGAAATCTTATTTATGATTGAATATTAACTCGATAAAAATAGCCCAGTCAAAAATAGCCCAGTCAAAAATTTTCACATATTTATATTGAAAAATTCAACTAAAATTTTTAAACTTCAATTTGTACAATATACAAAGAAAAAAATTTGAAAATAAATACGTGAACATTGTCAAGAAGTGTTTATCCTGAATAGACCATCGATCTTTTTTATCTCGTTGACTTTTTGTTTCAACATTTTTTTTTTCCTTTCTAGGTTTATGTTTTTTCTAATTTAAGGAAAAAAAGGTCTCTTGGCTCAGGTTTTATCACACATGTAATATGCATTTTTGTAAGAATGGGCGTATGATTTTTCAGTTTGGTTTCAGTTCGATTTTTTCAGTTTTACGGTTTATCGGTTTTATTAAAAAAATATGTATAAAAATCTTATGTACTTCGATTTGGTTCAGTTTTGGATTGGTTCTGGTTTTTTAAGTTATTCCATATTTCTATAACAAAAAATATATAAGTTTGCTGCATAAAAAATAATCAAATATAAGAAACAAACGTCGACTCGCTAGACTACCTTGATTAAAACATAAAATAGAAATTATATATTAAGACAAAAAATAGAACATAATTCAAATAATAGAATCCAAATCTTGTTTCGTAAACTCACATCCTAAATTAAATTTAAACCTATAAAAATTAAAAGTTATAGAAAAAACTATTCAGAAAATAAATTGGTTTTTAATTACTAAGAGTTTAATAATTATATAATTTATAAGCCCAAGAAAAGAATTATTAAGTACATTATTAAACATATTGTAAACTAAATAATATAATTATATATAATTATTCTAAATTTTATTAAAAATCAAAATAACTATTCGGTTTTACGGTTTTTAACAAAATAAAAACTTAAACCCAAAACTTAATAAAAATGACAAACAAATAAGTTTTTAAACTAAACCATAACCAATTCAAATCAATTATTTTGGTTATGTTCGGTTCGGTGTTTTGATTATGGTTTTTTCCCCTCGGGTTTAGCCCAAAAAATAAATTAAACCGGGCTAATGAAACCGGAACCCACCTCAATTAACCCGACCCGAATCTATAATCTTAAAATACCCGACCCAACTTCTAAAAAATGTCCACATAACGGTTCATGGCATAAGCTGAATTTTGTTAACATAACACAGTCGCAAAAATGCTGCTGAAGCAAATCTCACTGACGTTTCCACTCCACCAACTTCGCCGCCGTCTCTCCTCCCTCTCCTCCGGCGGATTCACCCTCAATCTGCCAAAACTCGAACCGTCCTCCGACGCCGAACTAATCTCCCAAATGCTTATAACAAATCACAACCCATTCCACTTCATGGAATCATCTCTACAACTCAACGGCATCTCCCTCTCTCCCGACTTAATCCACCAAACCCTCCTCCGTCTCCGTCACAATTCCAAAATTGCCCTCTCCTTCTTCCAATATTTACGCTCCTTACCCTCTCCTTCAACCCCAACACCAACCTCCTTCAATCTCATCATCGATATCCTCGGACGAGTTCGTCAATTCGACGTCGTCAGACAACTCATCGTCGAGATGGATCAAACGTCTGCTGAGACGTTTCTAATCCTCGTTAAACGGTTAATCGCTGCGGGGCTTACGCGTCAAGCGGTTCGTGCTTTCGACGATGCGCCTTGTTTCCTCGAGAATCGTCGTTTCGGTGTTGTCGAATTCGGCTTTCTTCTCGATACACTTTGTAAATACGGTTATACGAAGATGGCTGTTGGGGTTTTTAATGAAAGGAAGGAAGAGTTTGGGTGTGATGAGAAGATTTATACGATTTTGATTGCTGGTTGGTGTAAGCTTAAGAGGTTTGATATGGCGGAGAAGTTCTTAGCGGAGATGATTGAATCCGGGATTGAACCGAATGTTGTCACGTATAATGTTTTGCTCAATGGGATATGTCGGACGGCGAGTTTGCATCCGGAAGAAAGGTTTAAGAGGAATGTGAGAAATGCAGAGAAGGTGTTCGATGAAATGCGTCAGAGAGGGATTGAGCCTGATGTTACGAGTTTTTCGATCGTGCTTCATATGTATAGCCGAGCTCATAAATCTGAGCTGACTTTGGATAAGTTGAAGCTGATGAAGGCGAAAGGGATTAGCCCGACGATTGAAACATACACTTCGGTTGTTAAATGTCTCTGTTCTTGTGGGAGATTGTTGGAAGCGGAAGAGTTGCTTGAAACAATGGTTGAAACTGGGATAAGCCCGTCTTCTGCAACATACAATTGTTTTTCAAAGAATACAGAGGAAGAAAAGATGCGAATGGGGCAATGAATCTTTATAGGAAGATGAAGAACGGATTGTGTAAACCAAGTACGCAGACGTACAATGTTTTGTTAGGCACGTTTATCAATTTGGGCAAAATGGAGACTGTGAAAGAGATATGGGATGATCTTAAAGCAAGTGAAACGGGTCCGGATTTGGACTCGTATACTTCATTGGTTCATGGGTTATGTAGTAAGGAGAAATGGAAGGAGGCTTGTGGGTACTTTGTGGAGATGATAGAGAAGGGTTTCTTGCCACAAAAGCTAACTTTTGAGACATTGTATAAAGGATTAATACAGTCTAATAAGTTGAGGACTTGGAGGAGGTTGAAGAAGAAACTTGACGAGGAGTCTATCACCTTCGGCTCTGAGTTTCAGAGATATCCTTTTGAGCCTTACAAGAGATGAGTTAGTAAAGGTTTTGATAAAGCAAACTGGCAAATGTAAAGGCATTGAGTCAGTCTGATTTATTGTCTCTCTCGTTTTTCTTTCATAAATTAATAACACATGTAAAATTTGGTCTGATACAAAGTCAAAAGTTTTAGTACTTGGATAATCTACAAAATATTTTTAATAGTTGCAAATTTTTCCATTTATATGCTAGAATTAAAAAAAGTTTACCAAAATGACAGTTTTTGAATTTATAAGGAAAAAAAATAGATCAAATTATGTTAGACTAATAATTGATGTTGACTAGAGGGAATGAAAAACATAAGTAATCAAAGGTTAATTAATTTAATAAAATATACAAAATATTTTTTGAAAAGGAAAAAATAGACAGTTTATAAATTATATTCGTTTTGCAGTCGTTAGCGACCGTAGACCAAATTTTGTTAGTTTCTTGTTTTGTTTTTGTGAAAAAAAAAAATACTTTCATTAGATTACAAGTGTGATTGGTTGGGCTGTAATACTTTTTAAAAACGATAATCCAAAAAAAAAAAAAAAAAAAAACTGTAGGAGCCATAATTTTGCAGCTTTTAATTTGGAGCTCTAGAAAAAGAAATCACTTTTCTTTTTCTTTTTCTGTCTCCTAAATTCTCTTTTGTTTTTCTTTCTCTTTCCTACTTTTTTGGCATACATACACACATATATAAGTCTCGGCATCAGGACTCGTTACCCGCTGGACTCGCTGGACTCGTCCCAGACTCACCCCGTAAAAGTGGATACTCGCCTCGTATCAAGCCAAGCCAATGTATGTTTTTAAAATACTTGCAAATCCAAGTCCAAAATTTTTTTTCGTTACTTGCCCCGTTACCCGCCTTGAAACTCATTGCCCGCCCCGTTACTCGTTATCCGCTACAAAAATATCTGTTACCAGCAAAAAAAAATCCGTTTTCCATAAATAATACTCGTTACCCGTAAAATATACTCGTTATCCGTCCAAAAAATATTCGTTACTTGCAAAATTACCCTTTATCCCAGGTCCAAGTAGCGGGGCAAGCACCTTGCAAGTAATAGATTTTGGAACGGATACCCGTTTGGGCGGGTACTCGTTTTGGACGAGTCCAAGTCCAAGTCCAAAAATCGTATTACTTGCACGAGGCGGGTCCAAGTCTAAGTCCGACGAAAATGGCGAGTATCCGCCCCGTACCCAGGCCTACACATATTCATGAATATTATTATTCTTACATTATATATAAAATGCATAACATATTTTGCTTACCTTGTTTGTGTCCTACTATAGTGTTGTACATGTATACAGATTACATTAATTTTATTATATACCAACAATATTATATATAAAATAATATCTAGGTTTGTTATTTAGGTTTTTCAAATAAAATTTCAATTGGAGACAATGGTTCTGATAGATTTTCAAATAATTTCGATCGAATCCAACTATTTTTTTTCGATGCTCCAATGGTGGATCTTTCACCCTCGTGATGATGGTTTAAATCGTGTCTCCAACTGTTACGATACTATTAAACAGGTCTTCAGAGAAGAAGATACTTTATTCCTTCATTGTTATATTGTCATTTCAATGCAATTGTGATGTCTAGTTTTTTTTTCTTTCCGGTGAGTGGTTACTTTGGAGGTTTCATTTGGTTTTTGATTCCAGAATCAATAGATTACTCACTTTTCTTGAAAGACTAAAAGATTGCCTACGGTTAGATCCCAGTTTCAACTCAGACATGGACTTCATTCTCTTCTCCGAATTGAACCTCATCAATTAAAAAATATTTGGGGATGAATGTGTTTTTATAGAATGTGATGATGATATTTTTATGATATCAACGGTTTTAACATGGCAATCTCCTCAAGCGAAATCGATGGTGATTTTTTAAGAATATCCCACATCGGAAAGATGGAAGGGATCTTGAGCAATTTATAAGGGACATGGGTCAATCCACTCATTGTCAATTGGTTTTGAATAGGAAGCCTATTAACCTTAACAAGGTATCAGAGCTCTGAATTCACACTGCCCCACTAAACCGAAAGTGATTGGACCCAAAAGTGGTCCAATCGATCTGACCCGAAATTGGACCGACCAGGATTTGATTAGGCCGATTTCACCCGAAATAATCCTAAACTAGGACTAATGGCTAGACGGACCATTATCTCGAGGGGAAGTATGAAGAATATCCCACATCAGAAAGATGGAAGAGACCTTGAACAATATATAACAGACATTGGCCAATCCACTCATTGCCAATTGGATTTCATTTGGAAGCGCATTAACATTTAACAGTTTTATCATAGTAAACGTTTGTGGTGAAGAGATGCGAAGGAAGACCAATTCTGTTTCATTTAAACATGGTCGATACAGATGGAAGTTATGTTTCTCCGAACATGTCTTAGTGGCGATGACAATTCATTGGGTATCAAGGACGATTTATGCCTCTCCTCTTTTGGAGAATGTCATCTTAGCAAATAAAGCGATTCTCATCGGAATAGATGGTGTTTGCAGAAGAAACACATGGATGTTTGGCATTACATGTTATCAATAGAGGTAAAAGAGTATCATATATTTTTGAAGATCTACTTGACTATCTCTTGTGTTCTTCCATCTAGATTTTGAGATTTTAGTAAAGTGATTGGAAAAATGTTTATTTGGCCACCATGGTTGATGAGACGTTTCAAAGACGAGATTGAAGCAAAGATAACATGCAGATCTGGCATTACTTGTGCTTATATCGACGAGTATTGGATTTGGAAGATTTTGAGATTAGGCTTCAAATTAAGAACATGATTTATCACCTTGAATAGTTGGGATCAAATACAAACATAAATGGATGGGAGAGAGTAAATGTTGAAACATCAAATATTTTGATTTCAAGAAGACGATAAATTAGTATAACCATCTTCAATGACATTAAAACTACGAAGAAGCAAGAAATAGATACTGTTGATGTGGCAGGGTGATTTAGGGTTTTCGCGTTTTGAAGAAGCAGCCGTCGCCGATGGCTCCGTCTCCGGCGGACGGTGATCCGAGAATCCAATGCATTGTGCTCGTTCTGTTGAAGTTGTTTTGGGGGATGTTGGTTATAGTCCAGAGTCGTCTTTGGTTGTAGAGCCGATGGTTTTTGCTGAGTATCCGCAAGATTCTAAGGGTGCAGTAAAGTTGATTTTAGATGAGATGTCTCTACGGGTTACGAAAGATTCGACTAAGGACAAATCTTCTTTGTTAGAGGAGGGAGAAATCTCTGACGTGAGGCTGAAGGATAATTCTTCTACATGCTCTGTTTCGGAAATTAATTATGTGATCGACAATGCGAGTCAAGACCAATCAAAAGCTGGTTTCCAGCGTGAGCTGGCGGTAATGGACCAGCGAAGGTGACGATAGCTCTGACTAAGGCTCCTTCTAATGTCTAATCTACAAAAGTTACTGGCTCTGTTTCAGAGTCAGAAAAAAATCAGACGTCTCTTGTTCTTATGCCGATTGTGTCTTTGGAATCGACACATGCTACTTGATCGTATGCAAGGGTGGTTCAAAACCGGTCAGCTAATCTAACCACACATGATATAGCAATCACAGTGGTGGATGGAATTGAAATTGGGCAGATTCTGGATAATATCATCTCGAAATCAATCCCTTTATGGGAAGACTTGAACGTGGGAAAATTTCTATCAAAGGCTCCTCATATTGCAAAAATTAACGTGATCGTGAATAAAATTTGGACATATGTTGAAAAGTTTCTCAGAATTGATGCATTTGTTGTTAATGACACAACAATAAAGTTTCGCATTCGTGACAGAAACATTAGGGAAATGATCTTGAGACGAGGAATGTGGAACATTGCAGACAAACTTATGATGGTTTCGAAGCATGGGCCAGTGAATGATGAGCATTTACGTGGTCTCAAGTCTAAGCCATTATGGATTAAGGTGAAGAATACCCCACAATGTTTGTTCTCTTGGAAAGGAATAAGTTTCCTCTATCAAATTGGTAAGCCTACGAAGCTGCATCCAAAGACAGAGCTTTGTAAAGTCTTTGATGAAGCTAAAGTGTTTGCTGTCGTAAATTTCACATCAGAATTACCGAAGATATTCTGATTCAAGTCAAATGATGGTTTAGACGTGGAAATCGAGTACGAGTTCCCATGATTACCTCCAAGGTGCACTCAGTGTCAAGGCTGGGGGCATTATCTCGATAGCTGTAGGCGGAAAATACCTCAATCAGCTCTTCAGAAAATGGAAATAAAGAATAACAATCCATCAAAGAACAATCCATCAAAGCAAGTAACAGTAGGTGAAGTCGCTGAGGATGTTAACCCAATGTTTACAACTCCGGTTGTTGTTGTAAGAAAGGTCTGGAATCCGTTTCTCCCGTAGTGCATCCTACAAGAACGAAAATGGTTTCCAGTATCATGAGCACGAAAAACATATCGTCTTCTTCACAACATGTTAGTCTAGCGAAAGAGGTTCAAACGGGAAGTAAAAAACAAGTAATTGTTAATGGCTCTTCGGTTCATCTGATTCGTCGTGGGGAATCTCTAGATGTCTCTATTTCAGGAAAACTCGGTAGATTCGGATTAGATTTCTCCATCCAAGGTAGGGAAAAAGGTCATTCTTTAGGAAAATTTAGTTGATATAAAAGTATCCCTATCTCAGTATGATATTCTTGCTTCGATGGAGTCGAATGAAGATAATAATGTTGACGTTGGTCCGTTAGAAGAACGAACTGATGATGTCGGGCTCCAATGTGCTCCACAAGCAGTTGTGATTTCAAATAATCCATTACCAGCAACTGAAACTCGGGCTACCACTCGACATGTAACTTGTTTGCAATCTGGATCATTGAGTACCAAAGCAGCTCAACACACTAGTGTTTCTAGTGTGATGGGAAAAAAGAATACTTGCAAGAAAACTTGATGGTGGGCTTTTTCTGGAATGTCCACGGTATGAATAAAACTAGAAAAAAAATATAATAACAAGCTGGCTCTCTCACAGTGGGCTCGATTGTGGATGGTTTTTTTTGGAAACAAGAGTGAAGGAATCTCGTGCTTCTTCTATTATTTCTGCAATCTGTCATGACTGGTCTTCAATAACAAATTATGAACACCATCGTTTGGATCGTATTTGGGTAGTCTGGAATAATAAGGTGAGAGTTACACTGGTTTTCAAGAGCAGTCAACTAATAACTTGCTCGATTTTGCTAGATGGGAGTGATGAAGAATTTTTTTGTTTATTCGTCTATGCTTCTAATTTTGTGGAGGAGAGGAATGTTTTATGGGAAGACTGGTGTCATCACCATACTTCTCATATGCTCCACAAAAAAGCCTTGGTTGATTTGTGGGGATTTTAATGAAACCTTAGAAGTTGAGGATCATTCTAATTTCTATAGTGGTGTTTTGTCGGGAATACGAGATTTTCAAGCCCTGGTCCAGTTTTGTTCCTTAACGGATTTAGGTTTTCAAGGGCCTCATTTCACATGGTGTAACAAGAGAAGGGAAGGATTGATTTGTCGAAAATTAGACCGGTTTCTAATCAATGATGCATGGTTAGCGGTTTATGCTAATTCGTATTCTGTTTTTGAACCAGGTGGTTGTTCTGATCATTTGAGAAGAAGGATTATGTTGGCCGAGAATACAGTACCATCTCGTCTTTCTTTTCAATTTTCAAACATCCTCACCAAGCTTCCACGTTTCCATGAGGAAGTTACAACTTATTGGCAAACGACATCTCTGTTATTTGTGTCAACTCTTGCCATGTACCTATTTTCAAAGAAGCTGAAATTGTTAAAAGAGCCAATGAGGAAACTGGGAAAAGAGAAGTTTGGAGATCTTTCTAAGCGGACTACGAAAGCTTATGATGATCTTTGCTCCAAACAGGCAACAACATTGTTTGGAACATTGTTAAATCCAACGGAAGAGGCGATGGAAATTGAGGCTGAAGCTCAATCAGATTGGCAACGATTAGCGGATTTGGAGGAAGGTTACTTAAAACAAAAATCAAAGCTCCATTGGCTGAAGGTGGACGATAGAAATAACTTTAACAGTATTACAGAGATTCGTGACAGAAATGAGATTTTACTTCGGGAAAAATAAGATGTCCAGAGAGAAGATTCAAGTTTTTTTTGAGGATTTCTATAACCATCAGCCAAGTGATTTCACGGGTATGGATACAGATGATATCCGACGCCTTCTGCACTTTCGTTGTAACGAGGAGGATAGTTCTATGTTAATTTCAGCGATATCTCGTGAGGAAATTCAGAACACTCTTTTCAAGATGCCTAATAATAAGTCTCCAGGTCCCAATGGTTATACTTCAGAAATTTTTAAATCTTCCTGGGATTTAATTGGGAATGATTTTGTAGTTGCAACCCAATCGTTCTTTCAAAAAAATGATTTCTCCTAAATGGTATCAATTCTACAATTCTAGCTTTGGTTCCTAAGAAAGAAAAGGCTTTGGTCATGAAGGATTACAAACCGATTTCCTGCTGCAATGTTTTATACAAGGTGGTTTCTAATATTCTAGCAAACAGATCAAAGAGATTGCTCCCTCGAATTATCTCTTTAAATCAATCGGCTTTTGTTAGTGAGCGGTTCTTAATGGAGAATGTTTTGTTAGCTTCTGAGATCGTTAAAGACTCACAAGGAATCAGTTGTCTCTCGCTGTGCTCTGAAGATTGACATTGTCAAGGCTTTTGATTCAGTTCAATGAGATTTCCTATTAAATACTCTCGAAGCTCTTAATTTTCCTTATATTTTTATATATTGGATTCGGCTTTCTATAACAACGGCTTCTTTTTCGGTTCAGGTTAATGGAGAGTTGGTTGGTTATTTTGGTAGTAAGAGAGGTCTTAGACAAGGTTGCTCTTTATCTCCCTATTTGTTTGTCATCTGTGTGAATGTTCTCTCACATTTAATTGTTAAGGGAGCTGCTGATCGGACTTTGTGATACCATCCACGATGCAACAATAATCAGCTAACCCATCTTTGTTTTGCTGATGACCTTATGATCTTCATTGATGGCAGCAATCGTTCAATTGAAGGCATTGTAACGATCTTCAACAATCTTGCATCAAAATCGGGTCTGCGAATAAGCATGGAAAAATCAACAATTTTATATCTTAAATCAAAGGATGATATCTTAAATCGATTTTCGTTCGCTCATGGATAACTTAACTACCTGTACGACACATGCGACTTCCCCTTATGACGAAAAGAATTACCAAGGATGATTATTCTATTCTTATCGAAAAAATTAGAGCAAGGTTCCGTTCATGAACTATCCATTTTCTATCTTATGCAGGCCGCCTATTCCTCCTAAAATCTGTGATTTTGGTTAACTTTTGGATGGCTGCTTTTCGTTTACCGAAGGATTGTATTGATGAAATTAACAAACTGTGTTCACCTTTTCTTTGGTCAGGTCCAAAGTTTAATTCGGATAAGGTAAAGCTATTATGGACTCATGTTTGCTCTCCTACTTCAGAAGGTGGTCTTGGAATTAAGGCTCTCACAGAAATCAACCAAGTTTGCTTATTGAAGCTCTTATGGCGAATATTATCGCGACAACCTTCTATATGGGTTTGTTGGATGTGGACAAATCTTATTCAAAGCAAAAACATTTGGACAATTACGGTTTCTACAACTAAAGGGTCTTGGATGTGGCATAAACTTCAAAAGTTTTTAGATATCGCTAAGTCCTTTTACAAGTGAAGGTGGTAAATGGAGAATCAACCTCGTTTTGGTATGACGATTGGTCTACCTTGGGTAGATTGATAGACCACACTGGACCATGAGGCTCAATTGATTTTGGCATTGGTCGCGATGTCAACATTTCTGAGTGAGGACTTTTCACCGTTAAAGACACCACTGAATTGCAGATTGGAATCAAATTGAGGAGGAGATTCAAAAACTTCAAATAAAAACGGAGAGACATGGTCCTGATATTCCTTTATGGAAATACAAGACTGATACTTATCGAAATTTATTCTCGATAAAGCTTAGAACAAACCTGATCAGAACGCCAAGACCGTATATGAGCTGGTATGTTAATGTATGGTTCAAAAAAACTATTCTGAAATATTCTTCTCAAGTCTGGCTTGCTTTTATTAACTGTTTAACAACGGGAGAGAAAATCAAGATGTGGAATTCGAGTTATAATTCTATGTGTCTTTTTTGTCATTTGCACGAAGAATCGAGAGACCAATTGTTCTTCGAATGCGCCTATTCATCAAAGATTTGGGAAGCTCTATCTTGGGGTCTTATGGGACCTATATTTTCTACTACTTCGAGTACTTGCACAACAACTTTCACATCGAATACACTGGCTTACGATGTGAGGTTTCTTATATGATACATGTTTTAATCCACACTATATAATATATGGTGGGAGCGAAATGCACGAAGACATGGCCGGCCTCCACTGTCAGCTGGAAGATTGTTCAGCATCATTGATAAGGACGTAAGAAATCGGATCAGCACCATTGACCCAACTCTCAACCATCGACTTCGAGGATGCTTTGGTACTTGGTTATCACTAAGACGTTCATTTTGATGTGTAATTCAGCTATATTCTGCTTGTTTCTACTCTATCTCCAAATGAATAGTCAATATTCTTTTTCCCAATGTATGATTTTGTCCCAATCGGATTTTCCATCGTTGGATTTTAATGAGGCTACTATTCATTTACAAAAAAAGGAGATAAATTCAAAATTCATTTCAGCTTTAAGTTACATTTATTGTAAAAACGATGTTTTTATGGTTTGAATATAATTTAACATTCATACAAAAAAAAAACTACATTTCCTAGTTAAAGTAATGCTTATGGCATTTTGGATTTTCGGCAGCAAGATGATGCCAATAAGAAGTGTGTGAATGAGGGACTTAACAAATTACATATATATATATATATATGTTGCTTATAAGTTATAAGACTACCAAAGGATAGCCGGGTTACTTTCACTCTTTCGTCGAAATTGTATTTTTAAACACTTTTTGATATAAATATTTTTGATTTGACAAAAATATATATAAATCATATATTTATCAATCATGTTTTCATTTTAAAATATTTAGCCAAAAACTTATATTTACAACTATAACCAACACAAATATAACCAACAAAACTATAACAAAATATCTACATCAATAAATCTACAGGTACAACTAATACTTATATAGCAAAAATCCTACAAGTCCAACCAATCATCGACTAGATTTTATAATACCTGAATTTTTATCTAACTATTTCTGAAAGACGAAGCGGATGCAAAGCCCCTGAACTAGATTTTTTTTTGTCAACAAACATATTTATTAGTTAATTAGTTAGCTTAGCTAACCAAAAATTTTTTTTGCCATGTACCATGAATAAAATATTTGTTGCTCAGGTACCTGCATCTTCCACCATGCGAGAGTCTTACTCGTTTTGTGTCTCAAAATATTCAGCAGAGATATATTAATTCCACTAAAAACTTTATTATTCCTGGCTTTCCATAGAACCCAGAGGATCCATGGAAAAGAATGATACACTCCTAAAACCACCAGCTAGAACCGATCCCAACTCAAAGAAACTCAAGGAACAAAAAGGCTTGTACACGATGGTTTTGGAGCCGGCGGAGACAAGCGGATGGAAGGGGCGACTGTGGAGGCTGAGATGAAGGTGACGGTGCTAAGGAAGGTGGAGATGAGCCTAGGGGACACGACACACGAACAAGGGCAGCAACAAACCGATGAACAAACAATAGAGTAAGTTCACGGGGAGGAGAATCAAACCGGAGGCGAGCGACAGAGATGGTGGGTGAACGATGAAGCAACCGTTATACATGCCCAAAAACCCAAGAAAAGAACTCAACCAAGCCCAAGGAGATGTAAGTAGCCAAAATAGAGCAAACGGGAAAAACGATGGTGGATCCAGTGTGGTTTTAATGGGAGGAACGGACGGTGGGGTTGGTAAGGAGAAGCGGAATAGTGAAGATGATGGCTAAGAGGCTAGGAGACTCAAACCACGAACGAAAACAGAAAAAATGGCAAACAAAACCAGTGGAGAAAGCTCACAAACTAGAGAACCAAACCGTGAATGACCGATGGTGATGAAAGGTGGATGTGATGAGCAACCCTTGATACAGCCTCCTATAAACTGAGGATCAACCTCACAACTTCTAGGATTTTCTCACTCTAAAACTAAAGATGAGAGATATAGTTTACAACTTTAGTTTTTAGGTTAATGATTGTTTAACATTAATGAGAAATGAGTCTTTTCTTTTATAGGCAACAAATTAGGGCACTTATGTGCTAATGGACTCAAGATAAATTGTGTCTAATTTACAACATAAGAAAAAGGCCCTAAACACAACCCAAAGGTTAAAAGTCTTAATTAAGCAAAATAAACTAAGGAAAGAGAAAAAAACATTTGTAATAGCTTCTCTTAGATAGGATTATCTCTCTTGGATGTTTATACTTATCCTAAGAGTGTTTCCAAGCAAAACATCCAATGGAACTAAGAGGTAATGCCTTAGACTTTCCTGGCCTCATTAAAACCCTTTTCTAGAAACCCGATGTGGTAAAACTAGAAGTAGGAAAAGAGTACAATACTTCATCTAAGGTCTTGAAGAGTGTCCTCACTAATGATGAGTAAAAACACATGAAGATTTTCTCCCAATGCTTAGTTTCCTTGGACCTTCGGTCCGAATGTGACTCGTCTTGTCCGGTCCGGTCTTGTCTCGGTCATGGAATGGCTTGGTGATGATGTATGTCTTTCTTGGATCTTCTCTCATGCTCCATTCCATATTCTCAGCATCCTCAAGTGGCAAAGTCATCTCTGGTCCATAGCTTGATCCTTCCCAGTCCATGGTGTTGTTGATAGGATCCGATGTGATGATCACATCATTCCCTCCCTCTTGAAAAGGTTTAGACCTCCAAACAGCCATGGTACCTACACCATAATAGACCAACTCAGGTTGATAAATGATAGGAAAAGAATGAGACTTACCTTGAAGCTCATTGGCGGCCTTGAGTGAAAATTTAATCGGGCGGTTCCTCCTTAAATTGGTAAGTGTGTGGGGCTCTTATAGTCCTCGTGATCACTCCTATTGTATAAGACCCTTTGGTACCTATAATGACTTTGACATTTTTGGCAAGAAGCAAGTGTGTTATGGTAGTCATGAGAGCATCAAAAATAGGTACACTAATAGCATGAGGATTCGTTCCACATAGAAAATGAAAAACGGTTTCAGTTTTATCCTTTTCATGCCTTGTAACCTATAAACTTTTCTCAACCAATCCTAGACATAATAATTCTTCTAACACAGTCCTAGGATCATGAGAGGTTAGATAAATTATGATGTCACTTACCTTCCTCGGATCCTTAAGATGAGATAAGAGCTCGGACCCGAGGGTAATGATCGGACTAACGGGTCAAAATGAGTCTATCCGGTGTAAGTAATGAGACATAGTGACTCCAAGCTTGTTCTGATGGTTGAGGCTTTGGTAAAGGTCATCCGGGGCAGAAGGGGAACCCTTGGAGACTCCTAGATGGTTTCCAAGTCATGGTTCCTCGGTGCACTATATTGCTCTCAAATGCTTTGTCAACTAAACACCAGTGAGAAGAATTGAAGTAGGATTGAACCCACTTGATCTTTAGTCGGTTGTAGAGTATGAGGAAACTATCACAAGTCTCCACTGGTGGTTGACAAGCTCTTGGATGCCACACATAAGTTTGAAGAGCGCCCAAGTTGAAAAACTCTCGATAATGCCCATTCGGTGACTCTCGGCTTGAAAACTTATTATCTCCCAACTCCAAGCTTTCCTTGACCTGAATCCAGCTTCCCACGAATCCTTGTTGAGTTAGGATTACAGAAAAATTCACCTCATAACTTAACTCCATTAGGTCTGGTTGGAATCCTTCTTTTGGTGCAAGTAAGTCCAAATCCGAAAGATTCAGGCTCACCCGATTTGTAAAAATCATATCTCAAGATCCATAGAAGCTCTTGACCTGATTTTTTTGTTGTTGAGTAAACATTCCAGACCAGATCACCTTGTTGCTCGGTTCTTCCTGGTATGTCCGCAATTTCCCATTGAGTGTGCATATATCCAGCTCGGGTAAGTTCAGGTTCATACGGTTTGTAAAATCCATAACTCCTTCATATGAGCTGATTTTTTGCTGATTCTTTTTCTAGTAGCTCCCTAAGTGAGGTAGGGATGTAATCCAAGTAGTAGCTCTCTGGTCTTGAGTTTGGTTCAGCCATAACTTGTTCTTCGGTGAAACCCCTTCTTAATTTATAACGGTCTCGGCTGAATCTGAATTCTTGTTAACCTCTTTCGCACACAACAAGGGCATTGTAGGCTTTGAATTACTAGGAGTAGGAGGAGACTTCTCTACTTGTATAATTCTACTATGAAGATCTTGTAGTTGAGAGCTGATGAGTGCCAAAATCTGACCCATGGTGAGCTTATCATCAACTTATTCACCTTCTAGCGCAATGAACAATTTTGCCTTTGGTGTAGGTACTTGAGCTGAAGTTTGTAAATGTTCCTCAACCGATTTAAGCTCCGTTTTACCCTTCTTATACAACAAACATTTATTCTCTTCAAGTGTAGAGCTTGATGCTTGTTGAGGCCTTTTATTCACTCGTTGTTTCACCAATGCGTTTGGAGACATTTTCTTCGAAAGGTGAGTGTGATTGTGCTCGGTCTTAGGGCTCGCCATTGCTACTTCTTCTTCTTTGTGAAATCTCTATACATTCTAGATTTTATATTTTCCCAATCAAGAATTGAATTAGTAGTATAATAGGTGGCAGAATTCTCTCTTTTCCACCAAGTATATGCTTCTCCTCTAAGCATACTAACATCATAGTCTAGCTTCTCTTCTCTTAGTATGTTGTGAGAACTTAACCACTGGTTCATGTTGGCTTCCAATCCAAAATAGACCTATGGATCCTTGCTTAATCCCGTGAAGATCAAAGGGTTAGACATTTTCTCACACCTCTTCTTAGTTGGCGTCGTCGGCGCGGTTGATGTAGTTAGCATTGGCACTCGGTATGAGGCTGAGCCATAGTTGTGTGACTTCTGCTTCTGAACGTGTAGGACCTTTTTAGGTCTACCATATGACAGTCCATGGAAGCCTTCTTCCTCTAAAACCTCTTCATACTCTCCATAATCAATTTCGGCTTCAACTTTTCAAACTGTGTCTCACTGTCGATGGCGTACTCTCCACATTCAGATTCAAACTCTTCCTCTCCCCAATCTATTTTTGAGGTACTAAACTCACCTCCATCTTTTTCTTCATAATCCATAGCACCACACCTCGCAAGACAACACAAAGAACAAATCCGGAAACCTTAAAATATCAAACCGGAAATTTAATGTTCAAAATGAATAAAATTCGGTTCAGCTCTTTAGTAGCTAATTAGGCACGTTTTTATTGAGTAGAACAACTAAAACCATACTCAAAACAACTACTAATAACCTAGCCACAGCAAAGGAAACCCCAAATCAACAACCTAACACCCTAACAAGCGGAAAACACACAAATAAAGGCTAAAGGCGAAAATTTTATGAAACTTGGAGCTAATCAAGGCAAACCAGAACATAACCACAGTAAACACAAGCCTAAATACATCCTAAACAAGCCAAGGAACACAAACAAAATCGAATCTAAACACTCTAGCCACAATCAAACACCCAAAGAACTCAAAAGATGCAAACTTTATGAAAATTCTTCATAGGTTCATTCATGAGCAAGCTAAAGGAAGAAAATTGAGTTGAAAAGATGCAACCTTTAGGACTCTTAGGCTTTGATACCAGATGATACATGCCCAAAAACCAAAGAGAAAAACTCAACCAAGCTCAAGGAGATGCAAGTAGCCAAAATGGAGCATACGTGAAAAACGATGGTGGATCCGGTGTGGTTTTAATGGGTGTAACGGACGGTGGGTGATATGTCTATATTTTACATGCTTTTAGCATGCATTTATCATCCATTTAGCTTTATCTCATAGCATATTCTCACCATTTCATACCACTTATTTCTAGTTTTGCGTTAGGATTGCATGCATACTGCATTTTGGAGCTGTATCAGGTACATTCAAAGAATATCGAAGATGTTGAGGTCAAATGGAGAGAAAGAAAGAAAGGAGAGCTTAACTCGACCGTGCACTCGACTAGGAGGCTCGAGTGGAGCTCAAAACAGAGGCCTTGGAACTAGACTCGAGCAAGAGCTCGAGCAGGGAGTCGAGTGGAACCAAAGACAAAGACTCGGACGACTAACTCGACCGACCGGCTCGACCCACCGGTCGAGCCACTACTCGAGTCCGACCTAAAGGCGCCACCTTGGAAGCTAGCTCGAGCCACCACTCGAGTCCACCACTCGAGCCCATCATAAAGGCACCGCCTTGGGAACCAGCTTGACCCACCACTCGAGTGCCCCGTTCGAGTCCACCACTAAGTTGCCGTCTTGAAGATTTTCTGCCGGACTTGACCAAAGGGCTCGACCCCCAGCTCGAGTGCACCTCCGAACTTAGCTATTTTGTCTGTTTGTGAGTTAGGGTTTTTGTCCAAAATTTTATAAATACCCTGTATTATCCCCTGGACAAGGGGTGGATCTGCTGGGTTTTCTCTCTACCTCTGTTCTTCATTTGTAATCAGATTCCTTTCAATTTGCTTAGTATTTGTGTTTGATTCTGAGTATTCTATCTATTCTAATCGTTATCTTTCTGTTTATGAAAGTTTTAATGATTTCTGGGTTTGTGTTCTTGATGTTCTTCATGGGTTCTGAGTAGTTTCTAGGGTTCTTGAGGATGGGATAGATTAAGTGTGAAATCTTAGTCTCCTAGGTGGTTTAAGTTTAGATTGCTTGTTTTCCCTTCTGAATTAGTGTTCCTAATGCTAGTTTCTCTCTGATCATTTGGAACTAGAACTTAGGCATTTCCACACCCACCAAGTGTTCGATAAAATGCCTAAACCAACTAATTCCAGAAATATGCATTCCTAGCCTAAGAGATTAGTTGTCTAGGGTGTTTATTGGCTTTAATAGACTGAATCTTAATGCCTACTAGGTTAGATTTCGCTAAAGAGATTTAGGTCTGAAACTAACTTGGTTTGAAGTTATCTGTCATGAAAGTGGATTTAACTGCTGTTGAGTTTATTGTCTAGGGATTAGCTCTGTTTGAGTATGTTAAACGCCTAGGTAGATTAAGAGGATACACTGATCAATAACCCCATCCTTAAGAACTTCTATTTAGTTGACTGAACTTTGTCTGCTTTGCTTCTGTAGCTTCTGTAGTTTCTGTTATTAGCTTCTGTAATGCTTTTAATTATTGCTCTGTTAGATTGTTAGTTTCATGATCTATTTCTTGGCTTGACTTAATTGATTTGATTGCATCTTTTTCTGGTTAATAGCTTACCCATTTGGATTGACATCTTTTTGTACTACAATGACATGATGATAGTGCAATAGAAAATTGACTTATATCAGTGGGGTTGGTAAGGAGAAGAGTAACGGTGAAGATGATGGCTAAGGAGCTAGGAGACTCAAACCACGAACGAAGACAACAACAAACGGCGAAGAAACCGGTGGAGAAAGCTCACGGACTAGAGAATCAAACCTTGAATGACTGATGGTGATGAAAGGCGGATGTGATGAGGAACCGTGGGATAATAGGCACCACAAGGGTTGTGAGAGACCCTTGATACAGCCTCCTAAAAACTGAGGACCAACCTAAAAGTTTCTAGGGTTTTCTCACTCTAAAACTAGAGATGAGAGACAAAGTTTACAACTTTACTTTTTAGGTTAATGATTGCTTAACATTAATGAGAAATGAGTCTTTGCCTCTATATACTACAAATTAGGGCACTTATGTGCTAATGGACCCAAGAAAAATTGGGTCTAATTTACAACATAAGAAAGCCCTAAACATGTAATGATTTCTCTTAGATAGAATTACCTCTCTTGAATGCTTATACTTGTCCTAAGATTGTTTCCAAGCAAACATCCAATGGAACCAAGAGGTAATGCCTTAGACTTTTCTTGCCTCATTAAAACTCTTTTCTAGAAACCCGATGTGCTAAAACTAGAAGTAGGAAAAGAGTACATACTTCATCTAAGGTCTTTGAGTGGTGCCTTCACTAATGATGAGTTAGGACATAAGAAGCTTTGCCCCCAAAGCTAAGTGTCCATGGACACTCGGTCCGATTTTGGTGAAGCTGTTCTGGTCCGGGTGTAGCGGTTTGCCTTGGCCTCGAATCTCAGGACTTGGCGCAATCATGTTGAGTAGCTCTCCTTGCCCTCCCTCCATGCTCCATTGACTCTTCTCAGCAACCTCAAGTGGCACAAGTTTCTCCATTCCAAGACTTGGTCCATCTCATTCCAAAGTCGTGATGGAATCCGATGTGAGGATCACATCATTCCCTCCCCCTTCAAAAGGTTTGACTCTCAAAACAACCATGGTACCAACACCACAAGATTCCAACTCAGGTCCATAGAGGATAAGAAAGATGTTAGACTTACCTTGGAGCTTGAATTGGTTGGCGCGGTAATAGTCCTCCACGAGTCTCTTAAATCCACCCTTACGCGGCTTGAATAGCCGCTTCTCTTGACTTGGTGCCCCGAGATTCATTGGCTTCCAAAACCATTCTCTAAGCTGAGGGGTAAGGGATGGTTTTCTCATGGAGGTGCTACTCATGACTTGCCTGGTCTTCCGTTCCATGTGTTCCCAAACCGTCTCGGAAATATTCTTAAAGATATTTGCCTTAGAGATCCTCTTTTGATCATCCTTCTCAAGTTGGGGCAGAGATGTTGAGCTCATGATAGGATGATGAATAAAGGTGTGATCATCCCTACTTGTTAGTATCTTGGGTCCCGTTGGTGTAGATTCAAGCAACGAGATCTTTTCGATCAATTTCTCACAACCCGCTTCAATGAAAGATCTAGGCGGAGTAGCTTGTGACTAAGAGCTTGACATGAGATAAACCCTCTTGAATATTTATTTTAACACAGCAAATGTCATCCTCTCATTTTGAACCTTGGGCATCATTAAGGTAAATCCCATATTAGCATTGTCCCATGGTTTCACGGACTCAAAGATTGGTGAAAATTCGTTGTGAGTCAACATTTATGACTCGGGCAGCTTGGGTATAAGATATTTAGAATGGTAGACGGTCACTATGCTTTCCATATTAGATCCATAAGAATGCTCCTTCATAACTACCAAGCCTTCTTGGCACCGTAAGATTTCGCTTGACCCATTCCGCTAACCTTCTTGGCCGTTATCTCGCTCACGGTGTCTTGTGGGGTGTAAGACCTCTTCTTCTTGTTAAAAGACCATTCTTGACTGTAAGATTCATTCCCATACTCAACAATGTCACAGGCCTATCTACTAAACTCGACCCTTTAGGACTCCTCTTCTCGGACCATGTAGTTCCGTGGTGATAGTAATTATGAGGTCCCGTGTTGAGGTTTCAGTTATCTGGTCGCTCTCTTCTCTCTCATTACTGACCACTTCAAGAGAGTCTTTAACGTCTTTAGTGGATGACACGGTGACGAAAGGTTCGATTGGATCCCAGGTAGGTACTACAAAGCCCTAAACTCACAACATCTCGAGAACTCATCAATAGATTAGGACAAGAATATTCATGCATGGTTTCCTTAATCTCACTAGGCACTATAAGAAGATTAGACTTAGAACTAATCATATCTAGATCTACCATGATGAGTGAATTTCTTATCATATTGCCATGGCCTTCCTAACAAAAAATGAGTGGCTTGCATAGGAAATATATCACACAACGCATTATCACTATACTTAATCACACTAAACGAAATCCTAACTTGTTCATTAATTCTCAATTCTGTTTTGTCATTAAGCCACCTAAGCCTATAAGGTCTAGAATATTTCATGGTCTCTAGGCTAAGCTTCTCTACCATGTATGAACTAGCCACATTAGTACAAGAACCCCCACCAATAATCAAACCACAACTTTTCCCTTTTACCGTGCACCAAGTGTGAAACATATTCTCTCGTTGCTCCGTTTCTTCTAGTATTGGCTCGACGCTAAGGACTCTTCTAATGACAAAGAGCTCTCCCTCATCTGGATATGCAACTTCAACCTTAGGACTCTCACTCTTTTCTTGAGGTTCATCCTCATCTTGTGATTCATAATCTCCCGAAGGAGTGATTATCATAGCTCTCGGGTTTGGACACTCTCTAACGTAATGACCTCAGCATCTATATTTGAAACAAGTGATGTCTCGAGTTCTTGGACTAGTAGAGGGTCCTATTGCATCAGCTTTAACCTCTTTCGAAGGCTCATAAGACTTTACTAGTGCTTTGGACTCAAAGGTCAGACCTTTGCCCTTGTCGACGAACTTAGACGCATTTGCAGTGGACACGAAAGCTTCAGTGTTCCATGGGGTGTTGGTAGCTGCCTTGGATCAATTATATGAGGTAACCTTTCTCTTCACTTGACTCTCAATCTGACTAGCTAAGTGAAGTAACTCATCGAAGTCGTTGTAATTTAAACTCTCTACTTTCTGGCTATGCGATCTTGTAAGCCATCTAAAAATTGAGCCATGAGTGCTTCTTCGGTGTCTTCAACTTGGAGGCGATTCTTTAAATGCTCGAATTCCTCAAAGTATTCCTCAACACTCTTAGTCTCTTAAGAAAGTTTAAGAAACTTTCTTTGAAGCTCACGGGGATAGAGTGGTGGGACGTATCTCTTTTTCATCATAAACTTTATCACATCCTAAGTAGGAACCAGACCTTCTCTATTGCGTCTTCTCTCGGACATATCACGATCTCACCAAGTCAATGCATGGTCCGTGAGTTGAGCAGCAGCATATGAGACCTTCCTTGGCTCATCATAATCGTAACGCTCAAAGATATGATCCATCCTTTGCTCCCAATCAAAATAAGATTCGGGATCAACTTTTCCCGCAAATATTGGGGCGTTAAGCTTGAGGTTGGAAACATAAGCTCGGTGTTGGTGTTGTTCATTTATACCCCCAATAACTCCTCTTTGCCATAACCTCTTTCTTCTATATGGTGCTGGCTTAAAATTCCCTTCGGAGAGATCATCGATCACGGGATCATGGACCGGAGCTTATGCGCGATGTTGACCCGGTTGTTCCACTCGATTCACTCGATCACCAAGCTGTTGGAGTTGGGTTTGAATGCTCATGAAGATGTCCACAATGTCAGAAGGCTCAGCCATACTGTACACCCCCATTGAGCAAAAATTTAAAAAATTTCCGACTATGTGTTACTTCTCTAATACTAGTCAGGTTTATTACGCAAACGGAAGACTTAACAAATTACGTCACATAACAACTTAACTCAATTAGAATTCTCAACGAGTCTGACAATATTCTCAAAACTCATAAACAACAATGTGGTACCAACACCGCCCAAGAATCCAACCACATTCACAAGAAAACTCATGATATCGCAAAACAAACTTAATCGTAAATTCAGTAAACTCTAAAACCATCCATCCACTTATGACATGTCCACGTTCCGCGAGCTCCTCAATCATGGTTACCTGCATTCGTAAGTCTGAATGCGTAAGCAAAAGAATTGCTTAGTGAGGTGGTCATCCCGTCTCACTAGGCTCAAGTATACGATAAAACGATACAAACGGCAAGATATATCAAGTATCATTAATGTAATGCAACGGATCAACAAACGCATATGCTATGAACAATATCAAAGCACATACCACAACAAACGATCCCAAACTGTCATGACACTCAAACACATACCCTTAATCAAACAAGACAATCAAACCAAAGCATCACAAAATCGCATAAACAAGGCCACGATCACACACTCACCTGAACGACAACGAATCAACTCAAAAACACTCAGCAAGGTGTCAATAGCACACGCCAATCTCTAAACCACAAACGAACCGAGTCAAAACTCGATCCCCAAAAATCCCTGCGGATTCACAACAAATGGACCATACAAGGACCCTTACCAAAACGATGCAAGAACTGAAGCTACACCCTCAGCTCTAACACTTCTCAGCAACTCTCAAAACCAGCTGAACACAAAACCACACAACAAAATCGATTACAAATCGATTACACAAAAAAACAAACACCAAATATCCCCAAAATGACCTTACAGGGTCACTTACCTAAACGATCACCTAACCAAGCCGGCAAGCTTAACAACACCTCATAAGCTCCACCAACACACGCTGAACTTTCTGTCCAGAAACAACAAACACAACTTAATCCAAACGAAAGCAGACCAATGTACCCGAAAAAGACCCAAAAAAGCTCCTTACCACAAATGACGGAACGAGCTACTGCCCCAGCAACCAAGCGACCTTTCCTCAGCAAAAGCAGCACTCACAGGAGCCTAAAACAACATCACAATACAGCTCACAAAAATGCTGCAGCAAAACACCAACAACTCAAACTCAAAACGGCCACAAAAGGAGCTTTCTTACCAACGATTTCTGAGACAACACCACAGCCACCAAACGCAACCTTCTCAGTCCAGAAACAACACTCAGCAACCTACAAACACATGCCCAGCAAGCTCACAAAAACGCTCCAGCAAAAACGTAACAAGACTCAAAGAGAAATCGCTTACCAATTCACGATTTCGCAAAGAACCAAGGGCGATTCTTCTCACGAACGAGGAGACTTCTTCTCACTGATATGAACGACCAAGAACAATCAGGAACAGCCCAAAAACAAACTCAAACAACAGCCACAGCGAAAGAGAACACTTACCAAACGCAAAGGAACTCACGGCCAACACTTCTTCTCTCACGGCGGCGAGCTCTCTCTCTCTTTCTCTCTCGATTTCTCTCAGCAAAGGCACAAACTCTCTATGTTTTCTGAAGCTCTGCGCGGCCAGAAGTGCAAGAGGAGAGCTTAAATAGGCAAAATTAGGTTAAGTGTCTCACGGGCCAAGACTTAGGGCACTCTCCAAAGGCCCTCCAAAATCGCCAATTAAATTAGGCCCGAATCCCCAAAACACGACATTTTACTGAATTTTGATCTTGCCAAAATCGGAAATCCATTTCAAGAAAGTTCCCCAAAATACCCGATCATACGTACATATCGCATCCGTACGGACGCTGTCCGTTCGTCCGCAGGACGCAGTCTACGTCCGCATACCGTCCACAGGACGCAGTCTGCACGTCTGCATACCATCCGCAGGATGATGCCCGTACGTCCGCAGGACGACATCAGTACGTCCGTACATTCTGTCCGCAGGACGATACCCGTACGTCCGCAGGACGACATCTGGTCGATCCATCCGGACGTGACCGTCCGGCACTGTGCTGTCCGTATCGCACGTCCACAGGACGACGTCCATCCGTCCGTGTGCTCTCCGTATCGCACGTCCACAGGACAACGTCCGTCCGTCCCATCTGGACGTGTCCATCCTTCTGTAATCTCTATCCGGACGTACCGTAGGACACGATCCTTGGCCACAGCCGACAGTCCAAATACCGATGATAGCGGATCCATCCGCATGTCCGGTTTGTGCCCAAATGCCGATGATAGCGGTTCCGCCCGCTTGTCCAACTCGGTCCAAAAGTCCGATGATTCCGAAATCTGACAACTTCTCAGGACACAAAAAATGCCGATGATACAAAAACTGATCCGAACATACAGAACATCAAAACACCGACGATTCACAATGACTCGGTCCAGCCCAAGCTTCGATAAATCCGATCACAAACGTACATCCAGTACACAAACATCAACGATTCGGGAACTGCCCGACAAAATGGCTGCCCGAAGAACAGGTTTTACAATTCTCCCCCACAACAAAAGGATTCATCCTCGAATCTAAGCTCTCGGCTTATAAGCAACTTGCTGCTCATACCACTTCTTGAAGTTAGTCTTCATAACTTCTTCGGATTTCCACGTGATTTCTTCCTCACCATCACGGTCCCAAACGACCTGAATCCAAGGCACGACCATTTTCTTAACCGTCTTGAATTTCGTGCCAATAATCCTTACAGGTCTTCCCGCGATACTCAAGTTATCCTGTAGGTCTGCCGGTACCACAGGTAACACTACGTCTCGGGGAGTTATGCACTTCCGTAGCATAGAGACGTAAAATACCTTATGAAAGGCGAACATAGATTGCGGTAACTCCAACTTATAGGCTACCGGTCCGATCTTCTCCAAAATCTTATACGGTCCTATATACCTCGGAGATAACTTAGACTGCATCTTAGCCGGATCTTTACCCTTATAAGTGATCATCTTCAGATACACTAGATCTCCAACGGCAAACTCCAACTCTCTGCGATGCTTATCATCATAACTCTTCTGTCGATCCTGAGCTTCTCTCATCTTAGCTCTCATAACCCTGATCCTATCAGACGTCTCCAAAACAAAATCCCCGCCCAGAAGGGTACGCTTCCCCACTTGGGTCCAACAAACAGGTGTACGATAAGGCCATCCGTACAGAGCCTCAAACGGAGATATCGATACTAGCATGATAACTGTTGTTGTATGCGAATTCTGCCAAGCTAAGATGATATGTCGATTGATCACCCCAATCCAGAACGCAAGCTCTCAGCAAATCCTCTAACGTCTGAATCGTCCTCTCAGACTGTCCATTTGTCTGAGGATGATGAGCCGTGCTCATGTGTACCTTCGTACCAAACCGCTTCTGGAACTCTCTCCAAAACTTACCTGCAAACTTAGAATCTCTGTCCGACACGATACTAGCCGGCGCTCCATGCAA
This sequence comes from Boechera divaricarpa, assembly GCA_026770425.1. Lineage (NCBI taxonomy): Eukaryota > Viridiplantae > Streptophyta > Magnoliopsida > Brassicales > Brassicaceae > Boechera > Boechera divaricarpa. Next base: position 11,072,618 of record CM049188.1, on the reverse strand, counting down.
CCATACGATCTCCTTAACGTACAACTCAGCTAATTTTTCTGAGTCATCTTTCTTGTTTACCGCAAGAAAGTGAGCGGACTTGGTCAATCGGTCCACGACAACCCAAATAGCATCCTTCTTGTCGCAGGTTGGCAATCCCGTAACAAAGTCCATAGAGATTATGTCCCACTTCCACTCGGGAACAGGTAGACTCCTCAACAAACCACCAGGAACCTAATGTTCGATCTTAACTCTCTGACAAGTCGAACAGCTAGCAACCCACTAAGCAACATCGCGTTTCATACCGTTCCAATGGTAATAACGTTTAAGGTCACGGTATATCTTCGTAGACCCCAGATGTATCGAAAACTTAGACTGATGTGCTTCCTTAAGAATCTCATCCCGTAAGCCTCGATCATTAGGAACGCACACACGGCCATTAACCAAAATAGTACCGTTATTAGAAATCTGATACTCCGTCTTATCGTTCTGCACGACCTTCCTCAAATTATGGTCCTTCTCTTGGGCAATCCGTACCCGAGTCAACAAATCTGCCTGGTCTGCAGCACCAAGGCCCAACGTCTCTACCTCATCCGTCAAGGCACACAACCTCAAGGTATTGACCATACCCACGAGACTCTCCACGTCTCTCTCAACGTTAGAAGCAACCCGCTTCCTGCTTAGTGCATCCGCCACTAAGTTAGCTTTACTCGGGTGGTAAGTTATCTCTAAGTCGTAGTCCGCTACGAACTCCATCCATCTCCTCTGACGGATATTCAACTCTGGCTGAGTAAAGATATACTTTAAGCTCTTATGGTCGGTAAAAACCTGCACCTTCTCTCCATACAAATAAGATCTCCAAATCTTGAGTGCAAACACGACCGCAGCCATCTCCAGATCATGAGTAGGGTAGTTCCCTTCATGCTTCCTCAACTGCCTCGAAGCGTAGGCTATCACCTTACCCTTCTGCATCAACACGTAACCAAGTCCAAACCTAGACGCATCCGTATACACAAGGTACGGTTCACCCGGCTCGGGTAACGCTAACACCGGAGTACTCATAAGCATTTCCTTAAGCTTACTGAAGCTCCTCTCACACGGCTCACTCCAAATAAATGGGACATCCTTCCCAGTTAACTTGGACAACGGGTTGGCAGATACAACACCCACGAAACTATGCGTGGGAAATCGTGGTTAATACTATCCACGAATATATTCGTGGGTACTCGTGAAAAATGTTACCACGTTTTTGTCACGTTTCCCCACGTTTGTTAAATTTTCGTGGCTAACATTTCACGCATGGTAATTTGTGACTAAACGTGGCTTTTTTTCCATACCCACGAAATTATTCGTGGGAAATCCGTGGGTATGACAATATTTTCTACTAGTGGATCCTTTTCCAGGGATAATAAAAAAAAAGATTAGCAGATCGAATGGGGAATGCCTTTGAAGAACAAATAAAAGGAGTAATCATCACCATGTCGATGTTAGATACTTTGACGATGATTTCTAATGCCAGCAAATTCCTCAAAGATCTCGTAACTAAAAAGAAGAAGGAGCTAACCGAAGTAGCATTCTTAACTCATGAGTGTAGTGTCGTTATTCTAAACAAACAAATTCCAGAAAAATTATACGATCCGGGAAGTTTCACTCTCTCGTGTACTTTAGGTATTGTGACGTTTGGAAAATCTCTATGTGATCTTGAAGCCAGCGTAAGTCTCATGCCGTTATCCATTGCTCAGAAGCTAGGATTCACTCAATTCAAGGAATGTCGAATGTCACTCGTTCTCGCTAATCGGTCAATCAAAACACCAGTCAGACTTCTTGAAGACGTCCCCGTGATGGTTGGGAAATATGAGATACCAACTGACTTCGTGGTACTCAAGATGGATCAAGAACCAAAAAATCCACTCACACTAGGAAGACCATTCCTAGCAACTGCAGGAGCTATCATCGATGTGAAGAATGGAAAGATTGATCTCCATCTAAACAATGAAGTCATGCAATTTAATATTGATGAAGTGATGAAGAAGCCAGAAGAGCAAGATCATCTTTTCTATATTGACGACCTCGATCTACTGGCGGATGACTTTCTAGCTGAAATAGCTTCCAAAGACGAGAAGTTATGTGAAGAATTTCAAACGTTACAAAATGAGAAAATGACAAAAATGATACCTCGTGATATGTTTTCTGTGCAATTAACTGAACAAGACGAGGCGATCATAGAACTAGCAAGCAATGGTAAAACTTGCGATGATGACGATTGCAGCAACAGTTTCATTCTAGTTCGGAGCAGTGGTCTCAGTGTTAGCCATCTGCTTGGGAAGAGTTGTTCTGGTTTAATTGTAGTCTATGTTCTCACTCGTGAGAACTCTAGCTAGACCGGTTGCAGAAGCTCCGATTATTTGAATGCGCTGAGGCGAGGGAATGTTAATTTCACCGTCCAACAAAAAAAAAAGTCAGGGACGTTAATACTCATTCATAAAAATAAATTCATTTCAAATTTGTTTTTAGAAACTTAGTAAGCAACTAACTAACACAAAGCTCATTAAAAAAGTTTGCTAGCAAAAACTAATTTCAGAAATCATTTTCTAATAACATCATTTTCCTTGTAAAATATGTTAGATAAAATAAACGTATTGAGTGGCGGTTTTTCAAAGACTTAGTTCTAATTAAAAATGGGTCCTTTGGATTATGGAGTGTGTTAGCACGGTCTCTTATTCCTGCCTTATAGGTGGTACTCCGCAATGGAAAGTAATCCCCTCTTGAAGACAACGCGGAGGAGATTCTCTCTCACCTATCTCTTCGTTCTATGCACGGAAGTTCTTTCGGGACTTTGTTCAAAAGCTCAAGAGCATAGTCGGCTTCCTAGTATTGAAGTGGCTTGGGGAAGTCACCCCACCAACCATCTAATCTTCGCGGATGACACAATGTTTTTTCGCAAGTCCAATTCCACAAGTTGCTCCACTATTACCTTCATCACGCGCTACAAGCAAAAGATCGAGTCAAAGCATAAACCTTACCAAATCTGCTATCACTTTTTCTTCTAAGACGTCTCTTGATGCAAAGAGGAGGGTCAAGCTCACACTTAAAATAGAAAATGAAGGAGACATTGGAAAATACATTAGCTTTCCGAACACTTTGGGAGAAGGAAAAGGGATATCTTTGCGGCCCGGGTTGATAAAATACGTCAAAAGTCTCATAGTTGGGCCTTCTTCTTCCTTTCAAGTCCCAGCAAACAAGTTCTCCTCCAATCCATCCTTACATCAATGTCGGCTTATGCGATTTCATAATTCAAGTTACCCTCTTTTCTTTGCAAATAAATATAATTCATTTTCACCCAGTTTTGGTGGGATGATAAACCGGATAAACGTAAAACTTCTTGGATTGCTTGGGAGAAGCTCCCCCTCCCAAAATTTGAGGGTGATCCTAGGTTCCGAGACACCAAAGCTTTTAATGACTTCTTCTTGACTAAGGTAAATTGGCGTATTCTTCTTTACCCGTATTCTTTTTTGGCTCGGGTCCTACTTGGCAAGTATTGTCACTCTTCCTCCTTTATGGAGTGTTCCACACCATCATCATCCTCTCATGGTTGGAAAGGGATCCTACAGGATGAGAAATTATTAGAAAAGGCTTAGGTTGGATCATTGGAGATGGCTATAAGATAAATTTATGGCAGGACCACTGGCTATCCACCATGAAACATATGTCCCCGACAGGCCCACCTACAGTGGAAAATGCTTCCCTTAAAGTTTATTATTTCCTCCACCCCAATATGGACTGGAACCTTGCTACAATTCACAAACACTTACCTCACCATGAGGCGGAAATTGGCAAACTTATTCCACACGCATCTCCCTCTTCGGATGCCTTGACATGGCTCCCTGAGAAGTATGGTTCTTACTCGACTATAACAGGGTACGGTCTGGCCAAATTTGAAAACAAAGATATCTCTTAACGATACTTCAAGTAGCATTGTACGGCTATAAAATTGAAGAATTCCCCGTGGAAATCTGCAAATTGTTCCCTGCCCGTTGACAACTATGCTAGAGATGTTCTCAGCTCCTATGTTCCATTGCCACCCAATTGTGGGATAAAGTCCCACTCCATACCATATCGGTTTCAATACAAGGGCGAGCAGTGCGATCGTCCCGGTCCCATAAATAAAAAGGTCCAAACATAAAGGTTCAAAAAACTTTTTCACCGTAACTAAAAAGTCCAAAAAATACTTAAATTTATGAAAGAGCCATAAAAAAGAGGCCCATAATTCTTTTTAATTAACCTAATTATTATATTTTCATAATCGATTCATATTCTTTCTCATCTCTTTAATGTTTCTCATCTCTTATTCTCTCTCACGAACCCCCACTCATGAAGCACAGGAAATGAGGTCTAAACCATCAAAGCAGACGATCTCTCCAAAGACCAATCCACCCTACTTTATGCTTATAGTTGCTGCTATGATGGAGCCTGGTGTGCCACTACTAGCACATTTGGTCTAGGATAGGTTATTAAAGACCCAAGTCAAGCCAGCTCTTTGTCGATTTAGCTCTTGTCGTAGAGACTTTGGCGATCACAAATTCTCTCCTTTCTACCTTTAGTGCAAACATCAAACGCATTAATGTGTTCTCGGATTCTCATGTCCTTATCAACCTGAAAAATTCAGGCAGTTCTACAAATGAGTTAAAGGGTCTTCTCCAGAATATTCAGACGCTCTCGACTCTTTTGACGCTATCTCTTTTTATTTCTCTTCTTGTTTAAGCAACGTTGTAACTGACCAATTATGATTCTATTGGGAATGAGCATGAAATGAAGCATGAGTGATTTATTTATCAGGAATGATGAAACAACTTCCTAATTTTGAATTAGGGCAACATGTTTTGCTTAAAGCAACAACAAGAAATGTTCTTTTTTAGGAAATTTTAAATTTATTAATCTACCAAAAATGAAAATATTTATATGAGAGAAAAAAAAAATTAGCCAAAACGGTTTGATCTAAACAAGCGAGGCGTTGGGAACTAGTAGACTAGTGGAACAAGGCAAGAAAAATAGAATATTTTCTCTTCTAATAAGGATGACTTCAAACCGCAATCCATCTTCGAAACAGTCCCTCGAGTTAGTGTGATCCTGTGTACTTGAGCGAGGATATACGAATTATCTTCTCCACAAATGCATGTAAGTTTGGGAAGATGAGATCTGAGTGTTGTTATGCCTCTGAGAATTTCTCTCCTTCCAAAAGTAGTAGATCGTTGTCTAGAACACATATGGATCAAGATAAAATCCAGTCTACTATAGCTTGCTGCAATACGATGGGAGAGCGTGTCATGCCAGTCAGGGGTGAGATGTGATGCGACAAGCCGCTCACTTATGGCCAACTAAACCGTGAAAGTGTAGGGACACGCAAAGAATATGTGATCCCTAGATTTATCTCGCTCACAGAAACACAGTGTTGCTCCGATCCCCAACTTTGCATTCTAAAGTCCCATAGCCAGCCTGTCCCAGAATGTGAGTTAGGTGATGAATGAGAATATGGGACTTCCTAGGTGAACCAAGTGATGCAGCTCCAGGTTACTATAACCTTATAAAACACGAAAGTAATGTCAAAAGAGAAACAAATAAATCGAAGCTCCAAAGTCAACGGAGCCCAAATAAACCAATGACCTTCCTTTGAATGATTCACCAGCTTCTCTTTCACCTTCCCCCATTTTCAAAAACCCAGAAAGCTTCTCACTTTCTTCATCCAACCATGAATTCTCCGAGACCCATCTCCGTCGTCTCCACCTTCGCCTCACCGACTTCCTCCGTGGACGACCCAACCCGAAAGCCCCTAAGCTTATGGCCAGGTGTGTACCACTCACCGGTCACCACCGCTCTATGGGAAGCCAGGTCCAAAATCTTCGAATCACTTATCGATCCTCCTAAAAACGCTCCACCTCAGAGCCAGCTTCTCACCAGAACCCCTTCTCATAGCCGAACCACCATTTTCTACCCTTTCTCCACTGATTTCATTCTCCGGGAGCAATACAGAGATCCCTGGAACGAGGTCCGAATCGGGATCTTGCTCGAAGATCTCGATGCTTTAGCTGGCACTATCTCTGTCAAGGTATCCCCAATTTTGTGTTGATTTGCGAAAGTTCGATGCTTTTTAGGATTCTGTGGTTTTCTGACTCTGGTACTAGTATAGGTTTAGTGATCTTATTGTGTTTCTGCTGTTATATACCACAATTTGAATGTGCCTGTGTACATTGTGATTCAGCATTGTTCTGATGATGATAGCACAACGAGGCCACTCTTGCTTGTTACAGCTTCTGTTCATAAGATTGTTTTAAAGAAGCCGATTTGTGTCGACATTGATCTCAAGATTGTTGCTTCTGTCGTTTGGGTTGGCCGTTCTTCTATCGAGATTCAACTCGAAGTTATGCAATCCGAACACAGTATGTATAGATATTGTCTACAAAATTCAACTACAGGCATGTATCCTGAAAACCGAATGTTAAAACTCTCTTCTATTTGTTGTTGTTTTTGTTTTTGTTTTCAGAAGATGTCAACGCTTCTTCGGATTCTGTTGCACTAACTGCTAACTTCATTTTTGTGGCACGTGACTCTAAGACTGGTAAAGCTGCTCCTATCAACCGTCTTTCTCCTGAAACCGAGCTCGAAAAGCTTTTGTTTGAGGACGCCGAAGCTAGGAATAACTTGAGGAAGAAGAAGAGGGGAGGTGATAGAAGGGAATTCGATCACGGGGAGTGTAAGAAGCTCGAGGCTTGGTTGGGTGAAGGAAGGATCTTCTCTGACATGCCAGCTCTTGCAGACAGAAACAGCATTCTTCTGAAAGATACCCGTCTCGAGAATTCGCTAATATGTCAACCGCAGCAGAGGAACATCCATGGCAGGATCTTTGGAGGGTTTTTGATGCACAGAGCGTTTGAGTTGGCCTTCTCCACAGCTTATACATTTGCGGGTCTAGTGCCATACTTCTTAGAAGTTGATCACGTCGATTTCCTAAGACCAGTCTGTATCCAAATCACTTCTTACTATCCTCTTCTTGTTCACGTTCTCCTTGTGTATATAACTAATGCTGAATGGACTTGCATGATAGGTGGACGTCGGGGACTTCTTACGTTTTAAATCCTGTGTGCTTTACACTAAACTGGATAAAATGGACTGTCCACTGATCAACATCGAAGTTGTTGCCCATGTTACAAGCCCAGAGATTCGTTCCAGTGAGGTAAAATCTTTAACTTGATGATGGGAGCTTTCTTAAACGATCGTTTCAAGTTGAACTTGCTCACTGATTCTTTCGAAAAGTAATATCTTCATGCTTTCAAACCATATTAAATTTGAAGCTCATTATGTCAATTTGAGGTCTTTTTCTGTTCCGTATGATGTAGGTTTCAAATACATTCTATTTCAAGTTCACTGTACGACCAGAGGCAAAGACCAGAAACAATGGGTTTAAGCTTCGAAATGTAGTTCCTGCCACAGAGGAAGAAGCTCGTCATATCCTCGAGCGCATGGATGCAGAAGCTTTGAATTCAAGGAAACAACAAGTGTAGACATAATTCCGCGTTGATATCTATGGTGTTTCTATTGTTCTAAAAGATTTGGCTTATCAGGTCCTATCCACTGACCACAAATTAACTAGAAATGTAGATGCATTTCTACTGTATCTAAACGATTTGCTAATATATCCAAAGATTTGGTTTACACCTGCAACTCATTGATTTGGATGTCAAAAGGGATACATGTTACCCTTTTGGGTGCTTAATTGTAGCTGCCACGAACAGAAGAAATGGATGAATGAAAGTGTTATGACTTAGGTTAGAACAAATGAACTTAGAAAATGTAAATGAGAAAAGAGACTGTATTTGGATATTAGAGAGTTGTTAATGGAGTTTCTCTCTTACCTCCCCCTTATAAGTTTTCCCAAAATCAACGATACCCTCTCTCTTCCCTTCACTTGCTATTTAAAGAGAATCCCTAATGGGCCTTATTACATAGATAGATAATCACTAAGGTAAAAAGGCTGACCCAAAAGCCTGTCCTTAGTGCAATCCTCCAATAGTCCTTGTTCCTCAGCCACTTTGCTTGTTCCTTCTTTGATATGTATGTTGGATTGGTGGATGAGTAGCTTCATACATATCAGAAAGCTACAGCCGGTGCCACAAGAAGTTGATCTAGACGAGGTAGGTACCAGTCCAAATCTGCGCTTTCGTCTTGGGAGAAAAGGGTTTCAAGTTGAGAAATTGCAATAAGAAATATCTTAAAATCCATTCATCTATGCAACTTCAAGCGGAAGAGCGGGTTACAGAGTATCAAAAAAATTTTATTTTCCTAGGTAACCGAGAAATGACGGCTTAAAGTTGGGAAATAAACTGCAAGAGATCACACTTGACACCTAAGGATTTGTCTCAAGAGATGATGTTAGCAAGCATATGGTCTCTTTGCCCTTGGCTTGTGTGTCTTCTCAGTCTATCTTCTTCTTTGTTATCAGTAGAACCACCCAATAATTGCACCAACGTTGACAAAGATCGCTGCACCAGTAAGAAGATTATATCTTCCTCCTCGCAACAATCTAATGGAAAGCCACACAGACTAGATAGACATGATACTAAGTTCCTCCTGGACAAAAATATTTGGGAAATCATTAAAAGACCAAGATTTTGAATGAAATTAGCATCAACACCTGCGAATGTCTTCCAAAATGGCAAAAAGTCATACAGATATTCTCCAGAAATGGCGTTAGTCATACCCGTTACAAGTCACTGAAACTAGAGATGCGTTCCTAATCATTACATTAAAATCTTACAATGGGAATCAGTCTCCCATTTCCTTACATACTGTGTCTAGAACAGACAGGAAGTCTCTCACAATCATGAAGATTCTCATTGTGTGACCTTCCTTGGAACAATCTCCATGGAACTGTTCTGTGACCTCTTCCAATGCAGAGCTCGTTGAACTTTCTCGTATTTTAATCTTCACAATCTCCTCTGCACCAGTTTTCAAGAACCGGGCCATCTTCTCCCTGAACTTCAGCCACTGATCTTCACTTGATCCACTCTCCTCGCTCAGTAGCAAAAGCTCCTCGATGTTCTTGAGTCCTTGACAAAGTTTAAAGACATTGCTTCTTAGAACACCATACTCAATGTCTGCCGATTTCTTGACATTTCCCAGCTCTAAATTCAGGTTTCTGATGCCTTCTAAAGCTCTCACAGTGCCTTCTGATTTCATCATTTCTTGAACAACAAAATGCAAGAGACTGCTTCTTCCATCTAATCCCTTGACCTCAACAAGCTTGAGGAGCGTGTCAAGTTTGAAGGCATGAGCATCACCACATTGGTTTGTTCTAACATTCATCTTATTTCCTGTCTTCAGTATAGCGTCCAGAAGTATCGAGAACATTCCACTGTTCCTTAGTTCTTCACAAGCAACCTGCAAAAGCAGATAAGCTTAATGAGACATAACATCAGATTACAACATCCGACACATATATATATGTAAATCTGCTATCTTCAGCATTACCTGAACAACACTGAATGACTTTCTGAGGCGTTTGATCTCGGAGTGGAAATTAGCCACAAAGAGCAATGCATCAACACGTTTGAACACAAAAGGCACATGAAGTAATTCCTTAAGAAACCTCTCAGCTGGACCAAGCTTGAAGATCACTGAATCATCACTATAGCTCTTCAACTTGTTCTCTTCTTCTTTACTAGGTGCCAATCTCAATAAACACTCAAGAAGTTCAGCTCCAAGTGCATCACTGTCACCTGAATCAATAACTCCAAGAACACAAATCAATAACATTACAAAACAAGAAATGGCAATAAATTAAGATTATTTTACCATCAAGAAGAGCTTGACAAACATCCTTTGTGGTTAAGTTAAGTAGTTGAAGCAGAGTAGCAATATTCTGAGCCTTTCTTGGATCTAAAACTTTGCTTTCTTGATTTTGGATCGGAAGATCACAGCTTGGACCTCTCTTTCTTATGTTTGGATTTGACGCGTTTGCAATGAACATAGTCTCTACCATCTCCTTGCTCAATCTGCCACAGTAACAGAAGACAGACTTCATTAAACTCTTATCAACAAAAATAGAAACAAAGAGAAAGAAGAAAACTTTCACATCACTTACTTAAAAGAGCTCGATCTAAGACGATCCCAAGGCAGCTGTTTGGGAGGTTGGTCCGAAAAAGATAGTTTTTTTACATCATTTTGAACCACAAATGGCTGTGACGGTGGAACAAGAGGAGGTGGTCTGGTCGGAGGAGGAAGAGCAGGACCTGTTGCTACTTTGCTCTGTTGAGATGAAGATTCACCAATGTTGATAACAAAATCTCTTCTTGATGAAGCTGAATGAGAGAGCAAAACAGACTTCACATTCCGACTAAAATCGTTCCAAATCGGCGGCGAACTGTCAAGAAACTTCCGGAATAACCCATCAGGAGAAGTAGAAACTGAAGAGTAGAGAGAAGAAAGTGGTGTTCTTATAAATCCTCTGTCTGGTGAAGTAGAAGCAGAAGAGATACGAGGAAACCCAAATCCCACATTTTGATTCCAGAAGCTAAACATTCTTAAAGACGACGACCCATTTCCGTTATAGTTCTTCCTCACTCTTAGTCTCTCCGGTGACGGAGACTGAAGGTTAGTGGCGTCTGAGTATCTAGGGTTTGGTGGAGACAAGGTAATGGAGAATGACCTAGCTGGAGAAACCCAACCGGAGCAGGAGGAAGAGCAGGAATGAGATGGGCTTGAAGTCTCAGAACCAGGGAGAGAAGCCATAGGTGAAAAGAAGACATCTTCTTCTTCGTCTTCTTCGTTTTCCTCTGCTTCATAGTTGTGGTTGAAGCTACGAGAAGGTAATGGTGGTAATGGTCGTATCTCCGGCGAGTCTTGCTTCAAGAAATAAGTTCCTCCGGTTCTTATACGGTCAGATTCCTCATTATTGAGGTAGAAAACTTCTGAGGGAGAGGTAGTAGCAGCCATGTTGAAGTTAGTGCTAATGTGACTCTGTTCATCATCATAGCTGCTTGTGTTACTACTAGGACTATGAGTGTTCTTGAAGTGACGGTTTTGACCTTGGTGCCGGCCGTAGAGAAACAAGCCCAAGCCTAAGACTGTAGCGACGGAAAGAACGGCGGAGATAGCTGGGAGGAGAAGTGTAGGGGAAGCGTGGTGTGGTTTAGAGGAGCGAGGGAGGACTAAGGCGGATATGTTGGCCGGAAATGTAGGAAAGACGGCGAAGGTTGAAGGAGGAGGAGGAGGAGGAAGTGGCGGAGGAGCTGAGGAGGAGTATGTAGGGAAGAAAGGAGGACTTGTTGGGGAGATAGGAGGAGGAAAAGGTGAATCGTAGTCGTAGAGGTGACGACGGCTGAGAGTGACGTCGGATGCGTAGGATAAAAGAGCCGGTGGTGCGCATGTTAGCAGGAAGAAGAAGATTGCCAACCAAAAGTTCTGCATTTTGTCTGCAAAGCTCTCTCTCTCACACACACTGTAACAGAGGAGAGAAGTTAATGGGCCACTATTATGGCTGTACCTGTGTCTTTGAGCTATGAGTAATAATAATACTCTGTGACCATTTAATTTTACTATTACCAATGTAAATATTTACATCTTTTTAACGTGACACTGACAGAAACCACTTCGAAAGTAACATACTCATTTTCTTATAACTACAATTTTAAATTTGATATACGAATTTGTATCTCTGAAGATTTAGTGAATCCAGGAAAAGAGTGTATATGATAAGTGATAATTACTTGAACTTGGAAGTTTAACCCGTTTTTCAAAAGAATCTTTTTTGACTTTTTCTGACTCTCCTCTATATGCATACTTTATTTCTTTGTCATGGAAAACATCAAAGAAGTGTACAGTAGTACCATTTGGCATATTCAAAAACATTTTCACTATCAAAGATAAACAATGCAATGAGGCTCATTTCTTTTGGGTTGTGAGCCCAAAGTCTTATTTTCAGAATTTGGGTTTCATTGGTTACCCAATCATTGAACAAAAATTATCTAATTATAAACTTTACTGAGAGATCGTACGATTTTGACTATCAGACCTCTTCTCTTGAGCTATTTCCTTGCTTCAACATCTTCTTGTGTTACATCTTAATTGTATTAACACTCTTTGCTATCTTCTCATTTTTATCAACAAAGCTCTGATGAGTAATGACTGCTTCATAAACATATTATGTACATATCTATGGTGAATATATTCTGAGTTTCACACTACCTATTGATAGGATCTGTATATTAGAGCAAGTAGAAACCATTAGGCTGATCATCTTTGAAATCTCTTTAGTTTAGTACAAGAAAAACGCAAAAGTTAAGGTTGTAATTATTACCTTACAATTTTGTCATCTGACTTGTGTGTGAATCATTTTTGTCTAGCTAATAACCACTTCATCCATGTCGACAAACAATACCTTGCAATGTGTTCCGGTAAATCCACCTGAAAAACCATCTCAGATAAAAAGAACACAAATAAGAAACAAATCTATTGTATGAGAAAAAAAGAGAAAACAAGAACTGGAAACTCACACTGGTCCATGTTGCAGAAAACCCATCAGTAGATAGCAACCAACTTCGACTTATCATATGCAGACCTACAAGCTCATCATCACCGAGATGATCATCATCATCAAAAGCCCTCTTCTTTTTCTTCTTTCTTTTCTTCTTCTCCCTCTTGTGCCTCTTTTTAGAAACCCGGCTTCTACAATCTGAGTCAGATTCGCTTTCTTCAGAGAATCCGTTATGGCTTAGCAGCAAGTGGTCGCTAGACCTTCGGAAGTCAATTCCATTTTCTCTAAATAGAAGCTCCCAAGAATCTGGCGTCTGACATTCCTCTGATAGTCTGAAGTGAATAGTCCAAGAAAGTAACCCGAGTAATTTTATAACCTCTACGTGTTTCATCTTCGAAAGATCTCTCAGAATTAGACAAAAGCTACTGCCGTTTTCCAAACCTCTGAAGATCTCTGCCGTGGTTTCTTTCAACAATTCTCCCTCATCATTGAGGTTCTCATCACGTACAAGCCGTAGCAACTGACGACCTTGGTTGATAATAGAATTCAGCAGTAGCAGCTCGTCAATAGATTCCGTGTCGACATATTTTGAAAGAACAACCCCGAGCCAGCAAGACGAGTCACCACTATCCCAGGATTCAATGCTTGGTTCGAAATAGTTGCCAAGCAATTTAAGAAATCGACACAAGTCACATTCTTCAAGAGTGATAAGGAGATGCTGGGTTAGGGAAGAGAAAGACTCCTCCGTAAGAAACTCCTCAACAGCATCCCACACATCATTCACATCTTCTTCGTACATGAAACGGATAAACAGATCTAGAAAGAATTTGGTATCAAGGAACAAAACCTGGCCATCCTTGAGCGACTCAGCAAACTCATTGGATGACCAGAATTCAGGAACATTGTCTAGAAAATTCTCAATGGTTCGTTGAACATCCAAATCAAGAAGGTAATGAGGCTTTGTAGCAACAACCGCAGGTGATTGCCCATGTTTTCCACGCCACTCAAGCTCTTCCCAACAAATATCCCGATTCGCAAACGCAAACTGCGCCAATGCTTTTGCACCACGTTTGTGATCAGACCCACCATCATAAGCAAACTCAGAAAACCACTCTAGTATACGCTTCGGATTCCCTGCATATTTCAAAAAAAAACTCAACATCATCAAGCACAATCACAAGATAATGTAAACAATGGGAGCAAAATTTAACCAAACTCTTCACACCTTCAAAGAATTTCTCAAGTATATAACTTCTTTTGGCTAACAAAGATCCAGGTTTCCTCGGTCTCTTTTCGAACATCATTTGCAGGAGCTGAGATACAAACTGCAACTTTGTGGGCTTTGATCTTAATAACTTCATGAAAATATTGAGTTGTCGTCTAGGTGATATAGAAATAGTTGAAAGGGCACTACAAAGCCAAAGTCTAGCTTCTGATCGAGCTCCACGAGTCACCAATGATTGAATTTGAGAGCCTAATTTGTTCAACAGAGGCAAAATCACATTCATGTTGCTACTGTTGTGGGCAACATCGTTCAACTTTGGTTCAGACAAGAACAAATTCACCATCTTTTATAATCTAACAACAATAATACGATATGGGTTTTATGAGAAATCAACAAATCATTAAAGAAACAGAAAAAAACTGCAATCTCTAGAATTAGGGTTTCGGTGATTTGAGGGTTTGGGAAAAGAAAGAAGAGTACCAAGTTTCGTTGCGTCGCCGAGAACTGAAAAGGAGCAAAATCAGGGATCAAACGCTGTAATGCTCTCCAAATCGAAAAAATGAGCTATTTTACTCTCCTTATAAAATGTATTTTTTTTTTTTTTTTTTAAATAAAAAATTGAGTAAAAAACTATAGAACTTTATAAATATAAGTTATTTACAACTCAACCAATCCAATCCATATCCGAACTCAGATAACTATACCCGATCCAAATTTTGCATCTTTAAAATCTCAGAATCGTAATTTAGACTTAGGTTTTTTTTAGTTTCCTCTCATCTCCAATTTCAAAATCGATCTCAATCCTTCTTCGCTTATTCTTTTCCCTCGCGATTAGTATAACTAAGGATAACCCAATTGAAAATCGAATACTTCTTCACTTCTCTCTTTCTCGTGTTCTTCCTCTCTTCTCCAACAATCTCCATCGACAGATATGTATTTCATTGAACGCCATTTCACTCCCTCTCTGTAATTTGAATCGGATTCTTCACATCTTTTTCTTATTCTCGATTTGGGTTGTGCTGAATTTGAGTTTGTCTTGATTCTTCACTTCTTCCTTTTCTTCTTCTTTCTTTTCTTCTTTTTCTTCTTCTTCTCGATTTGGGTTGTGTTGAATTTGAGTTTGTCTTGATTCTTTACTTCTTCTTCTTCCTCTTCTTTTTCTTCTTGTGTTCAGAGAAACGGTATGTATATAATGTGTATTTGTGTTTAGAGAGTCCTAATCGATTTTTCTATGGTGTTGATTCTCTTCACTATCGTGATCTTTACTTTTAATTTGGTTTTCTCGTATCGAATTTTAATGCTTGATGTGAGATTCTAGGAGTTTTTTAATCCTTGTTCTGAAGAATTTTCATCCAGAATCCTTCTATATCGATTTCGAAGAATGACTCGTTGATTTTGTATTACTCATCTAGTATTTACCTTCACGCTTATGGGAATATTAGGATCTTCGAATCTGGATTATGTATTTTGAAAAGATTCAATATTCAGAAACATTTTCTGTGTTAGCTTTTTTGATCCCACAGCTTGTTGTAGCAATTTGGACTCATAGATTGCTTTAGCTGCATTCTCTGTATATGCCTTATAGTTTCCTTTGAACGATTATATTTAGTTCCTGGCACTCTTGTATTGGAAGTGTCTTAGTTCATGTGGCCAATGCGAATATCGTTTTTAAGTTTTCTTACCTATTTATCTCAGCGTTTCTCGGAAGGATAATGGTGCGTAGTAAGAACCCAAATGTACCATTAGAAGAAGAGACTCTTCCTGAAGAGATGGGACCAAGATATTCAGAAGAAACCGAGTATAATGCAATGGTATGTATCTAAATTGTGTACAGCAAAGTAGGACTTGGTATAACTATGTTAAATTAGTAACTTCGTAATTTGTAAAACTTAGTAAAACTTGATATAACTATGCATATTTTGTAACTTAGAAAATCATGAAACAAAAAGTACAACTAGGTAAAATTTGGTATAACTATGCATATTTTGTAATTTAGAAATTCCTGAAACAAAAAGTACAACTTAGCAAAACTTGGTATAACTACGCTTATTTTATAACATAGAAAATCATGAAACAAAAAGTACAACTATGTAAAACTTGGTATAACTATGCATATTTTGTAACTTAGAAATTTCTGAAACAAAAAATACAACTTAGCAAAACTTGGTATAACTACGCTTATTTTATAATATAGAAAATCATGAAACAAAAAGTACAACTAGGTAAAACTTGGTATAACTGTGCATATTTTAGAAATTACTGAAACAAAAAGTACAACTAGGTAAAACTTGGTATAACTAAGCATTTTTTGTAACTTAGAAAATCATGAAACAAAAAGTACAACTAGGTAAAATTTGGTATAACTATGCATATTTTGTAATTTAGAAATTCCTGAAACAAAAAGTACAACTTAGCAAAACTTGGTATAACTACGCTTATTTTATAACATAGAAAATCATGAAACAAAAAGTACAACTAGGTAAAACTTGATATAACTATGCATATTTTGTAACTTAGAAATTCTTGAAACAAATAGTACAACTTAGTAAAACTTGGTATAACTCTGCATATTTTGTAACTTAGAAAATCCTGAAACAAATATTACAACTTAGTAAGACTTGGTATAATTCCTGAAACTTTTTATTTCTAATTCCTGAAACTTTTTATTTTGCAGAAATCTAATGACGAGACAGAAGTTATACAACATCTTGAAATGTACTTCAGTCCGACCGAGTACACAAAGCCGTATAAGATATCAGCAAAGTGTTATATTCACCAAGTAGTTAAGCTGTTTGAGGTTCATCTCCACAAGGATGAGCTGACTTGGTTTAAGGAGCATTCACAATTTAGACACTTTTTCCATATGCACACTGAATCAAATCATAGATTGATGGGCATGTGGATGTTCTTCCTTTGAACGGCTCGTTTACAAAAGAAGAAGGAATGTTGGTTCATTGTGAATGGCGTTCCCATGACTTGGTATAACTTGATCGTTTTGTTTAACTTGGTATAACTTGATCGTGTTGTATAATTTGGTATAACTTGATCGTGTTGTATAACTTGGTATAACTTGATCTTGTTGTTTAACTTGGTATAACTTGATCGTTTTGTATAACTTGGTATAACTTGATCGTGTTGTATAACTTGGTATAACTTGAACGTGTTGTTTTACTTGGTATAACTTGATCGTGTTGTTTAACTTGGTATAACTTGATCGTGTTGTATAACTTGGTATAACTTGGTATAACTTGATCGTGTTGTATAACTTGGTATAACTTGGTATAACTTGATCGTGTTGTATAACTTGGTATAACTTGGTATAACTTGATCGTGTTGTATAACTTGGTATAACTTGATCGTGTTGTTTGTTTAGCAGTCGTACCAAGTTATACTTAGTTGTACCCAAATTGACATAGTCAAATGTTAGCGCCGCCAAATTGACCAGAATGACACGTGGTGCCGTTATCTTGGACACAGTTATACCTAGTTTTCTAGTTGTACTCTCATACACACAGTTGTACTTTTGCGATTTTTCTTTGCAATTAGTTATACCTTGCATTAAACTCAAAATTTCTAGTTATACTCATGAGTTTATATATTTGAGATACATTCTTTACGTTTACCCAGAATAAAATTTGTGAAAGCATTATTTTTGTGGCTTTTGCAATGTTAGTGGTCAAAATTAACAAAGTCATCATAAAAATATATGATGTTACATGTATAATCTTGAATATGTTAGAGATCAATTTTGTAATTTTGTAACTCTAATATAATTTTGTTTATCTAAACATGTAATCTCATATTTATAAAGAATTTTGTATCTCAGAATTTAATTTTTTTAATTAATTGTGTATATCAAGATTAATTGTTGGACATCAAGATTATTAGTTGTAAGATTATTAGTTGGAAAAACCAGATAATAAAATATAAAAATACAAGTTATTTTTTGCTACTAGAACCACTCTTTTTTTGCTACATGATAAAAATACAAGTTATTTTTTGCTACATAAATAAGTTATATAAAAACGTAGAAATATGTAGTAAAAATACAAGTTATTTTTTAGCTACTAGAACCACTCTTACTCGCTACTAGCACCACTCGCACTCTCAAACCATGAAACCAAGTTTCTGGCTTGCACGGACTTATGCTTACGGCGACGTTCTCCAACTGATGGATATCTTGTTTTTTGAATTCTTCCCCTTTTTTTTGGTGTAATGCGGAGGTAATATATACAATCCTTGGATGTGATCTGGAATAATCCACTCAGACATATGCGGCACTGGATAAATCATCCTATAATATGTTAAAGCCCATTGCTCAGCCAAGTAATATCTCGAGCACAAATCTGATAAATCACGTAAATCCGTTGGTCTAATTTCCTGCTTCAAGCATTTTATGGCAGCGGCTATTGCATGGACACAAGGGTACTTGTCTATATCAAAACACTTGCAACTGCAAGTTTTCTTTCTCAAGTCCACCATATAATTCTTCCCATCTCCTAAAATCAGCATATTGATGTTGGAACTCAATCTCTGAATAAATCTTAGCAATTTCGATGAATTTTGCTGCCACTACATCTTTCTTGGTATGTGAAACTTTGTTTCTCACATTCTGAGACAAATGATAGATGCAATAACCATGTTGAGCATTCGGATACACCTCACCTACAACGTTGATGAGACATTGATTCTTGTTAGATACAAAAACTAATTCAGAACTATCCGGTATAATGGTTTTCAATGTATTGAAAAACCACGTCCAACTAGCATCTTTTTCACCATCAAACACAGCAAATGCAATGGGATAATGATGATGACTCGGATCCTGGGTTCTGGCAAAAACAAGCATACCACCATGTACAGTCTTAAGAAAAGCTGCATCCACAATGATCACTTTCTGCATGGCTTCAAACCCTTCAATGGAAGCTCCTAAAGCTACAAATAGGTATTTGAACCGTTTTGTTTCTTCAAATACCACACTTGTTTTTGTACCAAGATTCACCTTCTCTAACATGTACAAATAAACATACAACATCCTAAAACTATCTTCTGGACCACCCCGCACATCCTTAACAGCTAGTTTTTTCCCTCTCAATGTGGTAGAGTATGATGGTTCCACACCATATCTTCGTTGAACTAAACTGACAATACTTTTAGGAGTTGGAGTCTCGAATTTACCTGGATAATCTTCATGCAAAAGAGCTCCAACTAATCGTGGTGTGCTTTTCTTTTTGTAACTTGTATTAGAACTAGCCCGAGAGCATGTATGCATCTTGGTGTATACTCTAACCGAAAACAAGTTGAATTTTTAAGCTTCGCAACACGCAAATACCATTTACAACCCTTTTTTGCTTTACGGCATTTTACCACATATCGATTTGTATCCGAGTTGGCTATATCGATCCTAAAACAGTTTTGATGTGCGGCTCTATGAATTAAATCTTGTATTGCCCGTTTAATTTCAAACTCTTGTCTTAGTTCTATACCAATACCATCTTCCCATGCATCTACACACTGAGATTCTTCTCCAGTATGTGGAAGCTCAACATATTCAGGAATACTAGAGGTATACAAACCCATATCCTCACTGTTATCAACACCATTATCCATATCAATATCAATATCGTTATCCACATCATTACGTGAAAAGTTTGGCTGGTTCTCACCATCTCCAATAAAAACATTCCCCATCAACTCATGAGGTTGTTCTACTGATTCCTCGTTTGCGTAGAGGGTAACGGCACCAACATTAACTATATCACTTGAAATACGCTCACCATAATTCATACCAACTGAACTTCTTCTCTCTACTCTTGAATGTTGCTCGCACATCGGAACTATTTCCAAATATGTGCTGACTTCTACATGCAAAACACTTCTATGTTGCTCTCTATCCATAGAGGTTAGATAAACATAAACATCATCATCATCAACAATATATGATTGTGTCTGAGGTTCCACTACCAATGGAATGTAACTCAATTTCAGCTTCAACGCAGATTCATTCATCTTAACCTTCTTGCATATCCTATCCACTAACACCGAATAAGTTATCTCCTTCATAGTTTTAAACGATAAACCGTACAAGCTACCTTCTCTTGGAATCCATTGATTATTTGAATAATATCCTTCATAATCAAAGAATATGTTTATGGATCGGTTGCTCATTGTCCTTTGAAAAAAAAAAAAATCTACATTAACAAATGTTTTACCAGTTATGCTAATTATACTAGTTATACCAGTTATATCAATTATACCAGTTATGTCCGTTATACCAGTTATGCCAGTTATGCCAGTTACACCAGTTATACTAGTTATATCAGTTATACCAGTTATAAATAATAATACCAAGTCATATCAATTCTCGGTATTAATCTCAATTATACAATTTATACCAATTATACCAGTTATACAGTAATAATAATACCAGTTATATACCAATTATACAAGTTATACTACTTCCACCAATTATACCAATTATACAAGTTATATCAGTTATACCCGTTATACCAGTTATACCAGTTATACCAGTTATACTACTTCCACCAGTTATACCAATTATATAAGTTTTACTAGTTATACGAATTATACAAGTTATACCAGTTATACCAATTATACTAGTTATACTATTTTCACCAGTTATTCCAATTATATAAGTTATATCAGTTATACCAATTATACCAGTTATACCAATTATACAAGTTATACAACTTCCACTAGTTATACCAATTATACAAGTTATACCAATTATACCAGTTATATCAATTATACAAGTTATACTACTTCCACCAGTTATACCAATTATACAAGTTATACCAGTTATGCTAGTTATACCAGTTATACGAATTATGCCAGTTATACTAGTTACACCAGTTATACCAATTATACCAGTTATACCACTTATTCCAGTTATACTAGTTATACGGGTTATACTATTTACATCAGTTATACGAATGATACTTGCAAATATTCAATCAGACGAATCTACCTACGATTCACTATGAATCAACCACTACATTCCATTGATTATCAATTCAATGTCCTAATCGACCCAAAAAAAATAGTTACCAACCTAATGTCCATTAATTAACAACACCCATTTCAAATCTAATTGAAATACATGGATATTGCGAATACAAACACATTACTCAATTCTCCACCTAAATCGACTTGAGACTCGATGAATTTAAGCTTAATCGCAATAATTATAGCAGAACTGACCTGAATTTTGAATTGAAGAGGATCGGCTGGGGAGGCTGGTTCGTTCGAGGAAGAAGACGCGAGGAAGAAAACGCGAGGAAGAAAACGCGAGGAAGAGGAAGGAAAAAAGAGAATTGTGATTGGTTGATTTCTTTATTTTGTGTAGGGACAAAATTGAGTTTTCATATTGTCATAAAGATTGGAGAGTATGTAGATTAATGAAGCAGGTTAGATTATTTTTTAGAGAAGGTGTGTATTTTAGCTCAGTGCCATCTGTTTATGACCGAGCTGGTCCCTTCTGGTTCGCAATTTTTCTCATACGCCAAACGGTTCTTTTAGATTGGTTCGAGCCGACCGACCCTATTTAATATTTAAGAAAAAAAGAAAGAATAGAATGACCTTACGAAATGCGGATTTGTAATTTATAATTTTTACAACGCATATAAAATTAACAAGAAAATAAAAATAAAAAACTAATAAACTAGAACACTCATGAGGAAAAAATAATTGAAAATTAATTATTTTAATTTAGTATTTTTATATTATTTGGTTTTTAATTAAATTTACTCATATATTTCAAATTATTTAGGTTATTTTATTCTTATTTGAATGAGGTTTTTTTCTCCTTACTTTTATATCTATTTTTTACCAAACTTTGACCAATTGATTATCTTTTTCTTATCTGAATTAGATGCTATTTTTTTACCATACAAAATTTGATAAAACTTCCTTCACATAATCTCCAAACTTTTTAAGTAGGAAGTCATGCACATAGCTTTGAATAGTATTTTTCTTTATGAAAATTAATTAAATTTTAGTTAAAATTTTCCTTTTAGATCTAATAGAGAATAAACAAGAGTTTTTCTTTTAGTAAACTTTTTCTTTGAATAAGTTTTTTTTTGCCGACAAAAAGTAATATTTATTTTAACACGTGACGAAATTTCTGATCGATAGATTTAACACGTATCGCGACCATGTGAGTTTGTAACTTTGAGAAACCAAACTTTGTATAATAAGATTTGAAGCCTTGATTAACTAGCCACCCTGATCCAAAATCCGTAAAATTCGCATATACTAAAGTTTAATATGGTTCAAACAAGATGATTACATGTCTTTTCTGAATTTTTTTGGGCTTTCTTTGTAATGAAAACAACTTACATATAACATCTCTTAAAACCGATGTAGGAACGAGTGAATCAAAATTTTAATAACCACCAATGTTCATCAACCCCAATTTAGTTTATGGTTTTCCTTGAAAAAGGCCTTTCGATAGTATTTTTTTAATTTAATCATTCACCTGCCAGAAAAGTAGGTCAATTCTCTGAAATCAAAAGTAATAGGCAATATAACCCCCATATTGTATATTCAAAGAGTTTTTATTGTCACATACATTAGATTTTCAAAAAATTTATAGTAGACTTAGACTCCTCGTTGCGAGAGGTTTAATTTGATATATTACTTATCATAATTTTTACAAAGTTAATGGTGGTGAGAGGAGTTATATTGTGTATTATTTTTAATTTCGTAAAATTGATGTGTATTTTTAGAAGATGAAAGGTAAAATTACATTTTTATGATGACTTTAGAGATTAGTTTGCAGAAACCCCTTAATTTTAAAACAAAAGTTTAGAGGAAAAAAAAGCATAAAATCAAAACACTTCAAATTGGGTAGTAGAGCCAACATTAGAATATACTTCATTGCATTCTAAGTCTCCCTCGTCATCAATATTTACATATAAAAGTAAATTTAATTTTATTAAGTTTTGACATGTATAAACCATATAAAGTGTAAAGTCTATAGATAATAATATTACAATTATTAAGTATCTATAAATGACATTATTACCTGGATCACGAAAGTGTACAAATCAGTGTTTCAACGTGTTTTGATAGTCGACGATTTCTATTTATTTAAGACATGCGCACCAATACTAAATGTAGACTTTAATGCCACTATTGTTATCATAATGCTCAGAGCATCATCAAGCATCTTTGTGTTTGTTTAATTATCTTTGCGACTACGAGATGTGCTTTCACTAATTTATATATCAGGATAGTTTAGTCTTTAGGGTTTTTCAGTCTTTCAGGATCTTACGTAGGCTTGCGCATACCATCGTGTAACATGTGAGAGCCACTTAGAAAAAAAAATTTGGATGAATAAAAATAGAGAAAATCTTATTAAATAAGGTTTCACGATAACATTGTCGCATATAGTTGTAATCATTTTGTAAGATTTTGATATCACGATAACAAAGTTAGAACTTGGCGACTTTAGTCCACGACTTGAGTTCGGTTCTGTAGTCCGTTGGCAACATTGATGGCCTGTTTGCTGAAGCCAATATCTGGAATGGTTTAGTCCCGCTCAACAAACGAAAAGGGCGAATACACACATTTAAAAGCAAATGTAAGAAATTGATAATTGGCTTCACCTAGTGAGGCATTTTACCCCACACATCCCCACCATAATACATCATCGGTCTTTCTGTTAAATTGGATAAATACAAGATCAAGGTGGGAACATATGTATATCGTATTTCCGGAAACAAACAATTGATCATATATACCAAATAATCCCGAAAAAAATAAGCTTATACTTAACAAATTTCCTTAAGAGTCTTAAACTCACCAGACAAATCAATAGTAGGGTCATTGTATAGATGCATTGCAGCTGCCCAACCTACAATCATAATAGATTAATAGTAAACTGCATTAAAATGAGACACACATATACACACATCAACTACTTGCACAAAAGATGGCACTTGAACTCTGCTAGGATCAGAAACTGAAACTTGCTTAATATCTCGCTGAATCGTAAAACACAAACCGAATCAAAGAAAAATCTCGAACGTAGAAACCTAAGTCAAAGAAATCGTAACTAAGGGTGAATTCTAGAGCACCTTAACTCTCTTAAGTCTCTCAATGTCCTAAACCAGACCCAATTACTCAACCCTTTGCCACATCTCATAATGTTTGGCATGAGTATTCGATGTTACTCTTATCAATATCCTGAGACATAATGTGTATACTATTTTCACCGTAGGACACAAGAGGCACATAAATACTATACTTAAACTCATTAGGCTCGTATCTAGTCCAGTTATCAGATTTTGATGTGAAAGCAAGGCTTCCGTAACTTATAGGAGAACTAGCAGACAGTGGGATTAAAAATAGAACCCATAATATGATTAAAGACTAAATTGAGAATACATACGATCACTGAGAAGCTGAAAAGCTTCACTCCTAGAGCAACCTTCTAGAGATATAATCTTTGGAGAACAGGAATTTTCCCTCTGGAAACCAACAGCAACAGGATGACTTCTCTCGCCCTCATTGCTATGGAAGCTTCCTGTTCAATCCAATTCATCTCAATTTACACTTGCTCTAGCCAAGAAAACAATCACACACACACGGACACATTATAAGCAAAAGTGGTTGAAGCTTCTATTAATTGCTAACTAAAATGCTTGGAAGTGTTCTTTTTTCATGCAAGAGAATGAAATATTCCTGAGAACCTCCAGATTTCCCAATACAGTAACTACAAAATCTGAATTATAAGGTTGAGCAAATATATCATAATCTTTCATAATGGTTCTTTTAAGTTCACCAATTACACATAAAGCAACTTGCTTACAGATTTCACATTTCTACCAATTGGACCAGTGTCTCTCTATACAATGAGATAAGCTCTATTCCTCTAAATTCGCTATTCTAATTAAATCAATATAAGCAAAGAAGAGAGAGAGAGACTACGAACCTCTTGATCTCCTCCGGTTCGAAGAACGGTTCCTACGAGGCAGAGAAGGAATCTGAGAAATCAATCGAAAGCAAAGGAGAAGAAGAGAGGTAACCTTTGGTTAGGTGGAGTGTATCGTTTAGGTGCGGAGGTTGAGTCCACCATATAAGAGGAGTTAGGGTTCTCCATCTCCCTCCAGTGAAGATCTGTGTGTGCAACTTCCATATCTCTGCGTCGAGGTCGTAGAAAAGTCTATCATCTTCACGCGCTCTTTTTTAGCGCGTGCTTCTCAGTCGCTTTTTTTTTTACTGACCAGAATGGAAAAATTCGACAGAACAAGGCCGAGTAACGCAAATACAAGAGTTTTGGTCGAAGATTGGGTTGACCGGTTTAAGGGATAGTCGAAAAATGAAAATTAGACTAAGTTTGGTCGAGTAAAGCTCAGCCTTGAAAATTAGACAACGTCCATTTCCAGAACAGATCCGGCGGATTTAGAATAAAATTTAGCCAAAATCACATTATATAAAAAAACTTAACATTAGATAAGTGTTTGCACTATCGCCTAGTTTCCATATACACTATTATAAAAAATAAATCAAATAATCAAATACATGAGACTGATTTTCAATAAAGAAGAGGTGATGAATGTGAAGTTTCTAATTCTGGTTTCAGTTTGAGGATTTTAGATTAATATTTTAGGTTATGATTAATGCTTTTTTTTTTTTTTGCCGGTTTAGGTTTTTTATATCATTTTTTTTATTTTATCATTTTTTTTGTTGGAACATCTTTTTATTTTTAATGTTTTGGATCAGCGGCACTATTTACTACTAGATTCATTTAGAAGTAAAAACAAAGTCTATACAAGGAAATAAAAAGAGTGTGGAGCCCGTAACATATTTATTGATGCTTTACGTCCGTCTCTAGATCCGAGCCACATCATCGCTAAACTAGGTTAATGTATGTGTTCGGTTAAATGCTTCCGCGTAAAACTATAACATTTGTATCAGAGCGATTTGGTTTCGGTTTTCGCATGCTTTGTTTTTAGTTATCATGATTAAAAAGATCTTTATTTTTTTGGGGTCAAAAAAAGATTTATATGTTTAGTCTCATGATGAATTGAAGTGGAGGAAATGGTTAATGCTAAAAATGATTGAAAATGGTAACTCTATAATTCCTTGATGAAATTACATGAAACTTTGCATAATTGTGCATCATATTAATATGAGTGTTTCAGCAAAATACGAATTCGGTCGAATTGCGAATAAATCACAAATTTTGTTTCGCTCATAATTATATAGAAATATAAAAATCAGATGATTTTGGTGTATATACGTAGATATTGAAATTATCTTTCTATTGGTATATAGAACGCACGATTTGGTTAAGTATACAGATAAATATGGGGGTCAAAAGTTTTGGCCGAATAGTTGTATAGTTTATATGTGTTAAGGAAAAAGATGAAATGCAACTGTCACGTAGCAGTTTATGAATGGTTTAAAAATGCATATATTGTTTATACAATAAAATATGTTTGGTATGTCCAAATTTAAAAATTATTTTTTTTACAGATTTATCTCGTTGAGGAGATTAGAATATGAGACTATTATTGTCAAATAAAAATTTTAAAATTTTAATTAATAATTAATTAGAGTGATCAATGCATTAATTAGCATGTTTTATTTATTAATCTATGTTAGAAAAATCAAAAATACATTGATCTAGTAGGAGGAGATTTAATTTGTTTAGAATTTAAATTCCGCGTGGAACATGTTAATTTATTCTAATTAGATTTTAATACGGATGATGACTAGAAACATAGTGAATTGTCGAACATGTGTGGTGAATTGGATTAATTTGTGTTCTTTGCAATATCATGTGTTGTGTGTTAGAGGTATATTGGTGGTTGACATAATAAATCTCTTTAAAAGTTTTGGTGGAAGAGTCTAGAGAAGGAAGAAGTAGAGTTTTGGGCTGAAATCGTCCGTCATGGGATAGACTTTTGGGAAAAGAGGAAAGTAGAGTTTTGCTTTGGATTTTGGATTGGTGAGTGATGATAATGAAGATTTTATAGTATTATTTTTATGTCATTAAATCATGTTTGTGCTACTGATAAGCTTTTGGTACTTGTTACTCACTTACCTTTCTAATTTTATTTCACTATCAAGTGATACCTAAATACATGAAAATAAGTTATGTGTATAAATGTGTTTACGTGTATCAATCAATTGTTTTGTTGTGCTGAAGATGTTATGTGTAAACGTGTAATCAAATAGCTTATTTTTTTCATGGTTTATGACTATGTAGATCCATCTTATTTTCCATGGTTATCTCTCTCGTTTTTTTATATAATTTTCAGGAGTCACAAAGTCATCCACATGGTCACATCAATGAGGTTCCATTGGTTCCATGATCTTTTTTCTTTCAGTCATCATATTAATCTAGACATTAGGTGGGGCTAATCAGCCACTAAGATCAGGCTGTGATCAAAGCCAGCGACTGCTTGAAGAACACAACCCTCTACGTCCTCTAGCAACATCGGTTCAGGCTCATCACTCGAGCTTCCTAAACCGAGCCTACCATTCTTCCCACAGCCCCAAACCCAAGCTTCTCCTTTCTCTGTTACACACAAGGAATGCACACGCCCTGCTGATATTGAAGCTGGACTTTCCCCATCAAAACCCTCCACTTCTCTCGGCAAGTTTTCCAGTTTTCCCCTACCAAGCTGCCGACTCCGGTTCCAACCCCACGAGACAATTTTTGTTTCACCTATGTTGCAGATAGCTAGAGAATGACCAAGACCAGCTGCTATAGATATCGGGGATTCAGTTATGTCAACAGGTGTCATTCCAAGGTCTTGTTTAGACCGACCCAACTGACCATAGATGTTGCTCCCAGAGCTCAAAAGTGTGCCATCATCTGAAATCAGCAAACGCCTATCAGAAAAAAATAATCATCTCTATTTAATGATTACTCTTCAATAATATAAAAGGGTCTTCTCTACTTACGACAAAGGATCAAGGAGTGATCGGATCCACACGCAATATCTACAACCTTCACGTTACATGTTTCTTCCACCAGACGAGGTTCCCAAGCTATTGGCATGTCATTCTCCTTGCTCATTGCTTCCACAACCATCTTTTCAGCTGCCTCAATATTCAAATCAGCAGCCTGATGATCTTTTATTGACCCATTTGTAATTGAATCCAGCAGAGATGCTTCAAGTGGAAGTCCAACATTGCCTACTCTTCCATCAGCTACATACCCCCATCCAAAAACTTTACCATCCACAGTAAGCGCAAGTGCGTGCCCCCAACCTAATGATACCTGTCAAAATAAAACCCCCTTCCTATGAAAAACTTAAGAGCGTTTTAAAGCTGATTATACAAAGACTTGATTATCCAAGCATTCACCAAACCTTAACGACGTGTTCTGCAGCTAAAGTTTCAACTCTTGAAGGAACTAGAGCTTCAATGGTACCTTTTCCAAGACCAAGCTGTCCTCTTTTAGATTTTCCCCAAACCCACAAAGAGCCATCCTCTCCAATAGCCGCTGAAACAACTCCAGACGCAAACGCAGCTCGAACAGTCACACTATCTAGACCTTCCACTCTCTTCGGCTCGCTCCTTGAATCTCTACTAATCACATCAATAAAACTTCAGGAATAGTAGCATAAGAGCTACCAAAACCCAAATGATATGACTATAAAATTAATGTTCTAGTTCCACCCTCCATTGATAGTTAAAACCTGTGAATCCTATTCAGACACATCCCAGACTAATCTCACTAGTTCCACATTCAAACACATCTCAGACTAATCTCATTACCAATCACTGCTTTTGATGAAATCAATTAAGCAAAATTGGGTTATCAGGTGGAGATTTTACCTAGAGTCAACGGCGATTCCACCGAGCTGGCCTTCATCGTTACGGCCCCAAGCCCAAATCTCACCGCTAGATGTAACGGCTAGAGAATGGTAATGTCCGGCGGATATGAAGGAGATATCGGAAGGCAAATTACAAACAACGGTGGGTTCGTAAGCATCCATTCCCATGCCTGGAATCGACGAAGATGACAGACCCAGAGCGCTATGGCTTCCGTCACCGAAGCTCATCACTCTTCTTCTTTCGCCGCCAGAGCTCGTGAATCGTCGTCTGCCAATTCCATTGAAGAGAACGTCTCTGCGAAATATCGAATCGGATGTAGAAACTTTACAGATTCGCACTTTTGCGATCGACCATAATCGGAGCATATCGCCGGAGAAATTGACGCCAAGAATAAAGAAAAGATTCCAGCATCTTGAGATGACTCGGATGGTTCATTTTAGATGAAAAATATTCTACTACTATTAATCAGAAAATACAAATATAAATATAACCTAAGACTTATAAATAATTGCCACTACATTAAAAAATAAATTATAATCTCGTTTTGGGTAATTTAGTATTTATAATTATGTGATTCATTGACAAAACACGGATTAAATGTTGAGTTTATTAGAAAAATGTCACTTCCCTAATCTATATCTATATTACTAATAAAAAAAAGGTTTAGACACTCAAAAGACCATCCACATCAACAAAAGTGAAAGTTTCTAAGAATTACACATCAGCAACTAATTAAAATAAATAATCACAAATCAAAATAATAAATTTCATCATAAATAAAATTAATAAAATAATTAATCATATATATATATATATATTCAAATCTCATTATTAAGTTTTACTTATAATCAAGACTCTCTTCACCTTTCTACGGAAAAAATAAAATAATGTTTGCCAAAAAAATAATGTATGTTTCAATAATTATAGGTTCAAATAAATTAATAAATTATCTTTGAAACAAATGTCAGAAAAAATTCCAATAATCTTTTTTTTTCTTGGCTGATACAAAATCCCAATAATCAGTATTATTTAATTATGTAATAATATATATTGTATATACAATTAAAAAAATCTGTATATTGAGAGAATATATCGTCTTACTCTTTGTATTCCAATAGTTTATTGGAGTGTATTTCACGTCATTTATCATTATCATTTAGTTCAGTTTTAATTTTATGGTCGAAATCATTTTATTTGTCATTTTTTATGAAACTAATACCGATGGAGAAAAAAAGAAACTAAAATTCTACCAAGACATATATATAGGATTTTTTAGATTTTTTAGTATATTAAAATTGAAAAATTAAATATAAAGTTTTGCATACCAAAAAATGACTTATTTAAGTTTTCATGAAACTATATATAAATATATAGATATATAATTTATTAGTTTCATAAAGAATGACAAATTCATACTATTCATTCAAATAAATTAAAAAAAGTACCAAAAAGAAACACTACACGCAATTTACTCACCGTCATTACCATAAACCATTAGTTGTTAGACTTAAATACAAGTCTTCATCAATACAAATTCTAGCGTTTCATTTACAACCTCCACCAAAAGATTTAATATGAAAGCATAAAATTAAAATAAATTAAATAATAGACAATAATTTCACCAATAATTAACCTTCTATATTTTCATATATATATATATATATATATATATAATAACAAGCATTTTCATATTCTTACAAAACAAGCATTCATATCTCATTATTAGATTTTACTTATAATCATGGCTCTCTTCACCTTCCAACTGAAAAAATAAAACAATGTACTATGAAACATGATCAAATATAGAATCACGTAATACGTCATTATTTGGTATGCAAAACTCTATATTTAATTTTATAATTTCAATATAATAAAACATCTAAAAAGTCCTATATATATGTCTTGGTAGAATTTTAGTTTTTTTTTTTGTCTGATACATAATCCCAATAATCAGTACAATTTAATTATGTAATACAGAAAATATGGTTCAAATCATTTTATTTGTCATTCTTTATGAAACTAAAATTCTACCAAGACATATATATAGGACTTTTTAATTGTTTATTACATTGAAATTGTAAAATTAAATATTTGGTTTTTGCATACCAAAAAAATGACTTATTTATGTTTTGATGAAACTATATATAAATATATAACACATTTATTGTTTTGTCTGCAAATTCTAACGTTTCATCAATATAAACCCTCATCAATACAAATTCTAACGTTTCATTTGCAACCTCCACCAAAATATTTAATATGAAAGCATAAATTTTTTTAAAATTAAATAATAAACAATAATTACATCAATAATTGACCTTCTATATTGTCATATATATATATATATATATATATATAAAACAAGCATTCTCATATTCCTACAAAACAACCATCACTCTATCTCAAACCAATATTTCACATAAACATGACAACACATGTTACAAAAACATTTTCCTAATCGAACGTTTGCCAAACTTTTAACCGTCTTGAAGGAAAATATATTAGGAATTTACATTGTTTTTATATTTTCTTGATTTCAGTCTTTATTATCAACTATTTATTTAACTTATATCTATTTAAAATATTTTAAAGTAATAATCTAAATGTCGAAATATATATATATAGATACCTATAACGCTAATTCAAAATATGCAAACAACCTGCACGTAGTGCGGACCAGCACCTAGTGTAAACAAGGAGGAATGCTACTCCTTTCTATTTCTTTCGATGAATGCCATTTTTTTAAACTGACACTGATCTAAAAAGATCGTCACAGAGAAGAGAAATGGGAAATTGGATTTCTAGGGTTCGACGATTTTGAGAGAAATGGGAAATTAAGTTGAATCGATTTGGGATTTTCCTGGGTTATGATGAGTCGGATTGAAATCGGGTAGTTAATAGGTTTAATCCGGTTTAATTTCTTCGTTATTTGGTTAAGCAAACAATAATCTGAGCATAACCGTTGCTTGTGGATATTTAAGATTCGAACTTTATTTTCGGGGAGATATAGGTTTGCATTTCACTGTTGTGGACATTTATATTTAGGTCTGCTTTTGAGTGGGTATCTGTAAAGAGGGCATTGTTTGGTGGCTATCTGATACAATATGTCCATAGTTCAGAGAAAAATATATCGTTTCCCCAACATTTAAGAACTTGACAATACAAGTCAATTCCACCTCGTAACTACAAAGGCAGGGACTTCTCTCCACCTCGCCAGCATGACATATCGGTTCATGCCATTTTTTGAGCTTCTTACCTGAGGTGGAGCCAATTTAGAGTCTTGGAATATTAAGGGAAAGACTTCTCCACATTGCATGTGTCTGGCGAGTGGCGTAACTGGGACCATGATACGCCCCTTCATCTTGCTTGTTTGGGAGAGTGTGCTAACACTATGGAACTTTTCATCTTGCTTGTTTGGGAGAGTGTGCTAACACTATGGAACTTCTTCTCAACCATGGAGGAGTTTATCTGGATACTCAGAACAACTCCAGAAAAAGCAATTACAGTAGCATGGCATCAGAAATTTGCGCATTATGCTCAGATTCCTCTAAAAAAAAGAGCACAAGTTGAAGGTGGGACAATTTAAGAAAGCATCCTCTTACAATTTCCCATTTGCCCTTGAGGCTTGAAGCTTAGAGTGTACTTATCCTAAAAATAGGAGTTGATGCGAACAGTCAGGACATGACCAGATGTGTGCACACACCTTCATTAGGCGTGCATGATGGTTAACTGAGACAAGGAGATAATCTTAATGCTACTGAATCCTCTTTATGTGCTCTCTAGACATCATTGAGCTTCTCCTTGCTAAAGGAGCTTATGTAAATATTAATAATAATAAAGGGAATACACCTATCCACCAGGATGTGTAAAGCAAGCTTACAGATGTTTCAACTCAACTTCATATAGTAAACTGCTTGATTGATGTTGGTTGTAATCCAGCAATCTGAAATGGTTCAGGACAGAAACTGTACTCAGTTGCAGTTCATCCTTAAATTTGTAACCATTTGTTAGAAGTTAAGCCGGTGGTGATATATGCTGCTAGAGCTGTCAAATGGGCGAGTGTCCATGGGCTTGGCCCAATTCATTTTTGGTTGGACATGTAATTTTTTTTGTCCAATTTTGTTTTTTCCAAATGGAAATGTCCGCATTCGCCCGCGACCATTAATGGGCAAGACCAACTCATTCTGCGGACAGTTCTGGGCCCATAATGAAAATAAAAATTTAGTTTCTATCTGTGTGTCTACTTCGATCTCTTCCCTAAACTCTAGATTTCGATTCCGATTTCTCCTTCGAGACCAACTTCATCGGCGGATCAACTTTATTTTCGATTTCGATTTCCATGATTGAAGGGTAAGCGTACATGTAATTATTTCGAGAAAATAGCTATATTTCTTACTCTTTCGTTTATGGTTGTTCTGAATTTCTGAGATTGGGTGTTCATTTTGGGAGATTTTCAAATCAGATTGGTCATTGATGATGCAAGGACATGTGAAATCATTTGAAATTTGCCATGTTTAAGTTATGAGTTGCAAAAGCTCTACTATATTTATAAAGACATTATTTTCTGAATCTTCATAGAAATGGAACAACTACCTTACTTCGTCATGTGAGAGTTTGCACTGGAAAAACTCCTGGAAGTAGTAATAGAAAGCTAGATATGATAGTGTTTCGGGAAATGATTGCAATGGCCATAATTGAGCATGATCTCCCATTTTCTTTTGTTGAGTACAAAAGGATTAGGATGGCGTTTACTTATGTTAATCGTAGTATTCGCCTTTGGAGTAGAAATACCGCTGCCTCAGATGTCTTAAAGATCTATGAGAAGGAGAAACATAAACTTAAGAAAATCTTGATTGATATTCCTAGTAGAGTTTGCTTAACAACAGATCTTTGGAGAGCTGTTACGATTGAGGGTTATATTTGTTTGACGGTGCATTACATAGATGCTGACTAGAATTTGAAAACGCATATATTGTCTTTTAGTGCTTTTCCTCCTCCTCATTCGGGTATAGCTATAGCAAAGAAGGTTATGGAGTTGTTAAAAGAGTGGGGATTAGAAAAGAAAGTGTTTTCTTTGACCGTAGATAATGCTTCATCTAATGATAGTATGCAAAATATTTTGAAGAGGCAACTACAAAAAGATATTGTTTGCAATGGGGAGTTTTTTCACGTAAGATGCTCATCACATGTTCTAAATCTTATTGTGCAAGATGGGTTAATGTGATTGGTGGTGCTTTACAGAAAATCAGAGATAGCGTCAAGTTTGTTAAATGATCTGAAAGTAGAGAAATAATGTTTCAAAACTGTATAGAAACAGTTGGACTTCATGTTAAAGAAGGTCTGATTTTAGATGTTGCTACTCGTTGGAATTCTACTCATAACATGCTCTCTAGGGCTATCAAGTTTAAAGATGCCCTACGCAATCTTGCTGATGTAGAAACGAGTTATACATGTTTTCCTTCGGACTTAGAGTGGAGGAGAGGAGAAATGATATGTGAGTTCTTGAAACCATTTTGTGAAATGACAAATCTGATTTCTGGCTCATCCTATCCCACAACAAACTTGTATTTTATGCAAGTATGGAAGATTGAGATGTGGTTAAGATCTCATGAGAATTCTGATGATGTGATTATTCGTGAAATGGTGGAAACTATGAAGCTGAAGTTTGACAAATATTGGGAAGAGTATAGTGATATACTTGCAATTGCTACTGTTTTTGATCCAAGGTTAAAGTTTACATTCTTAGAATATTGTTTCACCACCTTAGATTCATCAACTAGTAGGTCCAAGTTGGCTCATGTCCGGAGAAAGATGTTTAAGCTTTTTGGAGCTTATCAGAAAAACCCAAAAAACACCACCTCTTCCCAAGTAGAAGCTTCACTGGAAGACGTTCCAGAAGGATATGGTGTAAGTATTTTTTATTAACTCTTGATTTGTATGCATGATTATAGGATTTTATGCATAATTAATGATATATTTGTGTATTCTTTCTCAGGGATTTTATGCTTATTTTTCTTAGCAGACTAGTGGTTCTGGAAAATCATCATTGGACATCTATTTGGATGAGCCAGCGCTGGATATGATGGCTTTCAGAAGTTTGAACATTTTGGCATATTGGAAAGATAACTCAAGTCGATTTAAAGAGTTATCGAGTATGGTTTGTGATGTTCTAAGTATTCCTATAACAACAGTGGCTGCTGAATCATCATTTAGCATAGGTAGTCGTGTACTTAACAAGTATAGAAGCTCTCTTCTACCTACAAATGTCCAAGCATTGATTTGTGCAAGAAATTGGCTACGTGGTTTTAAAGAAATTGGTAATCATTAATTTGCAATCATTCTGATTTTTCTTTGTTGTGTCATGTCTTTATAAAGCTGTCTCCATTTTTCCAGGTGATGAGGAGAATGATAAAGAAGAAGAAAAGAAAGAGAAGAAGGAAGAAGATGAGGAAAGGGAGAATGAAGAATTTTAAGAGGTTTTGCGTTTCTTCTCTTCTTATTCATTTCTGTCGAGTTGAAGAAACTGAATGTTGTTGAAATCTTTAACAGTATATGTTATCATTCTTGAGGTTTTGAACTGATGGATAGCTAGATTTTGTATAATATGCATCATTATTTCTGGAAGTGTATCTAGCTATAGCACATTGTGTTTGTTGTTTCAGGTGCCTATAGCTTTAGTTGGTGAAAATGGGAACTTTGCTTCGTGGCTATACATTTTTCTGAGAGATTGAGATGATTGAGGCAATGAAGACAGCTCCTATTTATGCTCAGTTTACAAAGGATTTCTCTGCTATTAGGGATGCTTGTGTCTTTAGTAACATTCTTAGTTTCTTTGAACATATTATGAATGTTTTATGATTGTATTACAAGATATGTTTTCCCTTAAGAGCTGATGGATAATCACTTATGATTGTATTACAAAATCGTCCATGGACAGACATAGACAGACCAATTGGACGTAAGCCCATTTGGACGCAAGCCCAGTTGGACGCAAACCCAATTGGACGCGGTCATCTTTGTCCAAAAAAAAAAAATCCGCTTGGACATGTCCAGTCCAATTGACCTCTATATGCTGCTGCTAAAGACATGTTGATCTACATCTTAATCACTAATACTAATGACATCTGACTTTTGTGTGAACATTTATTTTCTCATCATGCTTCTTATCTTTACTTTGGGTTTTAATCGATATATTGAAAAGGTGGAATGGACAATTTTTGTGTCTTGTGGTGAACCTGTGAAAAGTGTTTAAACCGGTGATGTTTATTGTGGATAATTTAGCGTCTAATCGCGTTTTTGTCAAAAAAAAAAAAGAAACTTGAAAATATGTTTGTAAAATTGATGTTCATAAGAATTTAAAGGATACATGGCAAACCATAACATAAAAATATATTTTTGTTTTCAATCACATACGTATGTGTCAGACACCAGACGCTCCGCCCATTTCCGCACTAACTTAATCTCAGAAAGACGAGATATACAGCTCAATAAGTTATCAAACCTTTGTTTACTATATAACATTTATTTACTAATTGTAATTTACTAACCTATTTATTTAACCTATTTATTTATTTTCGTTTCAGCAAGTGGAAGTCTGAAAGGAGAAACGGTTCGGGTTTGGCTCCATTCCGTACGACCCGGTGGAGGGTCATGGAGGATCTTTGTCCGCAAGTCAGGACGTGTATGCCAAGACGTCCGGTACTGGACCTCTATGCTGAGCCGCATCCATCCCGTGCTCAATCCAAATCGTCAACAACAGAACCCGTCTAACCCAAGCTCCTCAAACCCGTCTGCCCCATAATAATTCCGTTGAAATAATGGACGGAATTAATCTAAATTTCGATTAATTTGTACTTTTTTGGATAATTTTCTTATGGTTTACGTAATTAATTTCGTAATTTAGTATTTTAGTATTTTTGTTTTTTTAATAATTAGTATTTTTGTTTTTTTTTTTTTTTAAAGCAAAAATGAATAAAGTATATATTTAAAATAATTAAATAATTAGTATTACTAAATAATTTAATAATTAAAATAGTATTCCGACTAAATTGCGACCACCAATCGGATTGTCGTCGGTAAAGCGTCGGAAAGTATTCCGAGGAATGTCCGACTACTCTCTGGTTGGCAGTCGGAATCTCGTTGGAATGTTGCCGACTAAATTGCGACGACTAACAGGATAGTCGTCGGTATAACGTCGGAAATTATTCCCAGTATTGTCCGACTAATCTTCGATTGCCAGTCGAAATAGAATCAGAACTTTCCCGACGACTTCTCGACCTAGTTTTCCGTTTTGTTTTCTCCGGTAGGTTGACGGAAATTAGTCGGAATTATTTCGTCGACTTTCCGACTAAATTTTCCGATTTGCTTCTCCGGTTAGCCGGAACATATTCCGACAACACTTCCTGATTAACTTTCTGACTATACACTTCTACTATTTTTTTACTATAGTGTGGTCGGAAATATTCCGATTAATTCCGACTAATCTTGATTCCCGACCAGCGAATTACGAAGATATTCTGTTAGTCAGAATTTAGACGAAATATGACTTTTCCGACTAATGTCTGACTACTATGTTTGTCGGAATTGAGCCTGTTTTCTTGTAATGTACACAACATTGTTGTCATGAGAAGAAGGCATGCATATCAACTTACTCCACTCTTTTTTTTTGCTGAAATGTATAACTATATATGATACATAGATTTGAGAGACATTTTTGGAGAATGTTACTCAAGATCTTCTTTCAATTTAACAATATGTCCTTTATAGTTGAATGTCAGTTCAAACTCCCAATCAATTTGGCACTTCCTCAAAATCCTAACCATTGTTTGTTTTTAACGTTTTTAAAACTAGGCACTTCCCGAAAGTCTTTAACCCTTTCCCCAATATATTCTTTTTTTCTGTATTAACGTCTTTAAGTTAATAAATTATTAAATATGTTTTTATAATTTTGTCTTTTAAGTTAAAAAATACATATAACCTTTTTTAATCAACTATATAAATTATTTAAAACGGTTCAAAAATCTAAATTGGTGGAAGTATATGCAACTTTGTTACGTCTCTCTGAACTGTATCCTTTAACATACAATCGTTAGAAAACAATTGTGCTCCTTCATTCCCTGTGCCTCTTAATTTCTATCTGTTTCCAATAATAAATCAAGTATAGACATGCGCATTTGTTTATGAGATTTTTTGATAACCATTTTATTGTGTCATAAAAATAAATGTATCAATTAATTTGAAATCAGAATGCTAACTAATTACATTATTTAAATTTACAAAAAAATATTTCATAATTTCTAATTTTAAATTCAGAAGTTTATAATTTTTTTTCTAAAGATAACTTAAAAATTTAAACTTTTGTAAGAAAACAAGACGTTTTAACTATTTTTAATTTACAACTTTGTATAAAAGTTCTTATTATATACATACCATTAGCTAAAATTATTAAAATAAAAATTTGTCAACAATTATACATATAATTTTGTAGAATTATTATATATATAAAAAATCTCTCTTTTTTTTCTTGCAGATGTTCAAGTCCCTAGTGAATAACAACAACAACAAAAATCTCTAGTTTTTAAGCCTTTTAAATTTAATTAATAAATTAATTGGGAAAAAGTATCCTTCAATATTACGAAAAGTGTCAACAATGTCAAAACTAGCCGTTGCCATTATTTGTTTTTCGAAACAGCCGCTCCTCTTCTTCTTCTTCTTCTTCTTCTTCTTCTTTTGCTGATCTCTCTTTCTCAGCTCCCCTACACATTATCGAACCAAATCTGAGAGTCTCCATGGCTCAACTTCAACCTCGCATCAGATCTCCTCTCTCCGAGAATCTTCCTCCTTCTACCTTCCCACGATCTCCTCACACCTTATCTCCATTGAAGCGAAGCTCAAACCTATCATCGCCTATACTCGTAAATACCACTCTTCACGATAATGAACCCAACGATGACATGAGTATCGAATCAGTTTCGGACGCTGGAGAAGGAAACGAATTATTCTCTGATTACGATCTTGAAGATGAAGAGGAAGAAGAGATTGGGAGACGATACGATGAAGAAGAAGTGTTTGGAGATAAGTTGAGTTCGAAATTGAACAGAGGAGTGTTGAATGATAAGAATCTGAGAATTGAAGTTCCGTTTGTGAACAGAAGAGTCACAGATTGTGAATTAGAGCTTCGGAGATTCGCATTGAAGAATTCAACTCCAGCTAGCGAACGACCGCCGCATACTCTGAGTTCTAAGGTACTGATTTGGTATCGATGATGTTTTTGTTTTGAGTGATTTTTTTTAGATTTTAAGCTAAATTGAGGAATGAATTTTGGTTTTTTAGGGTTCGGTGTATTGGGATATAGAAGATATAAGAACACCAAGTGCTCCACCTATAATGGAAATTGGACAAGAAGATAACATCAGCTTGGGAATAGAAAAAGAAATTGAGCAGATTGAAGATGAGATTTGCGGAGTAGAGAGTAATCAAGGAAACATGGGAACCATAGCGAGTGATAGAGATGCAGGATTTGGGGAAAGGTAATCTTGATTTTAACGAGCTTTTTGTATTTCCTTCTGCGGAACCAGTCTTGATGTGTTTAACCATGGTTTGTTGTAGTGTGAAGGACAACAAAACTGTGGAAGGTGCGAAAATCTCGGAAGTTTGCTCGGATGAATTAGATTGCCATAGTATCAGGTTAACTACTTAATTTTCTTTCACAGTTTAGAATGAAAGGGTTGAACTTTATTATTATTGCTTACAAAATGTTGTCATTTCATTTTCCAATGACAGTGGTCAATATGCTTGGCAAAGTCTTTTGGCATATGATGCTTGCATAAGACTATGTTTGTATGCCTGGTCAAAGGGTTCTACTGAGGCATCTGAGTTTCTGCGTGATGAGTGTCGTCTTCTTCGAGGTGCATTTGGGTAGGGGATGTGTTTCTTTATGGTTTCTGAGATATGACTTATTTGCCTTATATTGAGTAATTGAATCATTCCTTTGTATATGTGTTGTTGTAGTTTGCATAAGTTTCTCTTACAACCTCGGGGTGTACAATCGACTGTGGAAAACAAAAATGTGAAAGCGGAGCAAAAGATATCCTTGAAGTCTAAAAATGTTGTGAGAAAGTTAAGGGTGGAAGGTAAATTATTATTTTTTCTGATGACCTAAAACTTGAATACAAAAAATAAGTGTTGTAGCTGCCTGATATTAATCAGATATTTATACCTCTTCAATTTTGATTGTTTTAGTAAAGAAACTTCGATTGATACCACAGCGCAAACTTAGAGGTACAGATTCGCTGCGGAGTTTAATGAATATGCAAATAGGAATGGGGGCAGAGTATTGCCGACAAGTTTCATCACTTGTGAAGACTGGGATGAGTTCTATTAAACAGGCTACCCTTTCAGCAGTTTCAGAAGGTTTGCTTTTGTTACATGGAAAAACTAAACATATATCAATCATTTTGCATGATATTTGGTTGTGAATTTAATTTGTCTAGGCCGGTTAATTTGTGATTTGTCCATTTTTTTCACTGGTTGGACACAGTTTACTAAATGGAAGATAACATTTGTTAAATAAGCCCTCTATTGATATGAGATGACACGACTTATTCTTGTGGTTCTACCTGCAGAACAATTCTCTTGCTACCTTCAACTGAAGAGCACAGCAGAAGGAGGTCAAACTGAACAAGGATCTTCTGTTTGTTTGCAAACAGGAACTGGAAGTTACCATGTCTTGTAAGTTCTTTCCTTTCACTTGAAAAC
The DNA here is from genome assembly GCA_026770425.1 of Boechera divaricarpa. Classification (NCBI taxonomy): domain Eukaryota; kingdom Viridiplantae; phylum Streptophyta; class Magnoliopsida; order Brassicales; family Brassicaceae; genus Boechera; species Boechera divaricarpa. The sequence continues at coordinate 11,032,311 of CM049188.1, read as the reverse complement.
CAATAAATGTGTCTTCTAGAGCTGGGATGGATTTTAACAAAATATGTATGTGAGTGGTTGTTTGAGAAAAATTTGAATTACATGTAACCATAGTGTTTAAATAAATGAAAATTTCATGTAAAGTTCCAGAATTTAGTTTTATAGTTTTCCGAGTACAGAGAGTTTTACTCACAACTGCTCCTTCAGCTTTCCTGAGTCCGAAGGCGATGCTCTTCTGATAGAAGTTCAAGATAAGAAGAAATCTGTTCAAGGAAAAGCAACGATTTCTATTGCATCTTTAACTGACAATCCGGTAAATATGCCTTAGCTGTCCTTCGAGTTAAATTTCTTCCATTTTACTTCTAAGAATGTTATAGTGGTTCGGAAAATATATATACTGAAGAAAACTCTACATTTGTTCAGAATGAAAATGTTAGATGGTGGCCAATATACCATGGTGAACAAGAATGTGTTGGCAAGATCCAGCTCTTTATTGGTAGCACAACCATGTCTGATGAAGACTATCACATAAAGGTCTGTTCTTTCTCCAACAATCCTCAGATAATCTATTTTTTATTCTGTGATACTAATGTTTTGCATTTTTGTCTGTCACAGAGTGCACCTGTTGTGGAGACACTAGCATACGATTTGCTATTAGAAGCGGCTACACGTGCCCAAAAATTTCATCCTCAAAACTTAAGGCTGAATGGTTCTTGGAAATGGCTGTTAAGCGAATTCGCAGAATATTATGGAGTTTCTGATTCATATACCAAGTTGAGGTACTCGTAAAGATTTTTTCTAGATTGCCTTGCATCTATTATAATTCATCTGGAGTTTAGCTCAAATATATTGCACCAAACTTTGCAGATATCTCTCACATGTAATGAATGTGGCAACTCCAACAAAAACCTGCTTACAACTTGTGTATGAGATACTTGTGCCCATCCTAATGGCTCGAAGCGAGAGGAACTTGACAAGGCAGGAGGTAATTCCCTTTTCTTTTGCAAATTGAAAATCTGATGTCATCTCACCAAAATCAGAGTCTTGGATTAAAGTTCTCACATTTTAGTTTGAAGTCTGTTTATATGATTATTTTCATGGCTCCATATGGTTATTAGTTATTGACAATTGAAAATCTGATGTCATCTCACCAAAATCAGAGTCTTGGATTACAGTTCTCACATTTTAGTTTGAAGTCTGTTTATATGATTATTTTCATGGCTCCATATGGTTATTAGTTATTGACAATTTTTTCTATTTTTTGCAGAAAAGTATCTTAATGGACTGTGAAATAGAGATAGAAAAACTCATGGCAACTGTTTTTGAGAATTACAAGTCCTTAGATGAAAACTGCCCTTCAGGATTGGCAGACTTATCTTGTCCGGTGCAAGAATGGGCTTCCACAGCACTTTCTCCAGCTGTTCAGGTTTTTAGTCTCCTTCATGACATATTGTCTCCTGAAGCACAAGAAATTTTGAAGAATTACCTTCAGGTAGATTATTTCAACAATCTTCAACGTTTTCCTATTATATGAAACTTTCAACCTGTTGGTTTCAAATTATATACACGGCTCATACCTATTGGTTTTCTTGATTTTATAACATATCAAGACTATGATGTTCATGATTTTCTTGGAAAACCTACTGCAGACAGCAGCAAAGAAGAGGTGTCGGAGGCACATGGTTGAAACCGACGAGTATGTTTCCTGCAACTCTGAAGGTTTTCTGTTGGATTCCGTCACAATCTTGACAGCTTACATGAAAATGAAGAATCTTTGCCTAAACATAAGCAACGAAATAGAAACTGACATAAAGATCACCAATGAGCATGTACTCCCAAGGTAAACGATCCAATCTGAACAAAGAGCTTACATTTGTAATCTGGTTTTCATCTAATGATTATCTCTGAGTCTTGATATCGATTTGGTCTTATGTTCTCACACCTTGTTTATCATTCAAGCTCAATCGACCTAGCAAATATAGCTGCTGCCGTATACAGCACTCAGCTATGTAACCGGCTCAGGGTATTTCTGTCAGCAGTTCCTCCGTCCTGCCCAATGCCTCATGTCAATGAGCTTCTGATAGCAGTTTCTGATTTTGAAAGAAACCTCGATTCATGGAGAATCAGGTCTGACATTATCAGTTTTAGAATCAATCAGAATATTTGTCGGAACTCATTCTTTCTCTTTAACTGTTTCATTTTATTTTACGCAGTCCAGTACAGGGTGGTGTAGACTCTAGGGGGTTATTCCACAACTACATAATGGTTTGGATACATGATATGGAACTTAGACTACTTGACCGATGCAGAGCGGAAAAGGTAACCATCCTGATCATTTTGGGTTCATCCTTTAAATCAGAGGCCGATCATCTAATTGTAAAAAGCACGGGATGGCTTATTTTGGCAGGTTCCATGGTCTGGTGTAATAACAAGTCATTCAACATCCCCTTTTGTTGAAGACATGTATGAGAGACTAAAAGATTATCTTATAGAGTATGAAGTGGTGATTAGTCGATGGCCACAATACACATTGATCTTGGAGAATGTAAGCAACAAAGTTATATAAGTGATTAGTTTGCAGCTTACCGGATGGTTACCAAGACTAACTGAGGTTCATTCATTTTTTCATGTACTCTTTTGGAAGACTGCTTCAATCGTAGAGAGAGCCATCGTTAAATCACTGGAGAAGCAATATAATGACATTCTGATTCCTCTAAAAGACAGCATTCCAAAGAGGCTAAATATGCATGTCCAGAAGCTGACAAGAAGGCAATCATCAGTTCTCTACTCTGTTCCAACTCAAGTAAGAGTCACCCATCAATCGTGTTCAATAGAAGTTTTTACATTTTCTGACTTATAAGGACTTGTGCTGAACATCATTCATGCTCTCTTGTTGAATGCAGCTGGGAACTTTTGTCAACACAATAAAGAGAATTCTTGATGTTCAACATCACAGAGTTGAAGATATCTTGAGACAATGGGCTTCGTGTCTTCCTGTTGTGGAAGACAAGAAGTTACTCTTTGGGGAGCAGATGAATGTAATCAAAGTCTTACTAAGGACAAAATACAGAAACTACATGCAGGCCGCGGTTGATAAACTTGTTAGCAATGTAAGTCCTATAACGCCTCGTATTGGTACATATGAATCCGTGCAAGTTTTATTAATAATTTGTGTTTTTTCAAGATGCAATCAAACAAAAGCACAAGGCTGAAGAAAATCTTAGAAGAGATAAAAGACAATGAGAGAGAAGTCGAAGTCCGAGAACGTATGAAGATGCTATGCTCACAAATCACAGACTCAATCTCAAATCTGCACGATGTCTTCACAAGTCAGATATTTGTGGCTTCGAGCCGCCTATTCTGGGATAGAATGGCACAAGTGGTATTGAAGTTTCTTGAGGGAAGAAAGGAGAACGAAGTAGGCTACAAAGGCTCTTACTATGCTCTTGGGGTAAGAAATTAAAACCTTAAGCACTAAACCATAAAAATAGAGAATGTGTTTAGGATTGAAATTGAGTTGTGACAAAATGTGCAGATAGTTGAGGACACGTTCGCATCAGAGATGCAGAGGTTGCAAGGGAACTTACTACAAGAGAAGGATATGGAGGCTCCTCGTTCGGTGATTGAAGCACGTTCCATTCTCTCTAGAGACAACACTACCAATCACTCTTCTTACTTCTATGTCTAGTCCAATATTTTCATTCCACTCCATTCATTTGTTTTGATATATCGTATATATGATAAAACTATTCAATTAGACTTAAATGGTCAAGAAACATTGTAACCGGGACGTTCATAATCATACCAAACTTCAAAAAAAATTGTTGTCCCATTGAGCCGACCTAGATCTTGTAAAATACACCACAATGTGTTACATCGATCTCTGAGCTGAAAAAAACACTCAAATCTGAAAACCGGATTCCCAAAAATTATTTTATTTATTTGATATGAGATACTAAAAGCAAAATCGAGAATGACCTAAGGAGAAAAGGTCAAATAAACCTCCCAGGTATAGCTAAATCGCCAAAAAAACTTTAAGTTCTTGTATCTCCTAATGAGTGAGTTGATTGAGCCATTCTAACCCCGGAATAGTTAACGTTTATTGTGTCGTTTATGAAAAAACACAATCGTTAATCTCACAATTTAGAACACGATTTTGGATGAAAAATCCTCAAATCTGAAAACCGAATTCCCAAAAATCATTTCATTTATTTGATATGAGATGGCTACAAAGCAAAAACGAGAATGACCTACGGGGAAAAGGCCATACAAACCCCCAAGTATCACTAAATCGCCAAAAAAACTTCAAGCTCTTCGTTTTCCTAAAAACCCCTAAAATTTGAGTTGACTGAGCCATTCTAACCCCCAAAATAGTCAATGTTTTCTTGTGTCGTTAACGAAAAATAGTATGGTTAATCTCACAATTTAAATCACGATTTTGGATGAAAAATCCTCAAATCTGAAAACCGAATTCCCAAAAATCATTTCATTTATTTGATATGAGATGGCTACAGAGCAAAACCAAGAATGAACTACAGGGAAAAGGTCATATAAACCTCAAGTATCGCTAAATCGCCAAAAAAAAAAAAACTTCAAGTCCTTCGTTTTCCTAAAAACCCCTAAAGTTTGAGTTGACTAAGCCATTCTAACCCTAAAATAGTCAATGTTTTCTGTGTTGTTAACGGAAAAAAATATCGTTAATCTCATAATTTAGAACTCGATTTTGGATGAAAATATCCTCAAATCTGAAAACAAAATTCCCAAAAATCATTTCATTTATTTGATATGAGACGGCTATAAAGAAACATCGAGAATGAACTAAGGGAAAAAAAAGTCAAATAAACCTCACGTTAAAAGTAGGTGAATTCTCGAAAATTTAGTTCACAAGAGACACATGCAAAAACCCGAATTGCAAAGTCTTTAACACTTAAACATTCAGTACACACTTTTAGGACATGGAGATAGCAAAATGGCACAATATCACAGCCCACCAACTATCTCTCCCTACTCGTTCTAACTTCTAAGACAAATAAAGAAGGCCTAGAGATTAGCAACATATCCGTGGAACTTCTAAACGTAACTACACCAAGCCGATTTCTCAGTTAGAGAAATAACACATCGAAGGTTCTTAATTTGCTCTTCCTTGTGAAGCTCATTCTTGTGTGTGTGAGGGTCTACATGTTAAACGATCGAAGTTAACTTTAGATTTAATTTGTAACCGGTTTGGTTCGGTTCAGAACCTCCAAACCAATTTTTTTTTTTTTTTTATATATTCTCTAATACAATAAAACCTCTATAAATAAATAATGCCGGGATTTAAATACCTCTATAAATTAATAATTATTAATATAGGAAAAGATTTCCTTAATTTTATAATTTTTTAAAAAAATCTATTTAAAAATAATAATTTTCTTCATAATCCATATTCTTTTAGAACCAATTACATGTAAGAAAAAACTAGAATCCTTCATAATTTTTAATACAATTCGAGAAGACGACACCAAACATTTTTGATACATTAACAAAATATTAGAGATGAACTACAATAAGAATGCATATTCAAGAAAAACAAACAACACTAGATTTACTAAATTTTCTTAGATATATATATTTGATAAGATTATCTAATTATTAATTTATTATATTGATGGGACCATACATATACATAGATTTTTTAAAATATTATTATCTTATTATCTTATCAAATTTTGTTGAATATTACATTGGTCCAACTCGGGACAAAAAAAACTTATTAATTTATAGTGATTATTAATGTACCAAGTAATAATTTTATAGAGGTTTTACTGTATTCTTTTGATTGTACTGAATTTTTCTTTGCAGATATTTACCAAATATACAAACTTTTATCAAAACATACCAAAAATTGAAAAAGAGAAAATGTAATGTCTATTTTTCACAAAAATGCAAATATTAATGAAGATCAATCACCATAAATTTAGCTACTTTGATTTGAATTCGATTTACATGGTTACCAATAAACGTAAATCTAGATTTAATTTGGTAACCGGATTGCTTCGGTTAAAAACGTCTAAACCGATATTTAAGAGAGAAAAAAACAAAATATTTATGTTTTTTCGATTGTACCGATATTTATCGAAATATATCAAAAAGTTCATTGAAAACTAGAAAAAATTGGTGTTTTATTGCAGAGTATTATTGCTCACAAAAATGCGAAAACATTAATTACTTACCAAGTTATTATTTTTTCTAGGGAGAACGGTCTCAGCCTACCCCAAGTTTGGGCCGACGGAGATACCATACATGAAGTTTGGGACTCGGTCCAATTGAAGACATTTTATAAACTTTCGGTCCAATTGCATACGAACTTTGCAAATTTGTCAACTTCTGGGTTTAATTGATCGTTTTTAAATTAAGATTCGAAATCGTTGGGTTTAATTGATAAATTGTAAAATTAGATTCTAAATATCGAACAAAATTATTAATTTGACTAAACCAAATCAACTAAACCCGATTATCCTATTACAAATTAGAAACCCGAATTAGTAAACCGGAAATAGTAAACTAAACCAAAAATCAAACCCAAAACTAAACCTATTACCCAAATCGATTAATAAATCCCCAAATCGAATTCATCTTCTTTATTCCCAAATCACAAACCCTAGAAAGCAAAATTGATCCCTTTCTCGTCTAGAAAGAAAAATTCCTATCGATTCCTCGTGTCAGATACTCGAAATGGACAACGAAGGTGAGGAAAGAGATAGCGAGCAGGAAGATTCAGAAAGCGAATGTGAAGACGATGCAATGGAGAGGGTTCAACTAGAAGTGGAGGAAGGTGTCGCAAACTTCATCGACGAAGAGCCAATCCCGGCCGATGTTATTCCGGCCAGTGATAGCGATGAAGATGAAGCTAGTGGAGTAAGAGAGGGCATCGGAATCTGGAGAGGCAATGGCGATTTGTGGGATGGACAACAATTTGTAAGTGGTATTGCGTTCAAAGAGGCTGTGCTATATTGTACGTTGAAGGGTGGGTATAATGTTAGGCAGTGTAGATGGGATTCAAGGAGAATTTCGTTTAAGTGTTCTGCACCTTATGGATGTGGCTGGTATGTCTATTGCTCCATTGTGCCATCGAGGTCCGTCTGGCAAATTAAAAAGTATGGTGGAGAGCATACATGCATACCGAATGGCGAGTGTGAGATGCTATGGGTGCCTCAGATTGCTCGCATGTTCCTGAGCAAGATAAGAGTTGATCCTGTTTATTGGATGCCAATGAGAATGCAAGAGTTCATTAAAGAAAAATGGAAGATAATGGCTTCAAAGGATCAGGTTCAAGCTGCGAGGAAGAAGGTACTGAAGTGGATTGACAAGGAGAATGACGAGTTGTTTGGGCGTATGAAGGACTATGCTTTGGAGATAGAAGATTCAAACCCGGGAAGCAATGTAGAAGTTGGAACTGTCACTAATGATGAAGGTGAAGAAGTGTTTAGCAGATTTTATGTCTGTTTTGCTAGCCTAAAGAAGTCTTGGATGATGCATTGTAGAAGAATGATAGGTGTTGATGGGTGTTACATTAGGACACGATTGAAAGGTCAGATTCTTGTTGCTGTTGGTAGGGATGCTGATAATAGGATTTATCCTATAGCTTGGGCTGTGGTTCAGGTTGAGAATGAGCCAAACTGGGAATGGTTTATCAAGAAGGTACAAGAAGACTTGGATTTGGGTAATGGTTACAGCTACATATTAATCTCGGATAGACAGAAGGGTTTGCGTAGTGCTATTGTAAAAGTGCTTCCACAGATTGAGCACAGGATGTGTGTAAGGCACATTTATGGCAATTTGAAGGTTAATCATGGGAAGAAACCAAATATGAAGCCTCTACTTTGGACATTGGCATGGAGTTACAGTGAAGCTGAGTACATCCGCAACTTGGATGTAATTAAGGACTTTGATTATGGTGTTTATGCTGATGTTATGCATTCAGACCCTAGGAGTTGGTGTAGGGCATTTCAGAGTGTTGGTAATTTCTGTGATGATGTGGACAACAACTTCACAGAGTCGTTCAACAGCACCCTTGTTAAAGCAAGGGAGAAGGCATTCATCCCTATGTTAGGTGTTACTCAGGAGGACAGCCATGATTCGCAGAGCAAAAAGGGCTGAGAAATCAACAAAACATCAGGGCAAATGTACTCCTTATGTAGCTAAGACTTTAGCCATTCTGCAGGAAGATGCATCACTTTGCAGGATTGACAGGTCTTCACAGTTTCTGTATGAAGCGTATTTACATGGTAAATTTTCTTTCCTTAGCCTCTTTCATATTTCAGATTTTGCATGTATTAATGTTTTATTTGCTAGGTGAAACATATCGGGTAAACATGGAAAGGAGGACATGCACATGTAGAAAATGGGACTTGACTGGAATCTCGTGTGAACATGCTTATGGAGTGATAATTGACAAGAATCTTGAACCAGATGATTATGTGGCTGACTGGTTTTACACATCTACATGGAGGGCAACTTATGAAGAATACCTTATACCTTTAAGGGGAGCAAGGTATTGGAGTCGAGTTGATGGTGTTGTTCAGCCTAATCAGCCACCTGCACAACCTGGTAGGAAGAAAGAAACAAAGAGGAAGAAATATGCAAGGAAGAAAGGAGTACACGAGTCACCAACAAAGAAGGTTCCAAAACACTTGAAACGTATCATGCATTGTGGAAGGTGTGGAGGAGCAGGTCATAACTCTCGAGGTTGTGCTAGGAGAGGTGGGTCACAGGGTCTTCAGGAGAGACAAGTGGATCACAGTTGCAGCTCACAGAAGGAGGATCCCAAATTACTCAAGCAGATTAGGAGGCGTTTAGAAGAGGTGGAGGATGGCTTTTTGTAGTTAATTTTTGTAAGTAAGTCTCAGACTGAGGATGATTGTTATAAGTCTCAGACTGATGATAGTTTCGGATAGGTATTGAAAGTCTCAGACATTGATGGTTTTTGTAGTTACTGAGATTTCCGTTAATGTTCAAACTGTGATGTTATTAAGATGGTGTTACCAATTTTTTAGTGTTTTGTGTTTCATTTTTTAGTGTTTATTGGTTTTACTGTTTTGTGTGTTTTAGTGTTTTGTGTTCTTGTTTTTTAGTGTTTTGGTTTTAGTGTTTTGTGTTTAGTTTTAGTGTCTTGATTTTAGTGTTTTAGTGTTTTGGTGTATGATCAAAAGACACAAAAATGGATTAAACAACCATAACTAAATGTTAAACAACAATTACAACAAGTTAAACAACAACAACAACCAAGCTAAACAACAACAACCAATATTCTAAATTAGATTCAAATTAAACAACAACAACCAAATACAAATCACCAAATGAGATATATCGCAACCAATAAAACCATGACGGTTGTACTTGAGGCTAAAACCATCTTCTTCATCCTAGTTTCAGATTCCTTCAAAAGAGACTCCAATCTTTCGTAAAGCTTCTCCTCGATGTCTCTTTCCATTTTCTCAAACAATTTGTCCGCTTCATCTAAAATTTTTGAAATTTTTGCCACGGTTTCTTCAATGTTATCCACGGATTCGTCGAGCTTCTCGATTTCCTTCTCCATTGTTTCATCAACCCATTTGAATATGTGCTTGTCATTCGAAAGCTTCTCTCCAGCTGCATACGAACAACGGTAGAAGCGTCGGTACGGATTTGTGCTCGTCTTCGATGTTATCGTCACCAGAGGTTGGCCACACCAACATTTCTTCGACAGTGACTTCGAATTCGAGCATCCACTAGATCCATGGCTCAGATTACTCATCCTTCAACTCAATTTGGGAAGACAGAAAGGGAAGAAATGAAATCGATTTTGAGTTTTAGGTTTTGTGTTTGGGAGTGAGGAAGATGAATTCGATTTGGGAATTTTATTAATCGATATGGGTAATAGGTTTAGTTTTGGGTTTGATTTTTGGTTTAGTTTACTATTTCCGGTTTACTAATTCGGGTTTCTAATTTGTAATAGGATAATCGGGTTTAGTTGATTTGGTTTAGTCAAATTAATAATTTTGTTCGATATTTAGAATCTAATTTTACAATTTATCAATTAAACCCAACGATTTCGAATCTTAATTTAAAAACGATCAATTAAACCCAGAAGTTGACAAATTTGCAAAGTTCGTATGTAATTGGACCGAAAGTTTATAAAATGTCTTAAATTGGACCGAGTCCCAAACTTCATGTATGGTATCTCCGTCGGCCCAAACTTGGGGTGGACTGAGACCGTTCTCCCTTTTTTCTAGGCTCATTCATTTTTTCCAGCGCTACTCATTACTCACCATCTTCCTCCGTAGGCTTCTTGTCTTCAACACTATAAAATTCAGGATTCACTGTTCACTGTCCACTGCTTACTGTTACCATTGTTGAGAGTGACGATTTCAAAGTCCTCAAGCCAAAGGAACACTGAAACTGACGAGAAATTGTAGAAACAGAAGAAGATCAACATGAGAACCAAATCGTTCCCGGTTAGGTCTTGGCGCAAGTCTCTCGATCCTTTCGATTCACTTCTGGTAACGCTATTTGTTTCCTTCGTTTCTGTTTGTTTATCGAACTCCGAAAATTAGAGATTATGATTTCCTGATACAACAACTGATTTTGACTCATCTGTGATTATCAAAGCTTAGTAGTTTCGTTAGCTCTTCCGATTCTAATTTTGGCAAATCAAATGCTCTCTTATCCCTTTTTAATCTCCATGCCCCCTTTTATCACTGAATTGACGAAAATACATTTGACTTGGACACAACTAGGTACAAATATGTACCAGTTGTACCTAGTGACCCAGTTGTACCAAGGATTTGTACCACAGAGTTGAGTTTCGAATCCTGGTCGCTCGGATCGCGTGGATCGAGTCTTACCACTATATAACCCGATTTAAAGGGGGGGGGGGAGGAAATCAAAACTTCATGTGTTGTTTGGTTGTGGAGCTTGAACTTTGGAATGAAATTTGAATTTGTAAGTCGCAAAATAGTTGTGAATTGTGCACAATTTTTTGATTATTTCCTCTTACAGTATGATGTTAATGAAGATTTGGCTGTGGAATGAGCAACACACACCGTGATAGTGGTGATGCTGATGTTGAGATTGTTCCAGATACTTTTGATGAAAGAGATGTGCCACACAAGAAGCGTCATTGTCTTGGGACAAGTGAGATGGTAGAGGAGGATCGGGGTTGTCCAAGTTAGATGCTTGTATTGTATGTTAAATTTCAGACGAGCGGGTATCACGTTGTTCTGCGATTGACTGTCTTATTTCGTTTCACTGGGAGTGTTTAAATACTGAGTTTGGTAGTTGTGAGGATCTTGCTAATCCGTATTGTCCTTATTGCTGGTTCAACAGTATTGAGTACTGTTGATAGTGAAATCTCATAAAATGAATCAGCTAATGAGCGAAATGGAGAAGATGTAACCGAGCAGATAACTACATCTGCTCAATTAGTAACCTCCCCATCAGGGAAGATGAAGAACCAGCAGAGAAAACTCAGCGCAACAACCAAAGTGGCCAAGTCAAAGACAGTGAGGTTGTTCCTTTATCTTCATTCACTGGAACATGAATAGTAGCTTCACTCATTTCCACATTAAATGTTGAAAGTTACCTCGTTGATTTGCAGAGACTTTTCGTTTTTTTAAAAAAGGATCAGAGAAGCAGGTTGTTTTGGACGTCCAAAGAAGAAGAAATGCTGAAGGTATAAATACTAACTGTGTTTTTTCTTGAACTGGATAAGAATTGTTGTTGATATGTGTTGGCTCAGGTAGGAGTGGAGAAAATTTCAGTAGAAGCTAACAAGAACATGCCATGGAGGAAAATTCTGGAAATGGGAGAGAAGGTGTTCCACGAAACACACGTACTCCGGCTGATCTCAAGGACAAATGGAGGAACATGATCTCAAGGGCAAAAAGCAAACAAGACAGCACACTAATCCCTGGTAATATATACCCAACAAGTAGTGACTCATCTAGGAGATGAAGTCAGACTTAGTGAAAGAAGAAATTTGTAGTTGACCTGTATAGACAAAAGTAGCACATTTACAAGAACTGACTTATACTTTCTAGGCTTTTAGTCCTTTGTTTCTTGAATGCGTTTTAATACAGACGGAAACTTAAATTTAAAATCCTCTTTTCATATATTGCAAATGCTGAGAGGAATGCGCAATTTGTCAAAGGTTGTTTGGCTCTAAAAACTTGTATGGTTCGAACAAGCTATTAGCTTGAAGCTACGATCCAGATAGTTCTAAACAGCAAAACAACTAGTAGTAGATTTATTGAGGCTTAAAAGCCATAAAGAAAACTTAATTGATAGGGCGTATACATCATCAAAGTGTGTCTCTACTTGTGTTTATAGGAAGAAAGATAAATAAACAGAGGAGCATTATGTGTGTAGTTTAGATGAGAGTGCCGGTTGGGATTAAGGCGTCCTTGATAACGGTTACAATTCCGCTCTTTATGAAATATCCTTCAGTCTCTCTCGCTGCCTCTTGCACATTGTCACTGTTAATGATCTGTGCCAAGTTTCAGACCAAACTCTTTAAAAAAACTGAGCAAGTATGAACATAGATATGTATCTTATGCGTGTTCCAAATATAAAACCTAACCTTGACATTGTCACCGATACGTGCGTTTTTGTCGATGATGGCCCTTTTGATGTGCGAGTTTTTCCCAATACCTATGGGTACACTTCCTTTTGCGCTTAGGAGGCTCTTTTCCGAAGCAGTCTAGGCAAAATTACAATCATAAAAGACGGCCATGATCATCAAAAGGGACATTACCAATCAAGTGGATTGATTGCAAGACTGATGGGGTTGCATTTTTACCTCGTAATAGTCAGCTCCCATTAATAACGAATCTTCAATAATAGCACCTTCTGATATGCAGGAACGGAGTCCAACCACGGAGTGATGAATTTTGCAGTTCTGCGTCCAAAGTTCATAAGAATTTGGTGATTTGTGTGTTCGTAAAGCATATCGAAGATGAGCTATTTGATTTTACCTTGATAACGCAGCCTTCTCCAATGACACTATCCGTAACATCAGCATCAAGCATCTTAGACGGTGGTAAATAACGTGGCTGTGTGTAGATTGGAGCGGAACGATCATAGAAACTACATCAAAAATTCAGAAAAGTTAAGATATCATTCATATACAATATAGCATATATTCCATATGGTAATGTGGTTGTTATACCTAAAATCAGGGACTGGTTTTTTGGTGATTCCAAGATTTGCGTTATAGAATGCCTCTATAGTACCAATGTCTTCCCAATAGCCATCATATAGGTAAGCTTGCACCTGCAAAACATTATCAAAGTTAGCAGGTTTCGCTTCTGCATAGCATCATCAGCTACAAGAAGCTGTTGAAATCCGAAAGCAAACAAAAGACCAACAGAGATTTGATTAACAATCAGAATACAAAGTTCATGTTATAAATATGAGTATCTAACTTAACTAGTGGTTTGTACATATATGTATGAGTAGTAGACAAAGCACTCACCCTCAGTCCAAGGGAAGTGGCACCGGGAATGACTTCGCTTCCAAAATCATTAGCTCCAGGAAACTTGTTCCGTAGTAACTCTAGCATTACATCTTTGCTAACAACATAAATACCCATACTAGCAATGTAAGGCATCTCCTTCGCTCTCTTATCATCAAGACCTAGAATTGTTGTGTCAACCTAGAAGCCAGGAAATCAAATGTTTATTTAGTAGCCCGAATGCTGAAGCAGAGAACTAGCGTAAAGTTTTTCGTTTCTTATTTATACCTTCATGGCTTTTAGTTGGTCCCCCTTTGGCTTTTCGGCAAATTCAACAATACGTCCTTCCTCATCGATCTTCATCAGCCCAAAAGCAGTGGCTCGTTGCTCGTCCATTGGTAATGCAGCTACTGTGATATCAGCATCAGTCTCCCTATGCGCTTGAATAAACTTCTCATAGTCCATTCGATACAAATGATCCCCAGCAAGAATAAGATATTCCAAAACATTATGCTCCTCGAACAACCACAAGTATTGCCTCACCGCATCTGCTGTCCCCTACACAACCACCACACAGGTTACAGGAAACACATAAAAAAGAAAAGAAAAAGCTCCACAAGACACAACAACATGAGTAACATAACGGTATGAAAATCGAATTGATTACCTGGAACCAGTTGGGGTTTTCAGGACTTTGTTGAGCAGCAAGAACTTCAACAAAACCTTCATTCTTATAACCTCCCATGTTACTCGCATAAGCTCGTGAAAGATGTCGATTTAGAGATGCGGAATTGAACTGCGTAAGGACATAGATCTTGGATATGTTGCTGTTCAAACAGTTGCTCACAGGGATATCAATGAGCCTATAGTTAGCACCAAGAGGAACAGCTGGTTTCGCTCTCTTCTTCGTAAGAGGATAAAGACGAGTTCCAGCTCCACCTCCTAATATTATCCCCAATACACTCTGCCATTCAAAATAATACCATAAGAACATTAACCAAAGTTCAATGCAGATTTATCTAAGATATCGAACCAAAACAGGTAAGAATCTACTTACGCTGCTCGCATCAGGATCGAGACAAGTTTTTGAGTTCTGAGAATCCGAGACGGCTTTAGGAGACACGATCATCGGATTCCTCCTCTCTCCGCCACGAACAACAGATTCGCAGAGACGGGAGACGGTGGCTCTGAGTGAAAACTTCTCGTCGGATAAAGCTACAGATGAAGAGAAAGAAAGATTCCTCGTCGGAACCGCCTCTGTGGATTTGCCGGTGGAATCGCAATTAGAAGCAGTAGGTACTACTCTTAGAACTCCAATTGCAGCCATAGACGCCATTGAAGTCTCTCTCTCTCTCTGTGAATCAAAATCTCGCTACGATCAAATCTGAGAGTAGCTCTAAAGGATCAAAGGAAGGCAAAATTGAGAATTTGGAGTGAGAGTTAGGACTCTGCTTTGTTGTTGTCTTGTGATTGTGGAAAAGTGGAAAAATATCTTATTTTATTTTATTTCTTATTTGATGGGGTCTCGGGAACCGTTAGTTAGTATTAAATTACGTTAATACCCCTTTAAATACGTTACGTTTTTTTTTTTTTTGGCGGGGCAAGACAGCAATTGGCACTTTCGGTAGGTAATATTTTATCGTCAAATTATAATCAATCGAACTCGAAAGCAATTATTCCGGAGTCAGAGAATAATTGGAAAAAAATGAAAGTTCAATTCAAGATATCATTTTCAAATTTGATTTCGGAAACTAATTTTAAACATCATTGGACAAATCTGATATGCTTAGTGAAAGGATAGAATAATAAAGGATACGAAACGGTAAAAAATGATAGAGACACAAACTCATCAAAGTTTTATATTGCATGAGAGGAATTGTCGTAATAATCAAAGATGAGATCTATCAAAAGAGAAATAAACTTCAGTCCAACTCTTTTCAAACGACTTGAACATAGTCACTTTAGTTTGAGACTTTGAAACATTAACCAAAACCCGGAATTAAATATGTTGCATCTTCCGTATAGTTCCGTGTAGATCTTCACACAAGAATGTAAAATGGTTAAGAGAAAAAACATCTTCTTTGGATAAGGATCCAGAAAAAAAAACACCACTCATATAGTGCCGGAATTAGTGGAAAATATTCTCTTTTCCAAGGAAGAGGAAGGGGAAAAAGATCTCTCCACGAAAGAAGTAATTTGGGTCAGGCAAACCAAAACAAAAACGATCGGAGCATTCTCGGCCATAAAACCAGACATATTAAAACTATTTTTGAAACTAGATGAGCTGAAAATAGAAGAGAAGCTTGGTGGACTTGCCATACCCACTAAGAAGAGACCCATTTTAGCTGACTGTTTGAAAGATCTTTGGTGGCTTTGCACACCGTGAACATGGATGAGGTTTGAGCATTCGGTCTATCATTTCGAATTTTGGCTGCTTGGAATTTAAAACATAGGTTCCAAATATATTCTATATAATAATAGCAATCCGAATAAATTTTGATAATTCTTGATCTAACTAAAGATTTTTGGAATGATTATAATAATGTTGAAATTTTAGGCAATTGCAAATATGCCTCTTACGGTAGCATCAATTTATCCTAACTCTTCATGAAATATATATTTTTAGTTTTAATTAACAAATAATATTATTATAGAAAGTTACGTCTCTTTATTATAACTTTTCATTGATAGATTTTCATTTAAGGTTGTGTCTTTTCACCATATTTTTTATCTTCACTCGTGTTTTTTCATTCCAACTCTTCGTTTAGATGGTTGTGTAACAATCGCAATAAATTTAGATAGTTGTGTAACAATCTCAATAAATATTTTTAAGATTGCGTTTCTTTATCGTAACTCTTTGTAAAAAAATACTTTTAGTTTTAATTTTGTTTATAATTTTATATTAAAAGAATTGTGTATATTTATTATTATTTTTTGTTTGATACTTATACATATAAATGCTTCAAAAGGGAACATCTCTTTATCATGATTATTTCTTGAATATATTTTATATTTATAATTGTTAAAAGTTTTGAAAAGTTGCGTCTACTCATAATAACTCTTCGTTCGATATTTTCCAATAAGGATCGCGTATTTTCATCATAATATTTTCATATTAATAATATAAATCATATTAAATGTTTTCGAGGATTGCATCTCTTTATCATAACTTTTCTTCAAATATATCTTATATTTGTTATCGCTAAAAGATACTTTTTGCTAGGTTGTTTTGATTTATTCTGACTTTTCGTTTAATACTTTTCTACTTAGAGTCGCGTCTCTTCGCCATAAATATCGTTTATTATGTTCATTTTTTTAACCATAACTTTTCGTTTTGATTGTTGTGTCTTTACTTATAATTGTGTATGTTTAACATCTATGACTTTTTGTCTTTATTTTCTCCTTTATTAGATAATTTTAATTTTATTGTTATCGCAAATTTTCAAACTATTTCATTTATACATCATTTTAATTTTGAATTCTTTTCTAAAATTCTTAACTGTTTAGAGATTTTTGAAATATTTTTTCCTTGAGTCCTAGTTGTATACAATATAATATTGATATATTACTTAAAACATTTTTTTAATTTTTAGTTCACATAGATAAGGTCCTTATTTCTCCTAGGCTCTTAAACATAAATCAAATAAACTACGGAAGATTCCCTTCCTTAATGTCAATAAATAAAACTCAAAAATCATAACTAAATGGGCGAAAAAAATCTACTAGTGAATAAATCTTGAAAAGATGAATTTGTCAAGCATTGAGCACAAAGAACATCTCCGCTCTAGCAAGTACCACCATCGCTTGACTTTTTTCCATCCCATTCGGCACGCACAGCTCTAGGCTTACCGCCAGATCGAATCAAATATCTCAATATATTCCTAACCGCCACGAGTTTTAGTGTCTTTCTTAGACATCTATATGTTCTGTCTTCCATCCAATATGTTTGAGGATCGATGCCACCATATGACAAAGCCGTCTACAAAATAATAAATGAAAATCATGCTCTTTATTTATTTAAAAAGTGTGACTATTCTCTATTGTATATATAGAAATCTTACAGGGAAAAGGCGTGGAGGAAGAATATCTCAAGTTAGAGTCTCCAAGTTAGGGCAATTTTTGAGAAGAATCCTAATTCTATTGAACTCCTTCGTATGCATCTTCGGTCTCAGCACCAAATGTTGTTTTTTTCCACAGGATGAAGCAAATTAAATGGATCGTCACATTCTTGGACAGCCTTCCATAAGAAAAGAAACACATGTTAAAATATCAATAATATATCTTAACAATCTCAGCAATTTAACATAGTAGATTTTAGCCTATTGTGTTAGGAATTTGCATAGTAGAACTAAGCATTCAACATGATCTTTATTCACTAGGTGACTATTAGTGAATAAATAGTTCAAATATATCATCTTAATCCAAATGACCGTAATAGATTAACTTAACAGTAATTGAATTATTTTGTGCAGATCGCAAAAAATTATTTGAAAAAACCGTTGTTTTGATATAACAATAGATACACACTTAACCTAAAAAAATTTCTAATCTATTTTACAACAACTACATCTTTGACATATTTTCTCTTCACTAGACAACAACTACCACCATATCGTGAAAAATTTCAACTATTCCAAAAACCCTTAAATGAGCTTATAACTTACTATAACATTGTAATGTAAAGATGTAAATACTTAAAAATATACCTGAAAGACATAAGGGCAGAACGTTAAGTTTCTAGCTGCTCAAAGACCGTTAAGGTAACCAGAAATAACTCCATCGGTTATTTGGATTGATTGACTTGATTCATTATATTCGCCTTCTGCCCCAAAATCCAAGTATACTTCTTTTAAACAATTAATTTTTTTTTTTGGGACAGAGGACGAATATATTTAAAAGAAGTATACTTGGATTTTGGGGCAGAGGACGAATATGATGAACCAAGTCAATCAACCCAAATAACCAGTGAAGTTATTTTTGGTTACCTTAACAGTTTTTGAGCAGTTAGGACCTTCACGATCTGCCCTTATCTCATTCAAGTATATTTAAGTGTTCACATCTTTACAATACATTTTTATAGTAAGTAATAAGCTCATTTTAAGGGTTCTTGGAATATTTGATTTTTTTGCAATATGGTAGTAGTTGTAGGTTTGTGAAGAGAAATACGTCGAAGATGTAGTCGTTGTAAGCTAGATTAAAAAAATTACCAGGTTAAGTATGTATTTATTGTTGGATCAAAACAACCGTTTTCTCAAATAACTTTTTGCGATTTAAACATAATAATATCAAATGAAAATTATGAATTTTACTACTAATTAAAAGATAAAATCCATAATAGTAATGAGACTAATCTCTATTCCATATATAGTAAGTATTTTACCTCGAAAGAGTTTTGAGGAAGAATATCGAGAGAGAGAGAGAGAGAGTTACCAAGTTTAGAAAATTATCAAGTGGGAGCCTAATTCTCATAAACTCCTTTGGATGCATGTAACACACGTCCCTGCCACACAGGCAAAACGCTTTTGTTAAAACTTCACCAACAACAAAAGCCTCGAACCGCAACTCTTGAAACTCTTACTAATCTGAGGAAAAAGTAAAAGAATGGTGAGTAAAACGAGGAGAATGTTGCTAGCTAGCTACAAAGAAAAAACATCCAATGGATAGTTCCGGGATCCCGATCCCATTCCCAACCTTTTTCTTTACCCGTTTGAGTGTAATACTTGGAATTGAACGAGTCAATGCACACACATATATATATATTCATGGGGGTGCCACTGTGTCCGAGTCCTACCAACTTATTTGGTATTATTATTAATCTAATATGCTTTTTATTGACTACACATGTTTGTGGTCAGAAATTTGACCAATGTTTTTTAAAAAAGGAACCTATTAAATCCTTTACTTTGACGGATATTTAAAGGAAATGAATATATTGACCGAGAGATTACGAGAGATTTTCAATAATGGCAGCCTCATACACCATTGCTACTTCAAAAAAATCTATCAAGGTTCAAACGTTATATAAATTTCATACTCTCAAAAGGAAAAAAAAATTTGAAAGCAATTTTGTGAAATTCACTAGCTTGCATACAAGTAAAATTAATCGGATTCACCCAAATTACCTACGAAAAAGTTGTAAGACCATAGAGCTCCACCGACCATTGGTAATCTAAGCACTTTTGATTTCTTCAAAACTGACGGCTTGACGTAACACGCGAATAGCTTCAGTGACTTAAGTGTTGCTTGACAGTGAGGGCAACATAGCCAATATATCACGATCAGACAACAGTCAAGTCAATGAAGCTATTCCCTTGTTGATATATTGGTAGGTTTTGAATCCGTATTTCTAATCCTATTTTGAGTTTTCTATTATGATTTTAGGGTTTTAATAGTGGTTTTAGAGTGTTAAAGGTGTTTTCAGATATAGTGAGTGAAAAGAATTGAAAATTATAGGAAGAGTCTTTGGGGTTTAAAATTATTGAAAAAGTATTTAAAATTACAGCAAAATGGACAAAAGACTGGTAGACGGAAAAAGATGACTAATCCACCAGAAGGATCCATCAATCACACACCCGATGGAACACTAGCAGAAGACCCACTGGTCATGTCCACCGGTCGAGAAGCCATGAACGAGATCAGTGGATTGTTCATAGAAGTTCCACCGTTTCGTTATGCTTTTCACGAGCTCGATGGCTGACTTAGATTTGCAAGAGTTTCCTTTTTCACTATTTTCTTATCTCTGATTACGTTTTATTTTCTGCATACTTTTTGCATTCTTAAGGTTCAGACAAGATCTCTTAACCTCTTGTGACAAATTTAGTATAGATTTTTGAACCTTTTAATCTTTTTTTTTTTTTACTTTGATTTCATTCATGCAAAAGTATTTTCTGTTAAATTTTAGAATTTTAGAATATGCGAGATTTCATGGATTGCTAGATTAAGGATTTTATGTATATTTAAAATATTTATAAATTTAATTCAAAATTTAAATATTAATGAATTTTTGGCTAATTGATTTCTATCCCGGTAAAATTTGACTTTTAGAATTGCAAAGAAAAGTTAAAGACTTAAAGTTCTTACCTTACAGTATCTTAAGTCCTTTTACCAATCAGCCCAAACACATATTTTACTAGATGCCTTATTGAACGTGTACACTCAAAACTAGTAATTAATTTAACAACATATATACACAAACAAATACCAGCAAAAAATCTGGCAAATTACTAGAATTAATCTGTTATCAATTTTTAAATATATATTTTTAATTTAGAAAGATTTACTTCTAAACAAAAAGATTTACTTTCAATAAAGAAAGTCTTGAGCTTGATTGGTTCTTTCGCAACCAACTGCAAATTTTATGCTTATGAGTGGTAGCGAATCGCTACTAGCGATTGTTAACATTTAAAACCAATCATGAAAATTACTTTATACCACTCCAAAATGCTAAATTTCAAAAGCTCACGTTTGCGGGCGATAGCGGATAGGTAAAAAAAAAGTAAAATTATGTAAATAACAAATAAAAAATAATTATTATCAAACACTTATATATTCACCTTAATTCTCAAACACTAATCATTCTCTAATCCTAATCTCCTAATATGAATAATTATTTGTGTTTCACTATAAAATTCATTTGTTTTAGAAAAATATAGTGTTTTTATTTATGTTTTTTCCTTATTAATCATGTTCAACTTTTTATATTTTATCATAATAATATAGTTTTAATTGTGTTTCTAATTTTAAAATAATTATTTTGGTAATATTTATTTATTACTTATTTTTAAATATTTATTTTTGGTAATTTTTGGTTTAACCGTTTCGTACCTGCTGAGCAACTAGTCATAAATCTCCCACAAACACACTTGCTTTTAATCACTAAAACAGTTGTTGGAAGCGCTTAGTAGCTTTTGAAATCGCAACCGTCCGTTTCCGCAAACCTTCACACCCAAAACTGCACCTGTTGCATTTAAAACCAGTCATGCATTAATCTATGGTCTACACCCGATCTAAATTACACAAAACCCAGTTTTGCTAACAAAAAGTTAGCCCAGGCTCGAGACCAGTATGAGATTTGATTTCTATAAATACCTTTTCATTAAGGGATGGATGGATGGTGAATATAAAAGATAAATTATGATGATGATGGAAAAAGGACACAAACTAAGAGTATCTCCAGAAGCTACTTTATTTAAAAAGTATGAAAACTTCATATTTGAGGTATGAGAATGTTCCTCTTCAATGGTAAAATTTCATATTCAAAAGAATTTGTATTTTCCATTATGATTCTCATATTGATCATAATTAAATAAAATCATAAAACTTTTATAAATAACTAAAATAAATTATAAACAATATTAATTAATAAAACGTTACATTATAATATAAAATTACATATAAATAATAATTAAAACACCCACAAAGTAAATAAATTACAACTAAAATAAGAAATTACTCAATAAAACTATTTCCGTAATGTTTTCATATATGTTCAATCAATGCATTTAGAAGTGATAACTGAATTTCTTTATTTTTTTTTATCTATATGTTACTTGTAATAAGTAAAAAACAATCTTCGATTACACCAAATTTATATGGATAATATTTTGGTGATCTTGAAAGTTTAGGATCAAATTAACCTCACTATTAGTATTGTTGTACTATTTTTATTTGTGTAATATTTATGTGTTCATGTAACTTTATTTTCTTGTTTACTTTGTTTTGTATTGAATTTGCTTAATGTAATATTGTTGTTGTGTAAAATTTGATTTTAATATTATGTAATATTTTTTGTATATTATTGTTTATTTCATTTTATATGTAATAATTAAATTTATAGGAATATATGTGTAAAACTTTTGAGGTATAAAATTGTAGAGACTAAAATGATAAAAAAAATTATTTTTTGTGCGATATATAATTTGTAGGGATTGAAATGCAAAAAAAAAAAAAAAGTACTTTAAATTTGAAGTTTTGAAGTTGCTCTGGGAATGCATAAAATTTTATATTTGAAGTTATAGGGTATCTCTTGGAGATGCTATAATAAACATAAGTTTCATCTTTACATGTGAGACCACATCTCTCTTTATATTTTATTCCTTACCAAATATCTTCCTTAAATCTCTTCTAAATTCACTAAATATCAAATTAGCTTAATAATTACCTTTGGTTCGGGTCGGTTCGGGTTGGGTTGGGTTGGGTCGGGTCGGGTCGGGTCCTCCCTCATTCACAACCTTTGAGAGCACTGAGCAAAGGCTTTCGACTGCTTCTTCGGTTCTTCTCCGCCACTCCACAACATGAATCTCGTCAGGTAATATCTGAATTGCATTATGAAATTCATTCCATTCGAAGCTTGCAATTGACATTGGACAAATCAGGTTTTTGATGGTTGAACAACGAAACTGTATCGATCGAGCTGAAGAACGGTACTATTGTTCATGGCTACCATCACTGGTACACTAGCCTCTATCGATTACTTGATTTCTAGGATTTCATGCTGAGATTTTGTTATCCCCAATGTCGAATTCGATTCAATTTTTGGTTTATTCTTAGGATCATGAACGCTTGCTTTGTTTCCTTGATTCTATACAATCCATTGGCTTAGTCATGTGTTAAGTTTCAGAGTTTGAGTCAAAATTCTCTAAACTATTGGTGTTCTTGATGTTGCTTGTAGGTGTTGATGTGAGCATGAATACGCACTTAAAGACTTGTTAAACTGACTCAGAAGGGGGAAAACACTGTGACCCTCGATCATCTAAGCTTGTGGGGTAACATTGATTTACCCTCGAGACTTTACTTGTAGAGGACACTCCTAGGATTAAACCCAAAAAAAGCTGCTGCTACTGGTATGACTTTACTCATCTCCTTTGATAACCCCCTTGTTCCTTCATTCATTCATCTTGATGGTCTTTTACCAGGGAAGCCTATTAGACGTGGCCGAGGAGGTGGTCGGGGCAGAGGTCATTAGATGTATTTCTTGTGCATATAACCTTTGTTGGTTTACTATCTTTAAGGTCAGTGACTTATTTGGGTAAACGAAAACGAACCCTAGCGAATGTACCAAAGTTATGCTTTTTGCAATTTATGAAATGAAGGAAACACATTGTTGGCCAAATGCTATGATGTGCTTATACAAATATTTACTAGGCAATGCATAAAGATTAAAGAGTGATATGTTATAAGAGCATCTCGAGATAGCAGTAAGTTGATTTGGTTGCCTCAGAGCTTTATTCATATGCCTAAATAGTAAACACATTGATTCTTTAGTTCTTACAAAGAAAACATTGTCTACCATGCTCCATCAATCTTCCTCTGCAAACCCCATTTCACATGATTGTGCACTTGGGTTCGTGATTGTAAACGGGTTCCCCTATATAATTGTAGGGATTGCACGGGTAAGGAAAGGAGGAAGGCACACCGTATCCCTGAGGCGATGGATAACATGGCACAGGTGTTTGCACCGGAGTTTTCTTATCATCTTGCCCTTTCTTGTCATCTGTCCCTTTCTTATCATCTGTCCCTTTCTTCTCGCCACCTTTTTTGTCACCGTCTTTTCCCCCTGCATCCTTTCCATCCCCTCCTTTCTTCCCTTCGTCTTTCTTCGGAGGTTCGACTTTGGTCACGCTTACAAGCTCTGCAAATGCTACCTCCTTTCTGAGTTTTTTAATGAGGGGGATCATATCAACTTCAACACCGGTTACCTCTATCTGGTTCCTGTGATCGCCTTTTATTTCCACGGCTGACACACCTATAAAACCATTGCATAAAGCATTAGATCCAACTTAGGTTGGTATACTTTTTGTGAGAAGGTCGTCTTCTTACCTTTAAACTGAACTGCTTTTGTCATCGCTTTTGCTCGGGTTTTGTCATCGGTCATAGTCACTCTTATCAGGATCTTTTGCTGCATTTGAAAAATGATATCTTGTAACGTCAATCAAAGAAAGCAATATAAACACATACATAAACCTATTTTGCTTCTTGTTGAATACATATACTTGCCTTCATCTTCTTGTTTGCTTTAGAAATCGCTTTGAATGTTTGGCTTAGACTTCTGCGTCTGGTGTAGAATACAAGTCTGAAGAGTTTTGTTTTCTTTTTTGTCTTTTCTTCTGATCAATTAGTCAATTGTCGATAGTTGTGATTTCGTTTTCAGTTCGTTATTAACAAAAGCTAATAAAACCATAACTCTTCTTTCTTTAAAGCTAGTTGCTAATACGTACAATCTTATACACAATTATTTGGTTAAAATATTTTAAAATAAAATATTTTTTATTTTGTTAAATTAGAACTCTTGTTATTATTATTCCGATTGCCTGGTAACTTATAAATTAACTGTTGTTAGACCTAAAATTTGTAAAAAGTTTAGGTTGTAGTTTCAAATTTTTTTTTTACTACAGCATCTAAGGGTTTAAAATAATTACCTTTGAGAAAAGAAAAGAAAAAAACAGAGGCTGTGAATATATATATATAGCTGTCGAAAACATGATTGGTGAAACATACTTTGGAAATGCTTCTTGTAACTCTTACCTACACACCCAGTGTTTTCTCAAATATCTTTACCGAAGAATACTTTATTTGATTTTATTTAACTATGACGACTAATGAATTGATAAAACATAGACATATGACAAAGATGTTTTATACGAGAAAATTCAAAAAATATTCTTCTGGTAAGATAGGAAACATTATCTTCTGTGATATAGGAAAAAAAAATATTATCTTTTTGAGTAAGTGTAGACAAAATTGTGGAATTTGCTTGTAGGTGCTTAGAACTTGGAAGTCCAAGCTTCACTCTATATATATAATAAATAACAAACGTCTTTATTTTGCTTTCATCTTCAGATTCCCAAGTCTCCTCATCCATCCCATTATAATTCCACAAGACCTTAATTTCAGGAGTTTTCTTCCTCCCGTCAACCTTAATTCTACGCTCCAAAATCTTCATAGGTCTTGCTGCAATCGTCAAACTCGGCAACAAATCAGGTGGAACCTCCGCTAACACCTGATCGTCCCTATGCAAGCATTTCTTCAACATTGAAACATGGAAAACATCGTGAAATGCTTGCATAGCCAAAGGCAATTCAAGCCTCTAAGCAACATATCCAACTCGTTCCAACACTCGGAACGGTCCCAAATACCTCGAGTTCAACTTACTCTCAGAAATAGACCTGCTAGGACCCTTAAGCATCGCCATATTGAGATAAACCATATCTCCCACGGCGAATTCCAACTCTTTCCTGCGGTTATCTGCATAACTCTTCTGTCGATCCTGAGCTTCTTTCAGGTTCAACTTCAAGACTCGGATCTTCTCCGTAATCTTCTGCATAAAACTCTCGCCAAACATGCTTCGCTCTCCAACTTGAGTCCAGCATAATGGCGTCCTGCACGACCTACTATAAAGAGCTTCATATGGTGCCATCCCGATACTAGTTTGGTAGCTATTATTATAAATGAACTCCACCAAATTCAAGTAGTCCACCCAATGGTCACCCCAATCCAACACACACATCCTCAGTAAATCTTCAAGAGTCTGAATCATTCTCTCAGATTGCCCGTCAGTCTGAGGATGATAAACGGTGCTCATGTGTACCTTAGTACCCATCTCCTTCTGAAATGCTCGCCAAAACTCCAAAGTGAACTTACTGTCACGATCAGACACAATACTCACTGGTACACTGTGTAACTACACAATCTCATTAATATACCTTCTTGCCAATACTCTAGCTCTATCTGTTTTCCTTATGGCTAGGAAATGAGCTGACTTCGTTAGGCGATCAACAATTACCCAAATAACATCTTTGTTCCGCGAATTTGGTAACCTAACCACAAAATCCATCGTGATGATATCCCATTTCCACTTGTGGATTGGTAAACTCTGCAACAACCCACTCGGAACTTGATAGCATCATATTTTACATGTTTTTTATGCATTAGAATAAGTTAGTTTTAACTTTTATAACTAACATTTAGTGTAGAATTAGTGTTTTTGCATGTGGTTATATGTTTTTAGGTACTTGAAGCTAAATATGAGTAGTAGAGATGTTTTTGGAGCTTACTGAAGCCTACAGGAAGACTGGTGACATCGTCTAGATCATGCACATTCGGAGAATGATTTCACGTAATCCGAAGAAGGTAGAATCGACCCTAATTTCAACCTGTAGGGGTTGATATTGGGTCTAAAGATTTTTCAGAGAGAATTCCCGAAGGGTGCATCGACCAGTCAAGTCAGGGAGCCATAATCGACCCTAG
Source organism: Boechera divaricarpa (assembly GCA_026770425.1). Lineage (NCBI taxonomy): Eukaryota > Viridiplantae > Streptophyta > Magnoliopsida > Brassicales > Brassicaceae > Boechera > Boechera divaricarpa. Next base: position 11,005,616 of record CM049188.1, on the reverse strand, counting down.
CATCAAGGTCGATGCTGACCATCGAGAAAGCTGGAAAATTTCCTGCGTGGCAAGATATGACTTGAGCACCTTGTCATTTCGAGTTCTAAGCCTCCAGAAACAAGATAAGGACGAAATAGAAAGTTCTAAGAAATCCTAATACTATATAATCACTTGTAATCTCACTAGAAAAGAGAGACTCATTCACATACACATCTCTTATCCTTTGTAGCCACCTTTCATATCTAATAAAGAGTTCTTCTTTTTACTTCTTTTTCTTTTGCTTTTAGAGTAGATCTTTTAGACCACCAAGGTGGTGGTCGATGATGGGATCTACTTTTAGTGTTTATTATATGTTTGTTTGTTCTTAATCGGTCTAGCTACCTTTCTATGCATCTTAATGCTAAGTATTCTCTTATGGGAGATGCTTAAGTGTATAACCGAATCCAGTAGGTGTGGTTGTACTATTAGAAATTCTCTGCACCACGAGAATGGGTAGAGATCTCAGATCTACATAGTTGGGAGTATTATCTATGGTCGAGTTTGTTGTTTGATAGAGTAAATATTGATCTAGCCCTGATCAAGTTAGATTAAAATCTTAGGGATGCTTCGTCACGAGAGTGGGATGTATTCTGGAAATAGATCTATCATTCACTTTGTATGCCTTTTCCAAAAGTCTAGGAAGACTTAGTATTCGATGATGGGATTGCATGAAATGTATGTTCATTCGCCACTAGAGTGGGTTTGGATGTAGAGACTAGCATACCACGAGAGTGGACTAGCGAGACATAGAAAATTCATAGAATGACAAACATAAACTTGTTAGGTAGAACATGAACCCTAGATCTAGAATCCCTGAAATATGACTATAACCCAATTACTTGTAAATATTAGTTTAGGTTTTTACTTTATTTTATGCATTTGATTTTAATGATTAGTTTATTTATTATTGCTTAGTTTAGATTTAATTGCTTTATTTATTTTATGCCATGCATGTTAGATTAGGAATCAACCCCTATAACTCTGTTTTGCTTAGATTAGATTTAGACTTGTATTCTCTGTGTGTTATTCTCAGTCTTTGTGGATCGACCCCATAATTACTACAACTGCATGACTGTACACTTACGGTCTTATGGGTTAAACTCTCGAGAATACCCTATAAGTAGATTTGAGTGAAACCTGAGAACGGGATAATCGAAAGAAAATCCCTACATCAGAACCTGATGCTCGGCTTTCACCAATTGGCAAGTCTCGCAACTAGCCACCCACTTGGCTACATCCTTTTTCATCCCAACCTAGTGAAAATACCATTTCAAATGACGGTACATCTTAGTTGCTCAGAATATCCGCTTGATTAGCAGATTCTAACCCCATCGATTTTGACTCATCAAAAACAACACACAACTGTATGGCACTGATCATACTCACCAAATCCTCTACAACTTTCTCTGTACTCGAAGCTATACGCTTCCTGCTTAAAGCATCAACAACGAGATTAGCTTTCTCTGGGGGATAAGCTATCTCTAAATCATAGTCCGCCATAAGTTCCATCCATCTCCTTTGTCTCAAATTCAACTCAGGTTCAGTGAATACATATTTGAGACTCTTATGATCCGTAAACACCTGGACCTTTCTACCGTACATATATGATCTCCATATCTTAAGAGCGAATACCACTACAGCCATCTCCAAATCTTGAGTAGGATAATTGTCTTCATGCTTCCTCAACTACCTTAAAGTATAAGCATCCGAATCAATACACAACCAAGTCCCAATCTTGAAGCATCCGTATAAATCATATACGACTCCTTAGAATCTGGTAATGCCAACATTGTGCATTAATCAACATCTCCTTGAGTCTTAAGAAACTCTCCTCACACTTCCACGACCACACAAATGGAACATCCTTCCCGATCAACTTGGTCATAAGTTGAGCTATACTTGCAAAATCCTTGAAAAATCTTCTGTAATACCCAGCTAACCCAAAAAAGCTTCTTATTTCGGTTGCATTTTCATGTCTACGTCATTCTCTAATAGCCTTAACCTTTTCGGGGTCAACCGAAACTCTATTCTCAGAAACTAGATGACCCAAAAATTCAATCTCCCTTTGCCAAAAGCTACACTTACTCAACTTGGCAAATAACTTCTGTTCCCTTAGTTTTTCTAAAACTTTTCTCAAGTGATTTCCATGCTCTTCAGAACTTTTTGAATACACCAGGATATAATCAATAAAGATGATCACGAACTCATCCACGTACTCCTGAAACAAGTCATTCATCAATCTCATTCATTACCAAATGGCATTACCACAAACTCATAATGCTCATATCTCGTTTCGAAGGCGATCTTCTGAATGTCTGATTCCTTAATGGGAATCTGATGATAGCCAGAAGCTAAACCAATCTTCGAGAACCAAGTAACAGCTCTTAATTGATCCAACAACTCATCAATCCTTGGAAGAGGGTACTTGTTCTTGATCGTCACCCGATTTAGACCTCTGTAGTCTATACACAATCGAAAACTCCCGTGTTTCTTTTTCACAAACAAGACTAGTGCTCCTCACGGTAAGCTACTCGGTCTTATGAACCCCTTAACCAAAAGCTCATCTAACTACTTCTTAAGCTCCACCATCTCCGCCGGAGCCATACGATATAGAGCTTTAGAAACAGGAGTTATTCCCGGTTCTAACTCAATCATGAAAGGATCAAACCTTGCCGGTGATAACCCTTTCAACGGTTGAAACACATCCTCAAACTCCCTTACAACTAGGATGTCCTGAAGTATTATTTCCCCAACCTCCTCGGGTATTGAAATGGCTGCGAGAGACACTTCACAATCCTTCTCAATCATCTTCTCAGTTGAGTAGCTGAAATCACCAAACTTCCCGACGTATGTGTCACACCTTGATAAACCATCTTCCCGTGATCAGTCTCAAAAACCACTCGTCCTCTATGAAAATCCAAATGAGCCTTATACTTTCCAAGCCAATCCATGCCCAAAATAATGTCATAGAGGTCCGCTGGCCATACGATCAAGTGTGCGAGTTTAACTTTTCTAGCAATATGAACATCCACATCCTTAATCAAACTGCGGGTCTTGAATACTTGACCACCCGCCACCTTAACCTCTTCCTTTAAACTTTCCTCGATCATAGCCACTCTCTCAACCAACTCGGCCACATATGCATAATTTTTCACAATGCATCTATTCTTCAACTCAAGGCGCATACCGCGTAAAAACCTTCTCACTTGGGCTTGCTCATCCTCGAGACCCCTTCTCGCATATCTTTGGATTCTGTTTATAGGACACATATTTAGAGGTTTTTATGCATTAAAATAGGCTAAATTTATGCTTTATAACTAACATTTAGTATAATTCTAGTGTGTTTGCATATGTTTATGTGTTTCTAGGTACTTGAAGCTAAAACTCGCTGTTTAGAGTGTTTCTGGAGCCTGTTAGAACCAATGGGAGAGTTGGCACCACTACTTAGATCATGAACATTCGGAGAAAGATTTTAGAAAACCAAAGAAGGTCAATATTGACCCTAATATCGACCTGTAGGGGTCGATATGGAGTCAGAAGAATTTCCAAGGAGAAGTCTCGAAGGAAGGATCGACCTGTCAAAGGGAGAAACTAGACCTGGGCATTCGGGTTTCGGGTCGGGTTCGGATCGGGTAATTCGGGTATCTAAATTTAATACATGTTCGGGATTTTGTAAAAATCGGGTCGGGTTCGGGTCGGGTTCGGGTCGGGTCGGGTTCAATATTTTTACTCATATGTACCCAAATCTACTCGAAATACCCCAAAGAACTTAAATATTAGTTACTTTTTACCCAAATCTATCTAAATTACCTAAATTAACCGAAAATATCTAATATATTCGGGTTTTTATAATTGTAATTTTGAGTATTTGAACTATTACAAGTATAAATATAACTAATATTTTTGCTATATACTTGTATTTCATATACTTTCGTGTATTTTCGGGTATTTTTGGGTTTCGGGTTTGGATCGGGTTTTTCGGGTATAGAAATCTAGGACCCATTCGGGTATTTTTTAAAATCGGGTCGGGTCGGGTTCGGGTATTTTCGGGTCGGGTCGGATCGGGTTTTCGGGTCCGGGGTAAAATGTCCAGGCCTAGGAGAAACCCAATATCGACCCTATTATCGACCTATCAGGGTCGATGCTAGCCTTTGAAAACAATGGGAAATTTTCTAAGTTGCGAGAAATGATTTGAAGCAACTTGTCATATCGAATTTTGAGCTTCCAGGAACAAGATAAGGACGAAATGGAGAGTTTTAAGGAACCCTATGCCTATGTAATCACTTGTAATCTCGCTAGAAGAAAAACACACTTCTCATACCTAAAAAAGGGAGACTTTTGTAGCCATCACTTCTAAAAACCTTAATAAAGAGTTCTTTCTATTTTTACTTTTTCGCTTTTGTTTTAGAGTAGATCTTTTAGACCACGAGGGGTGGTGGTCAATGATGGGATCTATGTTTTAGAGTTCATTACTGTACTTAACCGATCTAGCTATTTTAGTATGCACTTTAATGCTGAGTATTCTCTCATGGGAGATACTTAAGAGTATAACTGAATCCAGTAGGTGTGGTTGTCTATTTAGAAGTGTTTGATGACACGCGAGTATATTAAACCTTCAGATATGCATACTAGAGAGTCGTAGCTAGTGTAAAATTTGTTGTTTGATAGAATTAATTATATATCTAGCTTTGCCCAAGTTAGATTGAATATCTTAAGAGTATTTCACCACGAGACTAGGTTGTACTTTAGAAACAAATATATCACTCACTTTGTATTATTGAGGCGAGAATCTAAGGATACTTGGTATTCGATGATGGGATTGTATGAAATGCATATCCAGTTTATCACGAGAGTGGATCTGGATATAGAGTCTAGCATACCATGAGAGTGGACTAGCAAGACATGAAAAATCCCTAGAATGACAAATATAAATCATTTAGTTAAAAGATGAATTCTAAACATAGGTTTCCTTATTTAGACTATCACCCAAGTATGTGTAAATATTAGTTTAGGATTATTTAATGTTTATTTCATGTTTATTTCATGTTTAGTTTAGTTTAATTACTATTTTCTTAGTATATATTTATTGTTTTCTATTTATTGCTTTATTTAATTTAACGCTTAGAAGATTAGGAAACCTCCACCATTTACTTATCATGTCTAGATTATATATGCATTTGAATTCTCTATGTAGTTATTCTATTTCCCTGTGGATAGACCCCATACAATTGCATTTAACTGTGCACTTGCAGTTTTGTGGGCTAAACTATCGAGATTAGCTTCTCGGGTGAAACCTGTGAAGAGGCATAAAAACATCTGCATCAAGTTTTTAGTGCCGTTGCCGGGGAAATAAGCAATATCCATAGAGTTTTGATGTAGATCTGAGACTAGGCAATTATGTTTTGCTGACAAGTTCTTCTTTCAAATTTCAGGTGCACTAGCAAATTTGAGAGAACAACTAATCGAAAAAAAAGAAAGACGAGATAAGATGAATGAGCAAAGAACCACATTATCTCCTGAGGATATGAGCCCTAGAGCTATAGTCAAAGATATGACACGGAGAAGCGGGAAGAAGATGAAGCAAAGCACATCAACAAGCACAGCTGAGAGCCGCATCGGACTAGGAAATCGATCAATCAGGGTCGATTCTCCCTATCAGATTAATTGGCCCAATGCACCTACATGGACATCTGCCCGACCCCTAAATCGACCAAACAGAGTCAACTCGGGTGTATTTTTGAACTCACATCGACCCCAACATCGGCCAGTCCAGAACGATGCAACTCCAGAAGCAGCATCTGGAAGCCAAAATCGACCAATCAGGGTCGATATCAGCCTGCTTGGAGACAGAATTTGGCCCATCGTCATCGATTCTTCCTTTGACGAAAAAGAGGACCCTAACGAAGACGAAGACCCTTCTGAAGTGTCTATACAAAAACCAGAACAGAGGTGCAACCTCCTCACGAGTAAAAAGAAGCAAGTGTTTATCAATCCAAGTAAAGAGATGAGATTCGAAAAGTTGATTCAAAGCATCCCGAAGTCATTATCTTTTAAGGATGCATGGAAGAGGTACCGTTGAAGGAATACTTCGAAGGAACAGATGAGACGATTCATGATATCAGATTTTTTTTCAGAGAAACGTGCATCTCATAGAATTCTCATCTCAGCCATCCACAATTTTTCAAATATGATATTACTTAGTTCTTCAGAGAAATAAGTACAGAACAACTCAGCAATTTTTTTGGAATTGTGAGAAAGATTCCAAGAGATATTCCATTCGAGCAAGTCCTAGTTGAGTATAATCTTGACTACTACTTCAGTGACAGCAAAGAGACCTTGGACGAAATCAAGGAACTGTACATCGGGATTCTAACACCAGATAGGAAGATTCTCAAAAGAGACGATCTTGAACTTTACAAAGTACATTGTTCAATTCTTGGTATTGATTTTGATGATGCTCTCTGTGATTCAGGTGCTAACATCAATGTACTGTCAAAGAGGAGAGCCTTGATATTGGGACTCAACAACCTCACCCACTCAAATTTGAGAATCAGATTTGCTAATACGGATATCCCACGCTCTAAAGGCGTAGCTGAGAATGTTATTGTATGGATCGGAGACCGTGTAGTCTCTACTGATTTTCATGTGATTGATATGAAGGAGGACGATGACACTCCAATCATTCTTGGAGGATCTTTCTAGCAACAGTTAGAGCAGTTATAGATTCGCCGAACAAAAGAGTGTCGTTCACTTATGTGAACAAAGACGTGTTCTACTATGCAACACCGGCCAACGAAGCTCCTCCACCACACCCGAGAAGAAGAAGTTTTTATGATGACCCTCACACTGATTACGCTCCTGCTAGGGAGAGCTAGACTCACCGTCCTACATCCGATCCTATTAGCTGGAGATCTCAACGACGAGTCCTGAGACGAACAGCTAAGATAAACACTAATCCCAAGCGCTACCATGGTCGAATCTTTGCACAACCATCCAACCCTCGTCCTTCATCTTCATCATCCTCGGATCACTTTGAGAGGTCGTCGAGCTCACAACGTTAAATAAGCATTCTATCCTTGTACATACTTTCTTCATTTCTTTTTCAGTTTTTGATTTTTCGATTTTTGGTATTTTTCTATTTTTCGGTTTTTGTGTTTTCCTTTTCAGGTGATTCACCATAAAAAAAAAAACTAAACAAGGACTTTTCATGTGGGAGTTGCCAACCCACAACTAGATAAGAGAATTACTGTAAGTTTTTTTCTTACTTTTTCCCTTTCCATCTTATATCACGAGGACGTTGTGAAATAAGTGTGGGGGAGTCTTGCGATCAGCTGATGTATTTCTTTTTCCTTTACATATTTTTGATGAAAGAATTACTAAAAGTTTTTCGTATTTAAGTGATTGTTACACTCTTTTCCTCGTTCATATGTTCAATAACATGTGAAAAAGTTTTTAATGAGGTAGCATTTGAACTAGGTAATTGTGTTATTTATGTTTATGTTTGGATGCAGTGTGGATAATGTTTGATCTTTACTAGGAAACGTAGAAAACCTATGAGTGGATCAACAAACCCCAAAAGGATCATTCCTTCAAAGACTTTGGAAAATCAGAGTTGACTTCTCACTATAATGGACCTTAAAATTCTCGATTTGGAGCTTGAGATGCATGAGACATGAAACCTCTATGAGACCCTGCAAGACACGTCTATGTGAGTACATCTCCCTTCTTCCTTCCCTTCAGTAAAAAGAAAAGAAAAGGATATAGGTAAAAAAGAAGTGAACTGGGCATTGGAAGCTACCACTTTTAATGTTCGCGTCTCATGGAAACCTGTCCAAAAATAGAAAAGAGAAGGCGATTGATCAAAAAATAAAATGATACCCTAGAAAAGTAGGGAAAAATCAATCGACCTTGAAGTGAGAAAAAGTAGAGAAAAGGAGAGAAAATGATTTGTACCAAGACGGTCTTGAGCTTACAGAAATCCGAAAGAGTAAGTGTTCATGTTTTATGATCAATACTCCCAAGTTGAGAGCTCATACTTAGAATAAAAAGAGAAGTCGATAATGAAGAGTCAAGGTTGGAAGGAGGAGTGGTCTGAACTAAGGTGCGTTGCTATGCTTATGGTGAAGTACATGGAGTACATTAGAGACCATTCTACTTCCACAAAGACGAAAAACACTTAACACAACAATGTCACAAGGTACAAGTTCACTCTCTTTCTCTTTATTTGCTTTCAATAAAATAGCTTCACCATATTTAGCCTTTGTTTGCTTGAGGACAAGCAAAGGATAAGTGTGGGAGAGTTGATAGGACTCATATTTACAGGTTTTTATGCATTATAATAAGTTAGTTTTATGCTTTATAATTAACATTTAGTATAGTTCTAGTGTGTTTGCATATGTTTATGTGTTTTTAGGTACTTGAAACTAAAACTCGATGTTTAGAGTGTTTCTGGAGCCTGCTAAAACCAGTTGGCACCGCCTTTTGGATTATGCATATTCGGAGAAAGATTTCAGAAAACCAAAGAAGGTCAATATCGACCCTAATATCGACCTGTAGGGGTCGAGATGGAGTCTGAAGAATTTCCAGGGAGAAGTCTCAAAGGAAGGATTGAACTGTCAAAGGGAGAAGCCCAATATCGACCCCAGTATCGACCTATCAGGGTCGATGCTAGCCTCCGAAAACAATGGGAAATTTCCTACGTTGCGAGAAATGATTTGAAGCAACTTGCCATCTCGAATTTTGAGATTCCAAGAACAAGATAAAGACGAAATGGAGAGTTTTAAGAAACCCTAGGACTATATAATCACTTGTAATCTCACTAGAAGAAAAACACACTTTTCATATCTAAAAAGGGGAGACTTTTGTAACCACCACTTCTAAAATCCTTAATAAAGAGTTCTTTCTATTTTTACTTTTTCTCTTCTGTTTTAGAGTAGATCTTTTAGACCACGAGGGGTGGTGGTCAATGATGGGATCTATGTTTTAGAGTTCATTACTGTACTTAACCGATCTAGCTACTTTAGTATGCACTTTAATGCTGAGTATTCTCTCATGGGAGATACTTAAGAGTATAACTGAATCCAGTAGGTGTGGTTGTCTATTTAGAAGTTTTTGATGCCACGAGAGTGGATTAAACCTTCAGATCTGCATACTAGAGAGTCATAGCTAGTGTAAAATTTATTGTTTGATAGAATTAATTATATATCTGGTTCTGGCCAAGTTAGATTGAATATCTTAGGAGTATATCACAACGAGAGTGAGTTGTACTTTAGAAACAAATCTATCACTCACTTTGTATTCTTGAGGCGAAAATCTAAGGATACTTGGTATTCGATGATGGGATTGTATGAAATGCATATCCAGTTTATCACGAGAGTGGATCTGGATATAGAGTCTAGCATACCACGAGAGTAGACTAGCAAGACATGGAAAATCCATAGAATAAAAAATATAAATTATTTCGATAAAATATGAATTCTAAACTTAGGTTTCCTGGTTTAAACAATCACTCAAGTATGTGTAAATATTAGTTTAGGATTATTTAATGTTTATTTTAGTTTAATTACTGTTTTCTTAGTATAGATTTACTGTTTTCTATTTATTTCTTTATTTAATTTAACGCTTAGTAGATTAGGAAACCTCCACCTTTTACTTATCATGTCTAGATTAGATCTGTATTTGCATTCTCTATGTAGTTATTATATTTCCTTGTGGATCGAACCCGTATTACTACAATTGTATTTAACTGTGCACTTGCGGTTTTGTGGGTTAAACTCTCGAGATTACCTTCTTGGGTGAAACCTGTGAAGAGGCATAAAAACCTCTGCATCACCTGTTAAACTTCGTTTCATATTCTCTAACACTCTTAGTTCCTTGAGACAAATCTAGGAACTCTCCTTCAAGTTTATCCATCGCCTCCTGCGGAAAGTATTTGAAGTTAAACTCCTCACAAAATCTTTCCCAAGTATCCACACCATTGGTTCTCCTAGCCAATACACTTTTCCACCACGAATGAACATCTCCATCTAGGTAATGCACCGCAAGATCAATCTTGTACTCCTCTGGACAATTTATAGAGTGGAAGTTTCTCTCCAACCTTAACCTCCACTCATCAGCTTCCACCGGTTTTGCACCTCCAGAAAAGAACTTAGTGCCAAGCCTCTGCATATTATCCATCACGGTAAGATACGATGGAATCATCAGTTCTGCAACCGCAGCCTCTTCCCTAACATCCTAATTTACCACTCTTGTTGGCTCATCAACTCTAGGTGGCACTTCAGGAGCTGGAGCTGGTACCGCCCTTGGTAACCTCTCTAAAAGCTGAGCCAATAAACCCAACATCTACCCCATTTAGTTCTGACATGCCTGTTGCTGAGCCTCAACTTGCGATTCAACACCAATCGCCTGAGCCGCACCACCAGCATCTTCAACATTCTCACCGTCAGCAACATTATCAACCCCAACCTGATCTTCACCAATGGGGTTCACATCCTCTACACTCTCAGCTGACTCGCTCCTTGCCACCCTTCCTCTACCTCTACCTCTTCTTGTGCCTCTTACCATCTACAAACAGATAACACAAAAGAAGTTTTACCGTGAAACTTTTTACTTGGCTAAAGAAGATGATTCTAACCCAACCCAACAAATTAAATCACAACAAGCATCAACAACACTCAATCACAGAGCAAACAAGACATCACACAAATCCTAGAACCGCTTCTGCTCTGATACCAATAAATGCAACACCCTATTCTGATTTGCAGAAGCTACAGAACTATGTGCGGCGGGAAATATACATTTAGTAGATTTCAAAAATTTTAATTTTAATTTAATTCTCTTATCAAGCCAACACTACAAACAAGTCTATTGAACAAATAAGTCTGCTGAGCAAAACAAGTTTACTAAGCAGAGCAAGTCTACTGATGCAGGGATTATCTTTCGATTATCCCATTCTCAGGTTTCACCCAAATCTATCCATAGGGTAGTCTCGAGAGTTTAATCTGATGTGACTGCAAGTGCACAGTCTATGCAATTTTAGTACATACGGGGTCGATCCACAAAGACTGAGAATAACACACAGAGAATACAAGTTTAAATCTAATCTAAGCAAAACAGAGATATGGGGCATGGTTTCTTATCTGACATGCAATAAATAAAAACATAAAATAAATAAAGCAATAAATTAAACTAGCTAAGCATAAATTAAATGCATAAAATAAATAAACTAAAACATTAAATAAAACATAAACTAATATTTACAGAAGATTGGGTGATAGTCTAGGGTTTATGTTTTATCTAAATAAACACATGTTTGTCATTCTAGAGATTTTTCATGTCTCGCTAGTCCACTCTCGTGGTATGCTAGTCTCTATATTCAAACACACTCTCGTGGTGAATGAACATGCATTTTATACAATCCCATCATCGAATACTTTCATGAGTGATAGACACATCGCAAGGGTTGTCACACCTCCAGGCGATCCAATAGGGTAAGTATTGGTAAAAACGTGCCTAAAACACAAAGTAAATGATAGATCTAATTCTAGAGTCCATCCCACTCTCGTGGTGAAGTTCTCCTGAGATCTTTACCTAACTTGATCAGGGCTAGATAAGCATAGAGCTACTCTATCAAATAACAAACTCGACCATAGCTAATATTCCCAACTATGCAGATCTGAGATCTCTATCCACTCTCGTGGCGCAGGGAATCTCTAATAGTATAACCACACCTACTAGATTCAGTTATACACTTAAGCATCTCTCATAAGAGAATACTTAGCATTAAGATGCATAAAAAGATAGCTAGATCGATTAAGAATAATCAAACATATATTAAACCCTAAAAATAGATCTCATCATGGACCACTACCCTAGTGGTCTAAAAGATCTACTCTAAAACAGAAGAAGTAAAAAGAAAGAATTCTTTATTAGGGGTTTTAGAAATGGTGGCTACAAAAGTTCTCTATTCCAGTTGTGTTTTCTAGTGAGATTACAAGTGATTATATAGTCCTAGGGATTCTTAGAATATTTTATTTCGTCCTTATCTTGTTTCTGGAAGCTTAAAACTCGAGATGACAAGTTGCCCGAATCATGTCTTGCCACGTAGGAAATTTTCCAGCTTTCTAGGACGTCAAAATCGACCTTGATTGGTCGATTCTTGGGTCGATTCTGGCTCCCCTTCTCTGACTGGTCGATGCAAGGTTCGCGAGTTTTCTCAGGAAATTCTTCGGAATCAATATCGATCCCTACAGGTCGATTCTGGGGTCGATTCTGGGGTCGATTCTAGTGCTCTTTAGTTTCCTGAAATCCTTCTCCGAATGTGCATGATCCAAGTGGTGGTGCCAACTCTCCCATATATTCTAGCAGGCTCCATAAACACTCTAAACATCAAGTTTTAGCTCCAAGTACCTAGAAACATATAAACACATGTTCACTAGAACTACACTAATTGTTAGTTATAAAGCTCAAAACTAACTTATTATAGTGCAAAAAAACATGCAAAATACGATGTTATCATCTACTGAACAAATTAGTCTACTGAGCAAAACAAGTCTACTGAACAAATAAGTCTACTGAACAAATAATTCTACTGAACAAATAAGTCTACTGACCAAACAAGTCTACCACCTTTACCATTTGGAAAAATCTTAAAACATTACTAACAAGGCATACCAACAAGTTGCAACATTAACAACAAAAGCATAATAAGCATACAAAATCAAAAAGATGCAAGAACCCATCTAAATCATCTTCTCTCTTCATCCTTGGTTCCACGAGCTCCAACCCTTACGACTTCTCTTTACCTGCACCAAAAGAGGCGCGTAAGCATTGATAATGCTTAGTGATGCGGTCATCCGGTCCCACAGCTATACACGCATATGATCAAAGATTTAATGCAATTAATGTGAACTTACAGAACAATCAATGCATGTAATGATAAAGCACAAAAACATTCGCAAGAGATTCATCACACGAGCCTTAAGCTCAAATACTCAAACCAAAATTTTGGATTCTCCTTCACAAAAACAGAGTTTACTAATCCGGTTATATCTATTAATCTAGCCTTTAAAACTTTAATCCCTTCGGTCAATCTTAAGATAAGACTATCAAGAGGAGGTATCTACCAAATTTCAGCTCAATCCATTGAGATTTGAGTACCCCAAACACTCCTTCAAACCGGACCCGTCGTGGAGTGCCCTAAACAGAGCGGTTTTGGGAGAATGACCATATCTCCCAAACAACTCAATGAAATGAGAAATCCTTTGGTAGATAGCTAGATAAGAGATTTATGAACTTGCATATTAATTTTCAGCTCAATCCGGATCCGTTTGTTACCCCGATTGTCCCTTTGAATTCAGCTCCGAAACTCTGTTTTCTAAGGCTTCTTTCACCTTCTTCCTCTTCTTCTTTCAAGCTCAAGATCTCTTCTTTTCTCTCCTCTCACTCTCTCTCTTCTCTCCCTCTAGCTCAAACAAAAACTATCTCCAAATGAGATAGAGATGAGGAGAAGAAGCTTTTAGAAGCTTTGAGAAGACGAAGAGATATTTTTGTGGTTTAATCAAATTAAACTAAACAACTATTAAACCAAATTTAATTAAACCAACTCCCATGTTTTTAATTAAATTTTTTTTCTCAGTTTAGTAATTCCGCCAACTTTCCGAAATATTTGAGACGTTCCTCGTCCCAAATTACATTTAATCCATCTCTCGTCAATAAACAAAATCTCCGATTAATTCTTTTTGAACCAAGTTAACCCGAAATTGGTTCCGAAATGATTAATCATTCGATTAATCCGACCAACCACAACACGTAGGCTTCTTAATTGAGCTCCACATCGTTCATACTTGGTTCATCAACAACCTCATGATCTAATACCGCAAGATACTATGTGGTCATAAAACGACTAACCCATCAAAATCCAATACCACAAGACTCGAATGAGTTTAAGTTCAACGAAACGACCAAGCACATCAGAATCCAATACCACATGACTCGAATGAGTTAAGTCCAACGAAATGACCAAGCACATTGGAATCCAATACCATAGGATCCGAATAAACTAAGTCCATCAAGATCCAATACCACAAGATCTCACTCGGTTTACCTTTGGTCAACCTCATAATCTAATACCACAAAATTCATTCGGTTACCAAAACTATTAGGATTAAATACCACATAATCCTAATCGGTAAACCACCTCCGTTAGGATTAAATACCACTTAATCCTAACCAACCTCATTAGGATTAATTACCATATAATCTTAATGAACCCAACCATGTATTAGGATATAATGACACAAGATCCATAACTCAACAGAACCCAGTAACGGAACGACATATCGCTCACCACCACAACAACACATGAACTACCTCATCATGTGTCAAACCCCATCAATACATGAAATACCTCATCATGTATTCAATGTCACCAATACATGAAATACAACGTCATGTATTTAATCACCACCAAAATAATTCAACCGTATACAACTTTTCATTATATCACCGTCAAAATACAACAACCCGAAGGTCCACATTCTTACAGCAAAAAGTCAATGACTTATATCACCCGAAAGTCAAAGACTTATACGTACATAGAGAACAACAACTTCCACAACAAGCAATCCCATAGCTTATACAACAAGGTAAACTTAGAACGCGGATGTTACAATTCTCCCCTACTAAAATAGATTCTTCCTCGAATCTCAAGTCTCAGCTTGTTCCTCAAACCACTTGAAAATTTTTGTTCTCGTACTTGCCTCCGATACCCAAATCTCCTCATCGATCCCATTACAATTCCATAAGACCTTAATCTCAAGAGTTTTCTTCCTCCTCTCAACCTCGATTCTGCGCTCCAGAATCTTCACAGGTCTTGCTGCAACCGTCAAACTCGGTTCTTTCGGTTTGACTTACCACACCGTTTTAATATTATTATAAATTTATGGACAAATATATATATATATATATATATACATGATTTCTATTATAATTTTCTAGATATACTTATTCAGTTTCGAATAGACAGTATCTTTATTCAATATTAAGTATATGTTAATTTGTGTTTCATATATTTTTTATCATTAGAAAAAACCAGACCAGCTTATCCAAGGATAAGAGTAAATGTTTTATGAAAAACCAGACATATGTACGTAAGCTATCTTTCTATGTCTCTTCAATCAGGGCGGTCTGATGTATATATATATATGTATATATACGCTTGTGTTAGTATTAAAATGTTTTAATTAAGATGTGGATCTATAAATATTTTGTATGATCTATAACGATGCTTCAATGATGATTTGTAATTGCGGCTGTATTTATTATGATGGTTTCCTGATTTAAAGATGTTATTGAGCCATTAGAGCATGGTAAGACTCAAAATTTTATTTATCAATGAGTAAAGGTGATAGTCAGAATTATATAGTTTCATTGAATGTAACAAATTGACCAATCATCGATTTGGTTAAAAGACACAAGAAAGTTAGATTGTATGATTCTCATTTAAGTAAGAATCTTCAACCTTTCAAAGGATGGTAATTAAGTTTTAGGAGATATGATTCGGTTTTGTTGAAGTAATGTGCCGTTTCCTCTACGAGCGGCCTATAAGCATGTGAGCATGTGGGTTAGCGTAAGCTTTAAGATAGACTTGAACCATTCATTTTAGGTTTTCTGCAGTCAGAGTCTTATGGTATCCACAGTTCTGGTTTAGATTCAGCCAGTCCAACAAGGAGTTTCAAAGTGCATATCGGACTTTTATGGTATTCACACATCTTATAGCGTTAATATAACACAGCAAGCTGCTCATATCTAACACAAGATATAGTCACAGTTTCTAAAATACTAGAGTAAGAGTTAAAAAGCAGAGGAAGATGCCGTCCAAATCTCTCTACAGTAAAATAAAAACAAAGTAAAAATACTCCAATCTTTATTTGTGGTGCTGCGTCCTTTATTTTTCACTTAAGCAATAAAGTAAAAAAAATTTCCTTCAAAGACACGCTGCGTTGATAATACATTATATACCTCTACGATTGAAATTGAAATACAGAACCATCCATAAATTAGAGTTAAACTAGTAGATTTCGAACATGACATGTATGCTCTCATATTTGACATGTATGCTCTCGAATAGGGCAACAAGAACCACAAAATATTTTGAGGGATAGACTGCAGGAGCAAGTTGTTGTTGTCATGTTCGAAACTTACCAATTTAACTCTAATTCATGGTTAAATTTGTTTATGGGTTGGATCCACCTAGTTTGCCCCCAAATACGGGTTCCACACCACCACGAGCCTCATGTTGTTTTTGATAACGCATAACAATAAATCATCGCAGTGAAAGACTTTTAGGTTATATATACTTAGTTGCTTTATAGATGATCAACAAAGTCATCATTGTTGCGGATTCTTTAGAGATCGAAATTCGGTGAATATTTCAAATTCAATCTCCATAGAATCCGCAATGACAAAACATTTTGGATCTTTTTTCTCTCGAACCCTAGAAATTGTAAAATCTGATTATCGCTTGAACCCTAGAAACCCTAGAAACTTTCTACGCTTGCTTACTCTTTTCTCTCCATATAAATATATAGCTAAGTTAGGGTTTTATGTGTCACCGGCTCACTGCTTTCAAAGCAATTTCCATTTCCTGTTTTATTTTATAATTATATAATGCTGTACGTTAATATTCGAGTTAAATTTTAGGGATATTAAATTAAGGAAAATTGCTGCAGATTCGAATATTATTGGAATATAAAATTAAAGTTCATTGCGGATTCTCTAGACATCATGATAAGAAGACACAGGATATCATGTAATATAATATTATATTATAAGGTTCATCCTGATTCAAGACCTTATAATATAATTACAGAGATCTGTTTTAATAGACAATATCTTAATTCCTTTCTTGTCTTTGGCAGTCAATCGGTGCTCTAGACATCATGATAAGAAGACACAGGATGACAGTTTCAGCTTGATATGAACAAGACACTGATAATCATCAAAAATAAAGAAAAAAGGGGAAACAAAGGTAAAAGATGTTATTTTTTTCTTGAATATAATTTAACATTTATTAAAAAAAAGGTAAACAAAATAAGATATATATTATTCATTACATTTTGAATATAATTTAACATTGAATATAATTTAACATTTATTCATTTTAGAGGTCAATTCAAAACATTTTAGATACTTATAAATCTCTATTTTCCTCTCTCTAATTGGAACTTTAGATTTAAACATTATTCATTACATTTTAGATCAAGATCTTTAATATTCCCCCGCCAATTTGTGAATGATTCTTTCATCTTCAAGATTATTGGTTAGTCTTTTAGTATAATCATGGTTAGGTTAGATTAGGATAATTTAATAGTTAGATGATGTCGTTATTAATGATAGATATTCACCTACATCTTTTTAGTCTTATGCCTACTCTTAATTCTAATTTTTTTTTATGGATCAAAATGTCTCTCATGGCTTGCTTTATCTTGAAATTCAATTTGTGTATATGCTACAAGCGGAATATATTTTTTGGCGGTCTGTTGAAAGAAAACGAAAATAAAATAAAATATTAATGCATTTTTGCAGCTTCCAAGTCACGAACCCAGAAAAGAAATGAAAGCAACCCCTAAATTATACCACCAAATTTTTAAAAAAAATTTGGAAATTGAGAGCCACAAAATTTATATAAAATAACCGGTCACAAGCATGGGCTTCACTGACTTGGACCAAGGACCATCTCTGCTGAGAAGGAAGGGAGGGAGAGGGATGCTGAAACCATGGATGTTTTGAGAAGCTAAATAAGGAAATCATTTATTGGATACGTAAATATGGGTGTTACACACATTTTTTGAACTGCACAAAGCCATTTTTATCGACTTTGCCAATATTAATTAAGATGACAAATATAGATTCCTTTTTTATCGGTCTTCCATCAAATAATCTCTCAACTTTTCTTTCTCTCTCTCTTTCTTTTGCCAAAACTCAAAAAATATTCTATCTATCTATTCTCAATTGAATCAAATCTTTTGTTCGTTTATTACTAAACATATAGGAAAAGTTTAACTATCTCGCCTAACGTAACCCATTTTTTCCAAAAGAGGAAGATCAACATTTTGGCAAAATTCTTATGCAAGAAAATAAGAACAAAGTGTTTGTCATTCTTTTAGGTTATTAATTAGGTTTTTTTACTTTGAACCCATTGAGGATAGTAATAAAGATGTTATCATTTCGAATCCCGTCCATCGGAAGCCATCCTACGGCATTTGCTGCAAAAATAACAGACAACCCCAAAACCGTGGCACAACTCAAGTCGGCTACGACACCTTCGCCTCATAGCACAGTCACGTGCGGTTACCAAGCTCATGTGGCAGGCTTCTTTCGAAACGTCACCGTTTTATGGTCTAAGAATCTCATGAATCATTCCCTTACCGTCATGGTCTCGAGTTTGGACAATGACATGAATTATTGTTGTAAGATTGATCTTGTGAAGCCATGGCAGTTTTGGAGCAAAAGAGGCTCAAAGTCATTTGACGTAGAGGGAAACTTTGTGGAGGTCTTTTGGGATCTTCGGTCAGCAAAATTGGCTGGAAACGGTAGCCCCGAACCTGTGTCAGATTATTACGTGGCAGTAGTTTCTGATGAAGAGGTTGTTTTATTGTTGGGAGATCTAAAGCAAAAGGCGTACAAGCGGACAAAGTCAAGACCAGCATTGGTGGAAGGGTTCATATATTTTAAAAAAGAAAGCATTTTTGGGAAGAAAACGTTTTCGACTCGGGCTAGATTTGACGAGCAAAGAAAGGAGCATGAAGTGGTGGTGGAGAGCTCCAATGGAGCGTCAGAGCCAGAGATGTGGATAAGCGTGGACGGGATCGTGGTTGTGCACGTGAAGAATCTACAATGGAAATTTAGGGGAAATCAAATGGTGTTGGTTGACAGAACACCGGTAATGGTCTACTACGATGTTCATGATTGGTTGTTTGCAAGTTCAGAGACTGCGGCGACTTCAGGGTTGTTTTTGTTTAAGCCTGTTGCGGTTGGAGCGATGGTAGATGAGAGTTTTAGCGATGCGGAGGAAGGAGATAGCGGAGGAGGGAGTAGTCCTTTGAGTCGTTACAATTCAGCATCAAGTGGTCATGGACCATTGCATGACTTTTGTTTGTTTCTTTATGCTTGGAAACTTGAATGAAGAATAATATATAATACCATAGTGTGCTTTCAAATTTGAATCTCTTTTGGTAAGTTGGAATAGAAGCGAGGGTAAAGTTAAAAGTAAATATTAGGATCTTCAATTTTATTTTAGTTTAGAATTCATGATTTTGAAATCCCATATATAGGTGATTTGGATATTGAACTCTAGTTGTAATCGCACTATAACATGATGGAAGTTGAACTTAAATCCTTCGAATGTAGACTTGTATATTGAGAAAAACGTAGTTGAGGAAAACGCTCTCAGACACGATTACCGAGGAGGCTTTAGTGGCAACAATCTCCAATGAATGGCTTCACCGGCGTCGAGAAAACATCTGTCTCACTTCTCTCTGCTTTCGCTCGTGTCCTCTCACGCTTTCTCTTCTGTTTTCAAATCTTCAACCAATGAGAGGGGAAAGAGATGTCGCTGACAATTTCTACTTGTTGTGGCTTGGCTCGTCCCGGGCGGATGTTCTCACCTATCAAGTCCTCCGATGTCCTTAATCTCCCTTGAGTTAGACACCTTTTCAGTTTCAATCCGAAAACATCTCCCTTTTACCAAGCCTTTCCTCCATCTCTCAGATCCCACCACCACGTCTCACCTTCTCAGAACCTCAGGCGATCCACACCCTTTCAGTTGGTTCGGCTCTACTGGTCATCGATGAGTAATCTACTGCTGCTCCTCACACTTCCTCCTTCACCTGATGCGACTCGCGATCTGAGACAAACAAACTCATTAGTAAACCGAGTACAATCCCAGAAGATGAAGACATCAGGCGCTTAGAGATCTCTTTCGGCGCCGCCACAGGAGAAAACCAGGAAAACCTCCCTTGCCGCCGCCACCACTCTCCCAAATCAGAACCCCTATTAGCCGCCACCACTGACCTCGTTTATGCTATAGATCTATGTCAGAATTGCAACACCTTTATTTTGGGTCTAACATATCATTGTTTTGTTCAATATTGGGTCTTGCAACAAATAAGTAATACATACTGTATTTGTTACACCAGAGATTCATTATTAGGCATATTCTAAAATTCATAGTTTTTGAGGCCTCTAACCATATATTAGATTGTATTTGAAAGAACCGTGTTCCGGAATTGATTTTTTAATCAAAGGGGTTGATTTGCGATTTTGTAAAGTTTGTGGTTGATTTTAAAAAAAAAAAAAAGAGGAGGGATTTGAGTTAAAATTAGAAGTCTTAGGATGAATTAAGGGTTGTGATTGATTTAATATAAGGGTTATAATTAATCAATCCTAGTAAGTCTTTATCTCAATTTCTATTGGTTGAAAACTAAAAAGGAAAACCCTAAATCTAAGTTAATAAAATCGACCAAGCTACCCCATTCTCTCTCTTTAGAAAGCGCCTCCCTCATCTTCTTTTCTTTCATTGTTGTTTGTAGTTGAAGTTTGAATTGCATTCATTCATTCTTTCCTCTTTTCTTCCTTCTAAAGCTAAGGTGAGTGTGTGACCATGAGGTGATGTAATAGATGTGATTTTCTGATATTTTTATGTGTGTGTAGATCCAAATTTGTTGATGATTATAATGTCTTGTATGTTGATTGGGTGATTGGTATCTTTATATATGGAATTATGTCATGATTTTTTCTTGTGTATTATGTCTAACCTTGTGAGATGGGAGGATCTACTCACTAAGTCTTTTTTTTTATGCATCCACTCGATGATGCAGGTAAATAGTAAATCTAAGCTGGAAGATCATGACAAGGATATGAGTCGTGATTCTAGAGCTTGATTTGAGGTATTTTTTTTGGGTTGTTATGCTTCTGTTTGTTTGAGTCGGTATTTCAGTTTTGCATCGTCAATGTTCATTGTTACTGTTCATCATTACTGTTTATCGTGATTAAATCTTAAAACAATTGATTTTACGTGATTAATAATTTAGATGATTTTTCTATGAACTTGTTGATTGAATTTTGTGTTTGGATTCTTGAGTTTTAAGAAGGAAATATCATTAGATCCATAGATATGGGAATCGATTTTTAATATGTGTTTATGTGCATTTTTCTTAAAAATTACTTGATGATTTTTGGGCTGTTAAATAATCAGGAAACCTTATGTTATAAAATTATAAGGGTGGTTGAATTTAATTCACATAAGTTATTGTTGTATTTTATGTGTTTTATTAATGTGAGAATTATGGGTTTAATTATTTTAATTAATGAGTCCGATTTTATTGATATAATTGGGTTAATAATTAGAAAACCTGAATTTGTGGTTGTTTAACTAAATTTTGGTTTAAATTCATTAGGTCAGTTTTAGTTAATTGGTTAGAATTTGGAATATTCTAATTACTTGGTTTAAATTAGAAGTAAATTGATTAGGGTTTAAATGGTTAAGTACTTAAGTTAACCTAAAATTGATTTTAAGATTTAACAAATAATAATTAGGGATTATTATTTACTAATAGAAAATATAAAATTTGGATATGATTCTTTCAAATGAACTTGGAAGAACCGCACCCAAACTTAACTTGAAAGAACCACACCCAACTTTTTTTTTACCAATAAATAATATTCTCATAAATATTATTTATTAAATCCTAAAATCAATTCTTGGTTAACTTAACCATTTAAACTTTAATCAATTGCCTTCTAATTTAAACTAAGTAACTAGAATATTCTAAATTTTAACCACTTAATTAAAACCAACCCAATGAATTTAAACTAAAATTTAATTAAGCAACCACAAATTCATGTTTTCTAATTAACCCAATTATATCAATAAAAATCGGACTCATTAACTAAAATAATTAAACCCATAATTCTCAAATTAATAAAACACATAAAATACAACTATATGTCATGTGAATTAAATTCAACCACTCTTATAATTTTATTACATAAGGTTTCCTGATTATTTAACAGCCAAAATCATCAAACAATTTTTAAGAAAAATGCACATAAACACATCTTAAAAATCGTGTACCATATCTAAAAATCTAATGATTTTTCTTTCTTAAAATTCAAGAATCCAAACACAAAATTCAATCATAAAATTCATTAAAAAATCATCCAAATTATTAATCACCTAAAATCAATTGTCTAAGATTTAACCGCAATGAACAGTAATGATGAACAATACTATGCAAAACTGAAATACCGACTCAAACAAACAGAAGCATAATAGCAAAAAAAAACACCTTAAATCAAGCTCTAGAATCACCACTCCTCTCTTTGCCATGATTATCCATTTAGATCTACTATTTACTTGCATCAACGAGTGGATGCATAATTATAAAATACTTAGTGAGTGGATCCTCCCATCTCACAAGGTTAGACATAATAAACAAGAAAAATTCATGACATATTACATACCAATCACCCAATCAACACACGACTCCATAATCATCACCAAATTTGAATATACACACACATAAAAATGTCAGAAAATCACATCTATTACATCACTTTATGGTCACATACTCACCTTAGCTTTAAAGGAAGGAAATAGACAAGAAGGAATTGATGCAACTCAAGCTTCAAAGACAAACAACAATGGAAGAATGGAACATGAGGGAGGCGATTTCTAAAGAGAGAGAAGGGGATGGCTTGGTCAAATTTATTAGATTAAGATTAGGATTTTCCTTTTTTTTTGGTTAGTTTCCAACCAATATGAATTGAGAAAGCTTACTATGATTGATTAATTCTAACCCTTAGATTAAATCAATCATATCCCTTAATTCACCCTAAGATTTCTGATTTTAACTCCAATCTCTCTTCTTTTGAATTTTTAAAAACTCAACCACAAAGTTTACAAAATCGCAAATCAACCCGATCTGATTTAAAAAATTAATTCCGGAACACGTGTGTTATAATTCTCTCCCACTATAAATAGATTCGTCCTCGAATATTTAGCTTAGTCACTTTGTTTAAACCATTTAGCTAGGGCTTTCCACCCGCCTCCATTTAACTGACTATCCACAGTCATATCCACCTTCCTTTTTGTTAAGAAAACGTCAAATCAAATTTCTTTGACCATACTCAACCCATACCCAGACCATACTCACGTCTATATACTCAATGCTCCCAACTCATGCTCAGACTCTTGAAGTCTTTTAGGATGAACCATCCTTAGGACCTCACATAACCCACTGTCCTTAGAGCCATATAGAACCTACTGTCCTTAGAGTACTTCAGAACCCACTGTCCCTAGAGCATCACAGAATCAGTGTCTGTAGAGCATACAGAGAACCCATTGTCCTCTTTTGGCGTATAAAAAACCCACTGTCCTCTTGAGTCCTACAGAACCCACTGTCCTCTTAAGTCCTAGAGAACCCACTGTCCTCATTGAGCATTGGAAAACCCAATGTTCTCCTCTTCTAGAGTATTAGAAACCCACTGTCCTCCCGGTCCTCAGAGAATGTACTCATCTCCAAGGGTCATCAGAAAATCCACTAATCCTTTCACATCATCAGAGAACCACTCTTATTCTCTTAGGACACCAGAGAAACCACTAATCTCAAGGAACCACACTTGTCCCAATAGCCTTCACACATAAAACATCCGCGAACTACCTCGTTTCCTCGGATTCTTATCCTCAGAATCCCATCCAAGTCTTAAAATTCCCAATAAGACTCTTTCTAAACATCTCGATTTATGTCTAACATCCATGACAACTCAAGTCAAAATTAATAAAAATATTCCATTTAATTTTTATTATTCACCAAAATAATGCATAATCGTTTACAAACTCCAAAAACGAAATATATAACACCATAACATAAACCTCAAAAATTGAGAACTAAATAAATTCACTCTCAGATCTAGCCTCGACCTCGACCTGTTTCTCATACTAGTTCTTGAAATCACATCTATATGGTCAAGCCCTACATCACACATCAATTACGAAAATCTATTGATCATATAGATAAGCCACGGTCACGCACTCACCTCGGCTTGACGGTTGAAACGAAGAAACGAAACACAATCGTTCCTTTGATTTTGGACCTCATTGCTTTATTCATTTGGCACACACATAACCACCAAGAAATCCACTAGAAGCACAAAAAGTTTCAGCTCAAACCGGATTAGTTTGCTACCCCGATCGTTCCCTTGAATCAGCTCCAAAACTCTATTTTTGAAGGCTTCTCCCTCCTCTTCTCCTTCTTTCTCCAAGCTCTCACTGTCTCTCCTTTCTCACTCACTCTCTCTCTTCTGTCTCTCCTCTTTCAAGCACAAATAACTCTAAATGAGATAAAGATGAAGAGGAAGAAGTTTATATAAGAGTATAGAAGGAGAAGAGATGTTTTTGGTTGTTGGTTTAATCAAATTAAACCAAACCGAATCAAAATTACTAAATCGCAACCAATTGATTGAACTAATTTTCTCCCACCCAGTTTAGTATTTCCTTCAGACTTCCCGAAATATTTGAGACATTCATTTGTCTCAAATTATTTCATTCTATTCCCGGCAATATTCTAAAATTACCGATTAATTCCGTTTAAACCAATCCACACGGAATTAATTCCGAATAATTAATACTTCGATTAATTCGAACAATTCCCAACCCGTAGGCTATACAACAAGTATTTGTTCCTACTTCTCTCAGGAACAAATACAACACGGTACAAAACTTATACAACAAGTAACAATAACTTGTTCGGCAAGAAACACTAATAACTTATACAACAAGAAACAGCTTGGGATACGGATGTTACAATTCTCCCCTACTTAAATAGATTCCTCCCCGAATCTTAAGACTTAACATGCTTTACGATCCACTTGGAGAATTGTACTTCCATCCTTGCCTCATGTTCCCAAGTTTCCTTATCAACCCCAATACAATCTCACAAGACCTTAATCTCAAGAGTTTCCTGCACAAAATCCTTGCAAATTATGTTTCACTCCTCCACTTGAGTTCAGCATAATGGTGTCCTACAAGACCTACCATATAGAACCTCATATGGTATCATCCTAACGCCAGCTTGATATCTCACATCATACATGAACTCTATGATATGTCTATATTTTACATGGTTTTAGCATGCATTTATCACCCATTTAGCCTTGTTTAATAGCATGTTCTTAGCATTTGTTTCTAGTTTTGCATACTTAGAGTGTTTTGCATTAGGATTGCATCCATATTGTATTTTGGAGCTATATCAGGTACATTCAAGGAATATTGAAGATGTTGAGGTCAAATGGAAAGAAGGGAAGAAGGGAGTCGAGTTCTACAAAAAAAGAGGACTTGGAGACTGACTCTAGCAAACAGGTCGAGTCAGTGGGTCGAGTCAGCACCAAAGACTGCATTTTGATATCAGCTCAATCCCCAACTCGACCCCCAGGTCGAGTCTATGCCAAAGTCACCGTCTTGGAACCAACTCGATCAAGATGCTCGAGTCCATTGATCGAGTCCACAATAAAAGTGCAGTCTTGAAACCAACTCGATCAAACCAGTCGAGTCTTTGCTCGAGTCCAAATAAAAATGCAGTCTTGAAGATATTTTGCCGAACTCGACCAAAGCACTCGACTCCCATGATCGAGTGCACCTCCAAACTTTGCTATTTTATCTTTTTGTGATTTAGGGTTTTCTCTAATCCTATAAATACTTGGTGTTACCCATTGGGTAAAGGGGATAGTCCGCTGGATTTTTCTCTCTACTTCTGTTTTTGCTTTCTAATCTGTTTTCTTTGAATCTACTTTGTATTTGTGTTTAATTCTTAGTAGTCTTTCTAATCTCATCTTAATCTTTTTATTTATGCAAGTTTTTATGATTTCTGGGTTTGTGTTCTTGATGTTCTTTATGGGCTGTGAGTAGTCTTTAGGGTTCTTGAGGATGGGATATATTAAGTGTGGAATCTTAGTCTCCTAGGTAGTTTAAGCTTAGATTACTTGATTTTCCTTCTGGATTAGTGTTATTAATACTAGTTTCTCTCTGATCAATTGGAACTAGAACTTAGGCATTTCCACGCCCACCAAATATTTTATGAAATGTCTGAACCAACTAATTCCAGAGATTTATATTTCTAGCCTAAGAGATTGGTTGTCTAGGGTGTGTATTGGCTTTAATAGACTGAATCTTAATGCCTCTAGGTTAGATTTTGCTAAAGAGATTTAGGTCTGGAACTGGTTTAGTTTGAGGTTATCTGTCATGAGAGTGAATTTAACTGCTGATGAGCTTATTGTCTAGGGATTAGCTCTGCTTGAGTATGTTAAACACCTAGGTAGATTAAGAGGAAACACTAATCAATAACCCCATCCTTAGGAGCTTCTGTTTATTGGATTGAATTTTGTTTGTATTGTTTTTGTTAGTAACTACCAGTTCTATTAGCGTCTGTTTTTAACTTCTGTAATGCTTTCAATTATGGTTCTGTTAGATTGTTAATCTCATGATCTATTGATTGGCTTGACTTAATTGATTTGATTGCATCCTTTCTGGTTAATAGCTCACCCATTTGGATTGACACCTTTCTGTGCTACAATGACAGTGCATTAGGGAATTGACCCATATCAGTTTGATTTACAACAAATTGACCTGTACCAATTTGGCGCCGTTGTCATTTGGGTGTTGTTTGTTACATTTAGAATTTCAAATCTTTTCAGATCAAGTTCTTTTTCGTCCAATTTGGTACTCACTTTGTGATTTCTTCATTGTCTTTGCATTTCAGGTACTTCTACACGTCACAGGATAGACTCTATCTATCCCCGTATTGACTCGACCAACCAACTCGACCAAACTGATCGAGTCAGTTAATCGAGTCCAGTTTCACCTGCATGCAAACGAGATCAAAAGGAAACCAGAACCTCCTGCGCTACCTCGACAACATTAATCAACTACCAAGGCAGTTGCGTGATCAGAGAGAGCACATCAGAGTAGATCAACAGGATCAAGTGGGAATGGAAGAAAACCCACAAGGACCGCATGAACAAGGATCTCCTCTGAGGAGGCCACGATTGATTGGAGCAGGAGATGCTCCTAACACTCATACTCATAGGCAAGGGATTGTACCTCCTACAATCCAGAACAACAACTTTGAGATCAAGAGTGGTTTGATAGCTATGGTGCAAAGCAACAAATTCCATGGGTTGCCTCTGGAAGATCCTCTTGATCACCTGGACGAGTTTGATAGGCTCTGCAGCCTCACTAAGATCAATGAAGTCAGTGACGATGGCTTCAAACTTTGATTTTTCCCCTTCTCTCTTGGTGATAAAGCCCATCTGTGGGAGAAGAATTTACCTCATTGATCGATTACATCCTGGGATGACTGCAAAAAGGCTTTCTTTGCCAAGTTCTTCTCAAACTCAAGGACAGCAAGACTCCGCAACGAGATCTCTGCATTTGCACAGAAGAATGGTAAAACTTTCTGTGAAGCTTGGGAAAGATACAAGAGCTACCAATCTCAATGTCCTCATCATGGATTCAGGAATGAGTCAATTTTTAGTACTATTTACAGAGGAGTTCTCCCAAAGATAAAGATGCTACTAGATACAACCAGCAATGGAAACTTCCTAAACAAAGATGTTGATGAAGGCTGGGAGCTAGTGGAGAACCTTGCTCAATCTGATGGGAACTACAATGAGGATTATGATAGGAGCATAGGAAGGAATGCGGATTCCGGTGAGAAGTATAAGAAAGAAATCCAGGATCTTAATGAGAAGTTGGACAAGCTCCTCCTAGTCCAGCAAAAGCAAGTTCACTTTGTTAGTGAAGAAGGGTAACTTCAAGTTCAAGATGGGGAGAGCAATCAGCTAGAAGAGATAAGCTATATTCAGAACCAAGGAGGCTACAACAAGGGTTTCATCAACTATAAGAGCAACTCAAACCAGCAGGATGACGTCTACCCACCTCAGCAACAACAACTACAAAACAAGCCTTTTGTTGCTTACAACCAAAATCAAGGCTTTGTTCCTCAGCAGCAATACCAAAGAGGTTATCAACAGAAAGGAGTCATGGGTCCACCTCCGGGTTTTGCACAACAAATTCCACCGTCTACAGCACTAGATGAAGAAGTCCAAATAATGATGTAACAGCTACTCCAATGTCAAGCAGCAGGTGCTTTGGAAGCAGCAAAGAAGTTTGCTGACGTGAAAACCCAGATGGATCACACCTACAATGATCTCAACAGCAAGATTGAGACATTGAACTCCAAGATCAAGTACATAGAGAGCAAAACTGCATCCACTTCTTCCACACCGCCTATTGGATAACTTCCAGGAAAAGCAATTCAGAACCCAAAGAAGTATTGCAATGCCATCTTTTCAATGGAATCAAGTCCCATTGCTGATCATGAAGCTGCGGTTAGAGAAATTGAATCTTTTCTTTATGCTTCAGATGCTACCACCAATGCAGTCTCCTTAAGAGAGTTACCCACCAGGGTAGGATTAGTTCCCGTCACTGTGGACAGTGAAGTTGAAGATGGGGAGGATTTGAATCGCGAAGAAGTTCAAGCTGAGAAACCAGATGCTACAGATAGACTCGACCAAGCACTCGAGTGCCCCGTTCGAGTCAAGCCATCACCTGCTGATAAACCAGTTGCTTCTGAGGAAAAGAAAGAACCCTTTGTCCCCCCTCCTAACAAACCCAAACTTCCCTTCCCAGGAAGATTCAAGAAGGATAAGGACGTGACCATGGTAGAATACAAGGGTAGTGTCGATTGCATTGACAAGGATTGAGCCTAAGTCTCTCCCCAAGCTTGAGAATCCCGGTATGTTCTCCATAACCTGTTTTCTTGGTGATTTGAAAATTGAGGATGCTCTATGCGACTCCGGTTCAAGTGTGAATGTCATGTCCAGTGAGATGTTAAAGAGTCTAGGGATAAGAAGCATCACTCATCACCCATCACCCATCACTTTTGGAGACGCTCATTCACGAAAGCCACTTGGTCTTCTTGAAGATTACCCACTTAAAATTGGGGATTGTATAGTCCCAACGGACTTCGTTGTTATAGAAATGAAGAAGGCCACCAAGCTCCCACTCCTCCTTGAAACCCCCTTCCTCAATACTACTGGTGCAAACATGGACTTCAAGATCCAAAGGGTAGTTCTTATGAATATTAATGATAAGGTCTCCTACCCAATAACAGCTTTTTCCAACAAGCTATGTGGCACAATCACTATCGAAGATGATGGCTACCGTGATGAGGAAGCAATGTACATTGGTACAATTGAGAAGGTCAATGAAGCTCCACCCCCAAAGGTTTATAAAGAGAAAGGGAAGTCTTTGGAAAGAAAGGATGGAGCTGAGAGCACAATGAATGAGCAAGGGGTCAAGCCATTCATACATGGTCAGATCATTACAGAGGAGACCTCAGTTCCCCTCCGTGAACCACCATAGACCTAAGAAAAAGGATGTCAAGCTTAGAGACTTTAAACAAGCTCACTTGGGAGGAAGTCCCATGTCTATCCCTGTATATAATGCTTTAGTTTTCTTTTAAATCGTCGTTTAAATATGTTAATTCGTGTTTTTGGCTTGCTGGTATGATTGCAGGAGAGAATGAGCATTAAATCATGAAGAAAAGGAGGAGAAGAAACAAAGTGTGTCTGACTGGACCAACCAGCTCGACCAGGGTGGTAGAGTCAGTGGTCGAGCCAAGCTCCCACACTGATTACACCAGAGAAAGCATGGAGGATTCAATCTCCTCCTTCTTCTCCAATCCTTTAGGTACCTGTTCTATCCATTCTTGTATCTATCATTTGCATTTCTTTCTTGCTTTTTGTTGTTTCTTAAACCTTCTTTCTAAATTTTTATTACACAAGGGACTGTGTAATTAAGTTTGGGGAGAATGGTTAAGATGTGTTTGATCTGTTTTCTGTGTTGTTTTCTGTGTTCTTATTTTTACTTTGTGCATATTTGAGTCTGCATGCATCTTTGGCATAAAAAAACTAAAAAAAAAAAAAAATTTGAAAAATTTGAAAAACTTGAAAAAAAAAAACAGAGTGTTCATATAGTTGCATTTACATTTTAGGATTGAGTCTACATTGTTTTCATATAGGGCTGTTGCATATGCATAGGGGGATTATAATGATTATAACCTTGCAAGCTTGCTGATTTAATATGATAATTTCAATGCCCTCGTTTCTAATTGTCTAATGCATTGTAAATGAACTTGAAGTAAGACTGCACCATACTTTGAATGCACAACTAGATTATGTCTCAATTGAAGCATGCTGTGATTTGATACCATTTTCTATCTATTTGAACCTGAACTTGACTTATAATTATTATGTCTATGAACTGCATTTGAATTGATGGATACCATATACATACTTGGATTTTCTTTCACCTGTTTACCACTCTTGCTAATCCAAGTAGTTGTTCTCATCATTAGAACAGTTTTACCATGCCCTTAACCTAGCCTTCTTTCAAGCCATGCTATTACTTTATTGAGTGTGTGAGGCCTATTTCTGAATGAGCTTGGTAGAAAGTGTTAGGTTTGAGCCGACAAGGATAGAATCTCATGTAGTTCTGGTTTGCAATTTTTGAATCAGATAGGACTAGGTGGGATCTTGATCGTTGGGTATAGGGTTTGGTTCTGTGAAAAGAAAGAAAAAAAACTTGGAGAAAGATGAAAGAAAAAAGTTAAGAGTTCTTAGGAGAGGAATGATCTGAAAATGTGTTAATCTAGTAAAGAATTTGAGGGTGTGCTAAGAATAAGAAAAGAAAGGCAAAGGTTAAAGTCTGAAAAAAAAATATATAGAAAACGTCTAAGCTGGTAGTAAAAAACCAAAAGAAGACAGACCCCAGTCCGCTAGAGGTATAAAGAACCTCTCCTATAACAAGAACAAAAAAAAAAAAAAAAAAAATGAGTCTGATCCAAGAAAAGTTCAAGACAAATTGCCTAAGTGTTAAGGGTAGAATTAGAACAATTTTCTGGGTTTGGAACTGGGGGTTAAGAACACTTGTGTATGATTGGGTAGATGAGAGTCTATTCTTGTATGCATAGGTTGGTTCTTACCTTTAGCATTCTACTGAAACTCATTCCTTTTCTTGAGAGATCCATGTTCTGAACTAATCAAACCATGTGAAAGGGACCATCTTTGTCTCTTAACCTTACCCTTAGCCAAATATGTTCATTGAATGTGCATAGTTTGATTCATGGTTTCTGCTTAATTGAATGTTAAAGGAAATGGTAGATTTGAATGCATGTCTAGGTTGAGACTTAATTGAAATTATGCTGTGAAGAGTATGGCTAAATTTTTTAAGTAGAGTTCATATACTTTGCATTCTAGAACTAGCAACTTGGACATTGAGATCATGTATTATATCTGCAAGTTTTGGTTCTGAATCCCCACTTTCAAACCTCTTCTCCATCTTATTCTTATCTGTTTGCTTGAGGGCAAGCAAAGACTAAGTTTGGGAGAGTTGATATGTCTATATTTTACATGGTTTTAGCATGCATTTATCACCCATTTAGCCTTGTTTAATAGCATGTTCTTAGCATTTGTTTCTAGTTTTGCATATTTAGAGTGTTTTGCATTAGGATTGCATCCATATTGCATTTTGGAGCTATATCAGGTACATTCAAGGAATATTGAAGATGTTGAAGTCAAATGGAGAGAAAGGAAGAAGGGAGTCGAGTTCTACAAAAAAAGAGGACTTGGAGACTGATTCTAGCAAACAGGTCGAGTCAGTGGGTCGAGTCAGCACAAAAGACTGCATTTTGAGATCAGCTTGATCCCCAACTCGACTCCCAGGTCGAGTCAATGCCAAAGTCACCGTCTTGGAACCAACTCGATCAAGATGCTCGAGTCCATTGATCGAGTCCACAATAAAAGTGCAGTCTTGAAACCAACTCGATCAAACCAGTCGAGTCTTTGTTCGAGTTCAAATAAAAATACAGTCTTGAAGATATTTTACCGAACTCGACCAAAGCACTCGACCCCAATGATCGAGTGCACCTCCAAACTTTGCTATTTTGTCTTTTTGTGATTTAGGGTTTTGTCTAATCCTATAAATACTTGGTGTTACCCATTAGGTAAAAGGGATAGTCTGCTGGGTTTTTCTCTCTACTTCTGTTCTTGCTTTCTAATCTGTTTTCTTTGAATCTACTTTGTATTTGTGTTTAATTCTTAGTAGTCTTTCCAATCTCATCTTAATCTTTCTATTTATGCAAGTTTTTATGATTTCTGGGTTTGTGTTCTTGATGTTCTTCATGGGCTGTGAGTAGTCTTTAGGGTTCTTGAGGATGGGATAGATTAAGTGTGGAATCTTAGTCTCCTAGGTGGTTTAAGCTTAGATTACTTGATTTCCCTTCTAGATTAGTGTTATTAATGCTAGTTTCTCTCTGATCAATTGGAACTAGAACTTAGGCATTTTCACGCTCACTAAGTGTTTGATGAAATGCCTGAACCCACTAATTCCAGAGATTTACATTCCTAACCTAAGAGATTGGCTGTCTAGGGTGTTTATTGGCTTTAATAGACTGAATCTTAATGCCTGCTAGGTTAGATTTTGCTAAAGAGATTTAGGTCTGGAACTGGTTTAGCTTGAGGTTATCTGTCATGAGAGTGGATTTAACTGCTGATGAGTTTATTGTCTAGGGATTAGCTCTGCCTGAATATGTTAAACACCTAGGTATATTAAGAGGAAACACTAATCAATAACCCCATCCTTAGGAGCTTCTGTTTATTTGATTGAATTCTGTTTGCATTGTTTTTGTTAGTAACAACCAGTTCTGTTAGCGTCTGTTTTTAACTTCTGTAATGCTTTCAATTATGGTTCTGTTAGATTGTTAATCTCATGATCTATTGCTTGGCTTGACTTCATTGATTTGATTGCATCCTTTCTGGTTAATAGCTCACCCATTTAGATTGACATATTTATGTGCTATAGTGACAGTGCATTAGGGAATTGACCCATATTAGTTTGATTTACATCAAATTGACCTGTACCAATTTGGTGCCGTTGCCATTTGGGTGTTGTTTGTTATGTTTAGGATTTCAAATCTTTTCAGATCAAGTTCTTTTTCGTCCAATTTGCTACTCACTTTGTGTTTTCTTCATTGTCTTTGCATTTCAGGTACTTCTACACGTCACAGGATAGACTCTATCTATCCCCGTATTGACTCGACCAACCAACTCGACCAAACTGATCGAGTCAGTCAATCGAGTCCAGTTTCACCTGCATGCAAACGAGATCAAAAGGAAACCAGAACCTCATGCGCTACCTCGACAACATTAATCAACTACCAAGGCAGTTGCGTGATCAGAGAGAGCACATCAGAGTATATCAACAGGATCAAGTGGGAATGGAAGAAAACCCACAAGGACCGCATGAACAAGGATCTCCTCTGAGGAGGCCACGATTGATTGGAGCAGGAGATGCTCCTAACACTCATACTCATAGGCAAGGGATTGTACCTCCTACAATCTAGAACAACAACTTTGAGATCAAGAGTGGTTTGATAGTTATGGTGCAAAGCAACAAATTCCACGGGTTGCCTCTGGAAGATCCTCTTGATCACCTGGACGAGTTTGATAGGCTCTGCAGCCTCACTAAGATCAATGGAGTCAGTGACGATGGCTTCAAACTTCGACTTTTCCCTTTCTCTCTTGGTGATAAAGCCCATCTATGGGAGAAGAATTTACCTCATGGATCGATTACATCCTGGGATGACTGCAAAAAGGCTTTCCTTGCCAAGTTCTTCTCAAACTCAAGGACAGCAAGACTCCGCAACGAGATCTCTGCATTTGCACAGAAGAATGGTGAAACTTTCTGTGAAGCTTGGGAAAGATACAAGAGTTACCAATCTCAGTGTCCTCATCATGGATTCAGCAATGAGTCCATTCTTAGTACTCTTTACAGAGGAGTTCTCCTAAAGATAAGGATGTTACTAGATACAGCCAGCAATGGAAACTTCCTAAACAAAGATGGTGATGAAGGTTGGGAGCTAGTGGAGAACCTTGCTCAATCTGATGGGAACTACAATGAGGATTATGATATGAGAGTAAGAAGGAATGCGGATTCCAGTGAGAAGTACAAGCAAGAAATCCAGGATCTTAATGAGAAGTTGGACAAGCTCCTCCTAGTCCAGCAAAGGCAAGTTCACTTTGTTAGTGAAGAAGGGCAACTTCAAGTTCAAGATGGGAAGAGCTATCAGGTAGAAGAGATAAGCTATATTCAGAACCAAGAGGGCTACAACAAGGGTTTCATCAACTATAAGAGCAACTCAAACCAGCAGGATCATCTCTACCCACCTCAGCAGCAACAGCTACAAAACAAGCCTTTTGTTGCTTACAACCAAAATCAAGGCTTTGTTCCTCAACAACAATACCAAAGAGGTTATCAACAGCAAGGAGTCATGGGTCCACCTCCGGATTTTGTACAACAAATTCCACCGTCTACACCACTAGATCAAGAACTCAAGATAATGATGCAACAGCGACTCCAAGGTGAAGCAGCAGGTGCTACGCAAGCAGCAAAGAAGTTTGCTGACGTGAAAACCCAGATGGATCACACCTACAATGATCTCAACAGCAAGATTGAGACATTGAACTCCAAGATCAAGTACATAGAGAGCAAAACTGCATCCACTTCTTCCACACCGCCTATTGGATAACTTCCAGGAAAAGCAATTCAGAACCCAAAGATGTATTGCAATGCCATCTTTTCAATGGAATCAAGTCCCATTGCTGATCATGAAGCTGCGGTTAGAGAAATTGAATCTTTTCTTTATGCTTCAGATGCTACCACCAATGCAGTCTCCTTAAGGAGTGGAAGAGAGTTACCTACCAGGGTAGGATTAGTTCCCGTCACTGTGGACAGTGAAGTTGAAGATGGGGAGGATTTGAATCGCGAAGAAGTTCAAGCTGAGAAACCAGATGCTACAGACAGACTCGACCAAGCACTCGAGTGCCCCGTTCGAGTCAAGCCATCACCTGCTGATAAACCAGTTGCTTCTGAGGAAAAGAAAGAACCCTTTGTCCCCCCTCCTAACAAACCCAAACTTCCCTTCCCAGGAAGATTCAAGAAGGATAAGGACGCGACCATGGTAGAATACAAGGGTAGTGTCGATTGCATTGATTCAGCAAGCACGACAAGGATTGAGCCTAAGTCTCTCCCCAAGCTTGGGAATCCTGGTATGTTCTCCATAACCTGCTTTCTTGGTGATTTGGAAATTGAGGATGCTCTATGCGACAACGGTTCAAGTGTGAATATCATGTCCAGTGAGATGTTAAAGAGTCTAGGGATAAGAAGCATCACTCATCACCTATCACCCATCACTTTTGGAGACGCTCATTCACGAAAGCCATTTGGTCTTCTTGAAGATTACCCACTTAAAGTTGGGGATTGTATAGTCTCAACGGACTTCGTTGTTATGGAAATGAAGACGGCCAACAAGCTCCCACTCCTCCTTGGAACCCCCTTCCTCAATACTACTGGTGCAAACATGGACTTCAAGAACCAAAGGGTAGTTCTTATGAATATGAATGACAAGATCTCCTACCCAATAACAGCTTCTTCCAACAAGCTATGTGGCACAATCACTATCGAAGATGATGGCTCCCCAATGAGACAGGAGAAGCTTCAAGAAGAATATAGAGAATAGAAGAGAGTATATATACACATACATGTATATATAATTATTGGTTTAATCTAATTAAACCAAACCGACCCAAAAATTATTAAACCGCAACAATTAATTCTTCCACGTCACCCTTTCCGCTCAGATTAATAACTCCGTCAAATTTCCCGAATTATTTGAGACATCTCCCCTTCCCAAAATATTTCTTTTACTTCACTAAAACCCCGAAATTACCGCTTAATTCCGCTAAAACCGAACCACTTGGGATTACTTCTCAACGATCAATCTTTTGATCGATTCAACCCAATCACCGCCCCTAGGGCCATCAATCAAGCTCGGTATTGTTCCATACTCGGTCCAATAACTCCTCCGGTCTAACATCACAAGATCCTACGTGGTCACCCAACGGCTAACTCGTCGAAATCCAATATCTCCGGATTCGAACAAGTTGAAATCCAATATCCTTGGATTCGAACGAGTTAAGTCCGTCAAACGACCTAGTAAATTAAAATCCAATAGCACTGGACCATAATATACTAAGTCCCCGTGAGATCCAATCATCATAGGACCCCACCCCGGTCTACCGATCTATTAAGATCAAATACCACATGATTCTAATCGGTAAACCCCCTAGTTAGGATTAAATACCACATAATTCTAACCAACATCATTAGAGCTAAATACCACATAACTCTAATGACCCATCATTGGGGTTAAATATCACATAACCCCAATGACCCGTCATTAGGATTAAATATCGCATAATCCTATCGACCCCAACCACGTATTAGGATCGAATGACGTAAGCCCAAAAAAATCTCTGGACCAAGACGGAACAAAACACCACTCCAAATTCCGCAACACATGAAATACCACATCATGTGTCAAACCCGTTGATACATGAAATATCACATCATGTACTCGACATCCCTAATACATGAAATACCGCATCATGTATTAATCATTCTCAACAATTTTGATAAACATCCACGTATTAATAATTTCTCGTCAAATACAACAAATCCCAAGGGTCCATTACAACAAACATCAAATACAATACAACTCGAGAGGATGGCTAAGGAACACGGATGTTACACAAATGCACCTTATAAGACATCCGCTTTTGTTATTACATCATACATTGTTCCTATTTGGTTCATCAATACCATCAGGATCCAATACCGCAAAATCCAATGTGGTCATAAAATGACTAACCCATCAAAATCCAATACAACAGGACTCGAATGAGTTAAGAGCACCCAAAATGACGAAGCTCCTCGAAATCCAATACCACAGGATCTGAATCCGCTAAGTCCAACAAGATGACTAAGTCCATCAGAATCCAATACCACATGATCCGAATAAACCAAGTCCCGCGAGATCCAATACCACAAAATCTCACTCGGTTTACCTTTGGTCAACCTCAAAATCTAATACCACAAGATTCATTCGGTTACCAAATCTATTAGGATTAAATACCATATAATCCTAATCGATAAACCAACCCTCACATAATCCTAACCAACCTCATTAGGATTAAATACCACATAATCCCAATGAGCCCAACCACGTATAAGGAACTAGTGACACAAGATCCATAAATCCACCGAACCAAGTAACAGAACAACGCATCGCATACAACCACGATAACACATGAACTACCTCATCATGTGTCCATCCACTACGAATACATAAAATACCACATCATGTATTCGTACAGCCTCAATAACATATGAAATACTTTATCATGTGTCTGATCATCACCGATACATGAAGTACCACATCATGTATCAAACCATCACCGATACATGAAATCCACATCATGTATCAAAATCGTTCTCATATATGAAATCCGCATCATGTATTAAATTACCATTGATACATAAAGTTCACATCATGTATCATTTACATCACTAGATACTCGATTTATCAACAATGCCCATCACATAAAATTCTGTCAGCAACATAATTAGAACAATCAACTCATCCCATTATGTATTACGATCTAATATACCCTTAGATCGTAACAGCACTTAGTTATGATGTGCCCTCATGCCATATGTCAGACCCATCATATTCTACGATCTAATATATCCTTAGATCGTATCAATACTTAACCATAACATGTCCTCACTCCATGTGATAATCTCATCAATAATCAACTTTGATCAAACAATATAGCAACCATAACCAATCCCCAAAGGATTCCACCGGTAATTACCTCGTCACCCAACCGTATGCTACTCAAAAATCAACTTTCAGAGATCAGATCAATCAGTCCACTACCCTGATCGATCGATCTCAACTTCTGAAAACAAACCAAAACAGAGTATCTTGCCGGATCGAACGATCCTCCCTCATTTGATCGATTTTTCTTATCCCAACCGATCCTGAACTGTCTGATACACCTGATCGATCGATCTCCTCTTGGAATCGGTCGATCCTCTTCTTAAAATATCTCTGATCACATAACCGATTTAATGGATCGATCGATTCTCCTCTGTTTTGAAAACAGAATTCACCAAAACTCGTGTGATTTTTTATTCCATACAACTAAACGACTTAACCGTCATTTCTCTTCAATGATGCTTCCAAATATCACTTAACTCATGCCTCAAGACATCAAAAGGAAGCACTCAAGCATTAAAGATGTTTTTTATCTCCAAAACTCCCCGACACACTTCTCCACCACATATGTGCATCTCCTTCTAGGTAATGCACCGCAAGATCAATCTTATACTCCTCCGGACACCTTACAGAGTGGAAGTTTCTTTTCAACCTCAACCTCCACTCATCAGCTTCAACCGGTTTTGCACCTCCCGAAAAGAACTTAGTGTCAAGCCTCTGTATATGATCCATCACTGTAAGGTACGATGGAATCATAAGTTCTGCAGCCTTTTCTCTAACCTCAGGATTTGCCACTCTCGGTGGCTCATCAACTCTAGGTGGCACTACAGGAACTGCAGCTGGTACCTCCCTTCGTAACCTCTCCAAAAGATGAGTCAATAAACCTAACATCTGCCCCATCTGGTTCTGACCCACCTGTTGTTGAGCCTCAACTCGCGGTTCAACCCCAACCGCTTGAGCTGCATCACCAGCAGCTCCAACATCCTCCTTGTCAGCAACATTCTCAACCCGGCTGGATCTTCACCAATGGGGTTCACATTCTCCACACTCTCAGCTGACTCGCTCCTTGCCACCCTTCCTCTACCTCTACCATTTCTTGTGCTTCTCACCATCTCGCAATCAACAAGGCATTTAATTTCCCAAAACTTTAACAAAACGGAAACACGAAAGAAGTCTTACCGTGGAACTTTTTACTCTGCCGAAGAGGATGATTCTAACCTAACCCAACAATCAAATATCAAGCAATCACATAGCAAGCAAGACTCACAAAGCATCCTAGAACCGATTTTGCTCTAATACCAAAATGAAACACCCTATCCGGAGTACGGAGAAATAATGCGCGCGGGAACGATAAAAATCAGAATTTTAGAAAAAAAATTTAATTTATTTAAACCGGTTTTGATCCTACTTAACTACTTCAATATAATCATTAAATATTATTAATCAATCCTTACTTAACACTCAAGCAAGCTACACAACAAATAAAACACACAAACAAAAGCTAAAGATTTTAAAACTAGGATCGATCGGTCCCACCCTTGGATCGATCGATCTCAACTATCAACAACAAGACAGCAAAAATCGGAAAGAGCTGGATCGATCGATCTGCCCCCGGATCGATCGATCTTTACCCCTCTAAAAATTTCGGTAACTAAACTGACATACTGGATCGATCGATCCACCTTTCTGTCCTGCAACCTGACACCAAAGCGACGAGTAATAACTTCAATACAAAAAAAAACCAACAAGCGCAACAACTTTTACCATTCAAAAACAACCTTAAGTTATCACTCACAAGCATGCTATCAAGTTACAAAATATAAACAACAAAACATAGCATGCATACGAACCCAAAAGATGCGGAAACCCTTTAACCCGCCTAGAGCATCCTTTTCCCTTCGGCCTTGGTTCCACAAGTTTTCATCCTTATGACTTCTCTTTACCTGCACCAAAATAGGTGCGT
Source organism: Boechera divaricarpa (assembly GCA_026770425.1). Classification (NCBI taxonomy): domain Eukaryota; kingdom Viridiplantae; phylum Streptophyta; class Magnoliopsida; order Brassicales; family Brassicaceae; genus Boechera; species Boechera divaricarpa. Next base: position 10,965,833 of record CM049188.1, on the reverse strand, counting down.
AAGCATTGATAATTCTTAGTGAGGCAGTCATCTCGTCCCATAACTATACACACATATGATCAAGACTTACCAGAATTAATATGCAACACACAAAGCAATCAAACAATATAGTGATAGAGCTCCATCACACACAACAACACACACAACTTGGACAACCATAAATCACATCCATATGGTCAAGCCCTACATCACACATCAATCACGAAAATCTATTGATCATATAGATAAGCCACAGTCACGCACTCACTTTGGTTTGATGGTTGAAACAAAGAAACGAAACACAATCATTCCTTTGATTTTGAACCTCATTGCTTGATTAATTTGGCACACACACAACCACCAAGATATCCACTGTAAACACAAATTCTTTTAGCTCAAACCGGATTAGTTTGCTACCCCGATCGTTCCATTGAATCGGCTCTAAAACTCTGTTTTTGAAGGCTTCTTCCTCCTCCTCTTTTCCTTCTTTCTCCAAGCTCTCAAGGTCTCTCCTTTCTCACACTCTCTCTCTTCTCTCTCTCCTCTTTCAAACACAAATATCTTAAAATGAGATAAAGATGAAGAGGAAGAAGTTTATAGAAGAGTGTAGAAGGAGAAGAGATATTTTTGGTTGTTGGTTTATTCAAATTAAACCAAACTGAACCAAAATTACTAAACCGCAACCAATTGATTCAATTAATTTTCTCCTAGTCGATTTAGTGTTTCCGTCATACTTTCCGAAATATTTGAGACATTCTTTCGTCTCAAATTATTTTATTCCATTCCCGGCAATATTCCGAAATTACCGATTAATTCCGTTTAAACCAATCCACACGGAATTAATTCCGAATAATTAATCCTTCGATTAATTCGAGCTCCATAGGCTATTAATCGAGCTCGATATTGTTCCTACTTCTCTCAGGAACAAATACAACACGGTACAAAACTTATACAACAAGTAACAATAACTTGTTCGGCAAGAAACACTAATAACTTATACAACAAGGAACAACTTGAGATACGGATATTACAGTTTTGTAAATAGATCTATCACTCACTTAGTGTTACCGAAAACACAAGACCGTTTGGTTACTTGACATTCCAAACAGAAGTTTAGGAACACCTAGTAATCGATGATGGGATTGCGTGTAATGCGTAAAAGTTGCCACGAGAGTGGGTTTGACATAGTGACTAGCATACTACGAGAGTGAACTAGTCTAAATTCGATATCCTTAGATTGACAAACACACACTTAAAGGTAGAACATAAATCCTATATCTAGATTCCCGGTAAATCGACTATCATCCATATTTATTTATTTATGTTATTTAATTTAAGTTATTTTATATTATATTATTTAATTTATGTGATTTATTTTCTGTTATTTAATTTATGCAATTTAATTTAGTTATTTTGGTTATGTAATTTAATTATATTTTAGTAATTGTGCAATTTAATTATGTTTAAGTAGTTAGTATTTTTAATTGTTTTATTTATTTTATGTTATTTATTGTTTTTATTTATTTTCTCGCATATTAGTTTAGGACAACCTCCTGTTTTATTATCCCGTCCAGATTATATCTGCATTTACATTTTATGTGTGTTATTCTATTTCTCTGTGGATCGATCTCGTATTACTACAATTGCATTGGTTGTGCACTTGTGGTCTTATGGGTTAAACTCTCAAGACTACCATATAGATAGAGCTCGGATGAAACCTGAGATGAGGTGGAACTAAATATTTCCGCTGATCAAATGCAACTCAAGCTTCAAGGACAAACAACAATGGAAGAATGGAAGATGAGGGAGGCGATTTCTAAAGAAATAAAAGAGGATGGCTTTGTCGATTTTATTAGATTAGGATTAGGGTTTTCCTTTTTTTTTAGTTTCCAACCAAGAGGAATTGAGATAGAACCTTACTAGGATTTATTAATTCTAACTCTTAGATTAAATCAATCACAACCCTTAATTCATCCTAAAATTTTTGATTTTAACTTCAATCCCTCCTCTTATGAATTTTTAAAAACTCAACCACAGAGTTTACAAAATCGCAAATCAACCCGATTTGATGTAAAATATCAATTCCGGAATACGGGTGTTACAATATTCTAACCGACTCTTCCTTTTCGGGAATAAGATTTTCTCCGTTAAGAGAGAGAACTTTACCACCATTGTACCTTTATCTTGGAAATAATCTCATCTTTAAGAGAGCCTTCCAAACTTCCTCCTCGATACAGGAGAGATCACTTCCACAAATTCTTTCTCGCTCAAAGAAATTATTCAAATACTCAGTCTGTATGACATTAAGAACTATCAATTGGATTCACTTGCATGTTGTTGCTAAGAAAGTCCTTTTCAAATTGGCTCCCATGTAGACTCGCGAACCTCTTATGCTCTTCGCGCTTTTCTATCACTTTATGTATTTCGATTATAATTATAATGTTAAAGTTTTAGGACGAGGATTCTTTAAAATGTTTTATTGTTATGATGTAATCGTTATTACCAATGAAAGAAGTTGTTGACCAAAAAAACAAATCTTTCGAATGTAAAAAACAAATCTTTCAAATCCCAGAAATAACAATACAATTGAAGAAAGAAAAAGATAAATTTAAACAATTTAGTGTATCTGGTATTTTGTTTGGTCTCAAATACTAAACGATTAAATTATGTCTCGTGCTATAACACCGAATAATATATATTTTAAGATTCGAAATTATAAATTTATATTTATAAATTATAAATTAATAAGATAAGTGCTATATATATATATATTTTATCAACAAAAATATGTATTCAATTAAGTTAAATATTTTAGATTAGTTTTATCAAAATTAAGTATATTTTAGTTATATTAAATAAAACTTTAAAATTTGATAAATATCTTTGATTAAGATATTATGTTGTTTTTACTCAATGGCAATGACAATAATACCCTTAATGACTCAATTCAATTTTGTTCTTTGAATAATTTATTTCAATGACATTATTCTATAATTTTTAACAACTTTAAGATTAGATTATAAAAAGTACTTTTGTCATCTTAATAAGGGGTTAACTTTATTTAAACATTAAATATCTAAACATGAAATAGTTTTATTTAAATAATTTATTAAATTATAATGTTATTTACGTAAAACTTTTAGTTAAATTTACATAAATAAATTAAATCTCTTAGTAAAGTATGATAATATACTTTATGAAATGATTTTTAGTATGTAAATAAAAATAGCTTTTTATTTTTCTTATTTTTGAAATTATAAATTAATTAATAATAGTTAACATATTTATTTTTTTCTAGATTATAATTTTCATTTTAATTAATTAATTTTATTTCTAAAAATTGTGAATGAAGTTGAAAAAATAAATTTTATGAAGATTTTGTTCCTAAATATATATATTTTAATTAACATGATAATAGTTTAGATATTTTTATCTTTAATGAATTTTTTTTTGTTTATTTTTGAAACTAATGATATTGTATGTAAAAGTTTATCCTATAATAGTATTCTCCAAATATTAGTAAGATGATGGCTTAGGAGTTAGGAACATCAGATATTTTCACCAATTGTAAACAAAAGAAAAACTCTATTGGTCATGGTAATGATATTTTGACCCTTTGCCAATATCTTATTTTGTCACGTCTCTTATTTTTAACTTTTATAGATTTTTACGGTTTGTTGTTTTCTTTTCTAATTTATTTATGAGAGATTTTGTAAAAGAATTTTTAAAAATCAGTTATATTGAAAAATATTCCATGTTTCCAAAACATTGGAAATATTTTTTTCAATTAAATGATAAGACTATAACATCTTTATAAAATCTGAGAAATTTAGAATTACTAAATACACATTTATCTTTTGTTTTTGTTTCTTTTTGATTAAGATATACTATTTTTATCAAACTATTCATTTAGAAGTATTTCTTCTCAAACTATCCACGACAAGAGTGAAACCATTACTAACAGAGAAATAAATTCGAATGCAGCATCATCTGCTGGTGATATTTTCTCAACTGTTTGTAAAATTAAATAAAAAAATTAATGTTTTGTTTGATATTTGAATCGATTAAATCAAGTAGATTGCAAACGAGATGTGATTGGTGAAGTCTGAGATAGATGTAATTTTTTTTATTTGTCAAAAAAATAAATAAAGAAATTAAGATGAACACTTACCTAATACCATAATTCTAATATTTGTGGATCATAAGCCTAATACACTAGTGTTTTTAAGTTTGTATAATTTGTGAATAAAATAAAAAGTTTGATATATGTTTTGCAATTTGATATATATCAGCCATGTAGAAAATTTGAACGTTTAATTTACCTAAACTGCCCGTAAATAAAATTAAGCAAAGAAGAACTGAAAAGTTATTAAACAAACACATTGTACACTAGCATTGGTGACTGTCTAGTGTACATCTATATTCAAATTAAAAAGTTTTCAACTTTTACTTGTCAAATTAATATAATACTTTGTCAAATTATATAATATTGGTAAGAGTGGACACCGACCTTCGTGTCAGTGACAGTGACAGTGACAGTGAGTGTTACAGATTCAGAAATATCTTTTTGTGATATTATTTTGGTCTTTCTCTTTCTTTTCAGTTTTCACCTAAAAAAAACTAAAATATCCCCTTTTGTAGGCAAAGATATTTTTGTTCATTCATGTGCCTTATAAAATATAAATAAATATTAAGAGATATTTTGGTTTTGTAAGGTCATAGCAAAGACTATGTTGTGATAGGGCGTACAGCTTCTACAAGAGGACGCTTTTGAGAATCCAAAAAGGTCCACTTGTGCATTCTTGATCGCGAGTACACTCTTTGTCTACACTCGAGCGCGTGACATAACATTCCTAAAATATCTGTGGGATCCTCAATATTTTGCACTTTTTATACTTTTCACCCAAATGTTTCTAGAATTATCAGCTTATGTCACATGCCTTGCCTACATGTCCCTTTGCAGACACGACCCACCCATTGTCTATCCATCTATTTCTCTTTTACGCTTCTTCACACGCAGTTGTGGAATCATTGCTTCTCTTCTCAAAGCTTCTTCCTTTTCAAAATCCTTGTTTTGTTTCTGCTTCAGAAGATACTCTACGATCTCTCCTACGTGAGTCTTATAACCCTTGTGTTCTTATTTGAGTGAAGGTGGCTTTGATTCTCAAACCCTTTTGGCTGATCTCGAAATGGATCTTCTTTTCGGGCTTGAAGATGATGGTTTTTTCTAATATTGCTCTCTAAGAAATTTTGAATTTTTGAGTTCACTGCTCTGATTGATACATGTTGATCTGAAATTTTGTTGAATTTGATTGGTTCCTCTGATCTGTCGTTTGATTTGCTTTTGCTTTTTAGCAGTCTCATACATAGAGATTACAATTTTTAATGAGGGAATGTATAAAAGATTGGATCTTTATCTACTTCTGGACTTGCTTTTGATACAAAGTTCTAGCTTTTGTTAGTTGTATAATGTATTGTGGTAAGTTTTTTTCTCCCAAGATTATGATATAAGGGACTAACCAAAAGGGTTTGATTCTTGGTTAGTGAAAGGAGCTTGATTTCTTCAGTGTTGACGGTTTAAGCCAAACATTGAGATTGGTTCAGTTTAAAGATGGGTTATATGTGTGATTTCTGTGGTGAACAACGATCAATGGTGTATTGTCGATCGGATGCAGCGTGTTTGTGCCTTTCGTGTGACCGTAATGTTCATTCTGCTAACGCTTTATCGAAACGTCATTCGCGGACTTTGATATGTGAGAGGTGTAATGCACAGCCAGCATCTGTTCGGTGTAGCGATGAGAGGGTTTCTCTCTGTCAAAATTGTGATTGGGTAGGCCATGACGGCACAACTTCTACTACTACTTCACATCATAAAAGGCAAACCATCAATTGTTATTCTGGTTGCCCCTCGAGTGCCGAACTTTCCTCGATATGGTCTTTCTGTTTGGATTTGAATATGTCTTCTGCTGGAGAATCTGCGTGTGAACAAGGAATGGGTTTGATGACTATGGATGAAGGCCCTAGAGACAAATCAGGTGTCCAAAATGTCAATGTAGATCAGCCTGGAACCAGTTCGGCTGTACAAGGTATGGATCGCTCTAGTGTTCCAGAAAATTCATCATTGGCTAAGGTACTTTAACATGATTTTCTTCATATTGTGGTAGAATCTTGAAAGCAATTGGCGTCTAAATGTTTCTTATCATTGTACCGGTTGTAGGAGCTTGGAGTATGTGAGGATGACTTCAATGGAAATCTCATTATGGATGAAGTAGACTTGGCTCTTGAGAATTATGAAGAACTCTTTGGCACAGCCTTCAACTCATCAAGATATCTCTTCGAACATGGTGGAATTGGAAGTCTTTTCGAGAAAGATGAAGCTCCTGAGGTTTTTTCAACCTTCTTCTTCTATCAGAGACTAGTATCACTAAGGTTAAGAATGATTTTTTCTGTGATCCTTATGCTCTCTTGTGTTTTTCTCAATTAAGGGCTCCACCCAAGGAAACTCAATGCAGCAGCCAGCCGTAAGCAATAATGCATCTGCGGACTCGTTCATGACTTGTAGTACCGAGCCAATAATATGCTGTTCATCAAAGCCAGCTCATTCGAATATCTCCTTCTCTGGTGTCACGGGAGAAAGTAATGTTGGAGATTTTCAAGATTGTGGGGCATCATCGATGAAGCAGCTTTCAAGAGAGCCACAACCGAGGTGCCCTCCAACATCACAGGACATTATTGCTTCCTCACATGCAACAACACGTAACAATGCTGTTATGCGTTACAAGGAAAAGAAGAAGGCTCGCAAGTAAGTATAAACCACATGGAAAAAGGAATTTAACTCATCATCAGTGAAGGTTATTATTGCTAATGTTGTAAATATTATGTATAAATAGGTTTGACAAGCGAGTGAGGTATGTCTCTAGGAAAGAAAGGGCTGATGTGAGACGGCGCGTGAAAGGACGGTTTGTCAAGTCGGGTGAAGCTTATGATTACGACCCGATGAGCCCAGCAAGAAGCTACTGAGGATATACTACAAAACCCCAAACAATGAAGAATCACAAAGTGGAGATATCAGACAAAGAGACGTAATTAACTGGCAGTTAATAGAGTGAGGCATTTACAGCGGTGGATCTGGTCTAAAGGCCATTATTGGTTGATTAGGATCACCAGTTTTCCGCTGAAAAAGGCTTCATTCATGCTTAGAAGGCTTGCTTCTGCCTCTTTTTGCATAAGTTTGTTATCTTCTCCTGTCATTTGGCTGCTTCAGCAAGACCTGACAGTGAAACTCTTCTACAGATTGAGGTTCATGATCCTTGTTCTATTGTAATTTGTGTAGCCAAGACAAAACAACGTATGCATATTTTTTAATGTCGTATAAAATATTAATCATGTAGAAGATTAGAGTATCATAGAGGCTATGTTCTATATATTTACGGTATTGGTTAATGATACTAACAAGTGTATTTTCTAAAAGCTTAACAAAAATCAACCTTTTGATATTTTGATATTACATTATCTTGCTTTCATGTTCCTTTTGCACTATCAAAAAACTGAAATTCATTCATATTGATTGATCAGACAAAAGCGTGCATGATACAAAAACAAAATTAATGTTTCCTCGTACTATAACTACTAGTTTAAGCTCTTCAGTCTTAATAACTTTCATCTCCTGACAAACCGGCAAAATCATCTCCCTCGCTTGTTTCCTGAAGACGATTCGATTCAAGTTTCAGATCAGAGTATATATCAGTATGCAAGCCAGGTGGTTCCAGATTTGTGGATAAGAATGAAGAGATACCTGTTTCTTGTCCCAGTCCTTCAGCTTTGGATTAGCTAACATGTAATTATCACGTAGAGGAGCCCAAGCAGGAGCTTCGTCTTCGTTTGAAGATTTTTGAGCCTGCACCATCCGACAGAATCTCACTAGTAACTAACCAATGTTAATTTTGATTTATAACTAACAGCTATCATTCATGAAGGTGATTGGTTCGGTTATTTTCACTATAGGAGCCAGATCAAGACAGAAATACTAACTTGCTTATACATTCATCCAAATGTGAAAGCTTTATAAAAACCAAAAATCATCCAAGGATACTTTTGATTTATAGCTAACAGCTCTCACTCATGAAGGTGATTTGTTCCATTACTTTCTATAGGAGCCAGCTCATGACATATGACTAACAGCTCTCACTCATGAAGGTGATTTGTTCCGTTACTTTCTATAGGAGCCAGCTGATGACAGAATACTAACTAGCTTATACATTCATCCAAAAGTGAAGGGTTAAAAACTCAAGAGAAAAGCATAATGGGGGAGAGAGTAAGAGATATGGAGACTATGCCAAACCTTAGTGTCTGTTTTCGTTTTCCCTAACTCAGAGAAGAAAGCTTCTTTTCTTCGCTTCTTTAGCACTGATGGATGTTCCAATAGAACAAATAACCAGACTTAGAAGACACGAACAAGACAGTGGATACAGGAATATTCATGCCAACGATCAATATCTAAGCATACCTTTAGCGTCTTTTGACCTTGAAGGATTCAAACCCTTCTGAGCATGTTGAGCCTTATTTACCTATTTGAAAACATGAAGTTTTAAATCAGACGAATCACTCCCGGAGAATAATAAACAACCCAACAAAAGATATAGAAACAAACTTACAGCATTAAAAAGTTTGACCACTGTGATTCCAGGAAGATGAAAATCGAATCAGTATTAAAAAGCCAAACACCAAAAAAATCTTAAAAAGAGAGAATTAACTGAAGCAACAATACCTCCTTTAGTGGCAACACCTATAAGAATCTTTTCATGAGAATCCAAATAACTTGCAGGTTTAACATGTCCTTTCTCAGCAATCTTCAAAGACAGTTGTTACAATAAATCATCATCATCACACAAGAACACAAAAGACTAATGAATACAAAAACCAAACTCATACCAAATGTTTAGCCTTTTTAGCTTGACCTTTTGCTTTCTTTTCAGCTTCTTCTTCAGCTAGCTTCTCTGCAATCAGATGCTTATGTGCTGATAAAACTGGACCCTGTTACACACAAAACCAACACAATATTCAACACTTTTGCCAAACCAAAGTCCAAAACTAGAGTTTTCAAGGAATCTAGTTCATATCTCACCAATGTATCATCTCTTTTAGTCTTCTTCATAATAGCTTTAAAAGCAATTTTAAAAGCATTACATCCATCAGTAGCAAACTTAGTGATTCCAGTTTCAATCTCTCCATGATCTTCACCATCTGAATGCTCATCTTTATCCAAACAATCTTCCTCTTCAATTTCATCGTAATTTGGTCCCATGTTCGCATCAGAGAAGATCTTCTCACGAATTGTTACTTCTGGCTGTTTCTTTGCTTCATCTTCTTCTTCATCGTCATCGGAATTGTAATCTCGTGCTCTCTTCTGATAGAGCTTTTGATTCTTCATTGTAACCTTAAACCTATCGGAAGAAGAAGGTTTTGATTCTAACTTTTTGTTCCTCGCCGCCTTAGTACCTTTCTTTACGCCGACTCTTCTCTTTCTCGTACCTCTCTCTGCCATTGCCATGTGACCTTCTTCTCCGGTAGACATGGTTTCGTCGATTAATTTGGGTTTTCACGGCGGCGTGAGTTTTTGGGAGAGAAGATGAGAGAGATTTAGGGTTTTGTAAATCCTTTTCTTTAAACCTTTGCTTTAACCAAAAATATTTTCGGATTTTGAATTTCCGGTTAAGTTGGGTTTATTAAATGAAATTTGGGTTTGGTTCGGGTTTAAATTTCAATTGATTTAACTCTTTCGATCATGGTTAGTTAACGCGTCGGATGTAAGACTTGGTTACGTAATCGGTTATCGAAAACAATTAAAATTGGATTCGAAATCTTTGGTCAAAACTACAATCTATACTAATAAAATTAAAGTTTAGAACCATCCATATCAGCAAAAGTGAGGTCTTATAAAGATGACACATCACCAACTAATTTTTTTTTCAAAAAATAATCACAAAAAATAATAATCATAAATCAAATTAATTAAATTTATTAATCATATATATATATATATATATTCATATCTCATTATTAAGACATAACTTATAATCTAAGCTCTCTTCACCTTCCTACAAAATAAATCATAATAAGACATGAATTAGTCTAATATTATTAAGTGAAAGGTAGAATGAGATCTTAAATAAAATAATAATAATCACAACTTAAAATAATAAAATTCATCATAAATCTATATTAATAAAAGTAAAGTTTAGAGGCTCAAAAGAGCATCCATATCAGCAAAAGTGAGGTCTTCTAAAGATGACACATCACCAATTAATTTAAAAAAAAATCACAAATAATAATAATCATAAATCAAATTAATTGAATATATTAATCATATATATATATATTCATATCTTATTATTAGGGCATAACTTATAATCTAAACTCTCTTCACCTTCCTACAAAATAAATCATAATGAGATATGAATAAATCTCATATTATTAAGTGAAAAGTGGAGTGGGATCTTAAATAAAATAATAATAATCACAACTTAAAATAAATAAAATTCATCATAAATCAAATTAATTTAATATCTATACTAATAAAAGTAAAGTTTAGAGGCTCAAGAGAACATCCACATCAGCAAAAGTGAGGTCTTCTAAGGATGACACATCACCAACTATTTTTTTTTTAAATCACAAATAATAATAATCATAAATCAAATTAATTGAATATATTAATCATATATATATATTCATATATATATATATATATTCATATCTCATTATTACCAGTTTTAAAATATTTGTATCCACTTAAACTTTTATAATTTATTTGTAAAAACTAATTTGTATTATAGAACTAGTTTATAAACTTTATTTTTTACATAAAAGTTTTACAGAATATATTTTCTTAAATTTGCTGATTAAAACTTACAAAGATTGACTTGAATTTAAACGTTAAAACTTACAGGGATTGAATAAGAATACAACTTTAAAACTTAGAGAGTTTTTAGAGAGAGGGCAGAGAGAATTTTAGAGAGAGAAGTGGAAAACGCCCGTGTCCTCTTCGTTTGGTAGAGCTGAATATTTATAAGGAAGGCTGAGTGTTGTCTTGCATTAATATGGGGCTACGTGTCATCTTCTTATGGTGCCGACAGTCTTGAGTACGTGTCGTCTTCTTGTGGTGCTGACAGTTTGCTTACGTCATTGATTACGTCATCTTGGTCCCATCTTGATTCTTGTTGCTTTGTAATTATTACATACAGAGATATACTCTGTAGATTAATTTCAAAATAAAATAAGTAGTAGAGTAGAATAATAATATACAGAGTCTACTAGAATATACAAAAGGCGCGAAAATATATAGATATATAATTAAGATTTTTTTTTTTTTTTTTTTTTTTTTTTTTTTTTTTTTTTTTTTTTTTTTTTTTTTTTTTTTTTTACTGTTCGAGTGGGTCTTGGGAGAGAGGACCACCGTAAGGATCACCGTCTTGAATAGGGTCTTCGTCATCGGAGGATTCCATTTGTTGACGAAGAGTATCGAGGATTTTGTGGAGTTTGTCCTTCTTAGAGGACTGTTTTGACGTGGAGGAACCAGTGAAGTGTGTAGGGCTTGATGGCGGAAGATGTTTGTGGAGTGTGGATAACTGGAGTGACGGAAGAAATTGATCGGGTGTGACTAATGGAGTGGATTTGGAAACGACTTTGATGGCGTGCTGGAGTTGATGATGGATTTGGAAGAAGTTGGTAATGCTGGATAAGGAGCACCGATCAAGGTTGTACTTATCCCACCATTTGATACGAAATTCGCGGATGAGAGAGTACGGCATGTCTTGAAGATGTAGTGCGAGGTTAAAATGCCATGAACAGATCCAGGGAATACCCATGTCGATGTGGAAAGTAATTTTGGATAGTGGGCCAATAGGTTGTGGAGGTAGGTGTTTGAGATAGTGAAGGAAAGAGGTTTTGAGTATGTCGGATGGATAAATTGAGTCGGAAGGTCCGAACTAATACCACCATTCATTGAACCATCCTGGGATTGACTTAGGACATTTGAGGTCGAAAGAGATAAACCAGGAGTGGTCATAGGATCTAAGGTAGAAGGTACTAAAGAAAGCATTTTGGTAGTCAACGTAAGTATATCCAGGAATATCGTAACCTGGGGTGGAGAAGGGTTTTTGTGTATGATTATGGATAAAGCCAAGGTCTTGTATAGAAGCGATTTTAAGGATTTTGCAGGTGGAGTAAGAAATGAGGTTAGGGTTGGTTTTATCTAGATAATGGGTAATTTCTATGTATTTAGAGTCTACTAGAATATACTCATAAAAGGTACGGTTTTTGGTAAGGTTATCTGTAAGGTAGAGGCTATCATCATAGAAGACTCTTTGAGTAAATTGTTGGAGTTCTTTGAAGGTAATGGCTTTGGTAAACTGAGTAGTGAGAAGGTGTTGTTTTTGTGGTTTAAGATGATAGGTAGATTTAGTAGAGGTTTGAGTAGTTAGAGCTGAAACTTTGCTTTTTTCAGTGGCGGCTGCTTTTGAGTAAGACAATGGAGGAAATTCGGCAAGCGCCGAGAAAGGGTTTTGGATAGTAAGAGGTTTACCCTGAAGATGAGGCTGATTCTTGATATAGTCTGATGCTGTCATCGGTTTCTTGCTTTTTGATTCACTCATCTTGAATATGTTGTTGAATATCACTTGTTTTACCCCTGTAAATATTCTTGAGTCAGAAAATCGGATAAAGAATTATTTTCTCCTTTAATGTATTGAATATCAAAGTCGAAAACCGATAAAATAGCTTGCCATCTGGCGAAAATTTGTTTTAAAACTAAATTTTTGACATCCTTTTGTAAAATTTCTTTAGCTGACTTACAGTCAACCCGTAATAAAAAAATTTTGTTTATTAAATCGTTTTGAAATTTTGAAATACAGTTAACAATAGAAAGAACTTTCTTTTTAACGGTAGAGTAGTTTTTCTGGGGTCCTAACCAGATACCAGAATAGAATCTAACTATAGACTCTTGGGTAGAGGGTGGCAGAATTTGTTTTAGTATACCACCGTAACCTTGTTCAGAGGCATCGGTTTCTACTATCATATTAGCTTTTGGATGAGGTATGGATAAACAGGGTAAAATTTTGACTTTTTGTTTAACCTGTTTGACTAAATTGGTATGGGTATTGGTCCAAGGTTTGGGATTTTTCTGTAAACGCTGAAATAAGGGTTGAATGGTTTTCCTAAGGTTTGGGAGGAAATCTGAAACATAGTTTAGACATCCTAAGAACCTTTGTAATTGAGATTTTTCTCGTAATTCATCTGAAAATTTATCAGCGAATTCAATAGATCTTGTTGTTGGTGTAATTGTTCCTTGATATATGTTATGACCTAAGAATCTGATTTTTGTTTGAAATAAACTCATTTTTTTTAGCAGATAATACCAATCCATATTTTTTTATTATATTTAAAAATGTACATAAATGGCTAATATATTGATCTATGGATTGTGAATAAACTAATACATCGTCAATGTAGACAATAGTGAATTTTGAATAATTATTGAATATATCATTCATTATGTGTTGAAATTACGAGGGTGCATTTTTAAGTCCAAATGGCATTACGTTCCATTCATAATGTCCAAACGGGACTGTGAATGCTGTTTTATATTTGTCTTGTTCATCTATTTGAATTTGCCAGAATCCACTTTTCATATCGAATTTTGAATAAATTTTTGCATCATAAAGTCTTTTTAGTAAGTCTCTTTTATTAGGTATTGGATATCTAATCCATTGTAATACATCATTAAGTGGCTTATAGTTAATTACTAATCGAGGTACTCCTCTTTCTTTTTCAACTTGATTATTTACATAAAAGGCCGAACAGCTCCAAGGAGACTTGGAAGGTCTAATTAAATTTTTTTTTAATAAATCATTAATTTCTTGTTTACAATGTTCTAATAATTCTTTGTTCATTTGAATAGGTCTTGTTTTAGTTGGTATATGTTTTTCATTAAATTCTTTTATATACGGGAGTTGAACACGATGTTGTTTTCTTTCCCAAAATGCATTTGGCAATTCTGAGCATACTTGATTTAGTAAATCTTTCTCTATTGTTTTTATTTTATCTTGAATATTAGGTGTTTGAAGTTGTTCTTCAATTTTTTATAGGTTATTTCATCTTGCAGATATTGAATATGCTGTTGTTTACTATTTATCAAGTTGATTACCTTTTGTGTTGTATTTTGTTGGAGATATAAAATTTCTTTAGATTTCATTGGTGATAAGAAATTAAATGATAATTTCGTTCCTACTACTTCTGTTATTATACCTAACTCAGTTACTTTAAATGGATATATTTGAGTAAGGAAAGGTGTACCTAGTATAACTTCTTGAGTCAGATTTTTTACTAGAATGAATTGATTTTTAAAGCAATATCCTTGATTACATATTTTTATACTGGGTAATTTATATTGTACTTTTAAATTACTTCCATTAGCGCCACTTAAACGTTCAGTTGTTTTTTCATAATATTTAGTTGGTATTAATCCTTCACGAATACAGTTATAATCTGCTCTGGAATCTACTAAAGCTATTGTATTTATTTGAAAATTATGTCCTATGTGTAAAGTAATATTAGTGTACCATTTTTGATAGTTTATGTTATTAATATTTTGGATGTAATTATTTTCTTCTTCGATATTTTGATTACTTATTGAAGCTTGAGATTTTGTTGTTTCTAGTAAATTTAAACGGGCATCGATTCGTAGTTGATTCAGATTTTGTTGATTAACAACAAGTTGTAATTCTTTAATCTAGGTTTTTAATTGCTTAATTTCATTTTGTAGTTCGCCTGTAGTTACTTGCTTAAATAAACTTTAGGATGGATATTTCTCAATTATTTTATTATGACTAAAAGGTTGTGGATTTTGTAATTGATTTTCTTGATATACTATATCTTTTAATTTTAATAAATATACCTTTTTAACATCTGAATTATCTATTTTGTCTATTATATCTAATAAAAATTGTTTATCGTTATCTCTGGTTATAACATTAATTACTTTACAATTACATAAATTATCGGATAATTCTTGAGATTCTGTAGAAGAGTCATTAGAATTTTCTATATCATTTATTGAATAATTACTTTCAGTATCACTAGATAATTCTGAATCTGATAATAATAATTTAGTTAATTTTTCTTGTATGTCAAGTTGATCTTGAAATATTTCATTGATTTTCTTTTTCATTTTACATTCTTTTGAGGTATGGCCGGGTCTTTTACAATTCCAGTAGACTAATTTTTGTTTTGGTTTATAATTTTTTGTATTTTTTGAATAATTTTTTGTTTTAGAATAATAGTTACTGTATGGTTGTTGATTATATTGTTTATGTTTTCTATGGTATTTATTGTTTCTTTGCTTATATTGTATACGTTTTATTCTAGAAGGTGGATTAAGTTTATTATAACCATATTGTTCACAGAATGAACTCATAGTTAAATTGAACTTAAAATTTTTACTTCGTTTTTTATCTTTATGTTCTTGGCATATTGATAATCCTTCTTTTTTAATAAATGCAAATAATTGTCCATATGTTATAGTATTCCAGAGGATTGGTTGTCCACCAAAATAATCTTTTAATTTATTGATTATTCTTTCTGCAAAGAAAGATGGTAATCCGGAGATAAATCGTTCTTTCCAGAAAGGTTGATTACAATCATGCCTTTGGAATATATTGGTTATAAATATATCTTTATACCATTTAAAGTCGCCTAATGTTGGACATCTCAAATTTGTTAGTATAATTTTTTTGCTTTCCAATTCTTCCATTGGATTTCCTATGAAATGCATAGTTATAGTATGAATTAATACTTCTACAGCATTTTGTTTTTCCTGTTCCTCATAAAAGCCATCTTCATTTTCTACTCTTATTGTTTCCACATGATTTATAATTGCATCTTGGGTAGTTACATCTAGCGAATTATCCCACCAATATTTTAATGCTCCATTAAACCCGGTAATTAATAGAACACATGCTTGTTTATCAGTATCTCCTTTAGCTTTATAGGCTATTGCTGCCATACCCATTTCTTAAATTAAATTCATTATTTCATATTCAGAACGTCCATCTATATTCCATTCATATATACCATCACCAATATATATTTTATTAGAATAATTATGGTGTTCTTCAAATAATAAGTCAGATAGAGAATGTTTTTTGTAATAAGGTTTATTAGATTTCATTATTTTATTTTTAATGCGATTTATTTCTTGAGTTTCATTTTCTGATTGTGTAGATGATTGAATAGACTCATTATCATTTTCATCTATATTGTTTATTTCTTTACCTTTATCTAATTTGTCTAATCTGGATGCTATTGATTTTAAAATTTCGTTATCTGGAAACTTTACTTGTCTGGTAATTGGTTTAAATATTGGTGTGGAAATGGTTGAAAAGGGGTGTTGGATATTCTCATTATATTGAATTATACTTTTAGATTCGTTAATATTTAATTTATTATCTATATGATCTCCTTGTTTAGATATAGTATAGAGTAATTGGCTTTGAAAATTATTTTGTTGATATATAGGTTTGATATCGCTTACAACTACTGGTTCTTTATCTTCTCTGTTAGCTCCAGTTTTAAAAGGAGTGGCAATAATTTGCCGGTTTGTCGTATTTATTTTTAGATCTCTTAATGGTGGGTGGATTGCTTTTACTTTGTTACCATCGACCTGTTCCCATACTTGACTTAAAGTTGAACTAGTGTTTATTGATTTAAATGGGTAATCAATATTATTTTCAATTGCGTAGGTTTCAAACCATATAAAAAATGGAATAGTTATTTCCTTTAATGACATAGTTTCATACCAAACTTTTCAAAAATTAGTTGTTTTGTTTTCAGAAAATGTTCTGAAATACCATTCTCTTTTTTCTTTATTTTTTAATGAATAAAAGTCTTTTTTAAGATATTGTTTGTTGATTTCGAAATTTTTATTTATAACGTTTATTGATTTGAAATCTGATGGTGTAGGAGATGTGGGATACATTTCTTGTTCAGGTTCAGCTATAGGTGCTTTAAATTTAATTGAATTGTCTTGTTTAAATTTTTGGTTTATACTTTCAGTAACTGATTCAGTATTAGAGTGGTCAGTACGAAATTCTGAAAAAGAAGCTCTTGAATGATAAGAACTTATTTTAGGTGGTAATGGATCTCTAAATGAACCAAATTGTAATAATATTTTTCCATCATTTCTTTCTATGATTCTAGAAATATTTCTTTGTTCAAAATTTCTAGGAGGCTGTGTAATTTCTATTTTCTATTGATCTGGAATGATTAAATTCGGATGTTGATTGTTTAAAATATATTCGATATAATAATAAATATCCATGTCGTTCATTTTGAAATTTAATTTCTGGTAAATGAACATTTAAAACTAAAGTGTTAAGTATTGTTGGATCATGTATGCTTACTTGAAAATTTGGTGCACTGTTAAAATAAATTGCTCCGTTGCATAAATTTGATTGTACTGCTCCTAAGAGCGAGTCTTCAAATTTTAGTAAAGTTTTGTCTCTTAATAACATTAGTACCAGTTCTTGATAATGGTTTGATAGCTATTTGTACTAATCCAAAGTGAATGTAATTAAATCCTTTTTGTTTATATTTATCTAAAGCAATTGAAGATAATAATTTTATTTCTTCAAATTCGTTTTGTAAAGATAAAGTTTGTTCATGTTCTTTTATAGCAAATGTTGTTTTAAAGTCAAATGTACCGATTTGATATATATTATCTGAATTTATATGAGGTAATTGATTTTTTGATAGTTCACTGTTTATTGAGGTTATTTTTGATATAATTTCTCTTGAATTAATTGTACTAGAAGATGCAGATGCTGCATTTTTTGATTTAAAAAATTTCTTGATAGACAACGCCATGATTTCAATTAAGTTTAAACTTAAAGCTAGGGGGTACTAACCAATTTCTTCGATGACACAACTGCGGCTTACCAACGGTCTTACTGCCTTACTCTAGGACTTGCTGCCTAGAACACCTACAGTGACAGTGTTTCGGAAGAAGGGTAGAGGTCTAACTCGAGGGTTTAAACTGGGTTAGAAACAGTTTTAAGAAATCATTTAAACAAAATATTTGCAGAAAACGCATCAAAGATTACAGGATTTTGGCCTGATACCAGTTTTAAAATATTTGTATCCACTTAAACTTTTATAATTTATTTGTAAAAACTAATTTGTATTATAGAACTAGTTTATAAACTTTACTTTTTACATAAAAGTTTTACAGAATATATTTTCTTAAATTTGCTGATTAAAACTTACAAAGATTGACTTGAATTTAAACGTTAAAACTTACGGTGATTGAATAAGAATACATCTTTAAAACTTAGAGAGTTTTTAGAGAGAGGGCAGAGAGAATTTTAGAGAGAGAAGTGGAAAACGTTCGTGTCCTCTTCGTTTGGTAGAGCTGAATATTTATAGGGGAGGCTGAGTGTTGTCTTGCATTAATATGGGGCTATGTCTCGTCTTTTTATGGTGCCGACAGTCTTGAGTACGTGTCGTCTTCTGTGGTGCCGACAATTTGCTTACGTCATTGATTACGTCATCTTGGTCCCATCTTGATTCTTGTTGCTTCGTAATTATTCTCAAAATCAGCAAAAGTGAGGTCTTTTAAAGATGACACATCACCAATTAATTTTTTAAAAAATCACAAATAATAATAATCATAAATCAAATTAATTGAATATATTAATCACATATATATATATATATATTCATATCTTATTATTTGGGCATAACTTATAATCTAAACTCTCTTCACCTTCCTACAAAATAAATCATAATGAGATATGAATAAATCTCATATTATTAAGTGAAAAGTGGAGTGAGATCTTAAATAAAATAATAATAATCACAACTTAAAATAAATAAAATTCATCATAAATAAAATTAATTTAATATCTATACTAATAAAAGTAAAGTTTAGAGGCTCAAGAGAGCATCCACATCAGCAAAAGTGAGGTCTTCTAAGGATGACACATCACCAACTATTTTTTTTTTAAATCACAAATAATAATAATCATAAATCAAATTAATTGAATATATTAATCATATACATATATATATATATATTCATATCTCATTATTAGAACATAACTTATAATATAAGGTCTCTTCACCTTCCTACAAAATAAATCATAATGAGATATGAATTAGTCTCATATTATTAAGTGAAGAGTGGAATGAGATCTTAAATAAAAAAATAATAATCACAACTTAAAATAATAAAATTCATCATAAATCAAATTAATTGAATATATTAATCATATATATATATATATATTTATATCTCATTATTAGGGCATAACTTATAATCAAGGCTATCTTCACCTTCTTACAAAATAAATCATAATGAGATATGAATTAGTCTCATATTATTAAGTGAAAAGTAGAGTGGGATTTAAAAAATAATAATACTCACAGCTTAAAATAATAAAATTCATCATAAATAAAATTAATTGAATATATTAATCATATATATATATATATATATTCATATCTCATTATTAGGGCATAACTTATAATCAAAGCTCTCTTCACCTTCCTACAAAATAAATCATAATGAGACATAAATTAGTCTCATATTATTAAGTGAAGAGTGGTGTGAGATTTTAAAAAAATAATAATAATCACAACTTAAAATAATAAAATTCATCATAAATCAAATTAATTGAATATATTAATCATATATATATATATATATTCATATCTCATTATTAGGGCATAACTTATAATCAAGGCTCTCATCATCTTTCTACAAAATAAATTATATTGAGATATGAATTAGTCTCATATTATTAAGTGAAGAGTTGTGTGAGATTAAAAAATAATAATAATTAAAATAATAAATTCATCATAAATCAAATTAATTGTTTATATTAATCATATGTATATTCATATCTAGGCCTGGGAATTAGGCCCGCAGCCCACGGGGCGGGTATGAGCGTAAGTTGTTTTTGCAAATTTTTTATTATGCGGGTTGAAGATTTGGCGGATTTAGCTAGTGAGCCCCGCGGGTACCCGTCAAATTTTTTCTAATATTTTATAGAATTTACATTTTTTACCCTATATTCTTTTTCTAAAATTTTTATATTTGCACAATTTACTCCATATATTTTTAGCGGGTTATGCGAGGTTTTGGCGGGTTATGCTGGTTTTTTGGCGACTTTTGCGGGTTTACGCATCACGGATTTGCGTGTTGCAGATTTACGGGTATCCGCGGTCCCCGCGGGTAATTTGTGGGGCGGATACGGGTTTGATTTTAGAAAAAAAAATTATGCGTGACGGGTTCAGGTTGAGTAAAAAATACAAAAACCCGTGGACTTTTACGCGGGGCGGGGCAGGTCGATCCGCATCCTAGCTCTATTCATATCTCATTATTAGGACATAATTTATAATCAAGGCTCTTTTCACCTTCCTACAAAATAAATTATAATGAGATATGAATTAGTTTCATATTATTAAGTGAAAAATGGTGTGGCATATAAAAAAAATAATAATAATCACAATTTAAAATAGTAAAATTTATCATAAATCAAATTAATTGAATATATTAATCATATATATATATATATATATATATATATATATCCTCTCATAATCATTATTACAATACTAGCAAGGAATTTGTCGAATAGTTTTATCATGATTACCACCTCAACTAATATTTAATTAACCAAACAATAAACAAAAAAAAAGTAACAAATAAGAAGATGTCAGTTTTTTTTGGGTAACGTCTTCTAACAGGTACTTATTTTTTTAAATGCTTATTTTAATTTTTTTGTAACGTCTTTAAATGGTAATTTATTAGAGGAGTAATTACATGTTAGTAATTTACACCAATAATTGACTTTTTATATTGCCATATATGTATATATATATATATAGCAAACATCCTCATATTTCTACAAAACAAACACCACTCTATCTCAAACCAATACTTCACATAAACATGACAGCACATATTACAAAGTCAACTTCTCAAACAAACATTTGCCACACTTTTGACAGTATTGAAAGAAATTTCTGCAATGATGAAGTTTCGGTAAGACTAATTCATTTCTGGGAAGCTCGCAACTTTGAAAATGGTAATATGCTCATGGGAATGGAGCTGTTTTTCATCGAAACCAAGGTATGCATCAAGTTTACTAAATAAAAATTTACATATTATGCTCGATAAATAATATCTAAACATTTTTTTGTAGTCAACAACGATGCATGGTTTTATATCAGCCAACCGATATAATAAGATCCTCAAGCCAAACTCGATCTATAAGTTAAAAAAATTTATGCTCAATCCTGCCAAAAACATGTTCAAAATCGCAGCTCATAAATTCGACATTTATTCACTGACCAGACATCTTTGGTTGAAACAAATGAAAACTTCCACAAAATAGACACCCAACAATTTAGACTCCGCACCGTGCAAGATTTGACACTAATAGTTGACCGGAATGGCGAGTTTTTTGGTAAACATCTCTTGAAATCGAACAAAACACATACACAAAACTTATATATTTTTTGTATTGTAGATATCATCGGTCACATATACCTCATAAAAAGAGAAAACCTACAAGATTTCACACCAAACGTTACACCTCCAATGACCGCTTCTGGTAGATCAAAAGACATGATGTTCTTCCATGTGAAGATAGAAGAGTAAGATTTATTTATTTTATATATAAACTTAATTACATTTTTTTTTAATTTATCTATATATATATATATATATATATATTAGGAGTTCACATTATCTTTATGTTTTCTTGATTTTAGTCTTTATTATGAACTGTTTATTTAACTAATATCTATTTAAAATATTTAAAACTAATAATCTACATGTTGAAGTCTATATATTTCGATATCTATATTACAAATTCAAAATATGTAAACAAACCGCACTTAGTGCGGGCGAGCACCTAGTTTCATTAATTTAAGAGTTTAACTTCTATTAAGGGAAGGTACAGTACAATAAGGCTATTTGGTAAAATACCTTTTTCTTCCAACTAACTAAGCTTGTCTATTTTGATACGGAAAATCCATCTGATTCTATATTCGTTCCATATTCGTTTCTTTTCGAATAATTTTCGTTTGAAAATATTTAATTTGGTAAGCAATTGAGTAGTGTATAGGGCGGAGTACTCGTATTATCCATTTTAGTATTCAATTTTTTAAACTTATGAAAGATTATCTTTAAGAATTTTTTTTTCCAAAATTTTGAAATTTCAAAATACCCAAAAATATGGAAATATAAAACTTTACCCGAAATACCGTCACAAAGTCAATCTTTATCTAAATTAATGAGGATTTGTATAATAAATTTAGATATCCGAATTTTTTGAATCTGTCATATTGCCTAAAATTTTTGTCCCAAATTTTATTTACAATAGTTTAAATAATGTTTTTTATTATCCGAATTCTTTGTTTCCGACTATTACCCGCTAATTTCCATCCCGATATTAGAAATTGACACACCTATCACCAACACATCATATATTAAATGAGTCAAATGGAACGAACAACGAGTAAATATATTTAAAATAAGGATTTGCGTAAAGTAAATAAATAAAGTTTACATGTGCAATTAATTTCTTCAAATATATTAACAGTACATTGCTATTTACGGTGATTTTATGTAGAAGAAAGGGTTGATACTGTAAAATAACAATAATTTCTTTAAAAAGAATAAAGATTTGAAGTAGAGATCACATAGCCATCGTGTTGCTCTTCATCGTAGTTATCGTCGCTGATTCACCAAAGACACCAAAACAGCACAAGAAAACGTCCTCTTTTTTAGGACCCTCTCTCTCTGTTTCTCTTCCAGTTATATTGTAGATTTCGTTGTCATTTTCACAACGACTCACTTCTTTTAGCTCTCTCCATTCGTCGCTCTCTTCTAGAATTGATCAATCAGGTAAAAGATCCTTACAGATCTCTGCATTTCTCGTTGATCTTATTCACTTCCCAAATGTTTATAATGGATCTGGCTCTTAATGAGATAGGTCCCTTGTTGACTTTTACTGCATTAACATTTGGCTTTTGATACCATTTTGTAGATTAGTAATGGCCCATACGGCAGAATCTGTGAATCCGAGAGGTAGCAATACTCTTTCATTGTTAAAACTGAATTTGAAAGATCAAAACTTTGAGGAAAGTTTTGATACATGAATGTTGATGAATCAGATGTTTGCATTGTGGGTGTTGCACGTACTCCAATGGGTGGCTTTCTTGGATCTCTTTCATCTTTACCTGCCACAAAGCTTGGATCTTTAGCTATTGCAGGTAAAACAGATCCTATTTCTGTGCAAAGTCTTTAGCTTTATATATAATTGACGTGCCCTTGTTGCTTTTACTGATTCAGCTGCTTTGAAGAGAGCAAATGTTGATCCATCTCTTGTCCAAGAAGTTGTCTTTGGCAATGTTCTTAGTGCTAATTTGGGTCAAGCTCCTGCTCGTCAAGCTGCTTTAGGTGCAGGAATCCCTAACTCTGTTATCTGTACCACTGTCAACAAGGTTTGTGCATCAGGCATGAAAGGTGAGAACTTTGGGACATTTGGGCTCTGTTTTTTTAGACTTTGGATTTGATCTTTTTAACAATGTTTTCCGGGCTTGTTGGGTGGTTTTCAGCGGTAATGCTTGCTTCTCAAAGTATTCAGTTAGGGATCAGTGACGTAGTTGTGGCGGGTGGCATGGAAAGCATGTCTAATACACCAAAATATTTGGCAGAAGCAAGGTAATCATGTGGTTTTACGCAATCATTTGGTCTCTGTACTCTATACATCATTGTGTCTTATTCAACTTATTGTCTCTTATTCAACTTTTGATGCAGGAAAGGATCACGATTTGGTCATGATTCTTTAGTAGATGGAATGCTAAAGGATGGACTATGGGATGTCTATAACGACTGTGGGATGGGAAGTTGTGCAGAATTGTGTGCTGAGAAGTATGAGATAACGAGGGAGCAGCAAGTATGTTGTTCCTTAATTTTATTTGAATTAACAATCATTGATTGTTGTATATTTGTCCCCCATTAAGTTGTAATTGGTAGATACTCTGCATAGACCTTCGTATAATTCAAAGTGTCTTATTTCTTGTTCTTGATGCCTTGATAATTAGCCATGATAGCTTACCACTCTCTCCGTAACTGTGAATTACACGAATTGATTAGTTGGGCTCAGTGTTTGTGGTAAACTCAAAACACCAGTTGATTGGTGTCTTACTGATGAATATGCAGGATGACTATGCAGTTCAGAGTTTTGAGCGTGGTATTGCTGCCCAGGAAGCTGGCGCCTTCACATGGGAAATCGTCCCGGTTAGTATATTTTGTATTGTTTGGTTAGTGCGTTATACTTGGTGAATATACACTAAGGTAATTAGTTTTGCAGGTTGAAGTTTCTGGAGGAAGAGGTAGGCCATCAACCATTGTTGACAAGGACGAAGGTCTTGGGAAGGTGATTTATAACCAGTTTTGGTTATATATTATGCATTAATACTCCAGTGAACCTGAGCTTGTGCTTTTTCATGTTATATTCACCTGTTGCATACGTTTTTTTTCTTCTAAGGGAACTAAGGTAAACCATAGAGTACTTCCATAGACTACTTTTTGAGAAATTTTATCCATGTTCTTGTTTGCCAGTCATAAAATTTTAGTCATATGTATCTTTTACTGTATGAAGCATTACACGTTACGAAATGAACCTTATGGTTAGATAACTCCATAAAATGAGATCAAATTTATTATGATTTGCTACATGTATGATGTCTTAATGTCTCAGTTTGATGCTGCAAAGTTGAGGAAACTCCGTCCGAGTTTCAAGGAGAATGGAGGCACTGTTACAGCTGGAAATGCATCTAGCATAAGGTCCTTTTCCCATATAACCATTTATATATTCTCATCTTTTAGAGAACCAATGTGACCTATGAAATAGATCTTGGTTAGACTTGCAACTTCTCTTTCTCTAAGTAAAATTTGCCTCCTTTTGACAGTGATGGTGCAGCTGCTCTTGTCCTAGTGAGCGGAGAGAAGGCGCTTCAGCTAGGACTTCAAGTACTCGCAAAAGTTAAAGGTTATGGTGATGCAGCTCAGGTACATTACTTATAATCTCGCCTTCCCTTCTTAAATACAACAATTTTAGATGTCTTATTCTATTCACTAAGTGAGACCCAAACCCTGCAGGAACCAGAGTTTTTCACTACTGCTCCGGCTCTTGCGATACCAAAAGCCATTGCACATGCTGGATTGGAATCTTCTCAAGTTGATTACTATGAGATCAATGAAGCATTTGCAGTAAGAAAACCCATCTTCTTACCCTAAAGAATAGACAAATATTTGTGATGGCTAGTTTTTGCTAAATTGCCTTTTTCGCAGGTTGTAGCACTTGCAAATCAAAAGCTACTCGGGATTACTCCGGTAAGTCTTTTGCATCATCAAGTGTCTTAAAAACATCATCATCTCAATCAACTTACTCAAGTGCTTTCATAAACATTCCTCTTTGCCTTAACAGGAGAAGGTGAATGTAAACGGAGGAGCTGTCTCTTTAGGACATCCTCTAGGCTGCAGTGGCGCCCGTATTCTAATCACATTGCTTGGGATACTAAGGAAGAGAAACAGAAAGTACGGTGTGGGAGGAGTGTGCAACGGAGGAGGAGGTGCTTCTGCTCTTGTTCTTGAACTCCTTTGATGCATTATGAATCCAGGTAACGTACATTCTGCTTAGTTTTCATATATCGAAGACATAAAATGCGGAAAAGCAACTCATGATCTCCTCTCTTGTGTGTGTGTGTGTGTTTTTTTCCTCAGGTTGGTAAACTAAATAGATGGATCTATCTCGCTTCCAACTTCCAAGAGTCAGTAATTGCACTTTTAAGTGTTATGTTAGTTGGTCTCCCAATAAAGGAGTGATCTTTGATGTTGTTAAGTCTATTTATTTATATGAACTCGGGTTCTTTTTTTTCTTCTTCATACTTGTGACAGTCAGTTATAAATTATGGACCAATTTATCGTAGTTAATGATTTATCCTCATGTACTGTCGGAAAATTGATTGAAACATAGACCAATGCATTGATTTGGGAAAAACATATAGAAGAGGGAGTTGACATTTGATAGGTAAATTTAAGTACACAATGTGTATGTATGACAAAAAATAAATAAATTGGACATTTCTGTAAAGGCACAATTTCACACCTGAGCGGCACTTAAAGAAAAAAAAGAGACTTCAATGGGAGACGCAATGAAGATTTATCTATACAAAAACTTTCTACTCGGAACTCACTCTGAGACATCTCTTCCAAAAAGGACGCTGATTGCCTTCCCGGGATCGCTTTGTTTGATAAGAGATTCACCGACTAGAACCTAATAACAGAGAAAGAAAATCACATGAGCTTGGATCAGATGTGAACCATTAGCATTTTGAGAAATATTATTGATACTCATAAAGTTTGTGAAAGCTTACTGCTTTGACGCCAGCTTCTTGTACAAAGGCGATATCTTCGGGAGTGAAGAGCCCAGATTCTCCAACCACCTACCGTGTAAAGACAAGTTGAGGATAGACAAACCTTAAGTGACGTGTGTAACAACATTATAAGGGGGTAAGAGAAACAGGGGATGTGAATACTACTTACGAGGATGTCTTTTTGACGGATCAGTTCGCCACGCTCTCCCTCAAGTAGCTTCTTTGTGGTACCAAGATCTACCTCAAATGTTTCTGAAAGAAAAGGTGATAAAACAGATCAAGAAGGATTGTCTCTCTAGCTTTAAAGGAGGTCTCACGCGTTTACCAAGGTTACGGTTATTGATGCCAATGAGCTTGACTCCTTCAATTGCAAGAACACGATCCATCTCCCTTTCGTCATGAACCTAGTGGCAAGTAGTAACCAAGCAAATCAGAGAAACATTGATAGTGATTAGGAAGAAGTAGAAGCATTAGTTGTTGCATATATGAATGGGGGCTCCCTGAGGATACAAATACAAACCTCCACAAGTGTAGCCATTCCAAGTATTTTGCAAATCTTAATCATGTATTTGATATCAAGGTCAGGTAACACAGAAGCGATCAACAGAACTGCATCGGCGCCTTTACTTCTACCATAGTATATCTGCCATGCCTCAACAATGAACTCTTTCAATAGCAAAGGGCACTGCATTTTTGGTGACAAGACATCAGAACGTTGCATGTCACTGTTATATGACAAAGTATCTGAACAGGATTAATTACACAGAGAAAGCAAGAACCTTCACACCAGCTTCCCTTATAGCTTGCAGGTTCTCGTAGCTTCCCTATATGGAGACAGATTACAGCTTCATTACGAAATAATGTATAGAGAATTTAGTTGGTCTCAAAGAACATCTTCTTCAAGGTATTACCTTGAAATATTTGTCATCTGTCAAAACACTAAGACATGCTGCTCCACCGTTCTCATAAGCTTGTGCGATTTCAACCTACGATTTCAAGCCTTCAGACGTAATTCTTTCAATCCTGAAACTTATTCACGTCACAGGATGGTTTAAAAGGGTAAATTCTTACAGGGTTAAAATCCTCTCGCAGAATTCCTCTGCTTGGAGAAGCTTTTTTAACCTCAGCTATTAAACCAGGCAGACCGGTTCTTTGATGGGCAGATCTAAGAGCACCAATGAAGTCTTTAGCAGGAGGAACATTATCAAGAGCCTTCTTCAAGGTATAAAGTGGCTTTCTCTCTTTCATCTGTGAATGTAGCCACCTTCGGAATCAAAGAAACTCGGGAGATGAAAGAAAAAACAAAGAAGCACACTATTATATACCTGAGCAACTTCTTTATCCTTGTGCCATACAATCTCTTCCAAGATATTACGAGGCGTGTTTCCCTCGTTCTGGAGGCGGAACTCAAAAGGTCCAACATAATGCAAGGGAGGTCCAGTGGGTGGTCTTCTCCTTATCCTAATACCCTGACTTTCAACAACTTCATTCTGATACATACCCACTTCTTGTTCACTGATCTTCAGATCACTTACGTTACCCTCCAATGCCGAATCAGAACCTTCCGTGATTCCCTACTAACCAAAACAAAAGCTACTTAGTTCTCACTTCTCAGCCTATAATTTACATAGTGTCTTCAAACATCACATATTCCCAAATGCACAGAGTTTTCAATGCTCAAAAAAGCTTCCAAGATACTATAAACTTCAGAGGACCTACCTACCTACCATTGATTCTGACTCTTACCCCAACTCCTGAAGCTGAAAAGCTATTGATACCAATCCGAATATAGACAAGACTCAGCTTATGATTTTCATCAATTTTGAATCAATGAATCGCACTGAAATTTGCACATCGCAAATGAAACCTGTTGAGAATGTTGGAATTTGAAGAAAATGAAACCTGTTGAGCACGAAGAGGAGTACAAGTAGAGGGTCTGGTAAGTCTATTGTGGAGGTGAAACGGAGAGAGCCGCCGTTGAATGGCGGAGGAGGGAAACGGCTGAAGGGATAAACAGAGTCCTTCCATTTTCTAAGTCTTCTCCGTTGCTCTCTTGCCGGCGATGCTATTTGTTGAGTGGAGGAGAGAGTTTTGCAACGCCGCCTCTCATATAAGATATTTAATTTGTCCTTTTCTCAACCACGTATTAGTTTTTTTTCTTCAAACATACTCATTTTATAGCAATACTCAACAACAAGACAAGCGTTTCTCTAGTAGGTCCCTGGTCCGCACACCCGTATCCAGCTCGCAAAAGCGGGTATCTACTCCATGTAAACAAAGTAACAAGGCGGATATACTTATTATCCGCAAGTATAAGTATAAGTATAAGTATAAGTACAAGTCGGAAATTTTTTTCTGTTATCCGCAAAAAAATTATCCGTTACCCGCAAAAAACCAGTTTGATACACTCTGGATCTTCAAGGAAATGACCAATCTAAGCCTAAGGAGGAAAGACAACTAGCGGACCCAAAGACTCAAAGAGAACTAGCGGATGGGAGCGGATGTGATGAGCGGTGGAGGAAGGAGGTGGTGAACGGTGGCCAAAGGAGGAAAGGATAGATGAAGTGGTAAGAGCTCAGCTTTGGAGTCACGGACAAGAACCAGTAAGAACACGGTGGAAGATGGAGCTAGCGGCGGAGATATGGTTCAATCCGGCGGACTAGCGAGTGAGGGTGGTGGTGGAGTGAAGCAACGGTGGGATGAAGGCACCACAAAGGATATAGAGGTTCCTTTGATATAGCCACTCTCAAAGATAGAGGATCAACCTCAATATCCAAGAGAAAACCCTAGTCTCACAAGACTAGAAACAAAGTTACTAACTTTTTACCAAATGGTTGTTTAATTATTAATGAAGAGAGTTTGCCCTTTTATAGGCTACAAGTAGGGATACTTAGGGTTAAATGGAGCCTAAGCCATTAGGAAACAAGCATGATACTTAAGCTCATAAACAAATAAACCCAAAAGCAAGATAAAGCCTTAAAAGTAACTCTCACACAAAGTCTCATAAAAAAAAGGCAAAATAATTAAGTAAAAGAAGGAAGCTTTTGTAATGACTTACTTGAGATAGGATCACATATCTTATGTGCTTAGGCTTGTCATCAAAGGTTTCCAAGTCAAACACATAAAGGAGATGAGATGTGATGCCTTAGGTGTTTCTTGCCTCATTAAAACCCTTTTCTAGAAACCCGTTTCTAGAAACCCGATGTGGTAAAACTAGAAGTAGAAAAAGAGTACAATACTTTACCCAAGGTCTTTAAGGGATGTCCTGACTAGTGTAGAGTGAGGACACACAAAACCTTCTCTCCAAGGTTGCATGTCCGTGAGCTTTGGCTCACAAAGCAATCTGCTTGAATCTCATATCCGCTACCGGGTCCGAGGATGGTTCCGTGAAGTCTCCGAGTCTTGTGACTAGGTAAGGACGTGATGAGCTGCTCCTTAGAGGTCCTCTCCGTGTTCCACTTCATCTCCTTAGTAGGCTTGATCAGCTCCATAACCTCTCGTCCTTGGTTCGGCCCTTCTTGATCCGTAGTGGTGGAAATGATCGTGTTGATGATCGTATCACAGTTACTCGCAAATAATACCCGTTATTCGTAAAATATACTCGTTACCGGTAAAATATACCGTACCAGCCAAAAAATACCCGTTATCCACAAAAATTACCCATTACCTATTAAAAGAATAAAAAATACCTATTACCTGCGGATACTCGTAGCGGGCCAAGTAACCCGCAAGTAATGATTTTTGGAATGAATACCCATTTGGCCGGATACAAATATAAGGCCGGCGAACATGTTACTCATATGGGGTGGATCAAGTACTAAAGCGGACGAAAATGACAATTACCCTCCCCGAGGGAGGGCTACCGTTAGCTTGTCTTCGTTGTAACCGAAATGAAGGCTTAAGGTGTCGACGTACTTAACCACGTATAAGTTAAAATAACATGTTCCTATTTGTTGCCTAATTAAAAGAATTTTTTTTACAAATACAACATCTGACATTAGTCCGAACCAGAACCGGCCTGAGAATTTGAAAGCAGGAAGTAACAAAAAAAATTAAGGCCCATTTATTATATAACAAAACAATTATCATTTATCTATTACCACCAAATTATATGTAGAAGTAGAATTTACGGCCGCAAGTCCAAATTTTATTTGGGCTCAAGACCGGCTCTAACAATTATAAAATTTAATAAATGTAACATAAAGAAAAAGAAGAAAAACTATTCAACTTATCTTGAAATATTGTACTGAACTCGTCTAATAAATTACACGAAAAAACTAATTGATTTGATAAAAGTAAATCAAAATCTCTAAAAACTAGCAAGTTCAAACTTGCTATCTAAAACGATTATTCATAGTCCAGTGGTTATGGTTCTTCTCTGTATCCATTTGTCGTTGCAGTTATTGGATACATCTGAACATGTGCTGAAAGATTCACATCTCTTGTGAATCTTTATAATTTTCTTTGTTTGTTTAACCACATATCGTTTTTGCAAGGATGGTCGCGTTCATTTGTAATGTATGTTACGAAAAAGATATTGCTAATGCAACTAACTCTTTTTTGAAAGAATTGAATAAACTCTTAGAAACAATAGTGGTGAAATTTTTTTCTTTTTAAACATTCCTTTGATGTTTGTTTATGACTTTGTGTATTTTCCTGTGTAATCCCCAAAGAAACATCTTAATGAGCTAGCTAGAGGCGTTGAGGCCTAAAGTGGAAGAGCAAAATGAGACATCCACAATGATCCTAAGTGAAGTCTAGAATACCATAATTTTATTTCTGCAATCGTGTAATTTTTGTTCTGATTGCACGAAATATTTTATTTAAAGATCACTTAATTTTGTTTATGCAGGTTACTAAGATAAAATCAAATCTTTCACATATTAGATTTGATTTTCAAGAAATGGACTAATATGTCATTTATGTCTTTCGTAATCTTCACTTTCTTGTAGTAGACATCGGGAAATCTTACAACTAAACAAGTAATCATCTACTTACAACCATCTGATATATATGAAAATCACTTTTTGTTTTTAAATCATCTGAAACATACATTTAACAAAAAACATGCAATGAGAAGTATACCTGTTATCCAACACAAAGCACCCAAAACAAAGTTCAGGATAGCAATATCAAACATTATATATGATATTGTATTCAACTTTTACGATATTTTTTAACTTCAAACGCAAAAAAGGTCGTTAAGCCAAGTAGTACAATATTTTTTATTGTTTATATTAAAAAGGTCGTTGTTAGTTTCTAGGAATTTTGATTTACTTTGATTAAATAGGATGGGTTTTTTTGTTTGGTTCATTGAAATACGTTGGGAATTTATTTGCTCCGTTGAAATATATTGGGTTTTAATTTACACTTCAAATTTTGTAAAGTTTTTTAAGTGAAACTGAAATAGGGTTGGTTTTTTTTTTCTTACTATTTTTCTCTAATGAGACAGTATTTGACATAGTTCAGATTAAAGTTTACATATATGAGCATAGAGATGAAAGATTCTTTTATTTGATAGTTTTTCCTCCCTCTAGGCCTTAAACTCATTGATAATGTGGTTTATTATAAACTAAAACAAGTAATTTTACTAGAGTTAGCGATGACCATATAATTAATAGTTAATAACTATTATACTATCACATCACCATTAGCATATGTAAGGATAAATTCGCGTGCGGAAGCGTATGATAATTTTGCTAGAATTTGACACAAGAGAATTGTTAACCCAGTTCGGATACTCGATCCTACGTCTGGGGTGAGAACCGTCTCTCACAACTTCCACTAGAACTTTTAGTGAATACAAGAACAACCACTCAACCTTTAGGCTTTACAAAGAGAATTTAACCTAAGCTTTCTTGTGATGTCTACCTTTTCGGATACCTTATAACCCTAGGTATACAACCTATTTATAAGAAAACTAATACCCCAGTTTTCTTTTTTTTCCTTTGCAGTTTTCCACATGGATAATGGGCTTGAGAAGAATTGGACCTCATATCTCACAAACTCCACCTTGAGCTCAATTCTTTAAAACTGGCCCACCTGCAAAATCCTGATCCAACAAGTATCTCAGATCCAGAGTCCGATCCGTGACCCGCAATCAGCTCCTGCTTCCGACCCGCGACCCGCTTCTGCATCTGACCCGACCCGCATTTAGAAAGGAAACCAAAAACGACTTCTCTATTTTTTTTTTCCGTTGTTTTTTCCTTCTTCATCTTTCTCACGAAACCATGACGATCTTCTTCACCAAAACCAAATCTCTCCTCAGTCTTGCTCTCATTCTCCTGGAGCAAGCAAATTCCATGGCTACCTCTCCTTCTCCGGCGACACCAACCACCGGCGAGGCTCCACCATGTCCAATTTGCTTAGAAACCTTGAAAGGTAACAAACACATTTTCTCTTCCTTCGTTTTTCTTGCTTTTTTCTTTCGTTTTGCCTCAATTTCACATAGATCCATCACCTAACTGCCCCAATCTGTGTTTTCCTGCTTGAATCGGCATTTTCCGGCGAGTTTTTGCTGTAAAAAACTTCTGAATTCGCGCTGGCGAGTTGACTCAGTTCTGGCGAGTCGACTCGGTGACTCACTGAGTAAACTAGGCGAGTTGAACTTTAACCAATCTGGGCCTGTAACAATATTCCAGCAGCCCACAGAATTTTGGGCTTGCGCTCATGGGCTCCCTAAAATAAAAGGTAAGCTCAATATATTTTTAAGCCCACTTTCCTTTTAAGCCCATTTGTTGGATTCTGATAATCAACTGTTGACCGAACAGTCAACTCTACCTAGCCGGCGTTGACTGTTGACTGTTGCTGTTGACCGGCGTTGACCGCCACCATCTCGGCGTTGACCGACGACTTGACGGCCAAAATTCCGGCTAAACTTATATTCTCCAGAATTTCAAGGTAAACTCTCCTGTACCCTAAAATACTTAAAACTTTCTCAATTTCTCATGCTTTCGAACGAAAAACTGATCTGCTTCAACCTCTTTCCATGTACCTTCGCACTCCACCTTGAGCTGATAACTGCAGCTCCTCTTAGCTTCTAGGTAACTTAATATTTCCTTAGATCCTTTTTCATTATCTCAAATCAGAACACTAACCTTTTTCTTCTGATTTTGCGAGGTACTTTTTCTGATAATGGAGTTACCTGGAGCTGTTTCACGTACTAGGCGAGGTTGACAAAATTGCAGCAAACCTGAAATCCATGTCCAGGTACTGCTTCTCTTACAACGTCTGCTCGAACCTTGCTTGTGCCAACCTTAGGATCATTGTCTCTACTGAACATCCCATGTGACTTGATACCGAACTGATGTGAAAACCCTTTAACTATCACCCTAGCTTGAACTTCTTGTTTTTCCACAATGCATGGTATCCCTAGTCTTTGTTTAAAGTACCAATTACTTGAGACCATCCTTTTCGTTTCACTTAGAGACTCTATGTCTTCCTTAACATCTTTCCAATGCTTATTTTTCTTGCTTTCTATCATGTTTTAACTTTTGCATCAATCCCTTCTGTAGTAGCCAAATCATAAGCCACACAACCAGAATCTTTAAATTCAACCTTTCCTGAATTTCCAGATTCTCCACCTTGAATTGATGAATCTCTTTTCTTAAAACCATGTGGTGTTGGTCCCTGAACAAGATTCTCACTAAGAGTCACTTTCTTTGACTTCTTCTTTATGACTTTATCTTCAACCCTGGAAACATTCTTCTCACCCTTAGAAACAGTGTCTTGTAGAAAATAAAGCCCTTTGTGATATTTCCCAGATATCACCTTCTTATTATCCTTGTAGAAGTGCACCATGTACTCCCTTCCATCATACCTACAACCTGATTTTTCCAACATCCCATAAGAAATCAGATTCCTACTCACTTGTGGGATGTATCTCACATCCTTGAGTATCACCTCTGAACCATCTGAATTTTGAATTTTGATCTTCCCAATTCCCTTGATGTCCCCTTCAGTGTTGTTAGCCATAAGCACTTTCTCACCATTCAAATCTTTGAAGTCAAACAAGACTTTCTTGTTTGATGTATTGTGGAATGTACAACCAGAATCCATAATCCATTCTTGCAATGTGTCATGCTTACTAACTATCAACATCAATGGTTGCTTAGGCTCCACTGCGATATTCACAGATTCTTTGGATTTCTTCTTCTCAGGGCAATCTCTTTTCCAGTGATCTTCACTTCCACATATGAAACAACCAGTGTTGTTATTGTACTTAGGCCTTGACTGTGACTTGCCTCTATTCTTAGACTTTCCTCTTCCCTGCTGATTATTCTCCACACTGAACCTGTTCTCCGACCTACCTCTAGCATCAACATATAACCCTTGTCCCTGTGATGTTGGCCCACTTTCCAACAACTCCCTCTCTTTGGACTTAGCAGCTCTAGTGACCTCATTCAAGTTGAGTGTGTCTCTGCCATACTTAAGGGTCTCCTTGAGTTAAGCATACTTGTAAGGTAGAGAACTCATCAACAATATTGCTTGCACCTCTTCTGACACCTCCACTCCTAGATTGTGCAGATCTGCAACCAGCTTAAAAAAAAATCATCAACGTTCTCATCTATACTTTTGGAGTCATTCATCTTAAAAGTATAGAACTTCAACCCTAAAATTCCAAAGTGAGCCAACATGCGAACTTTCCACAGGGAAAAATCACCAGTCCCATCAAATCTATCTACCTCGTACCTTGAATTACTCATTCAACCTTCTGTTACGAAACCCGTGAACAGTACCCGTGAATAGTACCATCGTGAACAGTACCGCCGAAAATCCCTTATTGATTCTCTTATCAAATCCTTCTAGCACTTGCAATCAAAACCTGGATTGCTCTGATACCACTTGTAAGAATAAATTCGTGTGCGGAAGCGTATGATGACTTTGCTAGAATTTGACACAAGAGAATTGTTAACCCAGTTCGGATACTCGATCCTACATCTGGGGTGAGAATCGTCTCTCACAACTTCCACTAGAACTTTTAGTGAATACAAGAACAACCACTCAAGCTTTAGGCTTTACAAAGAAAATTTAACCTAGGCTTTCTTGTGATGTCTACTTTTTCGGATACCTTATAACCCTAGGTATACAACCTATTTATAGGAAAACTAATATCCTAGTTTTCTTTTTTTTCCTTTGCAGTTTTCCACATAGATAATGGGCTTGAGAAGAATTGGGCCTCATACTCACACCATCATCATCTTATAAGAAAAAAACTCAAAAAGTGAATGAGTACAATATTAATAAGGCAAAGTGAATGAGTACAATATTAATAAGGCAGACGATTATTTTAAAAGGGTAAACGAACTTTGTACTTACGAATGCAAATAACAAACAAAAACAATGTAATTAAGTAGTTTGGTCCAATCAGATAAGCTAAACTGACTAGATTTTGTTTATTCATATTTGTTATTGAAACAAAAGGATAAACGAAAATCAAAATACAAGCATAAAAAAAAAAGAAAAAAACAATTATGGTGTAAATAGAATGGTTCAATTAGATAAACTAAACAGATCCGACTGGATTGAAAAATATTATCAAGAAACTACATCGAGTTATAATTTAGGCTAAAGGGATTCTGTAACGCCCGTCCCCGCCCGTATCATGGGGTCGATGAAGGGTAAAGTTGGGGCAAAACTTTAAATCACTCGATCAAAGTTGGGATTGTTCGAAGATTTATCGAGTAATCAAGTGTTGGATGGGAATTCTTTGAAGAGGATCGAGAATTCGGATGATTTTGGCTGAATTATAGAGAGAAACAAGTTGTTGAGCTGAACTCCGTGTTTTTTTGAATCAAATGGGCAGTTTTTCCGACCAAGCAGAATTTTCGCAGGAAGATTGTCGGACTTCAGACAAGATGCACGTTCGGCTATCGGTGATCTCCACGATCCTTGCGTTAATCATCTGATGAAAGTGATCGATAGTTTTGAGCGGAAATGGTTATTCTCGTGAAAACGCACGGAAACGGTTACTGATGAGAAACGCGTGCAACTGACATTTTTCGCCTATTTAAACATCATCTCGCTCATTTTATTCGCACTAAAACATAAGAACTCCGAAAAAATCAGAATTGTTGAGAGAATTCACTAGTGAGTAACCGTCCAACGAGCTTATCGAATAACCGTCCGACGATCGAATTGAATAACCGTTATCAGCGAACGATAGCGATCAAGTGTGCGGCAAGAGGTGTCAGAATCCAAAGCAATTACTGAATCTTCAGAAAGTCAAAGGTGAGTGCGTGACCGTGGCTTGTCTAGAATCGGTTTTTCTTGCGTAGATGTTGATAGTTTTTTTATTGGTTATGCTTTATGCGATTGAGTGTCATGACTGGTGATCCTGTTTGAGAGTCTATGAATATGCGCTTGAGCCTTTGTGGCTTGCCAAGGCTATTCGGACTGCTTTATGAAACGGGATGTTGCATCTAATTACCATTCTTAGACTTATTATTCTATAGCTTGATTATTTCGATCTAGATTGTGCCTAGTGAGATGAGACGATCGCTTTCACTATGAAATTTGTTTTACGTATCTTTTGTGGATGCATGGATTGAGCAGCATGCGAGACAAGGCTGGATGGAAGGGATGGTAGATCGGGTAGTTTATGTTCAGTCTTTTGTTGGTCTAGTATGTAAACAATGTATTAGCGAACATGTTGTACTAGAACCTCGAATTTGAATGAATGGATCTGTTTATGCATGTTTATTAGACTTGTCTATTGAACCAAAACGCTATCGTCGAAGTAAAACACGGTAAAATTTGGACTAAGTAAACTGTTCGGATTTTTATCGGATAAATACTCTAACCGAGTAGGAAAACTAGGGTGTTACAGATTCACGCCTATCATATCCGAAAACAAAAACATAAAAAGTTGCTTTTAAAATGAATTAAGCTCATACTAAACTTAACTATTAAATTCAATTTTGAACTGATTTTGAACTGAAAAACATCAAACCAAAATTAAAGAAATACTCAAATGACAACTTATACGTAGAAATTATTTCTACCAAGTGTTATGACCAATTTTATGCTTCTTAAGTTCTTAGTTTCTGCTTACGTCATTTGGCCGTTCGAATTTATTGGCAACCTATACACAATCATAATGCTGATGGTATTCTTTAATAGAGAAGTGAGAGTTTTGAAAGCAAAGAGAGAAAGACATAGGAGGCAAAACATGTTCTTTTATCGCTTTTCCGGACGAGATGAAAGATAACTCACGTGAGCAAACATATTCAAGTCAAAACATGTTTTTATCACTACAAGAAAAAAGTCTATTTCAGACGGTTGTTATCGTTGAAAATCCGTTAGCAATGGTCATTCCCGAATACAAAGAATAATTAATATAAATATTTTAATATTCACATAAATTCAAAAAAAGAATAGGTATATAATTTCTAAAATAATCATATTAACTAATCAAATATTTTTAATATAAATATTTTAGTATTCACATAAATTCAAAAAATAGGTATATAATTTCTAAAATAATCATATTAATTAATCAAAATTTTTTAAATATTATTTAAAAATTCAAGTAAATCCTAAAAATCATATAAATTCAATAAAAATTAGAAAAATTTCCTAAAACTAATGTTTTTTCAAATCAATAATTATTATTGATATTTAGTTTATAAAAAACCTATATTGCTAATTCATAATAATAAATTCTAAAAATTTCATATTGAAAAAATCCTATAATAGCCATATTAAATTCCATATTGCTAATTCATAATAATTTCTAAAAAATGTTTTAAATATCAAAATTTAGAAAATCCTATAACACCAAAAAATTCCATAAACAACATAATCTATCAATATTCAATCTAAAATCTAAAATCTAAAATCTAAAATCTAAAATCTAGCAACCTAATCTATCAATATTCATTCCAAACCCTATAATCTTACAAACTAATGAACAATTATACAAAAACATGAAGAAAACTTACATTTTTGGAAGGGAATTCTAGAAAGAAGGCGAAGAGTGTTCGTTTTTAGGTTTTAGCTAGAAAGACTTTTCTTTTGTGAATGAAGAAGAAGAGTGTTCGCGTTTGGGATATAAAAAAAATTCCGACGGTTATATTAGTTGGAAATCCGTTGGCAAACTTAAATCCATCGGAAATTGAATTAATTTGAATTGATTATGGTGGTTTCCCAAATATTTAGGAGAATTTGCACGGGTGAAAATTCCTAGCATGCGTGGGGAATTTATTATGCATGCAATTATATTGGTCAGTCAACAAAACCATATTATGTGCATTGTCGGAAATCTGTAGGAAAATTCCGATGAATTTTCGACGAATCAGTTAATTTTGTCGGATTTTATGATTTAGAAAATATTAAACTAATAATATGTTAGATCGTTAGAAATTATCGACGACGGATTTCCGACGATTTAGGATTTAAGATTTCAAAAGCCAAAATAAATTATCTAACCTAATCCGATAAAGCTATACAAATAGTTTAAGACTACTAACACACTCATAGGCTTTGTCAAACACTCACTATTGTGGCTTTAAAATTTTGGAAGATTAAGACTCAAACATGTTTGTATAAGTATATTTTATGTTATAGGACTTGTAGACTCATTTGATGTATTGTATTTTTATTTTGAAAATTTGTATACTGAGTGTTTTACATAGCATATGAGGTTGTAACTCGTCTTAGAGTATTTGTAGATCGTATGCGGATTATGTGAAACAATTTTATTGGTTTTTAAAATCCAATACCCTAAATCGTCGAAAATTCGTTGAAAATCGCTTAATAATAGCAATTGTCGGAAAGTCGTCAAAATTTTTTAACGAATAACAATCGTTGGGAAATCCTCAACAATTCGCTCTGTTTAAGGAGATCAATGTCATCTTTGGTGGATTCTGACAAATTTGTGCCATATAAATCCTGTCCTAAAACATAGAAATGTTAGGTAATAAAGAAAATTATAAATTAATTATATTTAAATGGGTTGCCGCCTAAAACCCTCCTATAACATCAACCCACACTCTGTCCACCCAAACTTCTTACCTCTGCGCAGTTCCGCCCATACTCTCTTATCGCTTCCCAATTCCACCTAATTTACTAATTTCATAAAATCGAGTTTTATTTATCTATTGCGTTTATAAATCTACATTTATTCGACCCGATTTATCATAAAACACCCGATAAACCACAACTTCAAATCGAAGACTTAGGGTTTCAGAGAGAGAGAGACAAAATCGAAGAACCGAGCTTTTGGGTTTGTGGTGACTATGTTGCGGAAGAAGTATTATATTGTGGGGGTGGGAGATTGCTACTGTACAACGCTAGAAATCGAAGGTAACAAAATATGTTCCGAAAGAAGTACGATAGAAGATGATGATGAGGAAGTAGTGGATCGATATGAGGATGAGATTGGCAATTCTGTTGATAATTTCGTTGATGAGAAACCGGTTGAGAGGAATACTATCTCCGAAAGTTTGGATGAACATGAAAAAACGAATATTATCCCTGAAGCCCTCAGAAGAACAGAGACGATAAGGATGATTCGTTAACGTTGGGGACTTTTTTCTACACTGGTTATGATTCATCAAAGAATATTATGTGTTAAGGTATGCGTTGAGCACAACAAGTAACATTAAGTAAGATAGATGAGATAGGACGAAGCTATCTTATAGTTGCGGCATGGGATAAGGTAACCCTAGTTAAAATGAATATATACCTCTCATATTTCAGAATTTCTTCGGAGTTTGAGCATATACATATGAAAATGATTATACTTCTTCTCTGTTAGTCTTCGATTCTTCAATTTCCCACTTAATCGTCAGATTTGTGTGAACATGTTTGGGACGTAGATGGTATAAGTTGGCCTTTCACCTCTATCATCATGTCGAGCAAGTTTTTGACTTTTTGTTCAGACTTCAGGAGGAAAATAATATCCGAAAAAGTTCTATGCCACTATAAATCCCTCCACTTTGCTTAAAAATTTTCACTTTCTTCTTGAGATGGAACATATATTGCTCAAAAGGATACATCTATCGGTATTGAACAGGATCACCAAGTGCTGCTTTTTTCAGGAGATGAATTGGAAGATGTTTCATAACATAAAAAAAGATAGAGGAAATATCTTCTCGAAGTTGCGAAGGATCATAGGTATGTTTTGTTCCAAATTTCGGATACCATCAATTAGAAGTGATCACGTGCTTTAATCACAGAAGAAACACTTATCCCTGCATTAACAACGTCAAATAATTATATAACTACATATATTTAAATTGAAAAAGGTTAATAATAACATACAATAATATTAAATATTTCTGCAATTGCTGGATGAACGTTTTGTGGTAACATAGCAGAAAAAGCAAATTGAAGAAGGCGCTGCATCACAACATGGTAATCATGACTCTTCAAGCCTCCAAACTTCTCTTCGCTTGTATCAACGCAATTACGCAGATTAAATGCATACAAATCTGGGAGTTTAACACTATGCATAATCCACTCAAACAACTCTTCCTAAGAAGGTGCATCCAACTGATATATAGGGACTGGACTTTTACCAATCGTCTTGACATAAAGTTCACTACGGAAACAAATATCTTGCAAGTCCAATCTAGATTTCAAATAATCTTTCGTTTTCCCTTGGATATTAAGAATAATGTTCATGAGATTGTCAAAGACGTTCTTTTCAACATGCATGACATCTAGATTATGCCGCAATAGATGGTCCTTCCAATATGGTAAATCTAAAAAAAATACTCAACTTATGCCAAATGTGGTATTGGCTACAACTGTCTACTAAATAATGTCCATTCCCACCACAATTTGGCGCTCTCTCTCCACCAATATCTCTTTACTGATTCAACAAAGTAGTGCCAAGTAATTTAGGAGGAGGAGTATCAAACACTTTCTTATTCTTTGTAAACAACATCGTGCTCCTACGATACGGATGATCACTTGATAGAAATCTCCTATGATAGTCAAACAAACACATTGTGCGTCCATGTTTCAATTGTAATGCATATGTGCTATCTTGGCATTATGGGCATGATAATCTACCATGAGTTATCCATCCAGATAACATACCATATGCTGAAAAATCAGTTATTGTCCACATAAGTACAACACACATTTAAAAATTATGCTGGCACCAAATATTATATGTTTCAACACCGTTCTCACATATTAGTTGAAACTCATAGATCAATGGCTGGAAGAATACGTCATGTGATCTTTTGGATGCGAGAATGAGAATGGAGAGGAAAAGAAGCCCTCGAAGCACGTTATTGACCAGAATGAATATAGTCTTCCATGCTTTCCAAAAGAGTTTAAACCATATGTATACAACCCATATAGACATCCCTTCCTTCATATGCAAAATCTGGATATACTGATTGAAAAGGCTTCCATGCTTCATCATCTGAAGGATGCATAATCTCTCCATCTGTTGTATGCTCTACATGCCATCTCATTGGCCCCACACTACATTCAGATTTATATAACATCTTTAACCTCTCTATTAACAATAAATACCACATCCGTTTATATAGAACTGGAAATTTGCCACTAGTTTTTTTATATCGAAGTTTTCGATAAAAGCGACAACTCTTGCGGTTTTCGTCTTGTCTCCAATAAATCATACAATTGTCAATGCACACATCTCTCACCTGACACTGTAAACCAAGAGCAGCAACCAGTTTGTGTATGATAACATGCATATTTACATGTTTTCATGCATTCATTTAGTGTAGTTTTATGCATTCTAACATTCGTTTAGGATAGTTTTAGTGCATTTGCATGTGTTTATGTATTTACAAGTACTTAGAGCAAAACCTATGTTATTGGAATGTTTTGGAACCTTGAATAGCCATGACGATTTTAGAGTTACTTGTTCGGGACAAAAACATCACGGAAAGCTTCCTTAGAAGCTTCACAGGAAACGCATCGACCACACATGGTCGATGCAAAGCCAAGAAACAAGCATCGGCCAAAGCATCGACCACACATGGTCGTTGCAACTCCAAAAGTTCAGACCAAGTGACATCGAGAAAGAGCATCGACCAGGAGTGGTCGATGCCAAGCTTGACGACGCAGTTCATCGACGTGAGTGATACAAAAGGATTTGTTATCTCCTCCCTTCACAGGTTTCATCCGATCGCTAGTAGAGAGTAATTGATATGTTTGCATTTTGCATCGTTTAAGCTTGCATAAATCATACGTTTTGACGTGTTATTCACCCCGTTCTTGTTATTTATTCCGAGTTTTGCATACTTAGAGTGTTTTACATTAGGTCCGCATACATCCTGCATATTTGGCTTGTTACAGGTACTTTCGGGTGATTTTGGAGAAGTTATAGCAGAAGCTGTCTGGGGCATTCTGATCGAGTCCGTGCTGAGCTGGACCTTATCCTGCACATTTTTACTATTTTGCGCATGACGTTTTAGGGCTTTTAAGACTTAGTATAAATACCTAATGTTGGGTGAAGACTAAGGGGACGACGTTTTTATCTCTAATATTTCGAGTTTTTCCTTGTGTTCTTCTCTGTTCTTAGTTTCCAGAACTTGTAATTTGATTTCTACTTGTTATTTTGAGTTTGTTCCTTCTTTTCTATCATTATCTCTATCTATTTCTATCATCTATGCAAGTTTTTTTTATGATTTCTGGGTTTGTATTCTTGATGTTCTTCATGAGTTTTGAGTAGTCATTAGGGTTCTTGAGGATGGGATAGATTAGGTGTAGAATCTTGGTCTTTCAGGTGGTTTAAGTGTAGATCGTTTGATTTCCCTTCTAAATCAGTGTTCTTAATGCTAGTTTCTTTCTGATCAATTGGAATTAGAACTTAGGTGTTTTTCCACCCAGAAGGTGTTTGATAAAATGTTTGAATGAACTGATGTTAGAGATTTGCATACCTAGCCTAAGGGATTAGTTGTCTAGGTGATATATCATGGATTTTACCCGTTTTTAGCCAAGATATAAGTCGTTTTATCGAGTCTTTCTAGTGTTTTTTCTATCATTTTAGAGTCTTTTCAGGTTTTAGCACGTTTGGGACGAAATTGGAGATTTTGGAGACATTTGGAGCTTTTTTGGAGCAAACCGAAGAAAGTACCCGTTTTGAAGCTTTAGCATCGATCGACACCGTAATGGTATCGATCGATACCGACGTAATCAACGCGCAGAAGAGATTTTCAAGGAAGCCCATAAGAAGCCCAATCATTCCCTGATTTACAAAGAAGCCCAGCTCGTGTTTTTTAGACCTATTTAAGCAAACTTTTAGTCATTAGGTTAGGGGGACTTCAGACTTTACTTTTGACTATTATTTGAGCCACCATTGAGATTTGAGAGCTTTTGTGAGGGATACGGATCCAAGACTCTGTTCATCATAGAGAAGATCCCGAACCCTTGTTTTTATTCTTTTGCTATATTTAATTTCATGATCTATTCAGTTATGTTATTTGTTTCATCTATCATGTCTGAGTAGTCTCTTTTTAGGTTTAGGGATTTCTCATATGGATTTCTCTGATTTATTATGATTGATTCGTTAGGGTTCAAAATCTGAATAGTTCTTCACCATAGGTTGTTCTCAAAGCTATTTCTAACCTGATCACTTAGAACATAGAACCTAGATTAATCGATTAGGCACGACAGTGCAATTGAGTAATCTGATAAAACCTAGGGTGAGCAATTGGATTATCTGCAAAGAGATTTGGTTTAATCGAATTGTGAACATATCAAACTTGAATTGATTGCTAGTTTACTGTGTAGGATTTGCAAAGAGATTTGGAATTTTAGACTTTAAACTTAGTTAGTTTTCGCAACGACAGTTGGTTAACTATACTTTCGTGTTTGAGTTCGAGAACGGCGCTTAATTGAATTGAACCTTAATTGATTAATTGTTATCTATCATTGACTTCCTGAGAATTTCCCTGAGCCTAGTTTCCCCTCATATAAATCAACCTAAGTTTAATTCGATCATTTGTTTTCTCATCAATCATTTGTTTGCTTAGCACAATCTGCATCTTTCATCTATTGCGTGAATTTTCTTGAGTTCTTGTGTTCGACCCCTAACTTTACTCCAGCAACTGCTTTAGTATCATTATAGGGTATTAATTTGAGCATATCACTAGGGTGTTTATCGACAATATTAAACT
Organism: Boechera divaricarpa; assembly: GCA_026770425.1. NCBI lineage: Eukaryota > Viridiplantae > Streptophyta > Magnoliopsida > Brassicales > Brassicaceae > Boechera > Boechera divaricarpa. Next base: position 10,921,239 of record CM049188.1, on the reverse strand, counting down.
GAATCGTATTTCCTGCTAGGGTAGATTTCGCCAAGGGATTGGGTCTAGAACTGGTCTAGTTTGAGGTTACTTACCACGGGAGTGGACTTAACTGGTTTTGATGTTTGATGTCTAGGGAATAGCTTGATTGAGTTTTGTTAAACCACTTGAATAGGCTAAGAGGACACACTGAGTCGATTACCCCCATCCTTAGGAACTTCTCTTGCATTGTTGAATTTGCTGCTAGTCCTATACGCTGCTCTTTACCCCCATATGCTATTTCTATTATTGCTTGGTTTCTGCTAGTTCTTGTTAGTCCTATACAGTACCTGTTTTAGTGTCCATTCTCAGTTTTTGTCTAGGTTGCTAGACCCCAATACACTATTTGCTTGGCTTGACTTGAATTGCTTGATCGCATCCTTTTTGGTTAATATCTTCACCCTTATGGATTGACACCTTACTACTACAACGAAAACTCGGTCTAGTAAGGAATTGACCTATATCAATTTGGCGCCGTTGCCGTTTGGGTGTTGTTTGTTACAATTAGGATTTCAAAATATTCTAGATCAAGTTCTTTTCCTTTTTTTTGGTTACTAACTTGACTGTCTTTGCATTTTCAGGTACACATTCCCCTGCATGCACACCAGATCAAGAGGAAGTCAGAACCTCCTTCGCCCCATCGATAATATTGACAGGCTACCACAACAGTTGCGAGCGCAGCGAGAAAACATCCAAGACGAACATCAGAATCCACTCGGTATGGAAGACCAACCACAGGTTCAAGACCCTCCTGTGAGGAGGCCCCGTTTGATAGGAGCCGGAGATTCCCCTAACACTCATACCAACAGACAAGGCATCGTCCCTCCTACGGTCCAGAACAACAATTTCGAGATCAAGAGCAGCTTGATCGCCATGGTGCAGAACAATAAGTTTCATGGACTACCTATGGAGGACCCTCTTGATCATCTGGATGAGTTCGATAGGCTCTGCAGCCTTACCAAGATCAATGGGGTCAGTGAAGATGGTTTCAAGCTAAGGCTCTTTCCCTTCTCTCTAGGTGACAGAGCCCATCACTGGGAAAAGACTCTACCCCATGCATCCATCACTTCATGGGATGACTGCAAGAAAGCCTTCTTGGCCAAGTTCTTCTCCAATGCCAGGACAGCTCGCTTGAGGAATGAAATTTCTGGGTTCACTCAGAAAGATGGTGAAAGTTTCTGTGAATGCTGGGATCGCTTCAAAGGCTACACTACTCAATGCCCTCACCACGGTTTCAGCAACGAGTCACTCCTTAGCACTCTCTACAGAGGAGTTCTCCCGAAGGTCCGCATGCTTCTAGATACGGCCAGCAGTGGTAACTTCCTCAACCAAGACATTGATGCTGGCTGGGCACTTGTGGAGAACCTAGCTCAATCTGATGGTAACTACACTGCTGAGTATGATAGGAGTGTCCGGCCAAGTATTGGAACAGATGATCAGACTAGGGCCATCAAGGCCTTGACCGCTAAGTTAGATCAACTACTACAGCAGAAGAAACAGGTTCACTTTGCTTCTGAGGATACAATGTTCCAAGTTCAAGATGGGGAGGATGATGATCTAGAGGAAGTCAGCTATGTGCAGAATCAGGGTCAGTACAACAAAGGTTTTATCAACTACAAGAACAACCCGAATCTGTCTTACAGGAGTACCAATGTTGCTAACCCTCAAGATCAAGTCTACCCACCTCAGCAACAACCTCAGTCCAAGCCTTTTGTTCCCTACAATCAGCAACAGAACTTTGCCCCTAAACCGCATTTTCAGAATCCTCACCAACAACAGGGAGCCCCGTTTCCATCACCAGGTTTTCCGTCGCAGCATGCTCAGTCTTCTATTGCTCCAGATCAATAGACAAACGCCTTGCTGCAGCAACTCCTACAGGGTCAAGCAGCTGGTGCACTTGACACAGCCAAGAAGTTTGGTGAACTTAAAACCCAGATGGACTACACCTACAATGATCTTAACAGCAAGATTGAGTCTCTCCAGTCCAAGATTCGTTCCATAGAGGGCAAGACAGCTTCGTCCTCTAACACTTCCCAACTTCCAGGTAAAGTGGTCCAGAACCCTAAGGACTACGCTCACATCAATGCCATCACTCTGCGGAGTGGGAAGGAGTTACCTGAGAGGAAAGGATCTCCTGCGATCACTGCGAACAGTGAGGATCAAGACGGGGAGGATTTGGTTCCCAAAAACGACCAAGACAAGAGTCCCACGCCTGCTGGAGCACCCCAACTCGACCTGAATGGTCAAGACAGTCTACCTCCTGCACCTAAATCTGTGATTTCAGAGGAAAAGAAGGCACCATATGTCCCTCCTCCTTACAAGTCCAAATTGCCTTTCCCAAAGAGGTTTAAGAAGGACTTAATGGAGAAACATAAACAAATCTTTGATAAGCATATCAAGGAAGCTGAGATCAAGTTGCCTCTCATTGATGCCTTCTCCATGGTACCTGCCTATCAGAAGTTTTTGAAGGATGCAGTAGCTGAGAAAGACAAGAAGGTTCAGGGTATGGTTGTCCTATCAGAGGAGTGCAGCGCCATCATTCAGAAGAGAGTCGTCAAAGAGAAGTTAGGCGACCCGAGTTCTTTCACTTTACCGTGCTCTCTAGGTCCACTAGTTTTCAAGAAATCTCTCTGTGATCTTGGAGCATCTATCAGTCTTATGCCACTCTCGGTTGCAAGGAAGCTAGGATTCAGCAACTATAAGTCCTGCAACATCTCTCTGGTGCTTGCAGACAGATCAATTAGGACTCCTCATGGTATGCTAGCAGATCTTCCTCTGATGGTTGGTACAGTGGAGATACCTACAGATTTTATAGTTCTTGAAATGGATGAAGAACCAAGAGATCCTCTGATCCTGGGCAGACCTTTCTTTGCTACAGCCGGTGCAGTTATTGATGTCCGAAAAGGGAAGATCGATCTCAATCTTGGGACTGATCTCAAGATGACATTTGATGTCAAGGAGACTATGAGGAAGCCGGAAATAGAAGGACAAGTGTTCTATGTTGAGGTAATGGATAAGCTTGCTGATGAGCTTCTGGAGGAGTTTAATCAAGATGATCACCTTCAGATTGCCTTAACCAAGAGTGGTAAGGATGGGTATTTGCATGAAGAGACCTTGGGGTATGAGATGATTTTAGACTCACACAAGGTTCTGGAAGAGTCAGACGGGTTTGAGGAGCTGATAGGGGCCAACACAGAAATTCATGCTGTCGAGGACACCAAGCTCGACCAGCAGACCTAAGACAGAGAGCTCTCTGCAGCAGACGACTGGTCAGAACTGCGAGCACCTAAGGTAGACCTCAAACCTCTTCCTTCTGGGCTAAGGTACGCTTTCCTTGGACCAAACTCTACTTACCCAATCATAGTAAATGACATGCTGAATGATGATGAGTTGAATTTGCTGTTGATTGAGTTGAGGAAGTATCGGAAGGCAATAGGATACTCTCTTGATGATATAAAGGGAATTTCACCTAGCTTGTGCACTCATAGAATCCATCTGGAAAATGAATCATATGTTAGTATTGAACCCCAGAGGAGATTGAATCCTAATTTAAAAGAAGTTGTTAAAAAGGAAATTCTTAAGTTGCTAGGGGCTGGAATCATATACCCCATATCTGATAGTACTTGGATTTCACCTGTGCATTGTGTACCTAAGAAGGGAGGCATTACTGTGGTTAGGAATGATAAGGATGAATTGATACCCACTAGAACTATCACTGGCCATAGAATGTGTATCGATTACAGGAAGTTAAATGCTGCATCTAGGAAAGATCATTTTCCATTGCCATTCATTGATCAGATGCTAGAGAGACTTGCTAATCATCCATATTACTGTTTTTTAGATGGGTATAGTGGTTTCTTTCAAATTCCTATTCATCCTAATGATCAAGAGAAAACTACATTCACTTGTCCATATGGAACATTTGCATATAGGAGAATGCCTTTCGGTCTTTGTAATGCACCTGCTACTTTTCAGAGATGCATGACTTCTATATTCTCGGATTTAATAGAGGAGACTGTTGAGGTATTCATGGATGACTTTTCCGTGTATGGCTCTTCTTTCTCTTCCTGTCTTTTGAACCTTTGCAGGGTACTCACTAGGTGTGAAGAGACGAATCTGGTTCTGAACTGGGAAAAGTGCCACTTTATGGTCAAGAAAGGGATCGTCTTGGGGCACAAAATTTCTGAGAAAGGTATAGAGGTAGACAAGGCCAAGGTGGACGTGATGATGTAGCTGCAACCACCCAAGAATGTCAGGGATATCAGAAGCTTCTTGGGGCACGCTGGGTCTTACAGAAGATTCATCAAGGACTTCTCAAGGATAGCCAGACCACTGACAAGGCTGTTGTGCAAGGAGCAAGAGCTCCTGTTTGATACAGAATGTTTGAAGGCTTTCCAGCTCATTAAGGAAGCCTTAGTTACTGCTCCAATAGTCCAAGCACCAAACTGGGACTATCCATTTGAGATCATGTGTGATGCATCGGACTATGCTGTAGGAGCCGTACTGGGCCAAAGGATTGAGAAAAAGTTGCATGTGATCTACTATGCAAGCAGGACGCTTGATGATGCTCAAGGGAGATATGCTACAACAGAGAAGGAGTTGCTGGCTGTAGCCTTTGCTTTCGAGAAATTCAGAAGCTATCTGGTTGGGTCTAAGGTGGTAGTCTATACGGATCATGCAGCACTAAGGCATATCTATGCTAAGAAGGATACTAAGCCAAGATTGCTCAGGTGGATACTCCTTCTTCAAGAGTTTGACATGGAAATTGTTGATAAGAAGGGAATAGAGAATGGTGTGGCTGATCACTTGTCAAGGATGAGGATAGATGACCCAGCACCTGTTGATGACACCATGCCTGACGAGAGACTCCTAGATGCTGTTTCTGTGATAGGAGTAAAGGACATACCTTGGTATTCAGATCTAGCCAATTTCCTTGCATGTGGTGAGTTACCTGATGATCTTGATGCTTACAGAAAAAAGAAGTTTCTGAGAGATGTCAAGCACTACTACTGGGACGAACCTTTCCTATACAAGAGAGGTACAGATGGTCTGTTCAGGAGGTGCATAGCACAAGATGAGGTTCAGGGTGTGCTTGAGCACTGTCATGGGTCTGCTTATGGAGGACACTTTGCTACGTTCAAGACTGTTCAGAAGGTACTGCAAGCGGGTCTATGGTGGCCTACAATGTTCAGAGATGCTCAAGCCTTCATCACCAAGTGTGATCCTTGCCAGAGAATGGGAAACATCAGCAGAAGGAATGAGATGCCACAGAACCCAATTTTGGAAGTAGAGGTGTTTGACGTTTGGGGGATTGATTTTATGGGTCTTTTCAACCCACCATCTTCTGGGAACAGCTACATCTTGGTAGCTGTTGATTATGTCTCGAAGTGAGTTGAAGCCATAGCTTGCCCTAGCGATGATGCAAAGGTCGTTCTGAAGATGTTCAAGAGCATCATTTTTCCTAGATTTGGTGTGCCAAGAGTTGTTATCAGTGATGGGGGGTCTCACTTCATCAACAAGCTCTTTGAGAATCTTCTGAAAAAGCATGGGGTAAAGCACAAGGTGGCCACACCATATCACCCCCAGGCTAGTGGTCAAGTAGAGGTGTCCAACAAGCAGATTAAAGCCATCCTGGCTAGAGTAGTGGGCGTTTCAAGAAGAGATTGGTCTGCTAAGCTGGATGAAACCCTCTGGGCGTACAGGACAGCATTCAAGACTCCTATAGGGCGAACACCATTCCAGCTCCTTTACGGCAAGGCTTGTCACCTACCTGTTGAAGTTGAGTATAAGGCGTTATGGGCAACGAAACTTCTGAATTTGGATATCTAGCCTGCCCAGGAAAAGAGAGTATTGGACCTGCATGAGCTAGAAGAGATCAGGCTGGATGCTTATGAGAGTTCTAAGATCTACAAAGAAAGAACCAAAGCCTTCCATGACAAGAGAATCTTGCACAAGGAGTTCAAGGCTGGTGATCAAGTCCTCCTTTTCAATTCTCGACTCAAGCTGTTTCCGGGAAAGCTCAAGTCCAGATGGTCCGGACCGTTTTCTGTCAAGGAAGTTTCACCCTACGGAGCGATCACCTTATTTGGAAAGGGAGGAAACGAATTCACAGTGAATGGACAGAGGCTCAAACCCTATCTAGCTGATACCGTCATTCCAGAAGGAACTTTGATTCCTCTGGATGAACCTTCCACCACCTAAGCGAAACAGGAAGTCAAGCTTAGTGACTATAAACAAGCTCACTTGGGAGGAAGTCCCATGTCTATCTCTGTACATATTTCTTTGCCTTAGTTTTAAAACGTCAAATAAGTGTGCTAAGCTATTTTGATTTTGTCTTGATTGTGTGATTTCAGAAAACATGAGAGGTGGATCATAAACTTTAGGAGGAAATTTTCAAAAATTCAAAATTCTGACATGTGGACCCGAGTCGGAGGTGTCATGGTCAATACAGAGTCCATATGGTCGAGTCGGAGGTGTCATGGTCAATACAGAGCCCACACTCTTTCAACACGCCCCACACTCGACCCACACACGCTCCTCCTTGTCCTTTGTCCCCTCCCACTTGTCTATACAAGCCAAACTCGATTCAGAAGGTGCCAAGGAAGCGTCCACTCGGTCAATAAGGTGTTAGAGAAGTGACGACTCGAGCCCACACTAATTCAACGCGTTTTTAACACTCCTTCAACACGTCTTCAAGCTCGAGCCCACACGCTAGAATCCAAGGATGCCAGCTCGAGTCTCACCAGAGGGAGCCCACACGCTTTCAACACGCTCCCCCACTCGGCTATAAATACCGAACTCGACTCCATACTTTACTCACACCTCAAACACTCTCACTTCTCTCTTTTTCTTTCCCAGAATTCTCTCTAAATTTTTCTTGCTGCTCTTGAGGCTAATCCTCACGATTTTGAGTTCTCTTTCCTTGTCCTTGATCGAGTCTCAGGTATGGACCATCGCCAAGCCCGTCGTAGGTCAGCTGAAGTACTCGCCCGCAACTTACAGATGTGGAGAGAGAGCATTCCCCCAACCGAAGAACAAGAACAAACCGTAGAACAAGAGCAAGTTGCAGTACCCATGGAGTACGAAGTCACGCCGGACTCGACCCAATATGCTCAAGCCCGAGGATCAAGCAGGAAGGGTCGGAAGTCTCGCTTGAGCACCCATACTCGAGCTGAAGAGACGAGACAAACCACCTGTGTCCAACGTGAGGGAAAAGGACAAATGGAGCAGAGTATGCATCAAGGTGGTGAAGAAACAGAGGAAGACGAGCCTCAGTTGATAAGGAAGCCTCGACGGATGAGCACCCACGCTCGAGCTGGAGGGTCGGGACAAGCTACTACGGTATCAGACAAGAAGCTCACTCAGGTCAAAAGTGAAGGAAAAGCACCAATCAAGCCGAGTATGCATCAAGGTGGTGAAACAGAGGAAGACGAGCCTAAGTTGATAAGGCAACCCCGAAAGAAGAACACCAAACCCTCTGCAACCAAGTACCTAGAGGCCCTCCTTGAACGTAGTTTCGAAGGAACGAGGTACCCGCACAAAGAAACAATGCAAGCACTCGGGATTGCTAGAGATATGGAGTATCTCTTTGAGGCGGGAGGTATAAGACAATTCATGAACAAACCGCTGGAAGCCTACAAGGAAGAGACGTGCCACTTCCTCTCGTCCCTCAGGGTTCATTTCTACGATGAGGAGCCTGATGTTGAACCCGATGACGGCCCTGGCTTCATCACCTTCGCGTGCAGAGGACAATGCTATGCCCTTACCATCGCGCAAATCTGCAACCTATATGGTTTTTCTGGAGGTGACGAACTGATTCAAGATTTTGATCATGAGGAGCTCCAACAATTATGGTCGACCATAGGAGACAGCACCAAACCTTTCTCCTCCTCTAGAAGCAAGAGCTCAAGCATCCGAAGCCCTGTCCTGAGGTACCTACACAAGACAATAGCAAGCTCTATGTTTGCAAGGAAGGTGACCGGGACGGTGAATGAAGGTGAACTAAGGATGCTGGACTTATGCTTACTGCCACTTCTGGGGAGCACAAGAGATGGGCGGAAGATGCAGGGAGATAGAGCAGATGCTAACCTTGCCCTTGTTCTGATGGAGCAATTCCTAAACTACAAGGACTGGGCGATAAAGATGGGCAAGATGAAGATGGATGGCGCAGGTGACCTCTGTATTGGGGGTATCATCACCCCGATACTTGTTGCTTGTGATGTAGAGGTACAATCAGTACCCTATCCACCCAAATGGATAGATATCGACTTCTTGAGGAGGTGCAGGTTCCTGGACCATACAACGCCTCCAGACGAGTACATCTATCAGTTCATGCATCCGACAGCTGGGGAAGCCAAGCTGCGCCTGCCTTGCACCGATCTCACCAAGGTACGCCAGGGCTGAAACATTGATTTCCATCCTCCTCTCGATAGACTCTACAATCAAGACGAGGAGATCATGGAACAAGGAATGGGGTCAGACGATCAAGATGTTGTTCTGGAGGAGGTTAATCCAACAGAAAGGTACTCGTTTGAGGAATACAAGCTCAAACCCACACATAGTCCAGCCTTGAAGGAGGCACACAAGCGGATTAATCTCCTTCAAAGGTGGAACAAGTTTCAAGGGAAGACCGTCGTCGCACTCAAGGGTACCGTGAAGGACCTGAAAGACCAAGTGAAGGACGTGAAGGACCAGCTCAAGGACTTCACGCTAAAGTTAAAATCCCCTACACCCAAGAAAACCATCGTACCTGGGAGAATTCTGACGGGGAGCGGATCGTTTCGCGAGGAACCAAGACATCATGCACCCGAGATGGAACCACCACGAGCCTCTTCCTTCGAGCAAAGGCAGCCAAGGCAGTTTCAACACGCGAGGAAGAGACGCCAAGCAGGAGGAGCATCTAGCTCACGCACCCGGCTCGAGCAAGGACGTCGAGACAGACACTTCGGAGCATCTAGCTCACGCACCCAGCTCGACCACTACCAGGTCGGGTCGACATACTCACCATAATCACCAAGGTACCCGTACTGACCCTTTCTGTATATATTAGATGCATCGTTTTTATTGTTTTCTTTTACCTCTAAGCCTCTCTTTCCAAATTTTTATTACACAAGGGACTGTATAATTTAAGTTTGGGAGAAGGGTTAAGTTCTGTATTGATGTGTTTTCTCTGTTCTTATTTTGATTTTGTGCATCCTTGAGTCTGCATGCATCTATGGCATAGAAAAACCAAAAAAAAATCAAAAATTTTTTTTCAAAAAATCTTTAAAAACAGAGTGTTCATTTAGTTGCATTTACATTTTAGGATCGAGTCTAGGATATTTCATATAGGGCTGTTGCATATGCATAGGGGATGATGATGATTTAAAACCTTGTAAACTTGCTGATTCAACTGCATGACTTCAATGCCCTCGTTTCTAGTTGTTCAATGCATTGATGTTGAGCTTGAAGTAAGACCGAACCATGTTCTGAATGCACGACTAGATCGAGTCTTAGCTGAAGCATGCTGCGATTTTCTGTCATTCCCCATCTATTTAAACCTGAATTTGACTTATAATTATCATGTCTAGGCATAGAATTTGAACTCATGGATACTGTATACATACTTGGATTCTCTTTCATCTGTTTATACCACTCTTTGCCAATCCAAGTAGCTGATTCTCATTGTTAGATCAGTTTTACCATGCCCTTACTCTAGCCTCCTTTCAAGCCACGCTATTACTTTAGTGAGTGTGTTAGGCCTATTTCCGAATGAGCTTGGTAGAAAGTGTTAGGTTTGAGCCGACAAGGATAGAATCTCATGTAAGTTCTGGTTTGCAATTTTCAAATCAGATAGGATTAGGTGGGATCTTGATCGTTGGGTATTGAGGTTAGTTCTGTGGATAGAAAAGAATGAGAAAAACTTGGAAAAAGAAAAAAAAAGGGTAAGAGTTCTTAGGAGGGAAATGATCTGAATGTTTGAGTATCTAGTAAAGGATTGGGGGATGTGCATAGCAAAAGAAAAAGAAAAGGCAGAAAGCTCAAAAGTTTGAAAAAACACAAAAACGCCCAATCCGCTAGATGTATATGTGTATAACCCCTCCTAGAACCAAAAACAAAAAGAAAAGATGAAACTGATCCAAGATATCAAAAGAAAAAAAAAAAAAACCTAAGGGTGAAGGGTAGAATTAGGATGACTGTCTGGGTTTTAGACTAAGGGATAAGACCGCTTGTGTAGGACTGGGTAGATGGGAGTCTATTCTTGTATGCATAGGTTGGTTCTTACCTTTAGCATTCTACTAAAGCTCATTCCGTTTCATTGAGAGACCCTTGTTCTGAAACGTCAATACCGTACTGAAGGGACCATTTTTGTCTCTTGACCTTACCCTTAGCCAAATGAGTTCATTGAATATGCTTAGCTTGATTCATGGTTTCTGTTCTAATGAATGTTAAGGGGAATGATAGAAATGAATGCATGACTAGGTTGAGGTTTGATTGAACTTGTGCTGCGAAGAGTATGTGATGTGGACATCCAGAAGGAGCCGCCCCAATCAGTAGAGATCCCACCACTTCGAGGAGCGCCCATGACCCGATCAAGAACCAAGAGTCTCAAAGGACTCACCAAAGCCGTAGACCTTTTTCTCGACACGGACCATGCGGACGCGGACAAGGACCGAGCGGAACCGGACAAGACAAATGCCGAACCAATGGCATTTCTATTCACCACCGATACTCGAGAAGCACTCCTAAGTGATTTTGGAGCCGAGATAAGCCACGCTAACTCTCAGAATGCTTCGTACTCGCGCACAACCGAGTGGCCTCTCATGCGGACAAAGAAGGAGACTTCACTCTTTGTCCTCTCGCTAGCATGATTGAGGCATAAAGACATCACTAGGGATTGTACTCTTTCCTACCCTTAGGTTTCCCACGTGGTTTTACTAAGGAAGGTTTTAACGAGGCAACAACCTAGTGGTGCGAAATGGCCTCAAAAAACATCCTTTGAGGGCCGAATTGTCTAGAAGTCCATACTATGCCTTCTAGATCGATTCCAGCATTCTAAGGGAGTATTTGAAGTCCATCTAGGCCCATGAAGACGTCGCACAAGTGACCAAGACACGTCACTTATGTTTAGGCGTTTTTGCCTTGTCATTTTAATGAACTTTCCTTTTTCGAACTTTTTCCTTTTCGAATTTGGGAAATCTTTTGGCCATGTGTTAGGCCACGTTTAGGGTTGTTTTTAACACATTTTGTAGCCTAAATTCGAGCCCTATATAAGGAGAAACTCGCAGCCCTAAGAGGGTAGACTTTGAATAAACGAAAACCCTATTTTTGCTTAAGCCGTCGCCGCTTAACTCCTTTGTTCTTTCTTCTTGTTTGTGTGAATCCCAGCAAGAGTAGAACGTCCAAGCTATACCACGAGACTCTCCACAACTCGTGTGGTCGCTTATCAATCCATCGGCCCACGCCAAACCTCACGTTTCCATCGTTGCCCATCGAATCGCACCGCACGGTCCATTCGGAGACAACACCTGTCTGATGCTTGTATCATTTTGGTATCAGAGCTGAAGATCCATCCACAACCACCCGGTTGTATCTATCCTTGTTCTCTTTTGATTCCTACATTCATACCTTTTATTATTTGTTAGATATAAAAAAAAAAAAAAAAAGAGAATCGATACTTGTTGATTTGTTGTTTTCGTTTGTGTTTAGGGTTGAGTTCAAGGACACTAAGATTGGAGCTCAAGACTCTCACGACCACCAGGTTGTGTCTTTCTTTACTCTTGTTTTAGTTGCAGTACTCGTTGGTCACCCTAGTTGCATTCTTATATCATAAACTCAAAACAAAACAAAAAAAATTGTCGTAATTGCCTGTTCTCCTTGTTTTAGTTTTCATAAATTCGTGAGAGGTGATAAAATTATTCTGTCTCTTGATTTTGAACCTAGACTCATTATAGAACAACTTAAAATTGTTTTCGTAAAATTAGAAAAATATAAAATATTTTTTTTTGATTTTACGCTACGGTTAGTCTGTTTGAGCTAGTCTAAGCACTAAGACCTGTTGTATTGTGATTTTCGTGCAAGGATTATGGCTGGTAATGGACAAGACGCCTTGGTACAAGCCATTGCCGAGATGAGAGCTGATATGGCTCAGAGATTTGGTGCGGTTGAAGAACGGCTCGGACATATCGAGCAGCCTCCGAGAAGAGCACCGTTGAGACAAGACCCCCCACCGAGAAACAATCCACCACCAAGAAACAATCCACCACCGAGACATCAAAATTGGGATTCAGATGACGAGGGAGAGCCACCAGACATGAGACGAAGAGATCAACGTGACCGAGGATTCAGACAAGAACACATCGATCCCAAACTCACGCTACCCACGTTTGCTGGCCGAGTAGACCCTGATGCTTACTTGGATTGGGAGAAGCGTATGGACAGAATTTTTGAATGTTATGAGTATAGTGAGCCGAAGAAGGTGGCAGTAGCAGCAGCCCAACTCACCGATCACGCATTATCTTGGTGGGATAGAGAAGTTTCCGAGAGGAGACGGAACCGGTACGACCAAATCAGTACATGGGCCGAAATGAAGTTTTCCTTCAAAAGAAGATATGTTCCTCCACACTTTCACCGAGAGATTCAGAGGAGATTCAGAAGGTTGACCCAAGGCAGTAAGTCAGTAGAAGAGTATTACGACGAGTTTGAGACACTCAAGAACCGTCTCGAGCTAGACGACTCGGAAGAGTCACTAATGGCACAATTTGTCGATGGTTTACAAGACCGTATATCTCAGAAGGTAGAGCTGCAACCTTACCACCAGATGGATGAGCTGCTACACTTGGCAGTTCAGATAGAGCAGCAAGGGAAGCGCAAAGCTTCTACCAAACCAAAGACTGGCCAACCATGGACTACACGCAACAACAACAACAATCGGTTTCAACCACCAACGGACCGAGCCAAATCAGTTGAGGTTGATTCGAGGTTCAAAGGGAAGACTCCTGAGGTTTCTAAGGGTCCAAGAGCTGAGACAAGTAGGTCTAATCAAAACCCTACACGCAATCGAGACATCATATGCTTCAAATGTCAAGGTAGAGGGCAGATGACCCGAGAGTGTCCCAACGCCAAGGTTATGATTCTCACTAGGGACGGAGGCTATGAGACTCAAGATGAGACCGAGGAAAAAGATGATGGGTCTGAAGAAGAAGTTGAGTATCCAGAGAAGGGAGAAATCCTCATGATGAGGAGGATACTAAACACGGCCATCGCACCCGACGAAACTGCCCAACGGGAAAATATCTTTCACACCAAGTGTTTAGTGGAGGGCAAGACGTGTAGTTTAATCATTGATGGAGGCTCGTGTACCAATGCTGCAAGTTCTTATATGATTGACAAGTTGGGGCTCAAGAAAGAACGACACCCTCAGCCGTATAAGTTGAGATGGCTCAACGATAAGTCCGAATTGAAGATTAACGAGCAAGTGAAGGTTTCCTTCAGTATTGGGAGGTATCAAGACCAAGTGACATGCGATGTGGTCCCTGTGCAAGCTGGACACATTCTTTTGGGACATCCTTGGCAGTTTGACAAAGAGGCCATACACCATGGCCGGACCAACTTCTACTCGTTCACGCATAACAAACGCAAGGTGACTCTAGCTCCACTCGAGCCTACCGAGATTCACGCAATGCAAATCAAGATGGCCAAGGATACTAAGAAGGTCCAGAGTAGTTTGTTTGCTAAGGCAGGACACATTAACAAGGCGTTGCACAAGAAACAGGAAGTATTACTCTTGGTTTACAAAGAGGCCCTATCCGCCGCCAAAGAAGCTACCGTGCTACCATCAGAGATTCAAGGAGTTCTTGATCATTTCAAGGATATTTTTCCAGCTGAGATACCACCAGGGCTGCCACCACTAAGAGGAGTTGAGCACCAAATTGACCTAGTGCCCGGAGCGGCCCTACCTAACCGGCCCGCATATCGCATGAGCCCCACGGAAGCACAAGAGCTCGAACGGCAAGTGCAAGAGCTGATGGCTAAGGGCTACGTGAGAGAAAGCCTTAGTCCCTGTGCTGTACCAGTGCTATTAGTGCCCAAGAAAGATGGCACATGGAGGATGTGTGTCGATTGTAGAGCCATCAACAACATTACGATAAAATATCGACATCCGATTCCGAGACTCGATGATATGCTGGATGAGTTGAGCGGGTCAACTATATTTTCCAAGGTTGATTTGAAGAGTGGATATCATCAAGTTAGAATGAGAGAAAGCGACGAGTGGAAAACCGCCTTCAAGACGAAACAAGGCCTTTACGAGTGGCTCGTTATGCCCTTCGGCCTAACCAATGCACCAACCACCTTCATGCGACTTATGAACCAGGTTTTGCGTTCCTATATCAGTAAATTTGTCGTTGTATATTTTGATGATATTCTCATTTATAGTAGGAGCTTGGTAGAACACGTAAAGCACTTAGAACTAGTGTTGCAAACGCTTCGAAAGGAAGGCCTATATGCCAACCTAACGAAGTGCATCTTTTGTACTGATAAATTGGTGTTCTTAGGTTTTGTAGTGAGCTCACAAGGACTACAAGTGGACCAGGAAAAGATCAAGACAATCGAAGAATGGCCGACCCCAACGAGCATCGGACACGTCCGAAGCTTTCACGGACTCGCGAGCTTCTACCGGCGATTCGTGCGAGATTTTAGCACCATAGCTGCTCCATTAACTGCTGTCATCAAGAAGGACATGCCATTTCAGTGGGGAGAAGCACAAGAAACCGCCTTCAAGACCCTTAAAGACCGATTGACTCATGCCCCAGTTTTAGTTTTGCCTAACTTTGACCAAATGTTTGAAATTGAGTGTGATGCTTCAGGTTTAGGGATTGGAGCTGTCTTGACTCAAGGAGGGAGACCAGTAGCCTACTTTAGTGAGAAACTCAATGGGCCTACCCTAAACTATCCCACTTACGACAAAGAATTATACGCGTTGGTCCGATCGCTAGAAACGTGGCAACATTATCTTTTGGCGAAGGAATTTGTTATTCACACCGATCATGAGACTCTCAAGCATCTCCGAGGCCAGACTACGTTGAAGAAGAGGCACGCAAGGTGGTTAGAGTTTGTGGAAACCTTCCCATACGTCATCAAGTACAAGAAAGGCAAAGACAATGTGGTCGCGGATGCCCTATCAAGACGTCATGCGCTTATATCGACTATGGAGGCTAAAGTGTTCGGTTTTGAGCACATTAAGGATCAGTATGCTGAGGATCCAGACCTTGGAGAGACTTATGCTCAATGTCTAAAAGGAGGAACCAGGTCCTATTATCTACAAAACGGGTTCCTATTCCGGGATAAGCGGCTTTGCATTCCACAAGGCTCGATGAGAGAACTTTTGGTCCGAGAGGCTCACGGTGGGGGACTCATGGGACATTTTGGAGTAGACAATACTCTCATCACACTCAAGGAGCATTTTTACTGGCCACATATCAAGAGAGACGTTGAGCGTCATTGTGCTAAATGCATTGTTTGCCTCAAGGCTAAGTCTCGCTTACACCCTCATGGTCTTTATATGCCTTTACTTATACCTAACGCTCCTTGGGAGGATATTTCTATGGATTTTGTGCTAGGTTTGCCGAACATACAACACAAGGATTCCATCTTCGTTGTTGTGGACCGGTTCTCCAAAATGGCCCATTTCATTCCGTGTAACAAGACCAACGATGCCTCACAAACCGCAAGTTTGTTCTTTAAAGAGGTGGTGCGTTTACATGGGCTGCCGAGAACCATTGTGTCGGACCGAGACACGAAATTCCTGAGCCACTTCTGGAGAACTTTGTGGAAAAAGCTAGGCACCAAGCTTCTCTTCTCCACGACGTGTCATCCCCAAACCGATGGTCAAACGGAAGTGGTAAACCGGACCTTATCTAGCTTACTTAGAGCTAGGATTGGTAAAAACTTAAAGAATTGGGTTGAGTGTTTGCCTTTAGTTGAATTTGCTTATAATCGTGCTACTCACTCTTCTTCTAAGTTTTCTCCTTTCGAGGTTGTGTATGGTTTTAACCCTAGGACCCCATTGGAGTTTACTCCGTTACCATTACCAAAGGCGGATCAAGTTAGTCTCGATGGAATCGCTAAAGCCGAGCAAGTCAAGAAGATCCACGAGAAGGTTAAGGAGAACCTCAACAAGAGGAACGAGCAAATCAAACACCAACGAGACAAAGGACGCAAGAAAGTAGAGTTTGCCCCGGGAGAATGGGTTTGGCTACACATGCGGCCCGAACGGTTCCCGAATAAGCGTAGCTCCAAACTAGCACCGAGAGGGGATGGCCCATTCAAGATCGTTGAGAAGATCAACGACAATGCTTACCGCCTCGAGTTACCAGGTGAGTTCCATGTTTCCCCAACGTTCAACGTTTCTGACTTGTCTCCTTTTGATGTAGGTGAATCGGACATGACGGAAAAGCTTTTTCAAGAAGGGGAGAATGATGTGGACATCCAGAAGGAGCCGCCCCAATCAGTAGAGATCCCACCACTTCGAGGAGCGCCCATGACCCGATCAAAAACCAAGAATCTCAAAGGACTCACCAAAGCCGTAGACCTTTTTCTCGACACGGACCATGCGGACGCGGACAAGGACCGAGCGGAACCGGACAAGATAAATGCCGAACCAATGGCATTTCTATTCACCACCGATACTTGAGAAGCACTCCTAAGTGATTTTGGAGCCGAGATAAGCCACGCTAACTCTCAGAATGCTTCGTACTCGCGCACAACCGAGTGGCCTCTCATGCGGACAAAGAAGGAGACTTCACTCTTTGTCCTCTCGCTAGCATGATTGAGGCATAAAGACATCACTAGGGATTGTACTCTTTCCTACCCTTAGGTTTCCCACGTGGTTTTACTAAGGAAGGTTTTAACGAGGCAACAACCTAGTGGTGCGAAATGGCCTCAAAAAACATCCTTTGAGGGCCGAATTGTCTAGAAGTCCATACTATGCCTTCTAGATCGATTCCAGCATTCTAAGGGAGTATTTGAAGTCCATCTAGGCCCATGAAGACGTCGCACAAGTCACCAAGACACGTCACTTATATTTAGGCGTTTTTGCCTTGTCATTTTAATGAACTTTCCTTTTTCGAACTTTTTCCTTTTCGATTTTGGGAAACCTTTTGGCCATGTGTTAGGCCACGTTTAGGGTTGTTTTTAACACATTTTGTAGCTTAAATTCGAGCCCTATATAAGGAAAAACTCGCAGCCCTAAGAGGGTAGACTTTGAATAAACGAAAACCCTATTTTTGCTTAAGCCGTCGCCGCTTAGCTCCTTTGTTCTTTCTTCTTGTTTGTGTGAATCCCAGCAAGAGTAGAACGTCCAAGCTGTATCACGAGACTCTCCACAACTCGTGTGGTCGCTTAACAATCCATCGGCCATGCCAAACCTCACGTTTCCATCGTTGCCCATCGAATCGCGCCGCACGGTCCATTCGGAGACAACACCCGTCCGATTCTTGTATCAGTATGGCTAACGTTTTTAAGTAGAGCTCATAAACTTTGCATTCTAGAATTAGTAACTTGGACATTGAGGTCATCCGTTATTATCTGCAAGTTTTAGTTCTGAGTCCCCACTTTCAACCCTCTTCTCCATTCTCATTCCTTTGTTTGCTTGAGGGCAAGCAAAGACTAGTTTGGGGGAGTTGATATGTTTGCATTTTGCATCATTTAAGCTTGCATAAATCATACGTTTTGACGTGTTATTCATCCCGTTCTTGTTATTTATTCCGAGTTTTGCATACTTAGAGTGTTTTACATTAGGTCTGCATACATCCTGCATATTTGGCTTGTTACAGGTACTTTCGGGTGATTTTGGAGAAGTTATAGCAGAAGCTGTCTGGGGCATTCTGATCGAGTCCGTGCTGAGCAGAAGCTGTCTGGGACATGCTGATCAAGTCCGTGCAGGATACCCATGCAGACGTGATCGAGTCTGAGCAGGAGATGGAGCAGAAGCTCAGCTCGAGTACCCATGCTCGAGCTGTATGATCAAGCGAAGACAAAAGGTGGCGTCTTGAAGTTTCAAAACCCAGCTCGAGCCCCTGCAATCGAGTGGACTACTTAAGCTCATCTCAGAAAAATGCAGTCTTGATTTCGTCTGTTTGAGCATGATATGCTCAAATTAATACCCTATGATGATACTAAAGCAGTTGCTGCAGTAAAGTTAGGGGTCGAACACAAGAACTCAAGAAAACTCACTTAGTAGATGAAAGATGCAGATTGTGCTAAGCAAACAGTGAATGACGAGAAAACAAATGATCAAATTAAACTTAGGTTGAATTATTATGGATGGGAGCTAGGCTCAGGGAAATTCTCAGGAAATCAATGATAGATAACAATTAATCAATTAAGGTTCAATTCAATTAAGCGCCGTTCTTGAACTCAAACACGATAATATAGTCAACCAACTGTCGTTGCGAAAACTAACTAAGTCTAAAATCTAGAATTCCAAATCTCTTTGCAAATCCTACAAATTAAACCAGCAATTAATTCAAGTTTGATATGTTCACAATTCGATTAAACCAAATCTCTTTGCAGATAACCGACTTGCTCCCCCTAGGTTTTATCAGATTACTCA
Source organism: Boechera divaricarpa (assembly GCA_026770425.1). Classification (NCBI taxonomy): domain Eukaryota; kingdom Viridiplantae; phylum Streptophyta; class Magnoliopsida; order Brassicales; family Brassicaceae; genus Boechera; species Boechera divaricarpa. The sequence continues at coordinate 10,902,629 of CM049188.1, read as the reverse complement.
ATTGCACTGTCGTGCCTAATCGATTAATCTAAGTTCTATGTTCTAGGTGATCAGACTAGAAATTGCTTTGAGAACAACCTATGGTGAAGAACTATTCAGGTTATGAACCCTAACAAATCAATCATCATAAATCAGAGAAATCCATATGAGAAAACCCTGAACCTAAAATGAGACTACTCAGACATGATTGATGAGAAACAAAGCATAACTGAATAGATCATGAAATTGAGTATAACAAAAGAATAAAAACAAGGGTTCGGGATCCTTTCTATGATGAACAAAGTCTGGATCAGTCTCCCTCACAAAAGCTCTCAAATCTCAATGGTGGCTCAAGAATAATAGTGAAAAGTAAAGTCTGCCTCCCCTTAACCTAATGACTAAAAGTTTGCTTAAAAAGGTCTAAAATACGAGCTGGGTCTCTTTGTAAATAAGGGAAAGTATTGGGCTTCTTATGGTGAGAATTCTCTTCCTTGGATATCTCTCTATCTCCGCGTCAGTTACGTCGGTATCGATCGATACCGGGATGGTGTCGATCGATACTCAGGCTTCAAAACGGGTACTTTCTTCGGTTTGCTCCAAAAGGCTCCAAATGGTTCCAAAATCTCCAATTTCGTCCCAAACGTGCTAAAACCTGAAAAGATTCCAGAACGATACAAAAGACACTAGAAAGACTTGATAAAACAACTTATATCATGGCTAAAAATGGGTAAAAACTATGATATATCAGAGCACAGCACTCGACCAAGACTTAGCCGAGCTGGACCTTATCCTGCACATTTTTACTATTTTGCGCATGACGTTTTAGGGCTTTTTAGACTTAGTATAAATACCTAATGTTGGGTGAAGACTAAGGGGACGATGTTTTTATCTCTAATATTTCGAGTTTTTCCTTGTGTTTTTCTCTGTTCTTAGTTTTCAGAACTTGTAATTTGATTTCTACTTGTTATTTTGAGTTTGTTCCTTCTTTTCTATCATTATCTCTATCTATTTCTATCATCTATGCAAGTTTTTTTATGATTTCTGGGTTTGTATTCTTGATGTTCTTCATGAGTTTTGAGTAGTCATTAGGGTTCTTGAGGATGGGATAGATTAGGTGTAGAATCTTGGTCTTTCAGGTGGTTTAAGTGTAGATCGTTTGATTTCCCTTCTAAATCAGTGTTCTTAATGCTAGTTTCTTTCTGATCAATTGGAATTAGAACTTAGGTGTTTTTCCACCCAGAAGGTGTTTGATAAAATGCTTGAATGAATTGATGTTAGAGATTTGCATACCTAGCCTAAGGGATTAGTTGTCTAGGGTGTTTATCGACAATATTGTACTGAATCGTATTACCTGCTAGGGTAGATTTCGCCAAGGGATTGGGTCTGGAACTGGTCTAGTTTGAGGTTACTTACCACGGGAGTGGACTTAACTGGTTTTGATGTTTGATGTCTAGGGAATAGCTTGATTGAGTTTTGTTAAACCACTTGAATAGGCTAAGAGGACACACTGAGTCGATTACCCCCATCCTTAGGAACTTCTCTTGCATTGTTGAATTTGCTCCTAGTCCTATACGCTGCTCTTTACCCCCATATGTTACTTCTGTTATTGCTTGGTTTCTGCTAGTTCTTGTTAGTCCTATACGGTACCTGTTTTAGTGTCCATTCTCAGTTTTTGTCTAGGTTGCTAGACCCCAATACGCTATTTGCTTGGCTTGACTTGAATTTCTTGATCGCATCCTTTTTGGTTAATATCTTCACCCTTATGGATTGACACCTTACTACTACAACGAAAAATCGGTCTAGTAAGGAATTGACCTATATCAGTAATCTCGAGAGTGTAATCCGATAATACTGCAAGTGCACAGTAATCTAATTGTAGTACAAACGGAATCGATCCACAGAGACCGAGAATAACTACACAGAGAAGACAAGAATGAATTTAATCTAGGTGAATTATAAAATATGGGGGTTTGTTTTCTAAGTACTAAAATATGTAAAATATTTTAGTAAGGAAGTTGATCAGGGCTAAGTTAGATAAGCTAAAATATTTTAGCAAGGAACTTGATCAGGGCTAAGTTAAATATTTTAGTAAGGAACTCTCGTGGTGCTCTACAAGCATTGAGAATGATCTCTATTAACCGGCTCAACTATCTCCTGTAACTTTACAGAGTAGTCGGGCTCTTGACATGCTTAATTCCGAGATCTTAATCCACTCTCGTGGTATCAAGACTCTAAGATGCAAACTAACTTGATCAGGGCTAAGTTAGATAAGCTCGCAAGTAAGAATAGATTTATCGATTAACTAGGATTCCAAGTATGCACATCCGCAATTTCTTGGTCACGCCTACTGGATTAGACAAATCTCTTAGACCATTCCCATGGGAGTAGATCTAGCCTTAGGAACACATACAAGGTAGTCCGTCGGTTAAGAACACAAAACATCAATCTCTAATTATTAGATCCCATCATCGATCTCCATCCCAAAGATCTAAAAGATCTACTCACTCATAACTCCAAGGGTGACGGTAGTATATGAGGAAGAAGACATGATAACAATAAACAAAAGCAGTTAGATAAAGTAAAAGAATGATTAAAAAGAGAACTATTGAACTTGCATAATAAAATTTAAGAACAAAGAGTATTCATGTGTTTTCTCTAAGTGGTGGCTCTCTGAAAGTTGTGGAAAAGTGTGGAACAAAATTGTGGAACCCTCTTTAATGAGAGTACAATGTTTTTATATAGTACTAGGGCTTTAGGAGCAGCTAATGTCGAGCCTTTAAGCTTCTAGAAGTCTCTGGACACAAATAAAAAGTCGTACTCTCATGAATCGCCAAATTATCAACTTTCCTTTTTAAGCTTGGAACGTCAGCATCGACTGTGTATGGTCGATGCCCTGGGTTCATGCTCTGGCTCAGGATGTGCATCGACCACTCCTAGTCGATGCTTGCATTGTTGTGGCTCGTCATCTGCTTAGCTCATCATTGACTAGGAGGGGTCGATGCTCTGCTCGATGTTGGTCGATGCTCAGAGGTGCATCAACCGTGTATGGTCGATGCTCTGCCTGTGTAGCTTCTAAGGAAGCTTTTTCGTGATATTCTTGGCCCGGACGAGTAGCTCTAAAGTCTCCATGGCTTCTTAAGGCTCTAAAACACTCCAAAAGTATATGTTTTGCTCCAAGTACCTCAAAACACATGAATATATGCAAATGCACTAAAACTATCCTAAATGCTAACTAGATCATACGAAACTATCCTATATGAATGCATAAAATCGTGTAAATATGAGTGTTATCAACTCTCCCAGACTTATCTTCTTGCTTGTGCTCAAGCAAACAAAGGCTAAATTAGAGAAGAAGATTTTACTATATCTATATTGAACATCTATCTTACATTATCTTATCGTACTAACATCTTTCAACTTAACGAGGTAGAAATAGCTCTAAATGTACTGCATGTACTTCACCATAAGCATAGCAAGTTACCTTAATTCGGAGCCACATCCATTGTCGAGCTTAGACTCCTTTTTATTGACTCCTCTTATTCAGTTTAAGCGTTAAGTCTCGACTTGGAACTATCGATCAAAAGACATGAGCACTAACTCTTTCGGATTTCTGTAAGCTCAAGACCATCTTAGCACCATTTCTTTCCCCTTCCTTTTCTCTCTTTAAGGTCGATCGATTTTTCTCTATTTTTCTAGGGTATCATTTTTTTTTAATCGTTCGCCTTTTTTTTCCAGCTATTTCTTTTCTTTAGGATAAGTTTCCATGAGACGTGAATGTTAAAAGTGGTAGCTTCCAACACCCGGTTCACTTCTTTGCTACCTATATCCTTATCTTTTCTTTTCTTTTTTTCTCACTTTTCTGTACATATTGAAGGCAAAGAAGAGGGGAACTGTACTTACTTAGACGTGCCTTGCAGGGTCTCATAGAGGTGTCACGTCTGGTGTATCTCAAGCTCCAAACCGAGAAGGTTTATATATCATTAAGGTGAGGAATCAACTCCGGGTTGTTCAAGTCTCCGAAGGAATGGTCCTTTTAGGATTCGTTGATCCACTTATGGGTTTTCCAATTTTCCGGTTCGAAACTATTTGCTAATTCTCAAAAAGTGTAAAAATATTAGTATAAATAACATCATGATAAAATTCAAAATTGTTGCCTCATTCAAAATCATGCCATAAGTTTTTGAACCATGGCTAAGGGAAAAAAAAGTACAATAATTTTTAAGTCATAAATGCAAAATAAAAACATAAGAAGGAAAATACATCAAAATATAAAAAAAAAAAAAAACAAAAAAAAAACAAAGAAAAGTTAAAAGTTTAAGATGCCTCCCCAAGACTTATTTTTCACAGCCTCGGTGGAAACAAATCAAAGAAGTGACATCGTAAACATTACATAAGATAGAAAATAAAAATAAAAATGAAAGAAGCTAAAATAAAATAAAATGAAAAACAAGGTCTTACGCTGAGAGTAGAATTGGTCCGACTTCTAGGTGCCCAGCGACATGGAGGGGTTGCTCGAGCTGACAGAAGGGAAGCGTTGTGGTCCTGCCTCGTATGATGAGGGGTGTGGTGCCTCAGGAGGAACCATAAAAGTGCTCAGCATGTTTCCTGTCTCATGTCTAGGGAAAAAGGTGTTGGAGAGTACCTTCTGAGCATAGCGAATGACTATAAAACACTAAACCGGACCAAAATCACTTACCTTAACTAGACTAAGCCGAGAAAAAATTGATTTTGGCCTTAAACCAACGAGCATCGACCGGGTATGGTCGATGCTAACATCGATGATGTGCGTGTTGGAGTAGCATCGACCGCTTACGGTCGATGCTCACATCGATGCTCTCCGTTTCTTCGTAAAAAATCTTCGTTTAAGCCCCGTACGAGCTGTTAGACATTTTATGACTAAAAATATGCGAGGAAGAAAGGATGTTAGTGTTATTTACATTTAGATAATATGAGAATGCCTCTCAAGCGCGCTCGTTTAACGTCGTGGAGCTTGATGGCGTTACTGTCTTAATGATTATGAGATATTTTCGGAAGCTCCGGAGGATCTTTCAAGTTTATGTTGTTAAGTTCGGGAAGGATTCTAGGACTCATATACAGCTTCAAACGTTGCCCGTTCACCTTGAATTTTTCTCCGCTGTTTCTCCAAGTTCTATGGCTCCGAAAGGTGTTACAGATTTTATCTTGAAAGGTCCAGACCAAAGAGATCGAAGTTTACCCGGGAAGAGTTTCAAACGGGAATTGAATAGCATAACTTGGTCATTCTCCTTAAACTCTCGTCGAAGTATCCTTTTGTCGTGGAATGCTTTAGTTTTCTCGTATATCCTAGAATTCTCATAAGCATTCAGGCGAATCTCGTCTAGCTCGTTTAGTTGCATGAGGCGCTTCTCCGCAGCAGTTTTGATGTCGTAGTTCAGCATCTTGATCGCCCACATAACTTTATACTCGAGCTCGACTGGCAAATGACAAGATTTCCCATAGAGTTGTACGAATGGGAGTCTTGAAAGCTGTTCGATAAGCCCACAAAGCATCGTCTAGCTTAAACGACCAATCCTTCCTTGAAATATTCACCATTTTTTCCAAGATTGATTTGATTTCTCGATTCGAAACTTCCACTTGTCCGCTTGTCTGAGGATGATATGGAGTTGCTACCTTATATCTAACGCCATGCTTCCCTATGAGTTCCTGGAAAGTTTGGTGAATAAAATACGTTCCTCCATCGCTAATCACCACTCGTGGAACTCTAAATTGCAGGAATATGATGCTCTAAAAAAGTTTAAAAACTACCTTCGCATCATTTGTTGGACTTGCCACTGCTTCTACCCATTTGGATATGTAATCCACAGCCACTAGGATGTAGTTGTTCCCATGGGAGTTTGGAAAGGGTCCAATGAAATCGATGCCCCGCACGTCAAAAACTTCTACCTCCATTATGGGGTTTTGAGGTATCTCGTTCCTCCGGCTTATATTTCCTTTTCTTTAGTATGCATCGCAAGCAACAATGAACCGATGAACGTCTCTGAATAAAATCGGCCACCAAAATCCAGCTTGCAAAACCTTAGCTACCATCTTGAACGTAGCGAAATCTCCTCTGTATGCTGATCCATGGCATCCCGTCAAGATCCCATTAACTTCATTCTTTGGAACGCACCTCCTATAGATTTTATCATTGCATAACGTGTAGAGGTTCGGATTGTCCCAGTAATACCGATTGATCTCCTTGAAATATTTCTTCTTATGATATCCGATGAGATTAGACGGTTTCTCTCCACAAGCGAGGTAATTGACGATGTTGGCGTACCACGGTGACTTATCCTTGATGGTGTTGATGATCTTCAGCTCTTTGTTGAGGTAGTGCTTGTGTATAAGTACTCTAATAGCGTAGACTTGCTCCTCTGGTAGTGAATCGTCGATAGGAATCTCATCCGCGATTCTCATCCAAGAAAGATGATTAGACACTCCGTTTTCTATTCCTCTCTTGTCTTTTATCTCCAAATCGAACTCTTGAAGGAGTAGTTTCCAGTAGAGTAGTCTTGGTTTCGCATCTTTCTTTGCAAGTAGATACCTTAGTGCCGCATGATCCATATGCACGATGACTTTAGAACCGACTAAGTATTGACGAAACTTCTCAAAAGCAAAGACGATCGCCAAAAGTTCTTTCTCTGTAGTAGCGTAATTCATTTGCGCCTCGTATAGTGTCCTACACAAGTAATAGATGACGTTCAGCTTCTTATCCTTGCGTTTTCCAAGTACAGCTCCAACCGCATAATCGTTAGAATCGCACATGATCTCAAACAACAACTCCCAATCTGGTAGTTGTATTATCGGTGCACTCACTAGCTCCTTCTTGATGGATTGGAACGCTTTGTGACATGCGTCATCAAAATCAAAATCAACCTCTTTGCACAGTAATCTAGTGAGTGACCGAGCTATCTTAGAGAAATCCTTGATGAATCTTTGATAGAACCTAGCATGGCCTAAAAAGGTTCGTATATTTTTCACCATTTTCAGAGGTCCTAAGCTCGTCATGATATCGATTTTGGCTTTATCAACTTCGATTCCTCTTTCCGAGATCTTATGTATGAGAACGATTCTTTCCTTCACCATGAAATAATACTTCTCCTAATTAAGCACGAGGTTTGTCTCTTCGCAACGTTAAAGTACCTTGCACAAATTAGACAAACAATCACCAAACGAAGAACCATACACAGAGAAATCATCCATAAACACCTCAACTACTGGTTTAATTAAATCTAAAAATATCGATATCATACACTGTTGAAAAGTTGCAGGTGCATTACATAATCCAAGCTTCATTCTTCGATAAGAAAATGTACCGTAAATGCTTGTAAATATTGTTTTTTCTTGATCTTCACGATGTATCGGGATTTGAAAGAATCCTGAATACCCATCTAAAAAGCAATAGTGAGAATGATTCGCTAATCATTCTAACATTTGATCACTAAACGGATTGGGAAAATAATCTTTTCTAGTGGCAACATTTTCTTAAAATCAATACACATCTTATGTCCTGTGATAGTTCGTGTTGGAATTAATTCATCGTTTTCATTTTTGTCACAGTGATGCAATCTTTTTTAGGTACAACATGAACAACTAAAAATCAAGTACTATCTAAAATATGATAAATAATACCTAAATCTAGAAGTTTAAGAATTTTTTTACGCACAACATCACACAAATTTGGATTTAAATACCTTTGAGGTTCAATTGAATTCTTAGATTCATATTCTAAATGTATTCTATGCATGCATAAGGATAGAGATATGATCTTAATATGATTTATAGAATATCCTATTGCTTTTCTATATCTTCTCAGTTGACCAAGTAAAAGAGAAGTTTCATCATCATTAAGCTCATCACTTACTATGGCAGGATATGTTTAGGACCAAAAATCGCGTACCTTAGCCCTTTCGGAAGTCGTTTCAGCTCCACTTTCAGTGCTTTGAGTTCGCTCCAATTATCTTCATCGCATGTCTTACCATCGCTTACTTTGTCCATGGCTTCTTCTTATTCGTCGTTTTCGGTCAAAATTGCATAAGCCATGTCACGAGATATCATGTCTGCCACTTCTCCATTTTGTAGCGTTTGAAGTTCTTCACTTAGCTTCTCGTTGTTGAGTTCAACCTCATCTAGCACACCATCAGCTCGCCAGTCGAGATCGTCTAGTAGAAGATACGATCTCGTTCTTCGGATTTCTTTATCACTTCATCAATAATAAATTGCATAACTTCATTGGTTAGATGAAGATCGATTTTTCTATTTTTAACATCGATGATGGCTTCTGCGGTTGCTCTGAATGGTCTCGCTAGGATGACTGGATCTTTGGGCTCGTCATCCATCTTGAGTACCACAAAATCAGTCAGAATTTGGTACTCACCATTCATCACCGGACTGTCTTCGAATAACCCCACCGGCGAGAAAAAGTGACATCCTACACTCCTTGAATTCGGTAAATCCTAATTTTGTGCAATGGATAGAGGCATGAGGTTCACACTAGCTCCAAGATCATATAAATATCTTCTGAATGTTATTGGCCCTAAAGTGCAAGAGAGAGTGATACTACCCGGATCATCTAATTTCTTCGGAATCTTTTTGTCGAGAATGACTGCGCTGCATTCGTGTGTTAGGAATGCTACCTCGGTGATCTCTTTCTTTTTCTTAGTCACGAGATCTTTGAGGAATTTGCTAGCGTTGAAAATCATCGTCAAAGCTTCTAGTATCGGTATAGTGATGATTACACCTTTCCTTTGTTGTTAAAATGCGTCACTCATTCTTCCCACTCTTCTCCATTTGATCCTTCTTGGAAAAGGAATTTTAGGCTTATAACTAGGTATGTCGATTATCACCTGGTTCCTTACGCAAGAAGTAGGCTCTCTAGCCTTATCCGGTTTCTCTATAACAATTTCTTCAATTTCAAGCCTTTCCTCCTCAACTATGATAGGATCTTCTTTATCGATGATAGTCTCTTCTTTCTCGATGATAGTCTCTTCTTTCTCGATGACAACCTCTTCGCTCTTCTTGTTGATTGGTGGGATTTGTCTGAGCTCCTTCCCACTCTTCAAGGTTATTGCATTGATCGTTGGTGCCTCCTCCATCGTTCGGGTTTCTAACTTTTGGACCTTAGAAACCAAGTCTTTGAACTTCTCATCTAGCTCGTGACACCGTTGATTAACCTCCTTGAACTCTTCATTATCACTTTCGACCATGCTCGACTCAGTCATTAGAAAGCTCGCTTCCTTGTTGTTCCCAGAATGAGCATCGACCATGTACAATCGATATTCTTGTTCGATGTGAAAGGCATCGACCACGCATGGTCGATGTACCTGATCGATGCTCATCTTCGGTGTCATACCGATGGCGTACAATCAATGCTTCTGCCCGACGATGTATCTTAGAGAACAATCGACTCCCTCTGGTCGATGGTGGTGGTCTTCATGCTGTTTTGATGAGACGAATTGTTGGTTGATTTCAGAGTTCTGTCTATCTTTTCGTGTAGTGCTTCTCTGGTCAGCTTCTCCTCGTCTTCATGGATGTCGACATGTTTGTTCATTCGATCGTAGTCCTCTCCATAACTTTGATACGATCATCAACACGATCATTTCCACCACCGCGGGTCAAGAAGGGTCGAACCAAGGATGAGAGGTTATGGAGCTGATCAAGCCTACTGAGGAGATGAAGTGGAGCATGGAGAGGACCTTTAAGCAGCAGCTCATCACGTCTTTACCTAGTCATAAGACTTGGAGACTTCACGAAACCATCCTCGGACCCGGTAACGGATATGAGCTTAAAGCGGATCGCTTTGTGAGCCAAAGCTCACGGACATGCAATCTTGGAGAAAAGGTTTTTTATGTCTTCACTCTACACTAGTGAGGACACCCCTCACAGACCTTGGGTAAAGTATTGTACTCTTTTCCTACTTCTAGTTTTACCACACCGGGTTTCTAGAAAAGGGTTTTAATGAGGAAAGAAAGACCTAAGGCATCACATCTCATCTCCTTTATGTGTTTGACTTGAAAACCTTTGATGACAAGCTAATAGGGAGGAATTGTTGTTTCCTCTCTCAGGTTTCACCCGAGCGCTACCTATAGGGTAGTCTCGAGTGTTTAAACCGATGTGACCGCAAGTGCCCGGTTAAATGCAATTGTAGTATAATTTGGAACGATCCACAGAAACTAAAAATAACTTCACAGAGAATTCAGGAATAAATCTAATCTAAGCAAAATATAAAGGTTTGGGAGTTTTATTTTAAGTCCTAAAATGCGTAAAATAAATTGCAGAATATAATTTGCATAAACTAAATAACAGAAAGTAAATTGTGCAAAGTAAATTACGTAATTTAAATAACAGAAAAAAATTGCGTAAAATAAAGTGAATAAATTAAATTGCAGAAAGTAAATTGCATAAATTAAATTGAATAAAATAAAAAATACTTAAATTAAATTGCATAAATTAAATTGCGTAAAATAAAATGCGTAAATTAAACTGCGTAAAATAAAGTACGTAAATTAAATTGCATAAAATAAATTAACTTAAATGAAATAACTTTTAAACAATAATAAAGAAAGCAATCCCAAGGGTGAATAGGAACGAATCCAAAAATCTTCTAATATGAAAGTTGATGTTCTCTAACCCTTCCTTAGTATCCATTGTTCTAGAGATTTTATATATAAATTAGTCCACTTTCATGGTATACTAATTTCTTTGTAATAACTCCACTCTCGTGGTGCTCTACAAGCATTGAGAACGATCTCGTCATCGACCGGATTGACTAGCAATTGCAATTCTACAAAGTAGCCAATCTTCTAACGTGTTTAGTTCCGAGATCTTAATCTACTCTCATGACATCGAGTCCATTTGATTATGCCCGAAACTAAAAGTTGGACACGTGGGGACAAAAATGGACTTTCCATTACTACAGCAAAGTCAAATTTCTTAAGATGCTAAACTAACTTGATCAAAGCTAATTTAGATAAGCTCACAAGTTAAAAATAGATTTATCGATTAACTATTGTTCTGAGTATGTAGATCTGAAACCTCTACTCACTCTCATGGTGTAGAGAATTCCCGAAACACTTGGTCACGCCTTTTGGATTAGACCAAGCTTTTAGACAACTCCCAAGGGAGTAAATCTAGCCTTAGGAACACATACAAGGTAGTTAATCGGTTAAGAACACAAAACATCGATCTCTGATCAGTAGATCCCATCATCGATCTCCACCCGAGAGATCTAAAAGATCTACTCGCTCATAACTCCGAGGGTGACGAAAGTATATGAGATAGAAGACACAATAAACAATAAACAAAAACTGTAAATAAAGCAATAGAAGAACAAGAAGAAGAAATAAAGAACTTGCATAATAAAACTTAAGAACAAAAGAACATATGAGATTTCTCTCCAGGTGGTGGCTACAAAATTGTGCAAAAAGTAGGAACCCTTTCTAATGAGCATTATATGTGTGTATATAGATTTTATGAGGCTTAGAGGAGTCTTAGGGCGTCCTTATAAGATTCTGGAAGGTATTAACTCGAGATCCAAAGCTTCCATATCTTGCATTTCACATTAACCAAAGTTTACTTTTTTGTCCAGTGAGTCAGCATCGACGGTCCTAGGTCGATGCTCTTGGTAGATGTGGATTCTTAGGATGAGCATTGACCGCTCCTGGTCGATGCTTGCATCGATGGTCTTCATCATTAGCTTCAAGTTCGGGTCTGAGGAAGAGCATTGACCGCCCTGGGTCAATGCTGTCTGTCTATGGCTTGCCCATGATGAGCATCAACCACTCCTAGTCGATGATAAGGTCGGTGCTTCCTTTTTGAGGCTTTTGAGATGTCTTTCCATGATGTTCTTGGCTCCAACAAGTAGCTTCAAGGTTCCTATGGCTTCTTAAGATTCAAAAACATTCCAAATTCATATATTTTACTCCAAGTACCAATAAACACATAAACACATGCAAATGCACTAAAACTATCCTAAATGAATGTTAGAATGCATAAAACTATACTAAGTGAATGCATGAAAACATGTAAATATGAGCTTTATCAACTCCTCCACACTTATCATTTGCTTGTCCTCAAGCAAACAAAAGCTAAGCATAGCAAAATTGTTTTATTGAAAAATGATAAAGATAAGGAGAGTGAACTCGTACCTTGTGCCATTGTTGTGCTAGTGCTTTTCGTCTTAATAGAAGCGGAATGATCTCTAATATGCTTCATGTATTTCATCAAAAGCATATCAACTCGCCTTAATCCAAACCGCTCCTCCTTCGAACCTAGACTCCTCATTGTTGACTCCACTTTTCATTCTAAGTGTGAGATCTCGACTTGGGAGTATTGATCAAAGGATATGAACAATTACTCTTTCGGACTTCTGTAAGCTCAAGACCGTCTTAGTATAATTCTTTTTCCCTTCTTTTTCTCACTTTAAGGTCAATCGATGTTTCTCTACTTTTCTAGGGTATCATTTTTTTTTTATCGATCGGCTTTTATTTTCAGCTCTTCCCTTTCCTTAGACAGGTTTCCATGAGATAGCGAATGTTAAAAGTGGTAGCTTCCAACACCCTATTCACTTTTTTTATCACTTATATTCTTTTCTTTTTTTCCACTTAGGACAGGTTTCCATGAGACGCGAATTTTAAAAGTGGTAGCTTCCAACACCCGGTTCACTTCTATAGTACCTATATCATTTTCTCTATTTAGTGAAGGGAAGAAATAGGGGAATTACACTTATTTAGACGTGCCTTACAGTATCTCATAGAGGTATCACATCCAATATATCTCAAGCCCCAAACCGAGAAGGTTAAAGTTCATTAGGGTGAGAAGTCAACTCTGATTTGTCCAAGTCTTCAGAAGAATGAGCTGAGCTGATTTGTTAAACCCTGGTTCTTGTTCGTGACTCCAAAGCTGAGCTCTTACCACTTCATTCTATCCTTCATCATCACGTCCTCATCCTCCTTTGGCCATCGTTCACCACCTCCTTCCTCCACCGCTCATCACATCCGCTTCCATCTGCTAGTTCTCTTTGAGTCTTTGGGGTCTGCTAGTTGTCTTTCCTCCTTAGGCTTAGATTAGTCCTTTTCTTGAAGATCCAGGAGTGTATCATCTGGTATCAAATCCTAAAAGTCTTAAAGGTTGTATCTTTTCATCTCTTTATCTTGTTTATGTTTGAATCTAATAGTAGACTTGAAAAAGTTTACATCTTTGGTTCAATCTTGTGGTTCTTTGTTGTTATCTTGTTTAGATCTAGTTTGTATGTGTTTTTTGGCTTTCTTATGTTGTTAGAAAGCTTGTGTTTCAGTCTTGATTCGTTTGAGAAGCTTGCTTGCTTGGTTTGGTTTCAAAAATCGATCAAAATTTCAAGCTTTATTTCCATTGGTTTATGTCTTGTTCGGTTCTCTCTTGTTGCGTTGGTATTTAGTTAAGGTTAGCTTCATTTTTTACTTGTTTCGGTTGTTTGCAGTTTGATTTAGCCTTGTTTGTTGCTCGTTGGTCTTAGGATAGGTTCAAGTCTTAGAAAGTTTGAGTTTTTTTGCGTTTTTATGCTTCTTGTGTCCCGGTTTGAGTTTGTTTCGTTTTGAGCGGTAGATTGCATGAGTTTGCTGTTTAGTCTTGCATGGTTAGTCACCATTATAGTTCAGTAGGAAGCTTGCATCATCTTAGATTTAATCCTGGGTTGAAGAGTGCTAAACTGCTAGATTTAGAAAGTCTTTTGTTGTACATTTACTTTATTCCTTTTGCATTTGCTTTTTGAAGTTTCTTTTGTGCCACCTCTTTTGTGGTCCTTCTCTAGATATTTTGTGCACTTAAATTTAAATTTTAAGTGAGCTTTAAGTGATAAAAACATGTCTTAGTTGAACCGCTCAAAATTTAAATTCTCGGTTTGGTCATTTAATTGCCGGTTTGAGAGTCTAAGCTATTTTTGGTTTTTGTTTGCTGTTGTGTTGTGAGGTTTGGATACTATGTCGAAACCTCCTGACATAGTTGAGCTTCTAAACAACATACAAGCTCAATTCCATCAACTAGAGAATAGACTTCACTGGGTAAATCACCGAGACAACACGGAGAGATTCCGTCGGTTCAAACATCCGCTAGAGATGATTTGTTTTATGATGATGGGTTACAGTCAACATCTCCTTGACAAGTGAGGCTGAAACATAGAGAATATGCTGAGAATAGAGATGATCGAGATCACCTTAGGGCCCATGCCACAAGCGGCGAGCCTAATGTTCCTATATTCGCGGGAAAAAGAGATCCTGAAACTTACCTTTCTTGGGAACGAAGAATGGACCGTATCTTCAAGTATTATGACTATGAAGAATTTGAGAAGGTCTCTTATGCTGTTTCTCTACTCACCAACCGTGCTCTAATTTGGTAGGATCGAGATATGACCATTAGGAAAAGAGCTAGAGGTGATTCGGTTCCTTCTTAGGAGGTTATGAGGTATATGATGAAGAAGCGCTTCGTTCCTCATTATCATCGTCAAGAGCTAGAAAGTAAGAGTGTTAAGGAGCATCAAGTGAAGAGGGAGATCCCTAGCTACAACCGGCCCAACACGCCATAGAGTACACAAGGTTCTGGTCCGAGCTACAACGGTGCCTCTATGATCGATTGTAATGATAAGGTTCTCACGGTTAAACCTATGACTAAGCTCACACTTAATGAGTCTCAGGAAAAGAAGGAGTTTCCCGGGAAGGATGAGAGCACTAAAAAGAAAGGAGAGAACAATCTTAATACCGAGACTTTACCTAGGCACTACACGCCGACCTTCACCGTGAAATCATTGTTGTCCGGGTTTGAATCACCTAAGGGTCCGGGTCTTGGTGGATGTTTTGTTAAATATGGTGATGGTTCCTACAGCAAGTTCGCCACCCAAGAAGAGTTCATAAACAAAGAAAGAAGTGCTTGCCTATATCAAAGGGCCTTGAGAACGCCGATGAAGAAAGATGATCATGGAAGAGATCCGAATGTTATTTTGGGTAAAAAGGAGACTATAAATTAGTTGGAAGAAGACTTCTATACGTATAAGCTGAGTCTTATGGATGAGATAAGATGTGGTAAGAGCCACTTGTTCAGAAAGATCAAGCCCCCTGATATAATACCATCTCTTGATACCCTCCCTCATGTGAACAATATTGAGGAAGGAGAGTACAACATCATGACTAAAACTTGGTCTAGGAAAGGTACCCTCACAATCGCCATGGAGTTGAAGTTTTTCGATTTTATATACTTTTAAGGGTCCGAATCTTGGAGGGTGTTTTTATATACTTATACCTAGAAAGAGACCATAATCCATAACAGAAGACTATGCATTACCTAAGGGTACAAGATAGAGTTGATGGTGAAAGCGGCTCAAGTGGAGAGCCTAATGGATCGTCCCGACAATAATAAGGTTTTAAATGTGAAAAGGGGACGAGTCTATGACTCTAAGCTGAGGAGTTTGATTGAGGATGCTAAAGATCTTGAGATCAGCAAGTCTAAGTCCAAAGAGTATCTTCATGAATATCACTTATTCTCGGCCCTTACCGCGGTACCATGGAGCCGTATGTCTGATTATCTAGCCTTGGGGTCAACAAAGGATAACCTTAATGAACCCACCCCTACTCAGGTAGGATGGTCTTTCAAGATGTCCTCTCTCATATCATGCACCAAGATCAACCAAACTCAACTACTTGGAGCCACTAACGGAAGAAGACCGAAATTTTGGTCCGAGTGCTTTTTGAATGGGTCACTACACCGAGAGATGAGTCTACCGGTCCACAAGTCAGGTCTACTTGAGGGTGTCAATCATCTCCATTCCAGACCTCCCTTGAGTTTAATGCCATTGCATCCAGATGAGAAGGATGATATAGGAAGAACCTTTGATGTTGAGGCCCTAAAGAAGCTCTTTGAGAAAATCTGGGGTCATTGTGAGAAAAATATCCAGGCCACTTGAGAGGTGTTCTGACCTGAGGGAGAAACAAGCTTTCTCTCATCTTGGAGGATGGTTTTGGATGCCTAAAAAATCTGAGTGTTGGTACAAGAAAAGGCACAAACTCAACCCACGAAAAGATGGATCATTCAAAATTATCGAGAATCTCCACTACCACGCCTACGACTACGTGCTTCAAGGTAAGTCTCATTCTCTTTCTACCTTCTATGAATCTGAGTTGTTCTCTTGTGGTGTAGGTACTATGGCTGTTTGGAGGTCCAAACCTTTCAAAGGGGGAGGGAATGATTCGATCATCAACACGATCATTTCCACCACCGTGGGTCAAGAAGGGTCGAACCAATGACGAGAGGTTATGGAGCTGATCAAGCCTACTGAGGAGATGAGGTGGAGCATGGAGAGGACCTTTAAGGAACAGCTCATCACGTCCTTACCTAGTCACAAGACTCGGAGACTTCACGGAACCATCCTCGGACCCGGTAGCGGATATGAGCTTCAAGCGGATCGCTTTGTGAGCCAAATCTCACGGACACAAAGCTCACAGACATGCAACCTTGGAGAGAATGTTTTGTGTGTCCTCAGTCAACACTAGTGAGGACACCCCTTAAAGACCTTGGGTAAAGTATTGTACTCTTTCCCTACTTCTAGTTTTACCACATCGGGTTTCTAGAAAATGGTTTTAATGAGGCAAGAAACACCTAAGGTATCACATCTCATATCCTTTATGTGTTTGACTTGGAAACCTTTGATGACAAGCCTAAGCACATAAGAGATGTGATCCGATCCTATCTCAAGGAAGTCATTACAAAAGCTTCCTTCTTTTACTCTGTTATTTTGCCCTTTTTTTTATGAGACTTTGTGTGAGAGTTACTTTTAAGGCTTTATCATGATTTTGGGTTTATTTGTTTATGGGCCTAAGTATCATGCTTATTGCCTAATGGCCTAGGCCCCATTTAATCAAGTATTGATTTGCTCAAATTAATACCCTAAAAGTACTAAAGCAGTTGCTGCAGTATATCAGGGGTCGAACACAAGAACTCAAGAAAACTCACGCAGTAGATGAAAGATGCAGATTAAGCTAAGCAAATCAAAGTTAAACAGTAAAATAGGTGATCGAAATATGATTGTTTTAATTCAATTCAGGGAAGGATTAGGCTCAGGGTAACTCTCAGGAAATCAATGATAGATAACAATTAATCAATTTAGGTTCAATTCAATTAAGCGCCGTTCTTGAACTCAAACACGAAAGTATAGTTAACCAACTGTCGTTGCGAAAACTAACTAAGTCTAAAGTCTAAGATTCCAAATCTCTTTGCAAATCCTACACAGTAAACCAGCAATCAATTCAAGTTTGATATGTTCACAATTCGATTAAACCAAATCTCTTTGCAGATAATCCAATTGCTCACCCTAGGTTTTATCAGATTACTCAATTGCACTGTCGTGCCTAATCGATTAATCTAGGTTCTATGTTCTAAGTGATCAGGTTAGAAATAGCTTTGAGAACAACCTATGGTGAAGAACTATTCAGATTTTGAACCCTAACAAATCAATCATCATAAATCAGAGAAATCCATATGAGAAAACCCTAAACCTAAAAAGTGACTACTCAGACATGATAGATGAAACAAATAACATAACTGAATAAATCATGGAATTAAACAAAGGAATAAAAACTAGGGTTCGGGATCTTCTCTATGATGAACAAAGTCTTGGATCCGTCTCCCTCACAAAAGCTCTCAAATCTCAATGGTGGCTTTAGAATCAAAGTGAAAAGTAAAGTCTGTTCCAAAAGCCCCCCCCTTGACCTAATGACTAAAAACTACTTAAATAGGTCTAAAAACACGAGCTGGGCTTCTTTGTAAATAAGGGAAAGTATTGGGCTTCTTATGGGCTTCCTTGAAAATCTCTTCTGCGCGTTGATTACGTCGGTATCGATCGATACCATGATGGTGTCGATCGATACTCAGGCTTCAAAACGGGTACTTTCTTCGGTTTGCTCCAAAAAGGCTCCAAATGTCTCCAAAATCTCCAATTTCGTCCCAAACGTGCTAAAACCTGAAAAGACTCTAAAATGATAGAAAAAGCACTAGAAAGACTCGATAAAACGACTTATATCATGGCTAAAAACGGGTAAAATCCATGATATATCACTCCCCCAGACTTAGCCTTTTGCTTGCCCTCAAGCAAAACAGAAAACTAAGTTAGAGAAAGAGGTTTGAAAAACCTTAGAGATCTGACCTCTTACTGAAATCGCTGTAATAATCCTTTTCCCAAGCGCCCACTGCTGCTGATTAGCTCAGATCTAACCACAATGTACTTGTCCGTGGGAGTCGCAATTTCCCAAGACTTCACTCATTATCTCACACCAATATTCATCCAAGCTCTCATCGCCAGTTTCATCGCTGCAATCAGTGTTCAAGAACCTTCTAGATTCTTGCCCATACAATATCATAGCCAAAGAACCATTTATTCAACAACATTTATTGCTTTCCGGTATTCTTTATCTCCCCCAGACTTATTTCATAATCAGTTCTCATTAGATTTCAAGAGCGCAGGTTTATTTGAACAGCATATACAAATCAAGGTCCGAAACGCGAGTATTGATAGTGTTTGCTACCGAATCCCCGGTTCTTACCCTCTCAATGTATCAAAAGTCTTAGGTGAATAATGGGGTCATAGGAAATTTTCCTACCCCTCACTTCAGGCTTTTGTGTGATCATCCCTTATCCAAGTAGAATAATGGGGTCATAGGAAATTTTCCTACCCCTCTACTTGGCGGAAATCATTTCATCTTTTATAATGATTTTACCTGTTTTAACGCAAGTATGTATCTAACAATTTTCACGGGGGAGATATACCACAATTTTTCAAACATGATGGGTTCTTTAGCCAGATATGAATGATGAATCAAGCTCTAAGAACACTAACCGCGTAGATGAAGTGCAAAATTTGGCTAAAGCTTGTGAAGAACCTTGCTGGAGACATCAGTGATTTCTAGCTGGCTGGTTATCCCTTGGATTTTTCATTAGTCGAACTGAAACTAATCCTGTAACAGTGGTCACTCAAAAGCAAAACCAGAACAACAAAACCAAGCACAATCCAGAAAACTCTAAGTTGTTTTGACTCAATTAAACAAAAATTTTTTTTTTTTTTTTTTTTTTCAAAATGAACACACAATGTCGATAACTACCTCCCCAGACTTAAACAACACTTGTCCCCGGTGTTTATCAAGCCTAGAGAAGGTGAAGGAAAACAAATGGAGCGAACGGGAAGGATTAAGAACAAGAGGGGTTACCAAAGTCTCAGTATCGATCGACAACGGGATGGTATCGATCGATACTAACATTCATGGAGGCACTTCTGACCGATTGGGTTCCTACCGATACCCAGGTGGTGTCGATCGACGCTGATGTCCAAAATCCGATTCACTACACAGAACAAAAGCAAAAACGAAATCAGTATGTACAGACCTAATTGGTGGGTTGCCTCCCACCTAGCGCTTGTTTATTGTCACGAGCCTGACGTTAGTTAAGACATCAGTCGGGACAAGATGGAGAATTCACTCCGAGATAAACCCCACAGCCAGACATCTCAAGCTTCAGAGTTTTGCTCATCAGATCTTTTTCTCTCGCTTTCATCTCTATAGGAATGAGAACTCTAACCTTAGAGAAAGGTTTTGAGGTTCCCTTGCACTTAACCTTATATTCGATCGAATCTCCATCACACTTCTGAGGAATCAAAGTGAAATTAGCAGCAACGTTGATCGTCTTGCTCGTCGCTTTAGTCTTTGTTGCCTTGGTCTTCCCTGCAACCTTCTTGGGGTGTTGGGGGGGTTCATTTGAAACATCTGCGATCTTTGGTTCGATCTTCAGAGGCTCGCCCGAGGCAATGGTGATGCACGAGACAAGTCTGGGTGCTTCTCTAGAAGGAATGACATCGTAGAAGACGTCTCTGTCAATGAAAGAGAAAGAGAGTCTCTTATTAGGCGTGTCCATGATCGCACCAACAGTAGCCAGAAATGATCTCCCTAAAATCAAGGGTACCGTGGATCCTTGGCTCATCTCCACAACCTGAAAATCAGTAGGAATCAGACAATCTCCTATTTTAACAGGTAAATCAAAAATGGTAGCGTATGGGAATGAGCTAGAAGAATTCGCGTATGTGAGAAGCGTGTTAGGAGATTTCATATCAGCTTTCAATCTCTCTGCAATCTCCCTTGACATGACGTTGACACTAGACCCTGAGTCAACGAGAGACTCTTTGAAGTTTACTCCAGAGATGGAGCATGGAACTGAGAATTTCCCTGGGTCTTCCCTCTTTGTCAACTGTCTCAGCGGTGGTGGTGTATCAGCGACGGGAGGTCTTGTAACCCTTTTTTCTGACAAAAACTTGCTTCTAGCAGCCTCCCACTCTTCTCTTGTCAGCTTGGGAAGAACAGGGTAAGGTAGCTTTGGCTTGTATACCCGCTCTTCAACCATCTCTGTCCTTTTCTCAGTCATTGATTCAGCTTGCGAAGGGTATCGACCGATACCAGATGAGTATCGATCGACACTGGAATTTTGTATTGTTTCTGCGGGTTGGTGTCGATCGACACAGATAGGGGTGTCGATCGATACGCGTGGAATGTCAGAATTCTTAGCTTTATCTTCAGCAACCTTCGAATCTACAGCAGGTCTCGGGAAGTGTCGATCGATATCAAGCAGGTATCGGTCGATACTAGTATCACTGCATACGTACACAGTCATCTCAGGCTCAAAATTCTCTTTTCTAGCGCTCGAAGTGATTGCATTGACATGTCCATGCTGTGGTTGAACTGTCTTTCCTTTGACAGCTGCTGATGTTCGAGCTAATTGATTCTCCAGCATCTTCGATGGGTTTCGAGAGCGTTGATTTTCCCACTCAGATCATTGTATACATTATCCAGCTTTCTGTTAAAATCAACGGTCATCTTTTCTTGTCCTACAGAATCTGTTCCAAGAGGATATCCGTCTTACTCTCTGCAGCTCTAGGAGAAAGTGGTTGGTAAGCTGAATTACCGTATTGGCGAGTGAAATCATTGCTCTGAAGTGGTTTTGGGTGAATTGAGTGCCACCAAAACCAGATTGGTTACCTCCAGACTTATAACCACCTTGCTGATTGTTGTTGAAACCGCAGTTGTTGTTGTAACCAAATCGCTGACCACGAAAACCAGAACCACCAATGTAGTTAACATCCTCTGTCTCATCCTCAATGTTTTCCACTTCCTCAGCAAAGTGCACAGCCTTCTTTGTCTTCCCCACTAATAGATTGTGCATTGTATCCAGCTTCGCTGAACCTCGGCAATCTGCGAACCATCAGCAACACTAGCGAGCCGCTTTCGCTCAAAATCAGCATTCTTGGTGCTATTACTAGACGCCAAGTTCTCAATCAGCTTCACAGCATCGGTTGGAACCCTAGTGTTGAAGTTCCCATTACTTGCAGAATCCAATGCCATCGATACCGCCAATCAATGCCCCTGTAAAATACCCGAGCAAGCGAACTTGAGTGAAACCGTGATGCGGACAGTCTCTCTGGTAGGATCTGAATCGCACCCAAGCAGCCTTGAGCGCACGTTGGACCACGAGAAAATTGAGAAATCCTGTTCCTGAGTTCCTACGATCTCGCATCGTCATAAAAGTTGTTCAGGAAAGCGTTCTTGGTCTCATTCCAAGTAGCGAGAGATCCGGGAGGCAACTGCTTCAGCCGATAAGCTGCTTCTCCACCAAGAGAGTATGGGAAGAGCTTACAAAAGAGATATTCCTGTGGAACTCCATTGTACTTCATACTGGTGACCAAATCTTCAAATTTCTCAATGTGATCCATAGGGTGTTCATGAGAAAGGCCTGTGAAGAGGTGTTGTCCCACAAGAGCGAAGTAAGCAGGCTTCGACTTAAAGTCATTTCTCTGGAAAGTCGGAATACGGATCGCCGCACGATTTGCATAGAATTGATCCGGTCTGTTGTACTCTCAAGCGTCCGTTCAGCCTCAGCGGAGGTTGACGTACACCTCTATTGCGATCTACATCAGGTAGTCCAGCAGCAGCTATTGGTTGTCCAGCTGCGTCGCATATCGACCAGCTGCGTTTACGTAAACACCTTCCTCATCACGCACTAAACCCTGTGGAAGATCCATTTCAACTTGAATACCCTTAGCTTTTCGATTTATGCGTTCAAGCTCTGCTAGCTCTGTGAGGGAGAGATTGATCAGTGGTGTGTCCTTCTTTCTCCTGGTAGCACGCTGATGCATACACCTGAAAATCAAAAGACGAGAAAATAAGTAACCAAAATTGAAAAACAGACGTGCAGTGTCGATCGATACCAATGGAGTATCGATCGATACTGACGACGAACTTAGACAAAATCGACAACTAAAACTCTAAAGGTGAATTGTTAGAGTCCCCGGCAACGGCGCCAAATTTGATATGCTCAAATTAATACCCTAAAAGTACTAAAGCAGTTGCTGCAGTATATCAGGGGTCGAACACAAGAACTCAAGAAAACTCACGCAGTAGATGAAAGATGCAGATTAAGCTAAGCAAATCAAAGTTAAACAGTAAAATAGGTGATCGAAATATGATTGTTTTAATTCAATTCAGGGAAGGATTAGGCTCAGGGTAACTCTCAGGAAATCAATGATAGACTGCAAGTGGAATCAATTCAGGGAAGGATTAGGCTCAGGGTAACTCTCAGGAAATCAATGATAGATAACAATTAATCAATTTAGGTTCAATTCAATTAAGCGCCGTTCTTGAACTCAAACACGAAAGTATAGTTAACCAACTGTCGTTGCGAAAACTAACTAAGTCTAAAGTCTAAGATTCCAAATCTCTTTGCAAATCCTACACAGTAAACCAGCAATCAATTCAAGTTTGATATGTTCACAATTCGATTAAACCAAATCTCTTTGCAGATAATCCAATTGCTCACCCTAGGTTTTATCAGATTACTCAATTGCACTGTCGTGCCTAATCGATTAATCTAGGTTCTATGTTCTAAGTGATCAGGTTAGAAATAGCTTTGAGAACAACCTATGGTGAAGAACTATTCAGATTTTGAACCCTAACAAATCAATCATCATAAATCAGAGAAATCCATATGAGAAAACCCTAAACCTAAAAAGTGACTACTCAGACATGATAGATGAAACAAATAACATAACTGAATAAATCATGGAATTAAACAAAGGAATAAAAACTAGGGTTCGGGATCTTCTCTATGATGAACAAAGTCTTGGATCCGTCTCCCTCACAAAAGCTCTCAAATCTCAATGGTGGCTTTAGAATCAAAGTGAAAAGTAAAATCTGTTCCAAAAGCCCCCCCCCCTTTGACCTAATGACTAAAAACTACTTAAATAGGTCTAAAAACACGAGCTGGGCTTCTTTGTAAATAAGGGAAAGTATTGGGCTTCTTATGGGCTTCCTTGAAAATCTCTTCTGCGCGTTGATTACGTCGGTATCGATCGATACCATGATGGTGTCGATCGATACTCAGGCTTCAAAACGGGTACTTTCTTCGGTTTGCTCCAAAAAGGCTCCAAATGTCTCCAAAATCTCCAATTTCGTCCCAAACGTGCTAAAACCTGAAAAGACTCTAAAATGATAGAAAAAGCACTAGAAAGACTCGATAAAACGACTTATATCATGGCTAAAAACGGGTAAAATCCATGATATATCACTCCCCCAGACTTAGCCTTTTGCTTGCCCTCAAGCAAAACAGAAAACTAAGTTAGAGAAAGAGGTTTGAAAAACCTTAGAGATCTGACCTCTTACTGAAATCGCTGTAATAATCCTTTTCCCAAGCGCCCACTGCTGCCTGATTAGCTCCAGATCTAACCACCATGTACTTCTCCGTAGGAATCCCAACTTCCCAAGACTTCACTCATTATCTCACACCAATATTCATCCAAGCTCTCATCGCCAGTTTCATCGCTGCAATCAGTGTTCAAGAACCTTCTAGATTCTTGTCCATACAATATCATAGCCAAAGAACCATTTATTCAACAACATTTATTGCTTTCCGGTATTCTTTATCTCCCCCAGACTTATTTCATAATCAGTTCTCATTAGATTTCAAGAGCGCAGGTTTATTTGAACAGCATATACAAATCAAGGTCCGAAACGCGAGTATTGATAGTGTTTGCTACCGAATCCCCGGTTCTTACCCTCTCAATGTATCAAAAGTCTTAGGTGAATAATGGGGTCATAGGAAATTTTCCAACCCCTCACTTCAGGCCTTTGTGTGATCATCCCTTATCCAAGTAGAATAATGGGGTCATAGGAAATTTTCCTACCCCTCTACTCGGCGGAAATTATTTCATCTTTTATAATGATTTTACCTGTTTTAACGCAAGTATGTATCTAACAATTTTCACGGGGGAGATATACCACAATTTTTCAAACATGATGGGTTCTTTAGCCAGATATGAATGATGAATCAAGCTCTAAGAACACTAACCGCGTAGATGAAGTGCAAAATTTGGCTAAAGCTTGTGAAGAACCTTGCTGGAGACATCAGTGATTTCTAGCTGGCTGGTTATCCCTTGGATTTTTCATTAGTCGAACTGAAACTAATCCTGTAACAGTGGTCACTCAAAAGCAAAACCAGAACAACAAAACCAAGCACAATCCAGAAAACTCTAAGTTGTTTTGACTCAATTAAACAAATTTTTTTTTTCAAAATGAACACACAATGTCAGTAACTACCTCCCCCAGACTTAAACAACACTGTCCCCAGTGTTTATCAAGCCTAGAGAAGGTGAAGGAAAACAAATGGAGCGAATGGGAAGGATTAAGAACAAGAGGGGTTACCAAAGTCTCAGTATCGATCGACACCGGGATGGTATCGATCGATACTAACATTCATGGAGGCACTTCTGACCGATTGGGTTCCTACCGATACCCAGGTGGTGTCGATCGACGCTGATGTCCAAAATCCGATTCACTACACAGAACAAAAGCAAAAACGAAATCAGTATGTACAGACCTAATTGGTGGGTTGCCTCCCACCCAGCGCTTGTTTATTGTCACGAGCCTGACGTTAGTTAAGACATCAGTCGGGACAAGATGGAGAATTCACTCCGAGATAAACACCACAGCCAGACATCTCAAGCTTCAGAGTTTTGCTCATCAGATCTTCTTCTCTCGCTTTCATCTCTATAGGAATGAGAACTCTAACCTTAGAGAAAGGTTTTGAGGTTCCCTTGCACTTAACCTTATATTCGATCGAATCTCCATCACACTTCTGAGGAATCAAAGTGAAATTAGCAGCAACGTTGATCGTCTTGATATGCTCAAATTAGCCAAATTTGATATGCTCAAATTAATACCCTAAAAGTACTAAAGCAGTTGCTGCAGTATATCAGGGGTCGAACACAAGAACTCAAGAAAACTCACGCAGTAGATGAAAGATGCAGATTAAGCTAAGCAAATCAAAGTTAAACAGTAAAATAGGTGATCGAAATATGATTGTTTTAATTCAATTCAGGGAAGGATTAGGCTCAGGGTAACTCTCAGGAAATCAATGATAGATAACAATTAATCAATTTAGGTTCAATTCAATTAAGCGCCGTTCTTGAACTCAAACACGAAAGTATAGTTAACCAACTGTCGTTGCGAAAACTAACTAAGTCTAAAGTCTAAGATTCCAAATCTCTTTGCAAATCCTACACAGTAAACCAACAATCAATTCAAGTTTGATATGTTCACAATTCGATTAAACCAAATCTCTTTGCAGATAATCCAATTGCTCACCCTAGGTTTTATCAGATTACTCAATTGCACTGTCGTGCCTAATCGATTAATCTAGGTTCTATGTTCTAAGTGATCAGGTTAGAAATAGCTTTGAGAACAACCTATGGTGAAGAACTATTCAGATTTTGAACCCTAACAAATCAATCATCATAAATCAGAGAAATCCATATGAGAAAACCCTAAACCTAAAAAGTGACTACTCAGACATGATAGATGAAACAAATAACATAACTGAATAAATCATGGAATTAAACAAAGGAATAAAAACTAGGGTTCGGGATCTTCTCTATGATGAACAAAGTCTTGGATCCGTCTCCCTCACAAAAGCTCTCAAATCTCAATGGTGGCTTTAGAATCAAAGTGAAAAGTAAAATCTGTTCCAAAAGCCCCCCCCTTTGACCTAATGACTAAAAACTACTTAAATAGGTCTAAAAACACGAGCTGGGCTTCTTTGTAAATAAGGGAAAGTATTGGGCTTCTTATGGGCTTCCTTGAAAATCTCTTCTGCGCGTTGATTACGTCGGTATCGATCGATACCATGATGGTCTCGATCGATACTCAGGCTTCAAAACGGGTACTTTCTTCGGTTTGCTCCAAAAAGGCTCCAAATGTCTCCAAAATCTCCAATTTCGTCCCAAACGTGCTAAAACCTGAAAAGACTCTAAAATGATAGAAAAAGCACTAGAAAGACTCGATAAAACGACTTATATCATGGCTAAAAACGGGTAAAATCCATGATATATCAAGTATCCCGACTTATACCCTATAAAAGGGCAAACTCTCTTCATTAATAATTAAGCAACCATTTAGTAAAAAATTAGTAACTTTGTTTCTAGTCTTGTGAGACTAGGATTTTCTCTTGGATATTGAGGTTGGTCCTCTATCCTTGAGAGTGGCTGTATCAAAGGGACCTCCATATCCTTTGTGGTGCCTTCATCCTACCGGTTCTTCACTCCACCACCTCCCTCACTCGCTAGTCCACCGGATTGAACCATATCTCCACCGCTAGCTCCATCTTCTACCGTGTTCTTGCTGGTTCTTGTTCATGACTCCAAAGCTGAGCTCTTACCACTTCATTCTATCCTTCATCATCACGTCCTCATCCTACTTTGGCAACCGTTCACCACCTCCTTCCTCCACCGCTCATCACATCCGCTTCCATCCTTTAGTTCTCTTTGAGTCTTTAGGGTCCGCTAGTTGTCTTTCCTCCTTAGGCTTAGATTGGTCTTTTCTTTGAATATACAGGAGTGTATCAAGCTTGCGTCACTCACGGCTAGATTCTCCACTAAAGTCATTCTATACTGCGCGTAATGCCCCAAGAAAGTTTCGTACCTGCCTATATCGAATAACGTATGATATTTAAGAGTCACTCCTATGTAGAATATGGTCAACAAAGACTCGTCGCTGAATCCATGATGAAGACATTGCATGGTGTATCCTACAATCCTCTCCCATGCTTCTCCGAAGCTCTCACTGCTTCGTTGTGTGAAATTTGATATCTCGTTTCTCCAACGAGCTGTACTAGAGTTTGAGTAGAACTTTCTAAGGAATAACTTTTGGCATTTACTCCACGTTGTAACGGTCTCCGATGGAATATGATTTTCACACTAATGTGCTTTACCCCCAAGTTAAAATGGGAATAAACGAAGTTTTAGGGCATCTTCAGAGACGCCGTTGTTTTTACCAATTCGCATAACTTGTTGAATTAATTCAGATGATCCATAGGGTTCTCCGTTGATAGACCGTGAAACTTATCACCCTGGATCATGTTAATCAAGCTGATCTTGGTTGGCTCGTCGACCATGCCTATTGTGCTTGTTGCTCTTGGCCCACACATCTAGTCCATTCTCAGCATCTCAAGTCCTAAAACATGAAAATCTAAGAACAAAACAAAATAAACAAAAAGTAAAAAGAAACCTAGTCTCAGATTTAGACCAAATCTCTAAGGCTATTGCTGCAGTCCTCGGCAACGGTGCCAAAAACCTGATACGGAAGGATACGTAAAATAAATAAATGATAATTAATTAAGCAATAAACAATTAAAGCAATAAAAACGTAAATTAACTAAGCGTAAAATAAACTGCATAAATAAAATAACATAAATTAAATAACGTGCAATTAAGTAAACGCTTAAACAATAATTTAACAAATGATCCAAGGGTGAATGAGAATGATTTCAGAAAATCTTCCAACAAGAGAAATGATGTTCTTTAACCACTTTGTTGATATGCTAATCCCTCTGTAAAACCCACTCTCATAGTGCTCTACAAGTATTGAGAACAATCTCTATTAAACGGTCAACTATCTACTATAACTTTACAGAGTAGTCGGGCTCTTGACATGCTTAATTCTGAGATCTTAATACATTTTCATGGTATCAAGACTCTAAGATGCGAAACTAACTTGATCAGGGCCAATTTAGATAAGCTCACAAGTAAGAATAGATTTATCGATTAACTAGAATTCCAAGTATGTAGATCCAAAACTTCTATCCACTCTTGTGGTATAGAGAATTCTCGAAACACTTGGTCACGCCTACTATATTAGACCAAGCTCTTAGACCTCTCCCATGGGAGTAGATATAGCGTTAGGAACACATACAAGGTATCTAATCGGTTAAGAACACAAAACATCAATATCTAATTAGTAGATCCCAACATCGATCTCCACCCCAAAGATCTAAAGAATCTACTCACTCACAACTCCGAGGGTGACGATAGTATATGAGGAAGAAGACATGATAATCTATAAACCAAAATAGTAAATAAAGTAAAAGAATCATTAAAAGAAGAACTAATGAACTTGCATAATAAAACTTAAGAACAAAGAGTATTCATGTGTGTCTCTCTAAGTGGTGGCCCTCTAAAAGTTGTGGAAAAGTGTGTAAAAGTATGGTACAAAATTGTGGAACCCTCTCTAATGAGAGTACAATGTGTTTATATGGTACTAGGACTTTTGGAGCAGCTAATGTCGAGTCTTTAAACTTTTAGAAGTCTCTGGACGCAAATAGCAAGTCGTCTACTCATGAATTGCCAAATCACTCACGCAAATAGATCTATCATTCACTTTGTGTCTTAGACACGTTTTTAACGTAGTTAATCGTTGGATGGTGTGAAAGCCCCAAACGATGTGTCTCTCACACGTGAAAGTAATCGATGATGGGATGCGTGTAATGCATGAAAGTTGCCACGAGAGTGGGTCTGACATAGTGACTATCATATCACGAGAGTGGAGTAGCCTAACTTCAATATCCCGAGATTGACAAACACAAATTTATTAGGTAGAACATAAATCCTAAGTCTAGATTCCTTGTAAATCGACTATCACCCAATTCTCTGTAAATATTTATTTAAGTTATTTTTTTTATTTTATTTTAGTTTATTTATTTATGATTTATGTCATTTTATAATGTTACTTAAATTATGGTATTTAATTTATGTTATTTATTTTATGCTCTTTATTTTATATTATTTATTTTATGCAATTTAGTTATGCTTTAATAGTTTAATATTTTTATTGCTTTATTTATTTAATTGTTTTTATTTATTTTTATGCATATTAGTTTAGGACACAACCCTCTCTTTAATTATCCCGCCTAGATTAGATCTGCATTTGCATTCCCTGTGGATCGATCCCGTACATACTGTAATTGCATCAACTGTGCACTTGCGGTCTTATGGGTTAAACTCTCGAGACTGCCCTATAGGTAGCGCTCACCTCAGAGGGAGATGAAATTAGATAATAAAGATCACACATCTTCTCCCTGTATTAGTGTACCTCGTAATATGAACTCGGTGATAGATTATCTTCAAGTAGAATATCTCACACAAAATCAGCTATCGCATCCACACATTCCTCTGCCAAGTTGTAATCCGTCTTTTTAGTCATCAATCTATTTGTAGATGATAAAGGTGCATAACCATCTCTACATTCCTTACACAACAGCTGCTTAGCTGCAACTAAAATATCAAAAAATCTTATTGCTTCTAAATTAGGTTCCTCGATTTTGTCACTTTCTTCACCGACTGATTACAAATTTTTCCTATATGCATCATTCACCATATGAACAGTACCTACGCCATAATCTATATTAGTTCTAGGTTTGCTAGTGCTAGCATAATCCGATCATTCTCCATCTTGTATTCCGGCATAAACCCATTAAAATATAAGTATAGAAAACCTTATCCACTGTCGTGGCAATAGAATAATTTACATTCTAAGACTAACTTGATCAAGGTCAGACCAGCATTAAACATGTCTAAAAAGAAATGGATATATATGATGAACACCCTAAACACTGAGATCAACCTTTTGATTACCCTAGTCAATCACTACCCCTTAGATTCTAAGAGATCTACTCACTCATACTACTGCAAACCTTCACATCATGTGAGTGAGAAGAAAACTTGATCAAAGCAATAAACAAATATTGAAACAAAAGAGAAATCTTATTGATGAATGAACTTAAAAGTATATACAAAAAGAAAATCTAAGATCTAAAATCTATAGAGTGTTTTTGTTTTCTGGGGTCTAGGGTTACAAAGGGTCGAGGTTAGGAGTTTACATATAGGGTTAGGAGCCTAACTAGGTCAAACCAGGACAAACCGAGTCAAAATAATTAAAATCTGGGTTTTCCTGCAACTCATATCGGATACACCAGATTGATGCAAAGTGGTCGATGCAACTCCCTGGAAGTGCATCGGATGCACCAGGTCGATGCAAAATGGTCGATGCAACTCTTTAGAAGTGCATCGGATGCACATGGTCGATGCATAGGTCCGCTGCAACTACCTCAAAAATGCATCAGTTGCTTCTGGTCGATGCACCTGATAAATATGCTCAAAGTTTACGTTCTTTATACCATTGGAAAGATATTTGAGTCAGCTTTCACCTCCAATTGGAATCATGTCAATACGTGCTACATCGGACCTACGCATTTTCTGAGGCTGCACTTTTCTTACTCGATCTCATCCTACCTAGATGCATTAGGGTCCTCTGTACCATCCACGATTAAACTCCAAAAGTACCATTTAGCATCAAAACCTCTGGAATTGCTCTTTCTTCATGTTATTGCTCCAAGTTCCTGAGAAACACAACAAGAACATATAAATGCACTAAAATAGTCCTAAATACTTGTTAGAATGCTTAAAAGTTAAAACTAACCTATATGATGATCCTAAATCGACTAAAAATGTGTGGTATCAACATATCTTTTTTTTTTTGCATTGTTATGAATGAGGGTCGTAGATTAATATTTATAGATGAATGAATGTGTATGTATTTTTATATAGATTCTCATCGAATTTTAAGATTATAACAGCTATTTTCTAACGGATTTCTAACGGACATACTACATCCGTCGGAAATTTTGATTTGCATAACGACTATTTTGCTTTGTTTATTTTTGTTGAAAATCCATTGAAAATTCCCGACGGACCTAGATTCGTCTGATGTTTCCGACGGATTCTCGACAAAAATAGACGAATCTAATTCAATCATAAATCCAATAGGAAAATCGTCGGAAACGACTTTGTTTTCTTGAAGTGTATGCAAAACATGTTCTTGTCGTTCTATTGGAAACATCTACTAAAATTGGAACAATACAAAAAAATTAGCATGGTCCCTCCGCAAGGATGACACACAAATCAAGAAATGGTCCAATTATTTTTTAAAATTATAAAAAAAATTATCAAGTCAATGTTTTCTTTATATTGTGGCAGCTGAAGGTTGTGCCTAGGACAAAACGTATCCTGGTCTTTTTCTACATCTATTCACGCAAGTGTATGCTTTCTAAGCTTAGATGAACATATTAGGAACCCTAAACTCTATAAACGTTGGTAGAGTGAGTTGGCGCTGTTCGCATACATTAGTTCATTTGGTTCCGTTCTATGATCGCTCATGGATAAGTTCGAAGAGCTGTTATCACATGACGCGAGGGAAGTCTCTGATCGAGGGCTTTGGGAATTTGTCCGTTGATAGCTCAGTTTTCTCGGGCCGTCTGTAACATCCGTGTTCCTTAGCCATCCTCTCGAATTGTATTGTTTTTGATGTTTGTTGTAATGGACCCTCGGGATTTGTTGTATTTGACGAGAAATTATTAATACGTGGATGTTTATCGAAATTGTTGAGAATGATTAATACATGATGCGGTATTTCAGGTATAAGGGATATCGAGTACATGATGTGCTATTTCATGTATCGACGGGTTTGACACATGATGTGGTATTTCATGTGTTGCGGAGTTTGAAGTGGTGTTTTGTTCTGTCTTGGTTCGGGAATTTTTGGGTTTACGTCATTCGATCCTAATACGTGGTTGGGGTCGATAGGATTATACGATATTTAATCCTATTGACGGGTCATTGGGATTATGTGATATTTAACCCCAATGATGGGTCATTAGAGTTATGTGGTATTTAGCTCTAATGATGTTGGTTAGGATTATGTGGTATATAATCATAACCAGAGGGTTTACCGATTAGGATCATGTGGTATTTGATCCTAATAGATCGGTAGACCGGGGTGGGATCCGGTAGTATCAGATCTCACGGGGACTTAGTATATTAGGATCCGGTGTTATTGGATTCTAATGTACTAGGTCGTTTGACGGACTTAACTCGTTCGAATACGGGGATATTGGATTTTGAATCGTTCGAATCCGAGGATATTGGATTTCGACGAGTTAGCCGTTGGGTGATCACGTAGGATTTTATGATGTTAGACCGGGGGAGTTATTGGACCGAGTATGGAACAATACCGAGCTTGATTGATGGCCCTAGGGGCGGTGATTGGGTTGAATCGATCAAAAGATTGATCGTTGAGAAGTAATCCCGAGTGGTTCAGTTTTAGCAAAATTAAGCGGTAATTCCGGGGTTTTAGTGAAGTAAAAGAAATATTTTGGAACGGGGAGATGTCTCAAATAATTCAGAAAATTTGACGGAGTTATTAAACTGTGCGGAAAGGGTGAAGTGGAAAAATTAATTGTTGCGGTTTAATAATTTTCGGGTCGGTTTGGTTTAATTAGATTAAACCAATAATTACATATACATGTATGTATATGTATACTCTCTTCTCTTCTCTATATTCTTCTTGAAGCTTCTCTTGTCTCATTGGGGAGCAAAAATATATGAAGTTAGAGAGAGAGGAAGAGAGAAAAAGAGAGAGAGAGAGAGAGAGACAGAGAGAGAGAGAGAGAGCTAGAGAAGAAGAGGGAAGAAGGAGAAGAAGAGAAGAGAGAAGAGCTTGAGTGGTTTGGGAGATATGATTTTTCTCCCTAGACTGCTCTGTTTTCGGGCTGTAGCGACGGATTGAGTTTGATGGAGTGTTTGGACACTCTAATCCTGTTTGTTTGGGCTGAAATTTGGTAGATAGGTTGTTGGGAGTTTGATCATGAGTTAGCCAAATTCGACCTAGGGCAAGAGATATATCTAAGTTAGTAAGGCTTGTTTTTGGAGTAGGGAATCCGAGAATCAAAGGCTAAGTATTTGAATTGAGAGCTTGTGATCATCTTTTGAGAAGTGTTTTGGTGATCTGGTGTTAGGGATTTGGTGATACCTTGGTGTTGGCTGAGTAAGAGCTAAGAAGAGAGTAAGCTTAAGACGTTAAGCTATCGCGAGGCAAGTGTATTCTTCTCGAATAACTGAGGTGAGTGCATGACCGTG
Source organism: Boechera divaricarpa (assembly GCA_026770425.1). Classification (NCBI taxonomy): domain Eukaryota; kingdom Viridiplantae; phylum Streptophyta; class Magnoliopsida; order Brassicales; family Brassicaceae; genus Boechera; species Boechera divaricarpa. Next base: position 10,869,283 of record CM049188.1, on the reverse strand, counting down.
GTTTGTACCATGTGATCATTGAATTACCCTGTTTGAACTGTGTGTTAGGAATTGACCATATGGGTGTGATTTATGGTTTGTCGAAGTTGTTGTGTTGTGTGTTTGATGGAATTCTATCATTCCTTGTTTGATTGCTTGTTATGTTGCCTTTAATTCGGTAAGTCTTGATCACGTGTGTGTGTGTAACCATAGGGATGGGAGGACCGTCTCACTAAGTATTATCAATGCTTACGCACCTCCTTTGGTGCAGATAAAGAGAAGTCATAAGTTATGGAGCTCGTGGAACCAAGGCCGAGGAGAAAGGATGATCTAGGCGTAACGGGTTCTTTTTGTACCTTTTGTTTTGTGTATATGGCTTGTCTTGGTGATAGTTGTTTGAGATTCCAAAGTTGTGTTTTTATGATGTTAAGAAGTGTAAAGGGATTGTGTCTAGTGTGTTGAGAAATTGGTGTTGTTTGGCTTGTTGTTGAGTATTGCTTGAGTGTGGCTGTTTTGGGTGCAGGGCAGGGGGATCGATCGATCAAGGGGCCGATTGATCAATCAAGTAGGTCGGTTAAGTGTCTTGATATTTCTAAGAAGTCAGATCGATCGATCATAAGGGGGATCGGTCGATCCGTTTTGCCGTAAAATTTGAGGATCGACTTGGAATGGTAGGACCGACCGGTCAGGGTTCCGATCGATCGATCGTATGGGCTGATCGATCGATCCATTTTGCCGTAAATTTTATGGATCGACCTAGGTGCTTCGATTCGATCGGTCGGAGTTCCGATCGATCGATCCAACATATGGATCGAACGATCATGTTTTTAAATAAATAAAAAAAAAGTTTTTGAAATTCCGTATCTTTTTGTATATCCTTTTGGGGGTAGGGCGTCTCAAATTAATGGTATCAGAGCCGTAGCGGTTCTAGGACTTGTTGGAGTCATGCTTGCTTGCTTGTGATTGTTGATTTGTGATTATGTGATTGTGGGTTGCGGTTAGAGATCATCCTCTTCGGCCAAGTAAAAGGTTCCACGGTAAGACTTCTCTCATGTTATGTGTTGTTAACATTTTAGGTTTGATCGCCTTATTGTTTTTGTAGTATGGTGAGAAGTTCAAGAAGTGGTAAAAGTAGAAGAGGAGTGGCTCGAGAGCCGGCTGAGCCTAGGGAACAAGTGGACCCCCGGGGTGAAGACCAAGTGATGGTCGAGGATGTTGCCAAGTCGGGAAATGGGGAGTTGCGGGTGATGCGGCTCAAGAGGCTGAGAGAGTGCCGCAAGTACGGGGACAGCAACAAGAGGGTCCTAATCAAATGGGTCAGATGTTGGGGTTGCTGGCTCAGATTTTAGAGAGGTTACGAGGAGCGGTTCCGGCTCCAGCTCCTGTAGCGCCACCTGGGATTATTGAGCCACCGAGAGTGACGAATACTGAGGCTAGGGGAGATATTTTGCGTCCTGTGATTCCCCCGTACCTCATAATGCTAGATCATATCCAACGGCTTGGCCCCAAATTCTTTTCGGGAGGTGCTAAACCGGTGGAAGCAGACGAGTGGAAGTCAAGATTAAAGAGAAATTTCCTCTTGGTGAGATGTCTTGAGGAATATAAGATGGACTTGGTGGTGCATTACCTGGAACAAGATGCACGTATGTGGTGGAGAGGTGTGTTGGCTAGGAGAGCCAATGGTGTTGATACATGAGAGGGCTTCTATGAAGAGTTCAACCTCAAGTATTTCCCGCAAGAAGCCATGGACCGATTGGAGACAGAGTTCTTAGAATTTTCTCAAGGGACGAGGTCGGTACGAGAGTATGAAGTGGAGTTTAACCAACTTCGAAGGTTTGTTGGAAGGGGTCTTGAGGATGAACAGGCCCAAGTAAGAAGGTTTCTACGGGGAATGCATTTGGAATTGAGGAATAGGTGCATTGTGAGATCATATGCGTCAGTGGCCGAGTTAGTGGAGAGGGCGGCCATGATTGAAGAAGGATTATTGGAGGAGACTAAAGCAGCTAAGTCTCAAGCTCAAGGGAAGAAGTATTTTACTTCTGATTCAGGGAAAGGTGGCAAGTTCATGGGAGGGCAGAAGAGGAAGTGGGAGGGCTCTTCTCAGAGTGCTTCTAGCACTCAATACACATGTTTCAAGTGTGGAGGCAAAGGTCATAAGGCTGCTAACTGCCCTAATAAGGATATCAGGACTTGTTACCATTGTAAGGAGGTTGGGCATATCAAGACTTCATGTCCCAAATTACAACAAGGCGGAGGGAGTTCTGGAGCTCTACTCGCTAAGAGGATGGTAGTGACTCCTCGAGCATACTCACTGAGCATCGAGTTAGGAGAAGGGAGCAACACCAAGCCGATCACTGGTTAGAATTCTTCTCTTATTAATTATTTTGTTGTGATTATGAGTTTTTGTCAATTGTGTGTTGTGGTGGTTGCTATTATTGTGTGGTCTCAATGCATAGGCTATGTGTAGGGACCTTGAACGTGGGAGGGGTTACATCTCACGTGTTGTTTGATTTCGGAGCATCTCATTGCTTCGTTACTCCGGAATTAGTGAGAGAGGGAAGGCTCCGAGAAGAACGTAGTGATTGTTTGAGAAGGGTGAAAGTGGCTGGGGGTCAAACTTTTGAGACTCATAGTCTAGTAAAAGATGTCGAGGTCCATATTGCTGGAGAAGTGAAGCCAGCTGATACGATTGTGTGGCCAGTTGAGCTGCAAAGAATACGAAAAAACACGTCTGGAGGCTGACTCTAGCACCCAACTCGACCAAACAAATTTGAAATAGCAGATTTCAATAGTTTGCTATCTGTCAAATGTCTTAATGCATATTCATGTCATTGTAATACAGTAAGGTATCAATCCAAATGGGTGCGATATTAACCAAGAAGGATGCAATCAAACAGTTTAAGTCAAGCCAAGCAAGCTATAAGGTGAGAAACTATTAACCTAGACAGAAAACTAGAAACAGAGACTCCTAGCAAAACAGAATGTAAACAGAGCAAAAGAAATCAATCAAGGAAGAGAAGCTTTTAAGGATGGGGGTTATAGACTCAGTGTATCCTCTTAATCAAGCTAGATGGTTTAACAAACTTAAACAAGCTATTCCCTAGACAACAAACTCATAAGCAGCTAAATCCACTTCCGTGACAGATAACCTCAAGCTAATCTAGTTCCAGACCTAATCCCTTAGCGAAATCTAGACTAACAGGCATTGAGATTCAGTTTGTTAAAGCCAATAAACACCCTAAACAACTAATCTCTTAGGCTAGAAATATAAATCTCTAGAATTAATTCAGTCAGGCATTTCATCAAACACCTTCTGGGTGTGGAAAAACCTATGTTCTAATTTCAATTGATCAGAGCACTAATCTGATCTAGAAGGGAAATCAAGCAATCTACTCTTAAACCACCTAGAAGATCAAGATTCTACACCTAATCTAACCCATCCTCAAGAGGCCTTATGACAACTCAGAACACATGAAGAACAACATAATCACAAAACCAGAAATCAAAATAACTTGCATAAGTAGAGAGATAGGGACAAGAAGAGATAGGATAGAAAGATTCAAACAAAAATAACAAGTAGATTCAAAGTTATAGGATCCAGGAAGCAAGAACAGATGATGAAAGCTTAAAAACCGAGTGTACCTAGTGTTAAGCGCTTATAGGATATTTATACTAAGAGATAAAAACCCTAAATCACAAAAAGACAAAATAGGCTAATTTTTGGGAGCACTCGACCATGGGTGGTCGAGTGCTATGGTCGAGCTGGCTAAATTTCAAGATCGCATTTTTGTTCTTCAGCTCGAGATAGTGGCTCGACCATGTGTGGTCGAGCTGGCTCCAAAAACTTCAAGACTCTTCCTTTACTCTGGGCTCGATCAACGGACTCGACCTGGCTTGGTCAAGTCAGACTTCAAGACTCCAAGGTTACATTTTTCTTGATCAGCTCGACCTCATACTCGAGCCCCTTGGTCGAGTCAGCTTCCAAAATGTCTGATTTGTGCTCCACTCAATGTCCAATTTGCTAGTTCTAGAATGCAAAGTATATGAACTCTACTTAAAAAATTTAGCCATACTCTTCACAGCACAATTTCAGTCAAGCCTCAACCTAGACAAGCATTCAAATCTACCATTCCCTTTAACATTCAATTAAGCAAGAACCATGAATCAAGCTATGCACATTCAATGAACTCATTTGGCTAAGGGTAAGGTCAAGAGACAAAGATGGTCCTTTCCACATGGTTTTGGTCATTTCAAAACAAGGATCTCTCAAGAAAAAGGAATGAGCTTTAGTAGAATGCTAATGGTAAGAACCAACCTATTCATACAAGAATAAACTCTCATCTACCCAGCCATACACAAGTGTTTTTAACCCTTAAGTCTAAAACCCAGAAAGTCATCCTAAGTCTAATGAAAAGGAATGAGCTTTAGTAGAATGCTAAAGGTAAGAACCAACCTATGCATACAAGAATAGACTCCCATCTACCCAGTCCTACACAAGCGTTCTTATCCCTTAGTCTAAAACCCAGAAAGTCATCCTGATTCTACCCTTCACCCTTAGGCTTTTTCTTTTGATATCTTGGATCGGTTTCATCTTTTCTTTTTGTTTTTGGTTGTAGGAGGGGTTATACACATATACATCTAGCGGATTGGGGTTCTTTAGCTTAGGCGTTTTTATATATTTTTTTTCAGACTTTTGAGCTTTCTGCCTTTTCTTTTTCTTTTATTATGCACATCCCCTAATCCTTTACTAGATACTCAATCATTCAGATCATTCCCTTCCTAAGAACTCTTACCCTTTTCTTTTCTTTTTCCAAGTTTTTCTCATTCTTTTCTATCCACAGAACCAACCCCAATACCCAATGATCAAGATCCCACCTAATCCTATCTGATTTGAAAATTGCAAACCAGAACTTATATGAGATTCTATCCTTGTCGGCTCAAACCTAACACTTTCTACCAAACTCATTCGGAAATAGGCCTCACACACTCACTAAAGTGATAGCATGGCTTGAAAGAAGGCTAGGCTAAGGGCATGGTAAAACTGATCTAACAATGAGAATCAACTACTTGGATTAGCAAAGAGTGGTATAAACAGATGAAAGAGAATCCAAGTATGTATATATGGTATCCATGAGTTCAAATTCTATGCCTAGACATGATAATTATAAATCAAATTCAGGTTCAAATAGATGGGGAATGACAGAAAATCGCAGCATGCTTCAGTTAAGACTCGATCTAGTTGTGCATTTAGAATATGGTTCAGTCTTACTTCAAGCTCAATATCAAGGTATTAAAAAATTAGAAACGGGGGCATTGAAGTCATACAGTTGAATCAGCAAGTTTACAAGGTTTTAAATCATCATCATCCCCTATGCATATGCAACAGCCTTATACGAAACAATGTAGACTCGATCCTAAAATGTAAATGCAACTAAATGAACACTGTTTTTTTTTTTTTTTTTTTTTTTTTTATGCCATTTTTGTATTTAAACTCAAGAATGCACAAAATTAAAATAAGAACAAAGAAAACACATCAATACAGACTTTAACCTTTCCCCCAAACTTAAATTACATAGTCCTTTGTGTAATAAAAATTTGGAAAGAAAGATTAAGAGGTAACAGAAAACATAAAACGATGCGACTAATATATACAAGAAAGGGTCAGTACGGGTACCTTGGTTATTACGGAGAGTACGTCGAGTCGACTTGGTAGTGGTCGAGCTGGGTGCGCGAGACAGACGAGCCGAAGTGTCTGTCTCGACGTCCTTGCTCGAGCTGGGTGCGCGAGCCAGATGCTCCTCCTGCTTGGCGTCTCTTCTTTGCGTGTTGAAACTGTCTTGGCTGCCTTGGCTCGAAGGAAGAGGCTCGTAGTGGTTCCTTCTCAGGTGCATGAGGTCTTGGTTCCTCTTGAAACGAACCGCTCCCCATCAGAATTCTCCCTAGTACGATGGTTTTCTTGGGTGTAGGGGCCTTGAACAAGTCCTTGAGCTGGTCCTTGACGTCCTTCACTTGGTCCTTCACGGTACCCTTAAGTGCAGCGACAGACTTCCCCTGAAACTTGTTCCACCTCTGAAGGAGATTAATCCGCTTGTGTGCTTCCTTCAGAGCTGGACTATGTGTGGGCTTGAGCTTGTACTCCTCAAACGAGTACCTTTCTGTTGGATCACTCTCCTCCAAAACAGCATCATGATCGTCTGACCCCATTCCTTGTTCCATGATCTCCTCGTCTGGATTGTGGAGTCTATCGAGAGGAGGATTAAAATCAATGTTCCAGCCCAGTCGTACCTTGGTCAGATCCGTGCAAGGCAGGCGCAGCTTGGCTTCCCCGACGGTCGGATGCATGAACTGATAGATGTACTCATCTGGAGGCGTTGTATGGTCCAGAAACCTGCACCTTCTCAAGAAGTCGATATCTATCCATTTTGGTGGATAGGGTACTGATCGTAGCTCTTCATCACAAGCAACAAGAATTGGAGTGATGATACCCCCAATGCAGAGATCACCTGCGGCATCCATCTTCATCTTGTCCATCTTTATCGCCCAGTCCTTGTAGTTGAGGAATTGCTCCATCAGAACAAGGGCGAGGTTTGCATCTGCTCTATCACCCAGCATCTTCCGACCATCTCTTGTGCACCCCAGAAGTGGTAGTAGGCACAAGTCCAGCATCTTTAATTCACCTTCATTCACCGTCCCAGTCACCTTCCTTGCAAATATAGTGCTTGCTATTGTCTTGTGTAGGTACCTCAGGACAGGGCTTCGGATGCTCGAGCTCTTGCTTCTGGAGGAGGAGAAAGGTTTGGTGCTGTCTCCGATGGTCGACCATAATTGTTGGAGCTCCTCATGATCAAAATCTTGAATCAGTTCGTCACCCCAGAAAAACCATATAGGGTACAGATTTGCGCGATGGTGAGGGCGTAGGATCGTCCTCTGCACGTGAAGGTAATGAAACCAGGACCGTCATTGGGTTCAACGTCGGGCTCCTCATCATAGAAATGAACCCTGAGAGATGAGAGGAAGTGGCATGTCTCTTCTTTGTAGGCTTCCAGCGGTTTGTTCATGAATGAACTTATACCTCCTGCCTCAAAGAGATACTCTATATCCCTAGCAATCCCGAGTGCTTGCATCGTTTCCTTGTGCGGGTACCTTGTCCCTTCAAAACCACGATCAAGGAGGACCTCTAGGTACTTGGTTGCAGAGGGTTTGGTGTTCTTCTTTCGGGGTTGCCTTATCACCTTTGGCTTATCTTCCTCTGTTTCTTCACCCCCTTGATGCATACTCTCCTCCATTTGTTCTTTTCCCTCACGTTTGACACGGGTGGTTTGTCTCGTCTCGCCGGCTCGAGTGTGGGTGCTCAAGCTAGACTTCCGGCCCTTCTGACTTGATCCTTGGGCTCGGGCATATGTGGTCGAGTCCGGCGTGACTTCATACTCCATGGGTACCGCAACTTGTTCTTATTCTGCGGCTTGTTCTTGTTCTTGCTCTTCGGCCGGAGGAATGCTCTCTCTCTACATCTGGAAGTTTCGGGCGAGTGCTTTAGCTGACCTACTACGGGCTTGGCGAGGATCCATACCTGAGACTCGATCAAGGACAAGGGAAAAAAAACTTAAGGTCGGGAGGATAAGCCTCAAGAGCAGCAAAAACAATTAGAGAGATTTCTGGAAATGAAAGAGAGAGAAGTGAGAGTGTTTGTGGTGTGAAGATAGTAAGGAGTCGTTCATCATTTATAGCCAAGTGGGAGGGGACAAGAAGGACAAGGGGAGAGTGTTGAAAGCGTGTGGGCTCCCTCTGGTGTGACTCGAGCTGACATCCTCTGGATTTTAGCGTGTGGGCTCGAGCATGTGAAGGCGTGTGGAGGCGTGTTGAAGGCGTGTGCACTCGAGCATGTGAGCTCCGACTCGGCCATGACACCTCTGACTCGACCAAATGGGCTCGTCCTGGGTCCACATGTCAGAATTTCGAAATTTTAAAATTCCCTCCTAAGGCTCAGTTGCATGGTTCACCACTCATACTTTCTTGAAATCACACAATCAAGACAAAAATCAAAATAGCTTAGCACACTTATTCGATGTTTTAAAAACTAAAACAAAGAAATATGTACAGAGATAGACATGGGACTTCCTCCCAAGTGAGCTTGTTTATAGTCTCTAAGCTTGACTTCCTGTTTTGTTCAGGCAGTGGAAGGCTCATCCAGAGGAATCGAAGTTCCTTCTGGAATGATGGTGTTAGCTAGGTAGGACTTGAGCCTCTGTCCATTCACTGTGAATTCGTTTCCTCCCTTTCCAAATAAGGTGATTGCTCCGTAGGGTGAAACTTCCTTGACAGAAAACGGTCCTGACCATCTAGACTTGAGCTTTCCCGGGAATAGCTTGAGTCTGGAATTGAAAAGGAGAACTTGATCGCCAGCCTTGAATTCTTTGTGCAAGATCCTCTTGTCAATGAATGCCTTGGTCCTCTCTTTGTAGATCTTAGAACTCTCATAAGCATCCAGCCTGATCTCTTCTAGCTCATGTAGGTCCAATACTCTCTTTTCCTGGGCAGGCTTGATATCTAGATTCAGAAGCTTTGTTGCCCATAATGTTTTATACTCAACGTCAACAGGTAGATGACAAGCCTTGCCATAAAGGAGCTGGAATGGTGTTCTCCCAATAGGGGTCTTGAATGCAGTTCTGTAAGCCCACAGAGTCTCATCAAGCTTAGCAGACCAATCTCTCTTTGAAGCGCACACTACTCTAGCCAAGATGGTTTTGATCTGCTTGTTAGACACCTCCACTTGACCACTAGTCTGGGGGTGATATGGTGTAGCCACTTTGTGCTTGACCCCATGTTTCTTCAGAAGATTCTCAAAGAGCTTGTTGATGAAGTGAGATCCCCCATCACTAATAACAACTCTTGGCACACCAAATCTGGGGAAAATGATGCTCTTGAACATCTTCAGGACCACCTTTGCATCATTGCTAGGGCAAGCTATGGCTTCAACCCACTTCGAGACATAATCAACAGCTACTAAGATGTAGCTGTTCCCAGAAGAAGGTGGGTTGAAAGGACCCATGAAATCAATCCCCCAAACATCAAACACCTCCACTTCCAAAATCGGATTTTGTGGCATCTCATTCCTTCTGCTGATGTTGCCCATTCTCTGGCAAGGATCACACTTAGTGATGTAGGCTTGAGCATCTCTGAACATTGTAGGCCACCATAAACCTGCTTGCAACACTTTCTGAACAGTCTTGAATGTAGCAAAATATCCTCCATAGGCAGAACCGTGACAGTGCTCTAGCACACCCTGAACCTCGTCTTGTGCTATACATCTCCTAAACAGACCATCTGAACCCCTCTTGTACAGGAAAGGCTCGTCCTAGTAGTAGTGGTTGACATCTTTCAGAAACTTCTTTTTTCTATAAGCATCAAGATCATCAGGTAACTCACCACATGCAAGGAAATTGGCCAGATCTGAATACCAAGGTATGTCCTTCACTTCTATCACAGAAACAGCATCTAGGAGTCTCTCGTCAGGCATGGTGTCATCAACAGGTGCTGCATCATCTATCCTCATCCTTGACAAGTGATCAGCCACACCATTCTCTATACCCTTCTTATCAATAATTTCCATGTCAAACTCTTGAAGAAGGAGTATCCATCTGAGCAGTCTTGGCTTAGTATCCTTCTTAGCATAGATATGCCTTAGTGCTGCATGATCAGTATAGACTATCACCTTAGACCCAACCAGATAGCTTCTAAATTTCTCAAAAGCAAAGACTACAGCCAGCAACTCCTTCTCTGTTGTGGCATATCTCCCTTGAGCATCATCAAGCGTTCTTCTTGCATAGTAGATCACGTGTAGCTTCTTCTCAATCCTTTGGTCCAGTACAGCTCCCACAGCATAGTCCGATGCGTCACACATGATCTCAAACGGATAGTCCCAGTTTGGTGCTTGGACTATTGGAGCAGTGACTAAAGCTTCTTTAATGAGTTGGAAAGCCTTCAAACACTTTGTATCAAACAAGAACTCTTGCTCTTTGCACAACAGCCTTGTTAGTGGTCTAGCTATCCTTGAAAAATCCGTGATGAACTTTCTGTAAAACCCAGCATGCCCAAGAAAACTCCTGATGTCCTTGACGTTTTTTGGTGGCTGCATCTGCATCATCACGTCGACCTTGGCCTTGTCCACTTCTATACCTTTCTCAAAAATTTTGTACACCAAGACAATCCCTTCTCTAACCATGAAGTGGCATTTCTCCCAATTGAGCACCAGATTTGTCTCTTCACACCGAGTAAGTACCCTACGAAGGTTCAAAAGGCAGGAGGAGAAAGAAGAGACATACACGGAAAATCATCCATGAATACCTCAACAGTCTCCTCTATTAACTCCGAGAATATAGAAGTCATGCATCTCTGAAAAGTAGCAGGCGCATTGCAAAGACCAAAATGCATCCTTCTATATGCAAATGTTCCATATGGGCAAGTAAAAGTAGTTTTCTCCTGATCATTAGGATGAATAGGAATCTGAAAGAAACCACTATAGCCATCTAGGAAACAGTAATATGGATGATTAGCAAGTCTCTCTAGCATCTGATCAATGAATGGTAATGGAAAATGATCTTTCCTAGATGCAGCATTCAACTTCCTGTAATCAATACACATTCTATGGCCAGTGATAGTTCTAGTGGGTATTAACTCGTCCTTATCATTCCTAACCACAGTAATCCTTTCTTTGGAACACAATGCACAAGAGAAATCCAAGTACTATCAGATATGGGGTAAATGATTCCAGCTTCTAACAACTTAAGAATTTCTTTTTAACCACTTCTTTTAAATTAGGATTCAATCTCCTCTGGGGTTCAATGCTAGCATATGATTCATTTTCCAGATGGATTCTATGAGTGCACAAGCTAGGTGAAATTCCCTTTATATCATCCAGAGTATCCTATTGCCTTTCTAAATTTTCTCAACTCAATCAACAGCAAATGCAACTCATCATCACTAAGCATGTCATTTACTATGATTGGATAAGTGGAATTTGATCCAAGAAAGGCATACCTTAGCCCAGAAGGAAGAGGTTTGAGATCTACCTTAGGTGCTCGGAGTTTTGACCAGTCGTCTGTTGCAGAGGAGGCTGGCTCGATGGTAGACTCGTCCTGCAGGGTCGAGTCCGACGTCTTGGACAGCTTGGCTCGAGCTGTATGGTTGAGCTCAAAGTCCTGGACGGTTTGAATTTCTGTGTTGGTCCCTATCAGCTCCTCAAACCTTTCTGACTTTTCCAGGACCTTGTATAAGTCTAAAATCATCTCATACCTCAAAGTCTCAGCATGTAGATACCCATCTTCACCACTCTTGATCAAGGCAGTCTGAAGGTGATCCTCTTGATTAAGCTCCTCCAGAAGTTCATCAGCAAGCTTGTCCATTATCTCAACATAAAAGACTTGTCCTTCTATTTCCGGCTTCCTCATAGTGTTCTTGACATCAAATGTCATCTTGAAGTCACTCCCGAGGTTGAGATCGATCTTTTCTTTTCTGACATCAATGACTGCACCAGCTGTAGCAAGGAAAGGTCTTCCCAGAATCAAAGGATCTCTTGGTTCCTCATCCATCTCAAGAACTATAAAGTCTGCATGTATCTCCACTGAACCAACCATCAGAGGAAGATCTTGTAGCATACCGTGAGGTGTCCTAATAGATCTGTCTGCAAGCACCAGAGAGATGTTGCAGGACTTATAGTTACTGAACACTAGCTTCCTTGCAACTGAGAGTGGCATAAGACTGATAGATGCTCCAAGATCACAGAGAGACTTCTTGAAAACCAATGGACCGAGAGAGCACGGTAGAGTGAAAGAACCTGGGTCATCTAACTTCTCCTTGATGACTCTTTTCTGAATGATGGCGCTGCACTCCTCTGATAGGACAACCATACCCTGAACCGTCTTGTCTTTCTCAGCTACTGCATCCTTTAAAAACTTCTGATAAGCAGGTACCATGGAGAAGGCATCAATGAGAGGCAACCTGATCTCAGCTTCCTTGATATGCTTATCAAAAATTTGTTTATGTTTCTCCATTAAGTCCTTCTTAAACCTTTTCGGGAAAGGCAATTTGGACTTGTAAGGAGGAGGGACATAAGGTGCTTTCTTTTCCTCTGGAATCACAGTTTTAGGTGCAGGGGGTAGACTGTCTTGACCACTCTGGTCGAGCTGTGTTCTCGAGCTGGACGTGTAGGGGGTCTCAGCTCGAGTATGCTGGTCGAGTTGAGGTGCTCCAGCAGGCGTAAAATTCTTGTATTGGTCGTTTTTGGAAACCAATTCCTCCCCATCTTGATCTTCACTGTCCCCAGTGATTGTAAGGGGTCCTTCCCTCTCAGGTAACTCTTTTCCACTACGCAAAGTGATGACATTGATGTGAGCGTAGTCCTTAGGGTTTTGGACTGCTTTTCCTGGGAGTTGGGAAGAGGTAGAGGAAGAAGTTGTCTTGCCTTCTATAGAGCGAATCTTGGATTGCAGGGACTCAATCTTGCTGTTAAGATCATTGTAAGTGTAGTCCATCTGGGTTTTAATTTCACCAAACTTCTTGGCTGTTTCAAGTGCACCAGCTGCTTGACCTTGTAAGATTTGCTGCAGCAAGGTGTGTGTCTGTTGATCTGGAGTAGTAGAAGACTGAGCGTGGTGAGACTGAAAACCTGGTAGTGGACACGGGGCTCCTTGTTGTTGGTGATGACTCTGAAAATGCTGTCTAGGGGCAAAGTTCTGTTGCTGATTGTAGGGAACAAAAGGCTTGGATGGGGGTATTTGCTGAGGTGGGTAGACCTGATCTTGAGGGTTAGCAACATTGGTACTTCTGTAAGACAGATTCAGGTTATTCTTGTAGTTGATAAAACTTTTGTTGTACTGACCCTGATTCTGCACATAACTGACCTCCTCTAGATCATCATCCTCCCCATCTTGAACTTGGAACACTGTATCCTCAGAAGCAAAGTGGACTTGTTTCTTCTGCTGTAGTAGTTGATCCAACTTAGCAGTCAAGGCCTTGATGGCCCTAGTTTGATCATCTGTAGCAACACTTGGCCGGACACTCCTATCATACTCAGCAGTGTAATTACCATCAGATTGTGCTAGGTTCTCCACAAGTGCCCAGCCAGCATCAACGTCTTGGTTGAGGAAATTACCACTATTGGCGGTATCGAGAAGCATTCGGACCTTCGGGAGAACGCCTCTGTAGAGAGTGCTAAGGAGGGACTCTTTACTGAAACCGTGGTGAGGGCATTGAGTGGTATAGCCCTTGAAGCGATCCCAGCATTCGCTGAAACTTTCACAGTCTTTCTGAGTGAATCAAGAAATTTCATTCCGCAAACGTGTTGTCCTGGCATTGGAGAAGAATTTGGCAAGGAAGGCTTTCTTACAGTCATCCCATGAAGTGATGGATCCATGGGGTAGAGTCTTTTTCCAGTGATGGGCTATGTCACCAAGAGAGAAGGGAAAGAGCCTAAGTTTGAAACCGTCTTCACTGACTCCATTGATTTTGGTAAGGCTGCAGAGACTATCAAATTCGTCGAGATGATCGAGAGGGTCCTCCATAGGTAATCCATGGAATTTGTTGTTTTGCACCATGGCGATCAAGCTGCTCTTGATCTCAAAATTGTTGTTTTGGACCGTGGGGGGGACAATCCCTTGTCTGTTGGTATGAGTATTAGGGGCGTCCCCTGCTCCTATCAAACGGGGCCTCCTCACAGGAGGGTCTTGGACTTGTGGTTGGTCTTCCATGCCGACCAGATTCTGACTGGCGTCTTGGATGATTTCTCGCTGCGCTCGCAACTGTTGGGGGAGCCTGTCAATATTATCGATGGGGCGGAGGAGGTTCTGACTTCTTCTTGATCTGGTTTGCATGCAGGTGGAGGTGTACCTGAAAATGCAAAGACAGTCAAGTTAATAACCAAAGAAATGTAAAAAAACTTGATCTAGAATGTTTTGAAATCCTAATTATAACAAACAACACCCAAATGGCAACGGCGCCAAATTGGTATATGTCAATTTCTTACTAGACCAAGGTTTCGTTTTAGTATAGTAAGGTGTCAATCCATAAGGGTGAAGATATTAACCAAAAAGGATACGATCAAGCAGTTTAAGTCAAGCCAAGCAAAAAGAGTAAGGGACTCTAGCAACCTAGACAAAAACCGAAAATGGAAGCTAAAGCAGATACTATCTAGCACTAGCAGAAACTAACAGAAACAGAGCAATATCAGAAAAAACGTATAGGACTGACAGAAAGATCAAACAATGCAAGAGAAGTTCCTAAGGATGGGGTAATCGATTCAGTGTGTCCTCTTAGCCTACTTAGGTTGTCTAACAAAACTCATTCAAGCTATTCCCTAGACATCAAATATCACAACCAGTTAAGTCCACTCCCGTGATAAGTAACCTCAAGATAGACCAGTTCCAGACCCAATCCCTTGGCGAAATCTACCCTAGCAGGCATTAAGATTCAGTTCAATATTGTCAATAAACACCCTAGACAACTAATCCCTTAGGCTAGGCATGCAAATCTCTAACATCAGTTCAGTCAAGCATTTTATCAAACACCTTCTGGGCGGAAAACACCTAAGTTCTAATCTCAATTGATCAGAGAGAAATTAGCATTAAGAACACTGATTTAGAAGAGAAATTAAACAATCTATTCTTACACCACCTAAAAGACTAAGATTCCACACCTAATCTATCCCATCCTCAAGAATCCTAATGACTACTCAGAACTCATGAAGAACATCAAGAACACAAACCCAGAAATCATAAAAACTTGCATGGATGACAGAAATAGATAGAGATAATGATAGAACAAAAGAAATCAACTCAAAATAACAAGTAGAAATCAAATTACAAGTTCTGGAAATTAAGAACAATGAAGAACACAAGGAAAAACTCAAAATATTAGAGCTAAAAACGTTCTCTAGTCTTAATCCCATATTAGGTATTTATACTAAGTCTTAAAAACCCTAAAACGTCATGGGTTAAAAGGTAAAAACGTGCAGGATAAGGTGCAGCTCGACCAAGACATGGTCGAGTGGTGTGCTCAAGCAGGTGAAATCAAGACTGCATTTTTCTGTGTTTGGTCGAGTGGTATGCTCAAGCAGGTGAAATCAAGACTGCATTTTTCTGTGATGAGCTCGAGCAGATGACTCGGTTTCACGGGCTCGAGCTGGAATCAAAAATTCCAAGACTTCTCTTTTATGTTGGGCTCGATCATGGGGCTCGAGCATGGGTGCTTGGACTCGGCCAAAAATCTTCAAGACGCCACCTTTTTTTTCTCAGCTTGATCATGCAGCTCGAGCATTGGTGCTCGAGCTGAGTTTCTGCTCCATTTCCTGCATGGACTCGATCACGTCTGCTCTGTTTCCTGCATGGACTAGATCACGTCTGCTCTGTTTCCTGCATGGACTCGAGCTGAGCATCCAGGTCGAGTAGCATTTCCCAGACAGATTCGAGCCTAACTTCTCTAAAATCACTTGAAAGTACTTGTAACAAGCCAAATATGCAGGATGTATGCAAACGTAATGCAAAACACTCTAAGTATGCAAAACTAGGAATAAATGACAAGAACAGGGTGAATAACACGTCTAAACGTATGAATTATGCAAGCTAAAACGATGCAAAATGCAAACATATCAGTGTTTTGTTATGTCTTGGTTCAGGGATTTTTGGGTTTACGTCATTCGATCCTAATACGTGGTTGGGGTCGATAGGATTATGCGATATTTAATCCTATTGACGGGTCATTGGGGTTATGTGATATTTAACCCCAATGATGGGTCATTAGAGTTATGTGGTATTTAGCTCTAATGATGTTGGTTAGGACTATGTGGTATTTAATCCTAACCAGGGGGTTTACCGATTAGGATCATGTGGTATTTGATCATAATAGATCGGTAGACCGGGATGGGGTCCGGTAGTATCGGATCTCACGGGGACTTAGTATATTAGGGTCCGGTGTTATTGGATTCTAATATACTAGGTCGTTTGACGGATTTAACTCGTTCGAATCCGAGGATATTGGATTTCGACTCGTTCGAATTCGGGGATATTGGATTTCGACTCGTTCGAATCCGGGGATATTGGATTTCGACGAATTAGCCATTGGGTGACCACGTAGGATCTTGTGATGTTAGACCAGGGGAGTTACTAGACTAAGTATGGAATAATACCAAGCTTGATTGATGGCCCTAGGGGCGGTGATTGGATTGAAGCGATCAAAAGATTGATCGTTGAGAAGTAATCCCGAGTGGTTCGGTTTTAGCAGAATTAAGCGGTAATTATGGGGTTTTAGTGAAGTAAAAGAAATAGTTTGGGACGGGGAGATGTCTCAAATAATTCGGGAAATTTGACGGAGTTATTAAACCGAGCGGAAAAGGTGAAGTGAAAGAATTAATTATTGCGGTTTAATAATTTTCGGGTCGGTTTGGTTTAATTAGATTAAACCAATAATTACATATACATGTATGTATATGTATACTCTCTTCTCTTCTCTATATTCTTCTTGAAGCTTCTCTTGTCTCATTGGGGAGCAAAAATATCTGAAGTTAGAGAGAGAGGAAGAGAGAAAAAGAGAGAGAGAGAGAGAGAGAGAGAGAGAGAGAGACAGAGCTAGAGAAGAAGAGGGAAGAAGGAGAAGAAGAGAAGAGAGAAGAGCTTGAGAAAAACCGATTTTTTGGGTGAACTTGTGAGCTTCGATCGGGATATCAAACGAGCAAGGATTGAGATGAAAGTTTGTGGGTAAGTTCTTCAATCTCTTGCCTAATTATCTACCAAATTTCGTGGGGTTATGTTGAATGATTTGGTAGATATGATTTTTCTCCCTAGACTGCCCTGTTTTTGGGCTGTAGCGACGGATTGAGTTTGATGGAGTGTTTGGACACTCGAATCTTGTTTTTTTGGGCTGAAATTTGGGAGATACGTTGTTGGGAGTTTGATCTTGAGTTTCACCGAATGAATTAGCCAAATTCGACCTAGGGTAAGAGATATATCTAAGTTACTAAGGCTTGTTTTTGGAGAAGGGAATCCGAGAATCAAAGGCTAAGTATTTGAATTGAGAGCTTGTGATCATCTTTTGAGAAGTGTTTTGGTGATCTGGTGTTAGGGATTTGGTGATACCTTGGTGTTGGTTGAGTAAGACCAAGAAGAGAGTAAGCTTAAGACGTTAAGCTATCGCGAAGCAAGTGTATTCTTCTCGAATAACTGAGGTGAGTGCGTGACCGTGGTTTGTACCATGTGATCATTGAATTACCGTGTTTGAATTGTGTGTTAGGACTTGACCATATGGGTGTGATTTATGGTTTGTCCAAGTTGTTGTGTTGTGTGTTTGATGGAGCTCTATCATTCCTTGTTTGATTGCTTGTTATGTTGCCTTTAATTCTGTAAGTCTTGATCACATGTGTGTGTAACCGTGGGGACGGGAGGACCGCCTCACTAAGCATTATCAATGCTTATGCGTCTTTTTTGGTGCAGCTAAGGAGAAGTCATAAGTTGTGGAGCTCGTGGAACCAAGGCCGAGGAGAAAGGATGATCTAGGCGTAACAGGTTCTTTTTGTACCTTTTGTTTTGTGTATATGGCTTGTCTTGGTGATAGTTGTTTGAGATTCCAAAGTTGTGTTTTTATGATGTTAAGAAGTGTAAAGGGATTGTGTCTAGTGTGTTGAGAAATTGGTATTGTTTGGCTTGTTGTTGAGTATTGCTTGAGTGTGGCTGTTTTGGGTGCAGGGCAGGGGGATCAATCGATCAAGGGGCCGATCGATCGATCAAGCGTCTTGATATTTCTAAAAAGTCAGATCGATCGATCATAAGGGGGATCGGTCGATCCGTTTTGCCGTAAAATTTGAATATCGACTTGGAATGGTAGGACCGACCGGTCAGAGTTCCGATCGATCGATCGTATGGGCTGATCGATCGATCCGTTTCGCCGTAAAGTTTTTGGATCGACCTAGGTGCTTCGATTCGATCGGTCGGGGTTCTGATCGATCGATCTAACATATGGATGGATCGATCATGTTTTAAATTAAAAAAAAAAAAAAGTTTTTGAAATTCTGTATTTTTTTGCATATCCTTTTGGAGTAGGCTTCCAGTACTGCTGAGAGTATTCATTAAATCGGTCTCTACAATTTGCATAGTCGTTCTTCGTTATCAATAGCTCAACTTGGAGGATCAACAAATCGTGATCACTTCATCCGGCACCGTTTGTTTCATTTATTTCGTCGAGTCGATTGACTGAATTCTAGTTTCTGCTTTGCTTCCATGTTTTCAGTTTTTTTTTTGTGTCATGGGACTAATCCCTTAGGCTTAGAATCTATGATTGTAAAAACCTACATATTTTTTAATTTTAGTAAATATTTATATTCTTAGTAAAAAAAAAAGTCTTTAAACGTTTACCGATGAATCATTAAATGTTGGGTTTGTTTCAGATATTATTTACTCGATGGGAACGAATTTTTTTATCTCTTTTAGATTGAACTTCCTTGATAAATAAATTAGCAATAAAACATTCTCGCTCTTTCCAACTATTTGAACGCCTTTATTTATTTAAAATAATGATAATATTAACTTTTTCATTGACTATCCGTAAAAAAGCATAATGATAAACTAATTTCGTAATTTGTTAGATTTTATTTTAATAATGCAATTATGTAGGATCACAATTTATAAGTCATTACGCCATTCCGAAAAGTGAAGCAAACGCTTTGTTACGTCCTTCAAACAACTGTGAATTTTCTTAAAAGCAACACATATTACTAGCTAGGTATTCACGTAGTATGGATAAAGTTTAAAAGATAGTTAAGAGTGTTTACATGGAAGTTAATATTGATATCTGATAGAGAAAGTAGTTAATTAAGCAGAAACATAACACTGTTATTAGCACATTTATAACAATAAACTCCTTGAAACGAAGTCTCAAAAGGGTTATGGCACAATTACTGTCTGGGAACAATGATCCCTGAGTCTGCGAGAAGGAGGGGAGAGGGGAGCGAAGATAAACATCTGAGGGATGCAATCAGCATCGAGACCCAAGAAGGCATGGCAGCAAGAAGGACCCACGTTCCCGAATTGTCCATTCGTTATCGACCGGAAAATTTCTGGGAGACAGTCAGGAATAACTTCTAGTGATGACCAACAATCAACTTGGAAAGGTTGTGGTGACGGCAACGGTTGAGCTGTAGCGAACACTGCGATGTAGATGTATACAACTGGAAGAAGGAAGAAGAACTTGTTGATCCACATTTCGATAAGAGAATTGGAATGATTTATTGAGTTTTATATTTGATAAGAATTTAATAGTAGTCAGTGATTGATTGGATTTATATAAGATGAAACAAATGTGAAAGTTTTAAGTTGCATATTGTGAAGAATTATGGAGGCACTCTTGGGATGACCCCAAATAAAGGTTGATAGTTTGTTAAATTGTTTTTTTATTTTTATTTTATTATTATTAAAGAAAATACAGTAAAACATTTACAGTTTAATATTCGATAAATTAATATATACTATAAAATAATAAAATTTTCTGGTCCAAAGTGACCAATGTAAAAATTAACATATTTCTATAACGTAATATGATAATAATTTTAAGAATCCCTATGTAAATATATGATTCTATTAATATCATAAATTAATAATCATATAAATTTATATATATATAATATATATATATATAAAAGATAATATAATAATGTATGGTTTTAATTTTTTTTTTTTAAAACAAAATTCAATTTTTGTTAAAACTCGTCTCAAATTTTTATTGTATCAAACAATTGTTATGTTGTTTTTAGAGTATCATATTATAATATAGTTTAGAAAACTCAATCGCATATTCCCTAGCGAAACTTGCCTCAAGAACTTTTGTAAACTCTGCTTAATATTCAATGAATTTCGTTGTTCAAAAAAAAAACTACAAATTTTTTTTTTTTTTATGAAATGTGATAATTATATTACGAAACGAAAAAATATGTACACAGATTTTTGGCTAAAACAACAAAGGTACAAAGAGGAATAATCGGTCTAATTGGTCCGACTGAACAAGAGAAATGCGCTGTTAAGTTTCTGCCTCGTTAAAACTTCTGTTGGAAAACTCATTTGGGACAAAACCAAAAGAGGAAAAAGAGTACAGTTCTTAACAGTGTCTTTAGGATGAACGTGCAAGGAACACGATCGATGAGAGAAGAGAACAGAGAACAGAGGATTAAGCGAGAGCTTATCAATCATAATAGCGGACGACTTGCTGGCCAGCTAGATCCTCCATCGTCAAAGCGTCCACAGCTAGATCCTCTATTGTCGCATCTGCGTAGTCTCCTTAACTTAAAATGCATCAAACCTGTATATGTCAAAATCATGGAAGAAAGTGAGTATACTACTATCTGGGTCGTTGGCAACTGAGGAAAACGAGACAAGGAAAGATATAGTAGGAAAAGGTGAAAAATCATCGATTCATATGTCGTTGTTGCCATCGCTGTTTGATATCCACTAGTTTGCTATCGGAAGGTAGCTAGAGTGATTCCAGGTTGTGAGAGATCTGATTCTCAATTTTCTTCTGAAGAGACGATGCCGAGAAGCAAACATGCTGATGGATACGAGTATTTCGTTCAATCCAAATATGATAGATGATGGCTTGGAATATGAGACGAAGAAGAACAGCTTCAAAGACTCGTCGAAAAGGCCCAACCATGGATTGTAGAGTTATAGACCAATTTGAATTAATACGACGTCCCAACAGTTTTGATGTGATACTATGCCAAATCGTGAAGGAATAAGGACAGGCAAAGAAAAGATGATCTCTTGTCTGACCCCATGAGCGCATACGATCTCCTGTAGAAAGGCTATTTTTAATGGTCAACCAAATTATAAAGGATTGACGGGGAATTACTTGAGGGAACTGATGTGGTCATCACATCGGTTCCTATATATAATACCTTGGACCGGGAAGGATCAAGCTACGGACCAACATTGACCCTACACTTGGAGATGCTGAGAAGATGGAATGGAGCAAGGGGGAAAACCCAAGAGAGCCATTCACCAACACCGAGCCGTTCCATGATCGAGAAAAGACCGGACCGGACAAGACAAGTCACATTCGGACCCGAGATCGTAGGTTCAATGACACTTAGCTTTGGAAATAAAGCTTCTTGTGTCCTCACTCATCATTAGTGAGGACACCCTTTAAGCCCTTGGATGAAGTATTGTACTCTTTCCCTACTTCTAGTTTTACCACATCGGATTTCTAGAAAATGGTTTTAATGAGGCAAGAAAAGTCTAAGGCATTGCCTCTTGGTTCTATTGAGTGTTTGGAAATACTGTTATGACAAGTATAAGCATCCAAGAAAGGCAATCTTATCTAAAAGAAGCCATTACAAATGTTTCTCTCTCTTTTCTTAGTTTATTGTTGCTTAATTAAGACTTTTAGCCTTTTAGATTGTGTTTAGGGTCCTTTTCTTATGATGTAATTTAGGTCCAATTTGTCTTGGGTCCATTAGCACATAAGTGTCCTAGTTTGTAGCCTATAAAGGCAAGACCTATTTCTCATTAATGGCCAAGCAATCATTAACCTAAAAACTAAAGTTGTAAACTTTGTCTCTCCTCTCTAGTCTTTAGAGTGAAAAATCCCTATAAGCTTTGAGGTTGGTCCTCAGCTTGTATGTGGCTGTATCAAAAGCAATTCATAGCTCTTGTGGTGCCATTCACTTCCCCCATTTGGTTGCTTCACTATCGCCTTCATCAACTCATCTCCACCGTCGCCGTTTGCTTCCTTCTCTGCCGAAGCTCCTTTCTTTCGCCGTACTCTCTGCTGCTACTGAACGTGGGACTCTAGCTGAGCATGTTCATCACACTCTCAGCCACCAATTTCGTCATCTCATCCGTCCTCCATCGCCCCACCACTTACTAACACCATTTTGAGCCATTTCCGTCGAGATCCTCTTGTAACGTCGTGTTCTCTCTCTCAAGCTTGGAGAAGACTGGCTCTTGGGCGTTCTAGGAGTGTATCATCTGGTATCAGAGCCTAATAATCCTAAAGGTTGCATCTTTCCATCTCCTTAGCCTTCTCATGTTTGAATCTCGCTTTGGAATTGATAAAAGTTTGCATCTTTTGGTCCGTGTGTGCTCGTTGTGTGTTTTTGGTGTTGTTGGGTTACTTAGTTTCGGTTTGTTTGTGTTCTCTTGCATGTTAGGGTGTTGATTGATCTGATTTTAGTGTTGAACCGCCATTGATGAAGGTTTGTTTATGTTCAGCTGCTTAGAAATCGCTAGGTCGAAGGAGAATCATAGTTTTTACTTTTTTGGTAAAGTTACGATTGTCCTTTTTCTTGCTTTTGTTTTTTTTGTGCTTTTGGTCGAGCTCATTTCTTTTACGTGGTCCTCCTGAGATATTTGTTGTGCGAATCTTATTTGAATTGTCGAACGTTGAGGTTTAATTTTAAACGTGCGTTATTGAAATTTAAATCAAAGCTTGTGGTCCTCACTTGTGTTGTTCTTTTTCCAGCACATGCGTGCATTTGTTTTAAAAAATCTGAATGTTATTGCCTCTTTTAAACGTGAGACTTTCACTTCTGAATTATCTGAACCGGTATTAATTAACTTTTGGTTCATAAGTTAATTTCTGGTTTTGTGTGCTTCTGTTGTGTTGCGAGGTACAACTTGAAGCTCGTTGCCATGGACTACCTAAAAGAAGCTGAAAGTGACTTCAGTACATCCGAGATAGACTGGGGAGGAGAAGACTTTGACTCTACTTGCGGAGAGGACATCGTCGGAGACGAAACGCGGTTTGATGAATTTGAGCCAGAAATCGGTTATGGCGGGTATGAAGATGAAGTTGAGGGAGAACGCTTACATAGTTGGTCATATAGGAGACCTTATAAGGTCATAAATACTAAGGAGTATCAATCCCACACTTATGGAATATCATACCGAAAGCCGAAGCAAACCACACCCACCGTACTAAAGGAGCCAACTAAGAAGAGGTGTGAGACTACGTCTAGCCCACTGATATTCACGGGATCAAGCAAGGATCCAGAGATCTACTTGAGGTGGGAGGCCAAAATGAAGCATTGGTTCCGTTCTTACAACATACCAAGAGAGGAAAAGTTAGACTATGCCGTTAGTATGCTTAGAGGAGAAGCATACACTTGGTGGAAAAGAGAGGATGCTTCTACTTACTATACATCCAAGCCTATCCTTGATTGGAGAGCTCTCAAATCCAGAATTTATAGAGAGTTTGCAAAGGAGCACCAAGTCACAAAGGCGAGGCTCGAGGCTGATCAAAGACACGCTAACCTCTCTAAGAAGGAGCTCATAAATGATTTGGTGAAGCCATAAATAGAAAAGAGGTCTCGACAAGCGACAACTCCAACACATACATCAAGAGCCGAATCATTCATGATGGCTCAAGGAGAACAAGCTGATGACAAGTTTGCTATGGTTCAGACATTGACACGCATCAGCTCACTAATTCAAGATCTTAGCGCTCGGGTGATACAAACCGAAAAATTTCCTTCAAGTTCCAACTATTCGAAGACTATGGAGATGCCCTTGATGAGTTTAAAGGAGATTGGGGAAGATTCCAGATCAGTGGAGACTCTTGAGGAGTAAGAAGAAGAATCCACTCAAAGAGAAATTCAAGAGGCCAACACGAAAGAAGGAAGAGCTTCGGAGAAGAAGAAGTTTTTGAGCCAAAGCCACATCAATGGGGCCATAGAATTTATGCTGAGTGATCTTGGTATTGGTGATCTTGAGAGAATCCAAGACATATTTCCACTCAAGGAAGAACCATCAAAGGCGCCACAACGTACCAGCTTAGCCGAGAAGGCATATGGTTACGTTTGGTGATGGAGCCTATGATCAATATGTTAAGCTTCTCAACCTCTTGGATCATGTTCTTACCTCACTTAGATAGCCACAGGAGAGAGAATCAGCCAGAGATCAGCTACCATGAGAGAGTTAAGGATTTTACAAGAAGGAAGAACATCGATTTGACCAGTTTGGACATGTAAGCGCTGAATGGAGGATTCCAGCCAGGCCTGAGAGAATTAAATTGTGAAATAAATTTTTCTAGAATCATAACTCAACAAGGGTTCATGGGCAGGTGGATTTAGATCAAGAGGAGTTCGGAGTTGAGAGATAGTAAGTTTTCAAGCCGAGAGTTGCTAAATGGACATCATTGAGAATTTTTTAAGTTGGGCGCGTTTCAAACTTATGTGTGGCACCCAAGAGCATGTCAACCACCCATGGAGACTTGTGTTAGTTCCCCCATGTTCTGTAACCAGCCAAGGATCAAGTGGATTCGATTCCACTTCAACTTCTCTCACTGGTCCTTAGTTGATGAAACGATATTGGGCAAGCTAGTGCGCCAAGGAGCTGCGACTTGGAAGCCACCTGAGTCTCCACTATTAGAACAAGCTCGAAACCACTATGTCTCGTTACTTTCACCAGGGAGACACACTTCCACTCGTCGGTCTGCTTATTACCATCTCGGGACCGATCTTTCAGCTCTTCTCAAGAACCCGGAGCAGGTAAGTAATACCCTAATTTATCTCACCTCTCATAATCCTAGGGATGTGATAGAAGAATTACTATGTCTAGGATTGGTTGAGAAAAGTTTAGAGGTTACAAGGCATGAAAAGGATAAAGCTGAAATTGTTTTCTATCTTCTAAGTGGGAATAATCCTCATGCTATTAGTGTACCTGTTTTTGATGGTTTCATGACTACCATAACACACTTGCTTTTTGCCCAGAATGTCAAAGTCATTATAGGTACCAAAGGGGCTCATACAATGGAAGTGATCACGGAGACTATAAGAACTCCACACACTTACCAATTTAAGGAGGAACCGCCCGATTTTAGATTTCCACTCAAGACCGCCAACCACTACGAGCTTCAAGGTAAGTCTCATTCTATTCCTATCCTCTATGAGTCTGAGTTGGTCTCTTGTGATGTAGGTACCATGGTTGTCTGGAGGTCCAAACCTTTTCAAGAGGGAGGGAATGATGTGGTAATCACATCGATTCCTATATACAACACCTTGGACCGGGAAGATCAATCTATGGACCAACGTTGACCCTACCACTTGGAGATGCTGAAAAGATGGAATGGAGCAAGGGGGAAAAGAGCCATACACCAAGATCGAGCCGTTCCATGATCGAGACAAGACCAGACCGGACAAGATAAGTCACATTCGGACCGAGATCGTGGGTTCAAGAACACTTAGCTTTAGGAACAAAGTGGTATAGGTCAATTCCTTACTAGACCGAGTTTTCGTTGTAGTAGTAAGATGTCAATCCATAAGGGTGAAGATATTAACCAAAAATGATGCGATCAAGCAATTCAAGTCAAGCCAAGCAAATAGCGTATTGGGGTCTAGCAACCTAGACAAAAACTGAGAATGGACACTAAAACAGGTACCGTATAGGACTAGCAGGAACTAGCAGAAACCAAGCAATAACAGAAATAGCATATGGGGGTAAAGAGCAGCGTATAGGACTAGCAGCAAATTCAACAATGCAAGAGAAGTTCCTAAGGATGAGAGTAATCGACTCAGTGTGTCTGATATGCTCAAATTAATACCCTATGATGATACTAAAGCAGTTGTTGCAGTAAAGTTAGGGGTCGAACACAAGAACTCAAGAAAACTCACACAGTAGATAAAAGATGCAGATTGTGCTAAGCTAACAGTGAATGACGAGAAAACAAATGATCAAATTGAACTTAAGTCGATTTATATGAGGGGAAACTAGGCTCAGGGAAATTCTCAGGAAATCAATGATTGATAACAATTAATCAATTAAGGTTCAATTCAATTAAGCGCCGTTCTTGAACTCAAACACGAAAGTATAGTTAACCAACTGTCGTTGCGAAAACTAACTAAGTCTAAAGTCTAAAATTCCAAATCTCTTTGCAAATCCTACACAGTAAACCAGCAATCAATTCAAGTTTGATATGTTCACAATTCGATTAAACCAAATCTCTTTGCAGATAATCCAATTGCTCACCCTAGGTTTTATCAAATTACTCAATTGCATTGTCGTGCCTAATCGATTAATCTAGGTTCTATGTTCTAAGTGATCAGGTTAGAAATAGCTTTGAGAACAATCTATGGTGAAGAACTATTCAGATTTTGAACCCTAACAAATCAATTATCATAAATCAGAGAAATCCATATGAGAAATCCCTAAACCTAAAATGAGACTACTCAGACATGATTGATGAGAAACAAAGCATAACTGAATAAATCATGAAATTAAACAAAAGAATAAAAACAAGGGTTCAGGATCTTCTCTATGATGAACAGAGTCTTGGATCCGTCTCCCTCACAAAAGCTCTTCAAATCTCAATGGTGGCTCAAGAATAATAGTCAAAAGTAAAGTCTGCCCCAACCTAGTGACTAAAAGTTTGCTTAAATAAACCTAAAATCACGAGCTGGGCTTCTTATGTAAATAAAGGGGATGATTGGGCTTTTTATGGGCTTCCTTGAAAATCTCTTCTGCGCGTTGATTACGTCGGTATCGATCGATACCATGATGGTGTCGATCGATGCTAAAGCTTCAAAACGAGTACTTTCTTCGGTTTGCTCCAAAAAGGCTCCAAATGTCTCCAAAATCTTCAATTTCGTCCCAAACGTGCTAAAACCTGAAAAGACTCTAAAATGATAGAAAAAGTACTAGAAAGACTCGATAAAACGACTTATATCATGGCTAAAAACGGGTAAAATCCATGATATATCAACTCCCCCAGACTTAGCCTTTTGCTTGCCCTCAAGCAAAACAGAAAACTAAGTGAGAGAAAGAGGTTTGAAAAACCTTAGAGATCCTTATCTGGTACCGAAATCTCTGTAATGATCCCTCTTCCCAAGCGCCCATTGTTGCCTGATCAGCTTCAGATCTAACCTCCATGTACTTCTCCATCGGAATTCCCAGCTTCCACAGACTTCACTCATGACCCCGCTAAGTGTTCATCCAAGCTTATCATCGCCAGTTTCATCGCTAAAATCAATGTCCACGAACTTTCTAGATTCTTTGGTCATACAATACCATAGCCAAGGAACAATTCATTCAACTTTTTCTTGGTATTTAACTCCCCCAGACTTATTTCACAACCAGTTCTTATTGATTTTTTTTTTTTTTTTTTTTTTTAACTTAGCCGCATATACAAATCAAGGTTCGAGACGCGAGTATTGATAGTGTTAGCTACCGAATCGGTTCTTACCCTCTCAATGTATCAAGTATCTTAGGTGAATAATGGGGTCATAGGAAATTTTCCTACCCCTCCACTTGGCGGAAATCATCTCATCTTTCATGCATTTTTGATCCTGATTATCACCAAATTCATATCCAGTACTTATCACGGGGGAGATCTACCATTTCTTTCATACGCAATAGTTCCTTAGCTAGGTAATGAATGATGAATCAAGCTCTTTGGACATTTACCTTATTGATGAAGTGCAGAATTTGGCTAAAACTTGTGATGAAAACTTGTTGGAGACAATCCATGAATTCTGGCTGGCTGGTTTACCTCTGGATTTTTCATTAGTCGAACTGGATATTGACCCTGTAACAATAGACACTCAAAAGCAAAACCAGCACATCAAAACCAAGCACAGTCAGGAATCTCTAAGTTGTTTTGACACGAAAAACATTTTTTTTTTGAATAAAAACAAAGCACAATGTCAGTAACTACCTCCCCGAGACTTAAACAACACTGTCCCTAGTGTTTATCAAGCCCAGAGAAGGTGAAAGAAATCAAAGGACAAAACGAAATAGGTCAAGAACAAGAGGTGTTACCATAAAGCGGTGGTGTCGATCGATACAGAACA
The DNA here is from genome assembly GCA_026770425.1 of Boechera divaricarpa. Taxonomy (NCBI): domain Eukaryota; kingdom Viridiplantae; phylum Streptophyta; class Magnoliopsida; order Brassicales; family Brassicaceae; genus Boechera; species Boechera divaricarpa. The sequence continues at coordinate 10,841,490 of CM049188.1, read as the reverse complement.
AAAACGACCATCCTTCTTCCGACCTGATTCGCAAGACACAACAAAACACAAAAACAAAAACTCATATTTATAGACTTACCAGTGGGTTGCCTCCCACTAAGCGCTTGTTTAATGTCACGAGCTTGACTTTGGCTAAGATATCAGTCAGGACAAGGTGGAGAACTCACTCCGAAATAAGCTCCACAACCAGACATATGCAGCTTCAAAGTTTTGCTCATCATATCCTCTTCTTTCTCTTTCATCTCCGTAGGAATGAGAATTCTAGCCTTAGAGAAAGGTTTCGAGGTTCCCTTGCACTTCACCTTATATTCGATCGAATCTCCATCACACTTCTGAGGAATCAAAGTGAAATTAGCAGAACCGTTGATCTTCTTGCTCGTCGTCTTCCTCTTTGTTGCCTTGGTCTTCTCCATAACTTTCTTGGGGTGTTGGGGGGGTGCATTTGAAACAACTGCGACTTTTGGTTCATCATAAGACTCATCGAGCAGATCGATCATCAGAGTCTCGCCCGAGGCAATGGTGATGCACAAGACATGTCTGGGTGCTCTTCCAGAAGGAATGACATCGTAGAAAACGTCTCCGTCAATGCAAGAGAAAGAGATTCTCTTGTTATGCGTGTCCATGATCGCGCCAACAGTAGCCATAAATGGTTTTCCCAAAATAAAGGGCACCTTGGATCCTTGGCTCATCTCCACAACCTGAAAATCAGTAGGAATCAGACAATCTCCTATTTTAACAGGTAAATCAAGAATTATAGCGTAAGGGAGTGAGCTAGAAGAATCCGCGTATGTGAGAAGCGTGTTAGGAGATCTCATATCAGCTTTCAATCTCACTGCAATCGCCCTCGACATGACGTTGACACTAGACCCTGAGTCAACGAGAGACTCCTTGAAGTTTACTCCAGAGATGGAGCATGGAACTGAGAATTTCCCTGGGTCTTCCCTCTTTGTCAACTGTCTCAGCGGTGGTGGTGTATCAGCAACGGGAGGTCCTGCAACCATTTTTTTTGACAAAAAATTGCTTCTAGCAGCCGCCCACTCCTCTCTTGTCAGCTTGGGAAGAACAGGGTAAGGTAGCTTTGGTTTGTATACCCGTTCCTCAACCATCTCTGTCCTTTTCTCAGTTATTGATTCAGCCTGCGAAGGGTATCGACTGATACCAGATGAGTGTCGATCGATACTGGAGTTTTGTATCGTCTCTGTAGGTTGGTGTTGATCGACACAGGTAGGGGTGTCGATCGATACGCGTGGAATGTCAGAATTCTTATCTTCATCTTCAGCAACCTTCGAATCTACAGCAAATCTCGGGAAGTGTCGATCGATACCAGGCAGGTATCGGTCGATACTAGTATCACTGGATACGAACACAGTCATCTCAGGCTCAAAATCCTCTTCTCTAGCGCTCGAGGTGATTGCATTGACATGTCCATGCTGTGGTTGAACTATCTTTCCCTTGACATCTGCTGATGTCTGAGCTATTTGATTTTCCAGCATCTTCTGATGGATTTCGAGAGCGTCAATTCTCCCATTAAGATCAGTGTATAAATTATCCAGTTTTCTATTGAAATCCGCAATCATCTTTTCTTGTCCCTGCAGAATTTGTTCCAAGAGGATCTTTGTCTTACTCTCTGTAGACCTCGGAGAATGCGGTTGGTAAGCCGAATTACCGTATTGGCGAGTAAAATCACCACCTTGAAGTGGTTTTTGGGCGAATTGAGTGGCACCAAAACCAGATTGGTTACCTCCAGACTTGTAACCACCTTGCTGATTGTTGTTGAAGCTTCGGTTGTTGTTGTAACCAAATCGCTGACCCTGAAAACCAGAATCACCAATGTAGTTAACATCTTCTGCTTCATCTTTAATCTCCTCTACTTCCTCAGCAAAATGTACAGCCTTCTTTGTCTTCCCCACTAGCAGGTTGTGCATTGTGTCTAGCTTCGCCTGAACCTCAGCAATCTGCGAACTGTCAGCAACACTAGCGAGCCTCTTCCGCTCGAAATCAGCATTCTTGGTGCTATTGCTAGACGCCAAGTTCTCAATCAGCTTCACAGCATCGGTTGGAATCCTAGTGTTGAAGTTCCCGTCGCTTGCAGAATCCAGTGCCATCTGATACCGCCAATCAATCCCTCTGTAAAAGATCCCGAGCAGCTGAACTTGACTGAAACCGTGATGCGGACAGTCTCTCTGGTAGGATCTGAATCGCACCCAAGCAGCCTTGAGTGCTTCTGTTGGACCTTGAGAAAATTGAGAGAGCTTGTTCCTGAGCTCCTCCGACCTCGCATCCTCATAGAAATTGTTCAGGAATGCGTTCTTGGTCTCGTTCCAAGTAGCGAGAGATCCGGGAGGTAACTGCTTCAGCCAGTAAGCTGCCTCTCCACCAAGAGAGTATGGAAAGAGCTTACAAAAGAGGTATTCATGTGGCACTCCATTGTACTTCATACTGGTGACCAAGTCCTCGAATTTTTCGATGTGATCCATAGGGTGCTCATGAGAAAGACCGGTGAAAGGGTGTTGTCCAACAAGAGCGAAGTAAGCAGGCTTCAGCTCAAAGTCATTCCTTTGGAAAGTCGGAATACGGATCGCTGCACGATTGGCATAGAACTGATCCGGTCGGTTGTACTCGCCAAGCGTTCGTTCAGCCACAGCTTGGGGTTGTTGTGGAGGAGGTAGTTGTTCACCTTCCTCATCATGCACAAAACCTTGTGGAAGATCCATCTCAACTGTAGTTCTTTTCCTTGTTCGATTCGTGCGTTCAAGCTCTGCTAGCTCTGTGAGGGAGAGATTGATCAGTGGTGTGTCCTTCTTTCTCCTGGTAGCACGCTGATGCATACACCTGAAAATCAAAAGACGAGAAAATAATTAACCAAAATTCAAAAACAGACGTTCAGTGTCGATCGATACCAATGGAGTATCGATCGATACTGACGACGAACTTAGCCAAAATCGACAACTAAAATTCTAATGGTGAATTTTTAGAGTCCCCGGCAACGGCGCCAAATTTGATATGCTCAAATTAATACCCTATGATGATACTAAAGCAGTTGTTGCAGTAAAGTTAGGGGTCGAACACAAGAACTCAAGAAAACTCACACAGTAGATAAAAGATGCAGATTGTGCTAAGTTAACAGTGAATGACGAGAAAACAAATGATCAAATTGAACTTAAGTCGATTTATATGAGGGGAAACTAGGCTCAGGGAAATTCTCAGGAAATCAATGATTGATAACAATTAATCAATTAAGGTTCAATTCAATTAAGCGCCGTTCTTGAACTCAAACACGAAAGTATAGTTAACCAACTGTCGTTGCGAAAACTAACTAAGTCTAAAGTCTAAAATTCCAAATCTCTTTGCAAATCCTACACAGTAAACCAGCAATCAATTCAAGTTTGATATGTTCACAATTCGATTAAACCAAATCTCTTTGCAGATAATCCAATTGCTCACCCTAGGTTTTATCAAATTACTCAATTGCACTGTCGTGCCTAATCGATTAATCTAGGTTCTATGTTCTAAGTGATCAGGTTAGAAATAGCTTTGAGAACAACCTATGGTGAAGAACTATTCAGATTTTGAACCCTAACAAATCAATTATCATAAATCAGAGAAATCCATATGAGAAATCCCTAAACCTAAAATGAGACTACTCAGACATGATTGATGAGAAACAAAGCATAACTGAATAAATCATGAAATTAAACAAAAGAATAAAAACAAGGGTTCGGGATCTTCTCTATGATGAACAGAGTCTTGGATCCGTCTCCCTCACAAAAGCTCTCCAAATCTCAATGGTGGCTCAAGAATAATAGTCAAAAATAAAGTCTGCCCCAACCTAGTGACTAAAAGTTTGCTTAAATAAACCTAAAATCACGAGCTGGGCTTCTTATGTAAATAAAGGGGATGATTGGGCTTCTTATGGGCTTCCTTGAAAATCTCTTCTGCGCGTTGATTACGTCGGTATCGATCGATACCATGATGGTGTCGATCGATGCTAAAGCTTCAAAACGGGTACTTTCTTCGGTTTGCTCCAAAAAGGCTCCAAATGTCTCCAAAATCTCCAATTTCGTCCCAAACGTGCTAAAACCTGAAAAGACTCTAAAATGATAGAAAAAGCACTAGAAAGACTCGATAAAACGACTTATATCATGGCTAAAAACGGGTAAAATCCATGATATATCAGTGTCCTCTTAGCCTATTCAAGTGGTTTAACAAAACTCAATCAAGCTATTCCCTAGACATCAAACATCAAAACCAGTTAAGTCCACTCCCGTGGTAAGTACCTCAAACTAGACCAGTTCCAGACCCAATCCCTTAGCGAAATCTACCCTAGCAGGCAATACGATTCAGTTCAATATTGTCAATAAACGCCCTAGACAACTAATCCCTTAGGCTAGGTATGCAAATCTCTAACATCAGTTCATTCAAGCATTTTATCAAACACCTTCTGGGCGGAAAAACACCTAAGTTCTAATTCCAATTGATCAGAAAGAAACTAGCATTAAGAACACTGATTTAGAAGGGAAATCAAACGATCTACACATAAACCACCTGAAAGACCAAGATTCTACACCTAATCTATCCCATCCTCAAGAACCCTAATGATTACTCAAAACTCATGAAGAACATCAAGAACACAAACCCAGAAATCATAAAAACTTGCATAGATGATAGAAATAGATAGAGATAATGATAGAACAGAAGGAACAAACTCAAAATAACAAGTAGAAATCAAATTACAAGTTCTGGAAACTAAGAACAGAGAAGAACACAAGGAAAAACTCGAAATATTAGAGATAAAAACGTAGTCTTAGTCTTCACCCAACATTAGGTATTTATACTAAGTCTTAAAAACCCTAAAACGTCATGCGCAAAATAGTAAAAACTGTGCAGGATAAGGTTCAGCTCGGCTAAGTCTTGGTTGAGTGCTGTGCTCAAACAGACGAAATCAAGACTGCATTTTTCTAAGATGAGCTTGAGTAGTCTACTCGATTGCAGGAGCTCAAGACGCCACCTTTTGTCTCTGCTTGATCATACAGCTCGAGCATGGGTGCTCGAGCTGAGCTTCTGCTCCATCTCCTGCTCAGACTCGATCACGTCTGCATGGGTATCCTGCACGGACTCGATCAGCATGCCCCAGACAGCTTCTGCTCAGCACGGACTCGATCACGTCTGCATGGGTATCCTGCACGGACTCGATCAGCATGCCTCAGACAGCTTCTGCTCAGCACGGACTCGATCAGAATGTCCCAGACAGCTTCTGCTTAGCACGGACTCGATCACAACTGCTCTGTATGGACTCGATCAGCATGCCCCAGACAGCTTCTGGTCTAACTTCTCCAAAATCACCCGAAAATACCTATAACAAGCCAAATATGCAGGATGTATGCGGACCTAATGCAAAATACTCTAAGTATGCAAAACTCGGAATAAATAACAAGAACGGGGTGAATAACACGTCAAAACGTATGATTTATGCAAGCTAAAACGATGCAAAATGCAAACATATCACAAAGCTTCTTGTTTCCTCACTCATCATTAGTGAGGATACCCTTCAAGCCCTTAGATGAAGTTTTGTACTCTTTCCCTACTTCTAGTTTTACCACATCAGGTTTCTAGAAAAGGGTTTTAGTGAGGCAAAAAAGGTATAAGGTATTGCCTCTTGGTTCCATTGGGTGTTTTGCTTGGAAATACTCTTATGACAAGTATAAGTGATATATGTTAATTTGATATAAGTCAAACTAATATGGGTCAATTCCCTAATGCACTGTCATTGTAGCACATAAAGGTGTCAATCCAAATGGGTGGAGTTATCCCAGAAAGGATGCAATCAAATCAATTAAGTCAAGCCAAGCAATAGATCATGAGATTAACCATAACAGAACCATAATTGAAAGCATTACAGAAGTTAAAAACAGACGTTAACAGAATTGGTAGTTACTAACAAAAACAATGCAAACAGAATTCAATCAAATAAACAGAAGCTCCTTAGGATGGGATTATTGATTAGTGTTTCCTCTTAATCTACCTAGGTGTTTAACATACTCAAGCAGAGCTAATCCCTAGAAAATAAACTCATCAGCAGCTAAATCCATTCTCATGACAGATAACTTCAAGCTAAGCTAGTTCCAGACCTAAATCTCTTTAGCGAAATCTAACCTAGCAGGCATTAAGAATAAGTCTATTAAAGCCAATAAACATCCTAGACAACCAATCTCTTAGGCTAGGAATGCAAATCTCTAGAATTAGTTGGTTCAGGCATTTCATCAAACACCTTCTGGGCGTGAAAATGCTTAAGTTCTAATTCCAATTGATCAGAGAGAAACTAGCATTAATAACAATAATCCAGAAGGGATTTCAAGTAATCTAAGCTTAAACCACCTAGGAGACTAAGATTCCACACTTAATCTATCCCATCCTTAAGAACCCTAAAAACTACTCAGAACCCATGAAGAACATCAAGAATACAAACCCAGAAATCATTAAAACTTGCATAAATGGAAAGATTAAGATGAGATTAGAGAGACTACTAAGAATTAAACACAAATACAAAGCAGATTGAAAGTAATTTGATTAGAAAGCAAGAACAGAAGTAGAGAGAAAAACCCAGCGGACTCTCCTTCTACCCAATGGGTAACACCAAGTATTTATAGGATTAGACAAAACCCTAAATCACAAAAAGACAAAATAGCAAAGTTCGGAGGTGCACTCGATCATGGGGGTCGAGTGCTTTGGTCGAGTTCGGCAAAATATCTTCAAGACTGCATTTTTATTTGGACTCGAGCATGGACTAGACTGGTTTGATCGAGTTGGTTTCAATACTGCACTTTTATTGTGGACTCGATCAATGGACTCGACTTGCTTGGTCGAGTTGGTTCCAAGATGGTGAATTTGGCATGGACTCGACCTGGAGGTCGAGTTGGGGATCGAGCTGATCTCAAAATGCAGTCTTTGGTGCTGACTCGACTCACTAACTCGACCTGTTTGCTAGAGTCAGTCTCCAATTCCTCTTTTTTTGTAGAACTCGACTCCCTTCTTCCCTTCTCTCCATTTGACCTCAACATCTTCAATATTCCTTGAATGTACCTGATATAGCTCCAAAATGCAATATGCATGCAATCCTAATGCAAAACACTCTAAGTATGCAAAACTAGAAATAAATGCTAAGAACATGCTATTAAACAAGGCTAAATGGATGATAAATGCATGCTAAAACCATGTAAAATATAGACATATCAACTCCCCCAAACTTAGTATTTGCTTGCCCTCAAGCAAACAGATAAGAATAAGAGGGAGAAGAAGTTTAAAAGTGTGGATTCATAACCAAAACTTGTAGATATAATACATGATCTCAATGTCCAAGTTGCTAGTTCTAGAATGCAATGTATATGAACTCTACTTAAAAATTTAGCCATACTCTTCACAGCATAATTTCAATTAAGTCTCAACATAGACATGCATTCAAATCTACCATTCCCTTTAACATTCAATTAAGCAGAAACCATGAATCAAGCTATGCACATTCAATGAACTCATTTGGCTAAGGGAAAGGTTAAGAGACAAAGATGGTCCCTTTCACATGGTTTGATCAGTTCAGAACAGGGATCTCTCAAGAAAAGGAATGAGCTTCAAAAGAATGCTAAAGGTAAGAACCAACCTATGCATACAAGAATAGACTCTCATCTACCCAATCATACACAAGTCTTCTTAACCCCCAGTTCTAAACCCAGAAAGTTGTCCTAATTCTACCCTTAACACTTAGGCAATTTGCCTTGAACATTTCTTGGATCAGACTCATTTTTTTTCTTTTTTTTCTTGTTCAAGGAGAGGTTCTTTATACTTCTAGCGGATGATATGCTCAAATTAATACCCTAAAAGTACTAAAGCAGTTGCTGCAGTATATCAGGGGTCGAACACAAGAACTCAAGAAAATTCACACAGTAGATGAAAGATGCAAATTAAGCTAAGCAAATCAAAGTTAAACAGTAAAATAGGTGATCGAAATATGATTGTTTTAATTCAATTCAGGGAAGGATTAGGCTCAGGGTAACTCTCAGGAAATCAATGATAGATAACAATTAATCAATTAAGGTTCAATTTAATTAAGCGCCGTTCTTGAACTCAAACACGAAAGTATAGTTAACCAACTGTCGTTGTGAAAACTAACTAAGTCTAAAATCTAGAATTCCAAATCTCTTTGCAAATCCTACACAGTAAACCAGCAATCAATTCAGGTTTGATATGTTCACAATTCGATTAAACCAAATCTCTTTGCAGATAATCCAATTGCTCACCCTAGGTTTTATCAGATTACTCAATTGCACTGTCGTGCCTAATCGATTAATCTAGGTTCTATGTTCTAAGTGATCAGGTTAGAAATAGCTTTGAGAACAACCTATGGTGAAGAACTATTCAGATTTTGAACCCTAACTAATCAATCATAATAAATCAGAGAAATCCATATGAGAAAACCCTGAACCTAAAATGAGACTACTCAGACATGATTGATGAAACACAAGACATAACTGAATAGATCATGAAATTAGATATAGCAAAGGAATAAAAACAAGGGTTCGGGATCTTCTCTATGATGAACAAAGTCTTGGATCCGTCTTCCTCACAAAAGCTCTCAAAAATCAATGGTGGCTCAAGAATAATTGTCCAAAAGTAAAGTCTGCTCCCCCTTGACCTAATGACTAAAAACTACTTAAATAGGTCTAAAAACACGAGCTGGGCCTTTTTGTAAATAAGGGAAAGTATTGGGCTTCTTATGGGCTTCCTTGAAAATCTCTTCTGCGCGTTGATTACGTCGGTATCGATCGATACCATGATGGTGTCGATCGATACTCGGAATGGTGTCGATCGATACTCAGGCTTCAAAACGGGTACTTTCTTCGGTTTGCTCCAAAAAGACTCCAAATATCTCCAAAATCTCCAATTTCGTCCCAAACGTGCTAAAACCTGAAAAGACTCTAAAATGATAGAAAAAGCACTAGAAAGACTCCATAAAACGACTTATATCATGGCTAAAAATGGGTAAAATCCATGATATATCACTCCCCCAGACTTAGCCTTTTGCTTGCCCTCAAGCAAAACAGAAAACTAAGTTTGAGAAAGAGGTTTGAAAAACCTTAGAGACCTGACCTGTTACTGAAATCGCTGTAATGATCATTTTCCCAAGCGCCCACTGCTGCCTGATCAGCTCCAGATCTAACCACCATGTACTTCTCCGTAGGAATCCCAACTTCCCAAGACTTCACTCATTATCTCATACCAATATTCATCCAAGCTCTCATCGCCAGTTTCACCGCTGCAATCAGTGTTCAAGAACCTTCTAGGTTCTTGCTCATACAATATCATAGCCAAAGAACCATTTATTCAACAACATTTATTGCTTTCCGGTATTCTTTATCTCCCCCAGACTTATTTCATAATCAGTTCTCATTAGATTTCAACAGCGCAGGTTTATCTGAACAGCATAAACAAATCAAGGTCCGAAACGCGAGTATTGATAGTGTTTGCTACCGAATCCCCGGTTCTTATCCTCTCAATGTATCAAAAGTCTTAGGTGAATAATGGGGTCATAGGAAATTTTCCTACCCCTCACTTCAGGCCTTTGTGTGATCATTCCTTATCCAAGTAGAATAATGGGGTCATAGGAAATTTTCCTACCCCTCTACTCAGCGGAAATCATTTCATCTTTTATATAGATTTTACCTGTTTTAACGCAAATATGTATCCAACAATTTTCGCGGGAGAGATATACCACAATTTTCAAGCATGATGGGTTCCTTAGCCAGATATGAATGATGAATCAAGCTCTAAGAACACTAACCACGTAGATGAAGTGCAAAATTTGGCTAAAGCTTGTGAAGAACATTGCTGGAGACATGGGTGATTTCTAGCTGGCTGGTTATCTTTTGGATTTTTCATTAGTCGAACTGAAACTAATCCTGAAACAGTGGTCACTCAAAAGCAAAATCAGAACAACAAAACCAAGCGCCATTCAGAAAACTCTAAGTTGTTTTGACTCAATTAAAAACAATTTTTTATAAATTTTTTTTTTTTTTTTTTTTTTTTAGATGCAAAAACAAAAACAAAATGAACACAATGTCAGTAACTACCTCCCCCAGACTTAAACAACACTGTCCCCAGTGTTTATCAAGCCTAGAGAAGGTGAAGGAAAACAAATGGAGCGAATGGGAAGGATTAAGAACAAGAGGGGTTACCAAAGTCTCAGTATCGATCGACACCAGGATGGTATCGATCGATACTAACATTCATGGAGGCACTTCTGACCGATTGGTGTCGACCGATACCCAGGTGGTGTCGATCGACGCTGATGTCCAAAATCCGATTCACTACGCAGAACAAAAACAAAAACGAAATCAGTATGTACAGACCTAATTGGTGGGTTGCCTCCCACCCAGCGCTTGTTTATTGTCACGAGCCTGACGTTAGTTAAGACATCAGTCGGGACAAGATGGAGAATTCACTCCGAGATAAACCCCACAGCCAGACATCTCAACCTTCAGAGTTTTGCTCATCAGATCCTCTTTTTTCTCTTTCATCTCCGTAGGAATGAGAACTCTAACCTTAGAGAAAGGTTTTGAGGTTCCCTTGCACTTAACCTTATATTCGATCGAATCTCCATCACACTTCTGAGGAATCAAAGTGAAATTAGCAGCAACGTTGATCGTCTTGCTCGTCACTTTAGTCTTTGTTGCCTTGGTCTTCCCTGCAACCTTCTTGGGGTGTTGGGGGGGTTCATTTGAAACATCTGCGACCTTTGGTTCGATCTTCAGAGGCTCGCCCGAGGCAATAGTGATGCATGAGACAAGTCTGGGTGCTTCTCTAGAAGGAATGACATTGTAGAAGACGTCTCTGTCAATGAAAGAGAAAGAGAGTCTCTTATTAGGCGTGTCCATGATCGCACCAACAGTAGCCAGAAATGATCTCCCTAAAATCAAGGGTACCGTGGATCCTTGGCTCATCTCCACAACCTGAAAATCAGTAGGAATCAGACAATCTCCTATTTTAACAGGTAAATCAAAAATGGTAGCGTAAGGGAGTGAGCTAGAAGAATTCGCGTATGTGAGAAGCGTGTTAGGAGATTTCATATCAGCTTTCAATCTCTCTGCAATCGCCCTTGACATGACGTTGACACTAGACCCTGAGTCAACGAGAGACTCTTTGAAGTTTACTCCAGAGATGGAGCATGGAACTGAGAATTTCCCTGGGTCTTCTCTCTTTGTCAACTGTCTCAGCGGTGGTGGTGTATCAGCAACGGGAGGTCCTGCAACCATTTTTTTTGATAAAAACTTGCTTCTAGCAGCCTCCCACTCCTCTCTTGTCAGATTGGGAAGAACAGGGTAAGGTAGCTTTGGTTTGTATACCCGTTCCTCAACCATCTCTGTCCTTTTCTCAGTTATTGATTCAGCCTGCGAAGGGTATCGACCGATACCAGATGAGTGTCGATCGATACTGGAGTTTTGTATCGTCTCTGCAGGTTGGTGTCGATCGACACAGGTAGGAGTATCGATCGATACGCGTGGAATGTCAGAATTCTTAGCTTTATCTTCAGCAACCTTCGAATCTACAGCAGGTCTCGGGAAGTGTCGATCGATATCAAGCAGGTATCGGTCGATACTAGTATCACTGCATACGTACACAGTCATCTCAGGCTCAAAATCCTCTTCTCTAGCGCTCGAGGTGATTGCATTGACATGTCCATGCTGTGGTTGAACTATCTTTCCCTTGACAGTTGCTGATGTCTGAGCTATTTGACTTTCCAGCATCTTCTGATGGATTTCGAGAGCGTTGATTTTCCCATTCAGATCAGTGTACACATTATCCAGCTTTCTATTAAAATCCCCAGTTATTTTTTCTTGTCCCTGCAGAATTTGTTCCAAGAGGATCTTTGTCTTACTCTCTGTAGACCTCGGAGAATGCGGTTGGTAAGATGAATTACCGTATTGGCGAGTAAAGTCATTGCTCTGAAGTGGTTTTTGGGCGAATTGTGTGGCACCAAAACCAGATTGGTTACCACCAGATTTGTAACCACCTTGCTGATTGTTGTTGAGGCTTCTGTTGTTGTTGTAACCAAATCGCTGACCCTGAAAACCAGAATCACCAATGTAGTTAACATCTTCTATTTCATCTTTAATCTCCTCTACTTCCTCAGCAAAATGTACAGCCTTCTTTGTCTTCCCCACTAGCAGGTTGTGCATTGTGTCTAGCTTCGCCTGAACCTCAGCAATCTGCGAACTGTCAGCAACACTGGCGAGCCTCTTCCGCTCAAAATCAGCATTCTTGGCGCTATTGCTAGACGCCAAGTTTTCAATCAGCTTCACAGCATCAGTGGGAATTCTAGTGTTGAAGTTCCCATTGCTTGCAGAATCCAGTGCCATCTGATACCTCCAATCAACCCCTCTGTAAAAGGTCCCGAGTAGCTGAACTTGACTGAAACCGTGATGAGGGCAGTCTCTCTGATATGATCTGAATCGAACCCAAGCAGCCTTGAGCGCTTCTGTTGGACCCTGAGAAAATTGAGATATCCTGTTCCTGAGTTCTTCTGATCTCGCATCGTCATAAAAGTTGTTCAGGAAAGCGTTCTTGGTCTCATTCCAAGTAGCGAGAGATCCGGGAGGCAACTGCTTCAGCCAGTAAGCTGCTTCTCCACCAAGAGAGTATGGGAAGAGCTTACAAAAGAGATATTCCTGTGGAACTCCATTGTACTTCATACTGGTGACCAAATCCTCGAATTTCTCGATGTGATCCATAGGGTGCTCATGAGGGAGACCGGTGAAAGGGTGTTGTCCAACAAGAGCGAAGTAAGCAGGCTTCAGCTCAAAGTCATTCCTCTGGAAAGTCGGAATACGGATTGCTGCACGATTTGCATAGAATTGATCTGGTCGGTTGTACTCGCCAAGCGTCCGTTCAGCAACAGCTTGGGGTTGTTGTGGAGGAGGTAGTTGTTAACCTTCCTCATCATGCACCAAACCTTGTGGAAGATCCATCTCAACTGTAGTTCTTTTCCTTGTTCGATTCGTGCGTTCAAGCTCTGCTAGCTCTGTGAGGGAGAGATTGATCAGTGGTGTGTCCTTCTTTCTCCTGGTAGCACGCTGATGCATACACCTGAAAATCAAAAGACGAGAAATTAAGTAACCAAAATTTAAAAACAGACGTTCAGTTTCGATCGATACCAATGGAGTATCGATCGATACTGACGACGAACTTAGACAAAATCGACAACTAAAATTCTAATGGTGAATTTTTAGAGTCCCCGGCAACGGCGCCAAATTTGATATGCTCAAATTAATACCCTAAAAGTACTAAAGCAGTTGCTGCAGTATATCAGGGGTCGAACACAAGAACTCAAGAAAATTCACACAGTAGATGAAAGATGCAAATTAAGCTAAGCAAATCAAAGTTAAACAGTAAAATAGGTGATCGAAATATGATTGTTTTAATTCAATTCAGGGAAGGATTAGGCTCAGGGTAACTCTCAGGAAATCAATGATAGATAACAATTAATCAATTAAGGTTCAATTCAATTAAGCGCCGTTCTTGAACTCAGACACGAAAGTATAGTTAACCAACTGTCGTTGTGAAAACTAACTAAGTCTAAAATCTAGAATTCCAAATCTCTTTGCAAATCCTACACAGTAAACCAGCAATCAATTCAGGTTTGATATGTTCACAATTCGATTAAACCAAATCTCTTTGCAGATAATCCAATTGCTCACCCTAGGTTTTATCAGATTACTCAATTGCACTGTCGTGCCTAATCGATTAATCTAGGTTCTATGTTCTAAGTGATCAGGTTAGAAATAGCTTTGGGAACAACCTATGGTGAAGAACTATTCAGATTTTGAACCCTAACTAATCAATCATAATAAATCAGAGAAATCCATTTGAGAAAACCTTGAACCTAAAATGAGACTACTCAGACATGATTGATGAAACACAAGACATAACTGAATAGATCATGAAATTAGATATAGCAAAGGAATAAAAACAAGGGTTCGGGATCTTCTCTATGATGAACAAAGTCTTGGATCCGTCTCCCTCACAAAAGCTCTCAAAAATCAATGGTGGCTCAAGAATAATTGTCCAAAAGTAAAGTCTGCTCCCCTTTGACCTAATGACTAAAAACTACTTAAATAGGTCTAAAAACACGAGCTGGGCCTTTTTGTAAATAAGGGAAAGTATTGGGCTTCTTATGGGCTTCCTTGAAAATCTCTTCTGCGCGTTGATTACGTCGGTATCGATCGATACCATGATGGTGTCGATCGATACTCGGAATGGTGTCGATCGATACTCAGGCTTCAAAACGGGTACTTTCTTCGGTTTGCTCCAAAAAGGCTCCAAATATCTCCAAAATCTCCAATTTCGTCCCAAACGTGCTAAAACCTGAAAAGACTCTAAAATGATAGAAAAAGCACTAGAAAGACTCCATAAAACGACTTATATCATGGCTAAAAATGGGTAAAATCCATGATATATCAGCGGACTAGGGTCTTTCTTTTGGTTTTTTTTACTACCAGCTTAGGCGTTTTCTATATATATTTTTTTCAGACTTTAAGCTTTGCTTTTCTTTTCTTATTCTTAGCACACCCCCAAATCTTTTACTAGATTAACACATTTTCAGATCATTCCTCTCCTAAGAGCTCTTAACCTTTTTCTTTCATCTTTCTCCAAGTTTTCTTTCTTTCTTTTCACAGAACCAAACTCTATACCCAATGATCAAGATCCCACCTAGTCCTATCTGATTCAAAAATTATAAACCAGAATTACATGAGATTCTATCCTTGTCGGCTCAAACCTAACACTTTCTACCAAGCTCATTCAGAAATAGGCCTCACACGCTCAATAAAAAGTAAACATGGCTTGAAAGAAGGCTAGGTTAAGGGTAGGGAAACTGTTCTAAGGATGAGAACAGCTACTTGGATTAGCAAGAGTGGTAAACAGGTGAAAGAAAATCCAAGTATGTATGTGGTATCCATGAGTTCAAATGCAATGCATAAGCGAGATAATCACAAGTCAAATTCAGGTTCAATTAGATAGGGAATGTTGTCAAATCACAGCATGCTTCAAACAAGACTATTTAGTTGTGCATTCAAAGTATGGTGCAGTCTTACTTCAAGTTCATTCACGATGCATTAGACAACTAGAAACGAGGACAATGAGATTATCTTATTGAATCAACATGCTTACAAGGTTATAATCATCATAATCCCCTATGCATATGCAATAGCCCTATATGAAAAGAATCTAGACTCAATCCTAGAATGCAAATGCAACTACCTGAACACTCTGTTTTTTTTTTGTTTGGTTTTTTGAAAATTTTTCAAATTTGTTTGATTTTTCTATGCTTTAGATGTATGCAGACTCAAATATGCAAGAAATTGAAAAATAAGAAAACAATAAACATGTCAAACAAATCTTAAACCCTCCCCCAAACTTAAATTACACAGTCCCTTGTGTAATAAAAATCGGAAGGGTGGTTTAAGAAACAACAAAAACAAAGACTAAAAATGCAAATGATATGTACAGGAATATATGGAGCTGGTACCTCAAGGGTTGGAGAAGAAGGAGTTTATTGATTCTTCCATGCTCTCCCTAGTGTAAGCAGGTCGGTGTGCTGACTCGACCACTGACTCGATCATGGTGGTCGAGTTGTTGGTCGAGTCAGTCTTGTCCCCTTGTCTGAAATTCAAATTTTGAATTTGGGGCTCCCTTGACTCGATCAAACCACTCGATCACGGGGGTCGAGTCAATCACGCGCTCTTGTTTTCTCCTCCTAGTTAGAGTCTGTTGGCACTCATGATCTCCTGTAGTTGTTACTGCAAACAAAAAACACTAATTAGCATAATAAAATTTTAAAAAAATCTAAAGCATTATGCATAAAGATAGACATGGGACTTCTTCCCAAGTGAGCTTGTTTAAAGTCTCTAAGCTTGACTTCCTTTTTCTTAGGTCTATGGTGGTTCATGGAGGGGAATTGAGGTCTCCTCTGCAAAGATCTGACCATGTATGAATGGTTTGACCCCTTGCTCATTCATTGTGCTCTCAGTTCCATCCTTTCTTTCCAGAGACTTCCCTTTCTCTTTATAAACCTTTGGGGGTGGAGCTTCATTGACCTTCTCAATTGTACCAATGTACATTGCTTCCTCATCATGGTAGCCATCATCTTTGATAGTGATTGTGCCACATAGCTTATTGGAAGAAGCTGTTATTGGGTAGGAGACCTTTTCATTCACATTCATAAGAACTACCCTTTGGTTCTTGAAGTCCATGTTTGCAATAGTAGTGTTGAGGAAGGGGGTTCCAAGGAGGAGTGGGAGCTTATTGGCCTTCTTCATTTCCATAACAACGAAGTCCGTTGGGACTATACAATCCCCAACTTTAAGTGGGTAATCGTCAAGAAGACTAAGTGGCTTTCGTGAATGAGCGTCTCCAAAAGTGATGGGTGATGGGTGATGGTTGATGAGTGATGAGTGATGCTTGTTATCCCTAGACTCTTTAACATCTCACTGGACATGACATTCACACTTGAACCGGAGTCGCATAGAGCATCCTCAATTTTCAAATCACCAAGAAAGCAGGTTATGGAGAACATACCAGGATTCCCAAGTTTGGGGAGAGACTGAGGCTCAATCTGTATCGTGCTTGGTGAATCAATGCACGATGCTACCCTTGTATTCAACCATGGTTACGTCCTTATCTTTCTTGAATCTTCCTAGGAATGGAAGTTTGGGGTTGTAAGGAGGGGGGACAAAGGATTCTTTCTTTTCCTCAGAAGCAACTAGTTTATCAGCAGGTGATGGCTTGAGTCGAACGGGGCACTCGAGTGCTTGGTCGAGTCTGTCTGTAGAGTCTGGTTTCTTAGCATGCAGACTCAAGGATGCACAAAATCAAAATAAGAACAGAAAAACACATCAATTCAGAACTTAACCCTTCCCCCAAACTTAAATTACACAGTCCCTTGTGTAATAAAAATTTGGAAAGAGAGGCTAAGAGATAACAGAAAACAATAAAAACGATGCATCTAATATATACAGAAAGGGTCAGTACGGGTACCTTGGTGATTATGGTGAGTATGTCGACTCGACCTGGTAGTGGTCGAGCTGGGTGCGTGAGCCAGATGCTCCGAAGTGTCTGTCTCGACGTCCTTGCTCGAGCCGGGTGCATGAGCTAGATGCTCCTCCTGCTTGGCGTCTCTTCCTCGCGTGTTGAAACTGCCTTGGCTGCCTTGGCTCGAAGGAGGAGGCTCGTGGTGGTTCCATCTCGGGTGCATGATGTCTTGGTTCCTCGCAAAACGACCCGCTCCCCGTCAGAATTCTCCCAGGTACGATAATTTTCTTGGGTGTAGGGGATTTTAACTTTAGCGTGAAGTCCTTGAGCTGGTCCTTCACGTCCTTCACTTGGTCTTTCAGGTCCTTCACGGTACCCTTGAGTGCGGCGACGGTCTTCCCTTGAAACTTGTTCCACCTTTGAAGGAGATTAATCCGCTTGTGTGCCTCCTTCAGGGCTGGACTATGTGTGGGTTTGAGCTTGTACTCCTCAAACGAGTACCTTTGTGTTGGATTAACCTCCTCCAGAACAGCATCTTGATCGTCTGACCCGATTCCTTGTTCCATGATCTCCTCGTCTTGATTGTAGAGTCTATCGAGAGGAGGATGGAAATCAATGTTTCGGCCCTGGCGTACCTTGGTGAGATCGGTGCAAGGCAGGCGCAGCTTCGCTTCCCCAGCTGTCGGATGCATGAACTGATAGATGTACTCGTCTGGAGGCGTTGTATGGTCCAGGAACCTGCACCTCCTCAAAAAGTCGATATCTATCCATTTGGGTGGATAGGGTGCTGATCGTAGCTCTACGTCACAAGCAACAAGTATCGGGGTGATGATACCCCCAATACAGAGGTCACCTGCGCCATCCATCTTCATCTTGCCCATCTTTATCGCCCAGACCTTGTAGTTTAGGAATTGCTCCATCAGAACAAGGGCGAGGTTAGCATATGCTCTATCTCCCTGCATCTTCCGCCCATCTCTTGTGCTCCCCAGAAGTGGCAGTAAACATAAGTCCAGCATCCTTAATTCACCTTCATTCACGGTCCCGGTCATCTTCCTTGCAAACATAGAGCTTGCTATTATCTTGTGTAGGTACCTCAGGACAAGGCTTCAGATGCTTGAGCTCTTGCTTCTAGAGGAGGAGAAAGGTTTGGTGCTGTCTCCTATGGTCGACCATAATTGTTGGAGTTTCTCATGATCAAAATCTTGAATCAGTTCGTCACCTCCAGAAAAACCATATAGGTTGCAGATTTGCGCGATGGTAAGGGCATAGCATTGTCCTCTGCATGCGAAGGTGATGAAGCCAGGGCCGTCATCGGGTTCAACATCAGGCTCCTCATCGTAGAAATGAACCCTGAGGGACGAGAGGAAGTGGCACGTCTCTTCCTTGTAGGCTTCCAGCGGTTTGTTCATGAATTGTCTTATACCTCCCGCCTCAAAGAGATACTCCATATCTCTATCAATCCCGAGTGCTTGCATTGTTTCTTTGTGCGGGTACCTCGTTCCTTCAAAATTGCGTTCAAGGAGGGCCTCTAGGTACTTGGTTGCAAAGGGTTTGGTGTTCTTCTTTCGGGGTTGTCTTATCAACTTAGGCTCGTCTTCCTCTGTTTCTTCACCACCTTGATGCATACTCGGCTTGATTGGTGCTTTTCCTTCACGCTTGACCTGAGTGAGCTTCTTGTCTGATACCGTAGTAGCTTGTCCCGACCCTCCAGCTCGAGCGTGGGTGCTCATCCGCCGAGGCTTTCTCATCAACTGAGGCTCGTCTTCCTCTGTTTCTTCATCGCGTAGATGCGGGATAGCCTCCATTTGGTATTGTCCCTCACGCGTGACACGGGTGACTCGCCTCGTTTCACTGGCTCGAGTGTGGGTGCTCAAGCGAGACTTCCGGCCCTTCTGGCTTGATCCTCGGGGTTGGGCATATGTGGTCGAGTCCGGCGTGACTTCATACTCCATGGGTACCGCAATTTGGTCTTGTTCTGCGGCTTGTTCGTGTTCTTGCTCTTCGGCCGGAGGAATGCTCTCTCTCCACATCTGGAAGTTTCGGGCGAGTGCTTTAGCTGACCTACGACGGGCTTGGCGAGGGTCCATACCTGAGACTTGATCAAGGACTAGGAAAGAGAACTCAAAATCGTGAGGATTAGCCTCAAGAGCAGCAAAAACAAATTGAGAAATTTCTGGAAATGAAAGAGAGAGAGGATTGAGAGTGTTTGTGGTGTGAGTAAAGTATGGAGTTGAGTTCGGTATATATAGCCGAGTCGAGATCGTGTTGAAGGAGTGGTGAAAGCGCGTTGAAGGGGTGTGGGATCGAGTCGTCACTTCACTGACACCTTTTTGACCGAGTGGACTCTTCTTTGGCATCTTCTGAATTGAGTTTGGCTTGTATAAACAAGTGGGAGGGGACAAAGGACAAGGAGGAGCGTGTGTGGGTCGAGTGTGGGCTCCATCTGTTGAGACTCGAGCTGACATAATCGGATTCTAGCGTGTGTGGGTCGACCAAACACTCTTCTGACTTGTTCGTGACGTCGTATTTACCGTGACACCTCCGACTTGAGCATGTGAGCTCTGTATTGACCATGACACCTCCGACTTGAGCATGTGAGCTCTGTATTGACCATGACACCTCCGACTTGGGTCCACATGTCAGAATTTTGAAAATTCCCTCCTAAGGTTTATGATCCACCTCTCTTGCTTTCCTGAAATCACACAATCAAGACAAAATAGCTTAGCACATTTATTTGACGTTTTTTTTTTTTTTTTTTAAAATAAGGCAAAGAGATATGTACAGAGATAGACATGGGACTTCCTCCCAAGTGAGCTTGTTTAAAGTCACTAAGCTTGACTTCCTGTTTCGCTTAGGCGGTGGAAGGTTCATCCAGAGGAATCGAAGTTCGTTCTGGAATGACGGTATCAGCTAGATAGGGTTTGAGCCTCTGTCCATTCACTGTGAATTCGTTTCCTCCCTTTCCAAATAAGGTGATCGCTCCGTAGGGTGAAACTTTCTTGACAGAAAACGGTCCGGACCATCTGGACTTGAGCTTTCCCGGAAACAGCTTGAGTCGAAAATTGAAAAGGAGGACTTGATCACCAGCCTTGAACTCCTTGTGCAAGATTCTCTTGCATTGGAAGGCTTTGGTTCTTTCTTTGTAGATCTTAGAACTCTCATAAGCATCCAGCCTGATCTCTTCTAGCTCATGCAAGTCCAAAACTCTCTTTTCCTTGGCAGGCTTGATATCCAAATTCAGAAGTTTCGTTGCCCATAACGCCTTATACTCAACTTCAACAGGTAGGTGACAAGCCTTGCCGTAAAGGAGCTGGAATGGTGTTCGCCCTATAGGAGTCTTGAATGCTGTTCTGTACGCCCAGAGGGTTTCATCTAGCTTAACAGACCAATCTCTTCTTGAAACGCCCACTACTCTAGCCAGGATGCTTTAATCTGCTTGTTGGACACCTCTACTTGACCACTAGTCTGGGGGTGATATGGTGTAGCCACCTTGTGCTTTACCCCATGCTTCTTCAGAAGATTCTCAAAGAGCTTGTTGATGAAGTGAGACCCCCCATCACTGATAACAACTCTTGGCACACCAAATCTGAGAAAAATGATGCTCTTGAACATCTTCAGAACGACTTTTGCATCATTGCTAGGGCAAGCTATGGCTTCAACCCACTTCGAGACATAATCAACAACTACCAAGATGTAGTTGTTCCCAGAAGATGGTGGGTTGAAAGGACCCATAAAATCAATCCCCCAAACGTCAAACACCTCTACTTCCAAAATTGGGTTCTGTGGCATCTCATTCCTTCTGCTGATGTTTCCCATTCTCTGGCAAGGATCACACTTGGTGATGAAGGCTTGAGCATCTCTGAACATTGTAGGCCACCATAGACCCGCTTGCAGTACCTTCTGAACAGTCTTGAACGTAGCAAAGTGTCCTCCATAAGCAGACCCATGACAGTGCTCAAGCACACCCTGAACCTCATCTTGTGCTATGCACCTCCTGAACAGACCATATGTACCTCTCTTGTATAGGAAAGGTTCGTCCCAGTAGTAGTGCTTGACATCTCTCAGAAACTTCTTTTTTCTGTAAGCATCAAGATCATCAGGTAACTCACCACATGCAAGGAAATTGGCTAGATCTAAATACCAAGGTATGTCCTTTACTCCTATCACAGAAACAGCATCTAGGAGTCTCTCGTCAGGCATGGTGTCATCAACAGGTGCTGGGTCATCTATCCTCATCCTTGATAAGTGATCGGCCACACCATTCTTTATACCCTTCTTATCAACAATCTCCATATCAAACTCTTGAAGAAGGAGTATCCATCTGAGCAGTCTTGGCTTAGTGTCCTTCTTGGCATAGATATGTCTTAGTGCTGCATGATCAGTATAGACTATCACCTTAGACCCAACCAGATAGCTTCTGAATTTCTCGAATGCAAAGACTACAGCCAGCAACTCCTTCTCTGTTGTAGCATATCTCCCTTGAGCATCATCAAGCGTCCTGCTTGCATAGTAGATCACATGCAGCTTCTTCTCAATCCTTTGGCCCAGTACGGCTCCTACAGCATAGTCCGATGCATCACACATGATCTCAAATGGATAGTCCCAGTTTGGTGCTTGAACTATTGGAGCGGTAACTAAGGCTTCCTTAATGAGCTGGAAAGCCTTCAAACATTCTGTATCAAACAGAAATTCTTGCTCCTTGCACAACAGCCTTGTTAGTGGTCTGGCTATCCTTGAGAAATCCTTGATGAATCTTCTGTAAAACCCAGCGTGCCCAAGGAAACTCCTGATGTCCTTGACGTTTTTTGGTGGCTGCAGCTGCATCATCACATCAATCTTGGCTTTGTCTACCTCTATACCCTTCTCAGAAATTTTGTGCCCCAAGACGATCCCTTCCTTGACCATAAAGTGGCACTTTTCCCAGTTCAGAACCAGATTCGTCTCTTCACACCTAGTGAGTAACCTGCACAGGTTCAAAAGACAGGAGGAGAAAGAAGAGCCATACATGGAAAAGTCATCCATGAATACCTCAATAGTCTCCTCTATTAAATCCGAGAATATAGAAGTCATGCATCTCTAAAAAATAGCAGGTGCATTACAAAGACCGAAAGGCATTCTCCTATATGCAAATGTTCCATATGGACAAGTGAATGTAGTTTTCTCTTGATCATTAGGATGAATAGGAATTTGAAAGAAACCATTATATCCATCTAAGAAACAGTAATATGGATGATTAGCAAGTCTCTCTAGCATCTGATCAATGAATGGCAATGGAAAATGATCTTTCCTAGATTCTGCATTTAACTTTCTGTAATCAATACACATTCTATGGCCAGTGATAGTTCTAGTGGGTATCAATTCATCCTTATCATTTCTAACCACAGGAATGCCTCCCTTCTTAGGTACACAATGCACAGGTGAAATCCAAGTACTATCAGATATGGAGTATATGATTCCAGCCCCTAGCAACTTAAGAATTTCTTTTTTAACAACTTCCTTGAGGTTTGGGTTCAATCTTTTCTGAGGCTCAATGCTAGCATATGATTCGTTTTCCAAATGAATTTTGTGCGTGCACAAGCTAGGAGAAATTCCCCTAATGTCATCCAGAGAATATCCTATAGCCTTTCTAAATTTTCTTAACTCAGTCAATAGCAAATGCAACTCATCATCAGTAAGCATGTCATTTACTATGATTGGGTAAGTAGAATTTGGTCCAAGAAAGGCGTACCTTAGCCCAGAAGGAAGAGGTTTGAGATCTACCTTAGGTGCCCGGAGTTCTGACCAGTCGTCTGCTGCAGAGGAGGCTGGCTCGATGTTAGACTCGATCTGCAGGGTCGAGTTTGACGTCTTCGGTATCTCAGCTCGAGCTATAGGGTCGAGCTCAGTATCCTGGACAGCTAGAATTTCTGTGTTGACCCCTATCAGCACCTCAAACCCTTCTGATTCTTCCAGGACCTTGTGTGAGTCCAAAATCATTTCATACCCCAAAGTCTCAGCATGTAGATACCCATCCTCACTACTCTTGGTTAAGGCAGTCTGAAGGTGATCATCTTGATTAAGCTCCTCCAGAAGCTCATCAGCAATCTTGTCCATTACCTCAACATAGAAGACTTGTCCTTCTATTTCCGGCTTTCTCATGGTCTCCTTGACATCAAATGTCATCTTGAGGTCATTCCCAAGATTGAGATCGATCTTCCCTTTTCGGACATCAATGACTGCACCGGCTGTAGCTAGGAAAGGTCTGCCCAGAATCAGAGGATCTCTTAGTTCTTCATCCATTTCAAGAACTATAAAATCTGTAGGTATCTCCACTGTACCAAACATCAGAGGGAGATCTGCTAGCATACCATGAGGAGACCTAATTGATCTGTCTGCAAGCACCAGAGAGATGTTGCAGGACTTATAGTTATTGAACCCTAGCTTCCTTGCAACCGAGAGTGGCATAAGACTAATAGATGCTCCAAGATCACATAGAGACTTTTTGAAAACCAATGGACCGAGAGAGCATAGTAGAGTGAAGGAACCTGGGTCGCCTAACCTCTCTTTGACGACTCTCTTCTGAATGACGGCGCTGCACTCCTCTGATAGGACAACCATACCTTGAACCTTTTTGTCTTTCTCAGCTACTGCATCCTTCAAAAACTTCTGATAGGCAGGTACCATGGAGAAGGCATCAATGAGAGGCAACCTGATCTCAGCTTCCTTGATATGCTTATCAAATATTTGTTTATGTTTCTCCATTAAGTCCTTCTTAAACCTCTTTGGGAAAGGCAATTTGGACTTGTAAGGAGGAGGAACATATGGTGCCTTTTTTTCCTCTGAAATCACAGATTTGGGTGCAGGAGGTAGACTGTCTTGACCATTCAGGTCGAGTTGGGGTGCTCCAGCAGGCGTGGGACTCTTGTCTTGGTCGTTTTTGGGAACCAAATCCTCCCCGTCTTGATCCTCACTGTCCGCAGTGATTGCAGGAGAGCCTTCCCGCTCAGGTAACTCCTTTCCACTCCGCAGAGTGATGGCAATTGATGTGAGCGTAGTCCTTAGGGTTCTGGACCACTTTTCCTGGGAGTTGGGAAGTGTTAGAGGATGAAGCTGTCTTGCCCTCGATGGAACGAATCTTGGACTGGAGAGACTCAATCTTGCTGTTAAGATCATTGTAGGTGTAGTCCATCTGGGTTTTAAGTTCATCAAACTTCTTGGCTGTGTCAAGTGCTCCAGCTGCTTGACCCTGTAGGAGTTGCTGCAGCAAGGCATTTGTTTGTTGATCTGGAGCAATAGAAGACTGAGCGTGGTGAGACGGAAAACCGGGTGGTGGACATGGGGTTCCCTGGTGTTGGTGATGACTCTGAAAAGGCGGTTTAGGGGCAAAGTTCTGCTGCGGATTATAGGGAATGAAAGGCTTGGACTGAGGTTGTTGCTAAGGTGGGTAGACTTGATCTTGAGGGTTAGCAACATTGGTACTTCTACAGGACAGATTCGGGTTGTTCTTGTAATTGATAAAACCTTTGTTGTATTGACCCTGATTCTGCACATAGCTGACCTCCTCTAGACTATCATCCTCCCCAACTTGAACCTGAAAAACTGTATCCTCAGAAGCAAAATGAACTTGTTTCTTCTGCTGTAGCAGTTGATCCAACTTAGCAGTCAAGGCCTTGATGGCCCTAGTCTGATCATCTGTAGCAACACTTGGCCGGACACTCCTATCATAGTCAGCAGTGTAGTTACCATCAGATTGTGCTAGGTTCTCCACAAGTGCCCAGCCAGCATCAACGTCTTGGTTGAGGAAGTTACCACTGTTGGCCGTATCTAGAAGCATGCGGACCTTCGGGAGAACTCCTCTGTAGAGAGTACTAAGGAGTGACTCGTTGCTGAAACCGTGGTGAGGGCATTGAGTAGTGTAACCCTTGAAGCGATCCCAGCATTCACAGAAACTTTCACCATCTTTCTGAGTGAACCCAGAAATTTCATTCCTCAAGCGAGCTGTCCTGGCATTGGAGAAGAACTTGGCCAAGAAGGCTTTCTTGCAGTCATCCCATGAAGTGATGGATCCATGGGGTAGAGTCTTTTCCCAGTGATGGGCTCTGTCACCTAGAGAGAAGGGAAAAAGCCTTAGCTTGAAACCATCTTCACTGACCCCATTGATCTTGGTAAGGCTGCAGAGCCTATCGAACTCATCCAGATGATCAAGAGGGTCCTCCATAGGTAGTCCATGAAACTTGTTGTTCTGCACCATGGCGATCAGGCTGCTCTTGATCTCAAAATTATTGTTTTGGACCGTGGGAGGGACAATACCCTGTCTGTTGGTATGTGTGTTTGGGGCATCCCCTGCTCCTATCAAACGGGGCCTCCTCACAGGAGGGTCTTGAACCTGTGGTTGGTCTTCCATACCGAGTGGATTCGGATGTTCGTCTTGGATGTTTTCTCGCTGCGCTCGTAACTGTTGTGGTAGCCTGTCAATATTATCGATGGGGCAAAGGAGGTTCTGACTTCCTCTTGATCTGGTGTGCATGCAGGGGGATGTGTACCTGAAAATGCAAAGACAGTTAAGTTAGTAACCAAAGAAAAGGAAAAGAACTTGATCTAGAATATTTTGAAATCCTAAGTGTAACAAACAACACCCAAACGGCAACGGCGCCAAATTGGTATAGGTCAATTCCTTACTAGACCGAGTTTTCGTTGTAGTAGTAAGATGTCAATCCATAAGGGTGAAGATATTAACCAAAAAGGATGCGATCAAGCAATTCAAGTCAAGCCAAGCAAATAGCGTATTGGGGTCTAGCAACCTAGACAAAAACTGAGAATGGACACTAAAACAGGTACCGTATAGGACTAGCAGGAACTAGCAGAAACCAAGCAATAACAGAAATAGCATATGGGGGTAAAGAGCAGCGTATAGGACTAGCAGCAAATTCAACAATGCAAGAGAAGTTCCTAAGGATGGGGGTAATCGACTCAGTGTGTCCTCTTAACCTATTCAAGTGGTTTAACAAAACTCAATCAAGCTATTCCCTAGACATCAAACATCAAAACCAGTTAAGTCCACTCCCGTGGTAAGTAACCTCAAACTAGACCAGTTCCAGACCCAATCCCTTAGCGAAATCTACCCTAGCAGGCAATACGATTCAGTTCAATATTGTCAATAAACACCCTAGACAACTAATCCCTTAGGCTAGGTATGCAAATCTCTAACATCAGTTCATTCAAGCATTTTATCAAACACCTTCTGGGCGGAAAAACACCTAAGTTCTAATTCCAATTGATGAGAAAGAAACTAGCATTAAGAACACTGATTTAGAAGGGAAATCAAACGATCTACACTTAAACCACCTGAAAGACCAAGATTCTACACCTAATCTATCCCATCCTCAAGAACCCTAATGACTACTCAAAACTCATGAAGAACATCAAGAACACAAACCCAGAAATCATAAAAACTTGCATAGATGATAGAAATAGATAGAGATAATGATAGAACAGAAGGAACAAACTCAAAATAACAAGTAGAAATCAAATTACAAGTTCTGGAAACTAAGAACAGAGAAGAACACAAGGAAAAACTCGAAATATTAGAGATAAAAACGTAGTCTTAGTCTTCACCCAACATTAGGTATTTATACTAAGTCTTAAAAACCCTAAAACATCATGCGCAAAATAGTAAAAACTGTGCAGGATAAGGTTCAGCTCGGCTAAGTCTTGGTCGAGTGCTGTGCTCAAACAGACGAAATCAAGACTGCATTTTTCTGAGATGAGCTTGAGTAGTCCACTCGATTGCAGGGGCTCAAGACGCCACCTTTTGTCTCTGCTTGATCATACAGCTCGAGCATGGGTGCTCGAGCTGAGCTTCTACTCCATCTCCTGCTCAGACTCGATCACGTCTGCATGGGTATCCTGCACGGACTCGATCAGCATGCCCTAGACAGCTTCTGCTCAGCACGGACTCGATCACGTCTGCATG
Source organism: Boechera divaricarpa (assembly GCA_026770425.1). Taxonomy (NCBI): domain Eukaryota; kingdom Viridiplantae; phylum Streptophyta; class Magnoliopsida; order Brassicales; family Brassicaceae; genus Boechera; species Boechera divaricarpa. The sequence continues at coordinate 10,814,465 of CM049188.1, read as the reverse complement.
GGTATCCTGCACGGACTCGATCAGCATGCCTCAGACAGCTTCTGCTCAGCACGGACTCGATCAGAATGTCCCAGACAGCTTCTGCTCAGCACGGACTCGATCACAACTGCTCTGTATGGACTCGATCAGCATGCCCCAGACAGCTTCTGGTCTAACTTCTCCAAAATCACCCGAAAATACCTATAACAAGCCAAATATGCAGGATGTATGCGGACCTAATGCAAAATACTCTAAGTATGCAAAACTCGGAATAAATAACAAGAACGGGGTGAATAACACGTCAAAACGTATGATTTATGCAAGCTAAAACGATGCAAAATGCAAACATATCACAAAGCTTCTTGTTTCCTCACTCATCATTAGTGAGGATACCCTTCAAGCCCTTAGATGAAGTTTTGTACTCTTTCCCTACTTCTAGTTTTACCACATCAGGTTTCTAGAAAAGGGTTTTAGTGAGGCAAAAAAGGTATAAGGTATTGCCTCTTGGTTCCATTGGGTGTTTTGCTTGGAAATACTCTTATGACAAGTATAAGTGATATATGTTAATTTGATATAAGTCAAACTAATATGGGTCAATTCCCTAATGCACTGTCATTGTAGCACATAAAGGTGTCAATCCAAATGGGTGGAGCTATCCCATAAAGGATGCAATCAAATCAATTAAGTCAAGCCAAGCAATAGATCATGAGATTAACCATAACAGAACCATAATTGAAAGCATTACAGAAGTTAAAAACAGACGTTAACAGAATTGGTAGTTACTAACAAAAACAATGCAAACAGAATTCAATCAAATAAACAGAAGCTCCTAAGGATGGGATTATTGATTAGTGTTTCCTCTTAATCTACCTAGGTGTTTAACATACTCAAGCAGAGCTAATCCCTAGAAAATAAACTCATCAGCAGCTAAATCCATTCTCATGACAGATAACTTCAAGCTAAGCTAGTTCCAGACCTAAATCTCTTTAGCGAAATCTAACCTAGCAGGCATTAAGAATAAGTCTATTAAAGCCAATAAACATCCTAGACAACCAATCTCTTAGGCTAGGAATGCAAATCTCTAGAATTAGTTGGTTCAGGCATTTCATCAAACACCTTCTGGGCGTGAAAATGCTTAAGTTCTAATTCCAATTGATCAGAGAGAAACTAGCATTAATAACAATAATCCAGAAGGGATTTCAAGTAATCTAAGCTTAAACCACCTAGGAGACTAAGATTCCACACTTAATCTATCCCATCCTTAAGAACCCTAAAAACTACTCAGAACCCATGAAGAACATCAAGAATACAAACCCAGAAATCATTAAAACTTGCATAAATGGAAAGATTAAGATGAGATTAGAGAGACTACTAAGAATTAAACACAAATACAAAGCAGATTGAAAGTAATTTGATTAGAAAGCAAGAACAGAAGTAGAGAGAAAAACCCAGCGGACTCTCCTTCTACCCAATGGGTAACACCAAGTATTTATAGGATTAGACAAAACCCTAAATCACAAAAAGACAAAATAGCAAAGTTCGGAAGTGCACTCGATCATGGGGGTCGAGTGCTTTGGTCGAGTTCGGCAAAATATCTTCAAGACTGCATTTTTATTTGGACTCGAGCATGGACTAGACTGGTTTGATCGAGTTGGTTTCAATACTGCACTTTTATTGTGGACTCGATCAATGGACTCGACTTGCTTGGTCGAGTTGGTTCCAAGATGGTGAATTTGGCATGGACTAGACCTGGAGGTCGAGTTGGGGATCGAGCTGATCTCAAAATGCAGTCTTTGGTGCTGACTCGACTCACTAACTCGACCTGTTTGCTAGAGTCAGTCTCCAATTCCTCTTTTTTTGTAGAACTCGACTCCCTTCTTCCCTTCTCTCCATTTGACCTCAACATCTTCAATATTCCTTGAATGTACCTGATATAGCTCCAAAATGCAATATACATGCAATCCTAATGCAAAACACTCTAAGTATGCAAAACTAGAAATAAATGCTAAGAACATGCTATTAAACAAGGCTAAATGGATGATAAATGCATGCTAAAACCATGTAAAATATAGACATATCAACTCCCCCAAACTTAGTATTTGCTTGCCCTCAAGCAAACAGATAAGAATAAGAGGGAGAAGAAGTTTAAAAGTGTGGATTCATAACCAAAACTTGTAGATATAATACATGATCTCAATGTCCAAGTTGCTAGTTCTAGAATGCAATGTATATGAACTCTACTTAAAAAATTTAGCCATACTCTTCACAGCATAATTTCAATTAAGTCTCAACATAGACATGCATTCAAATCTACAATTCCCTTTAACATTCAATTAAGCAGAAACCATGAATCAAGCTATGCACATTCAATGAACTCATTTGGCTAAGGGAAAGGTTAAGAGACAAAGATGGTCCCTTTCACATGGTTTGATCAGTTCAGAACAGGGATCTCTCAAGAAAAGGAATGAGCTTCAAAAGAATGCTAAAGGTAAGAACCAACCTATGCATACAAGAATAGACTCTCATCTACCCAATCATACACAAGTCTTCTTAACCCCCAGTTCTAAACCCAGAAAGTTGTCCTAATTCTACCCTTAACACTTAAGCAATTTACCTTGAACATTTCTTGGATCAGACTCATTTTTTTTCTTTTTTTTCTTGTTCAAGGAGAGGTTCTTTATACTTCTAGCGGACTAGGGTCTTTCTTTTGGTTTTTTTTACTACCAGCTTAGGCGTTTTCTATATATATTTTTTTCAGACTTTAAGCTTTGCCTTTCTTTTCTTATTCTTAGCACACCCCCAAATCTTTTACTAGATTAACACATTTTCAGATCATTCCTCTCCTAAGAGCTCTTAACCTTTTTCTTTCATCTTTCTCCAAGTTTTCTTTCTTTCTTTTCACAGAACCAAACTCTATACCCAATGATCAAGATCCCACCTAGTCCTATCTGATTCAAAAATTACAAACCAGAATTACATGAGATTCTATCCTTGTCGGCTCAAACCTAACACTTTCTACCAAGCTCATTCAGAAATAGGCCTCACACGCTCAATAAAAAGTAAACATGGCTTGAAAGAAGGCTAGGTTAAGGGTAGGGAAACTGTTCTAAGGATGAGAACAGCTACTTGGATTAGCAAGAGTGGTAAACAGGTGAAAGAAAATCCAAGTATGTATGTGGTATCCATGAGTTCAAATGCAATGCATAAGCGAGATAATCACAAGTCAAATTCAGGTTCAATTAGATAGGGAATGTTGTCAAATCACAGCATGCTTCAAACAAGACTATTTAGTTGTGCATTCAAAGTATGGTGCAGTCTTACTTCAAGTTCATTCACGATGCATTAGACAACTAGAAACGAGGACAATGAGATTATCTTATTGAATCAACATGCTTACAAGGTTATAATCATCATAATCCCCTATGCATATGCAATAGCCCTATATGAAAAGAATTTAGACTCAATCCTAGAATGCAAATGCAACTAGCTGAACACTCTGTTTTTTTTTTGTTTGGTTTTTTGAAAATTTTTCAAATTTGTTTGATTTTTCTATGCTTTAGATGTATGCAGACTCAAATATGCAAGAAATTGAAAAATAAGAACACAATAAACATGTCAAACAAATCTTAAACCCTCCCCCAAACTTAAATTACACAGTCCCTTGTGTAATAAAAATCGGAAGGGTGGTTTAAGAAACAACAAAAACAAAGACTAAAAATGCAAATGATATGTACAGGAATATATGGAACTGGTACCTCAAGGGTTGGAGAAGAAGGAGTTTATTGATTCTTCCATGCTCTCCCTAGTGTAAGCAGGTCGGTGTGCTGACTCGACCACTGACTCGATCATGGTGGTCGAGTTGTTGGTCGAGTCAGTCTTGTCCCCTTGTCTGAAATTCAAATTTTGAATTTGGGGCTCCCTTGACTCGATCAAACCACTCGATCACGGGGGTCGAGTCAATCACGCGCTCTTGTTTTCTCCTCCTAGTTAGAGTCTGTTGGCACTCATGATCTCCTGTATTTGTTCCTGCAAACAAAAAACACTAATTAGCATAATAAAATTTTAAAAAAATCTAAAGCATTATGTACAAAGATAGACATGGGACTTCTTCCCAAGTGAGCTTGTTTAAAGTCTCTAAGCTTGACTTCCTTTTTCTTAGGTCTATGGTGGTTCATGGAGGGGAATTGAGGTCTCCTCTGCAAAGATCTGACCATGTATGAATGGTTTGACCCCTTGCTCATTCATTGTGCTCTCAGTTCCATCCTTTCTTTCCAGAGACTTCCCTTTCTCTTTATAAACCTTTGGGGGTGGAGCTTCATTGACCTTCTCAATTGTACCAATGTACATTGCTTCCTCATCATGGTAGCCATCATCTTTGATAGTGATTGTGCCACATAGCTTATTGGAAGAAGCTGTTATTGGGTAGGAGACCTTGTCATTCACATTCATAAGAACTACCCTTTGGTTCTTGAAGTCCATGTTTGCACTAGTAGTGTTGAGGAAGGGGGTTCCAAGGAGGAGTGGGAGCTTATTGGCCTTCTTCATTTCCATAACAACGAAGTCCGTTGGGACTATACAATCCCCAACTTTAAGTGGGTAATCGTCAAGAAGACCAAGTGGCTTTCGTGAATGAGCGTCTCCAAAAGTGATGGGTGATGGGTGATGGTTGATGAGTGATGAGTGATGCTTCTTATCCCTAGACTCTTTAACATCTCACTGGACATGACATTCACACTTGAACCGGAGTCGCATAGAGCATCCTCAATTTTCAAATCACCAAGAAAGCAGGTTATGGAGAACATACCAAGATTCCCAAGCTTGGGGAGAGACTGAGGCTCAATCTGTATCGTGCTTGGTGAATCAATGCACGATGCTACCCTTGTATTCAACCATGGTTACGTCCTTATCTTTCTTGAATCTTCCTAGGAATGGAAGTTTGGGGTTGTAAGGAGGGGGGACAAAGGATTCTTTCTTTTCCTCAGAAGCAACTGGTTTATCAGCAGGTGATGGCTTGAGTCGAACGGGGCACTCGAGTGCTTGGTCGAGTCTGTCTGTAGAGTCTGGTTTCTCAGCTTGGCCTTTTTCGCGATTCAAATCCTCCCCATCGTCGTCTTCACTGTCCGCAGTGACTGGAGCTGATCCGTCCCTTGCAGGCAACTCTCTTCCACTCCTCAAAGTGATTGTATCGGTGTTAGCATCTAAACCATAAAGCAAAGACTCAATTTCTCTAACTGCAGCTTCATGATCAGCAATGGTATCTTGATTCCATTGAAAAGATGGCATTGCAATACTCCTTTGGGTTCTAAATTGCTTTTCCTAGAATTTGTCCAATAGGCTTTGTGGAAGAAGCGGAGGCACTGTTGTTTTCCAAGTACTTAATTTTGGAGTTCAATGTCTCAATCTTGCTGTTGAGATCATTGTAGGTGTAGTCCATCTGGGATTTAACTTCACCAAATTTCTTAGCTGCTTCTAAGGTACTTGCTGCTTAACCTTGGAGTAGCTGTTGCATCATTGTCTTGAGTTCTTAATCTAGGGTTGTAGACGGTGGAACTTGTTGTGCAAAAACCGGAGGTGGACCCATGACTCCTTGATGTTGATAACTTCTTTGGTATTGCGGTGTAGGAACAAAGCCTTGATTTTGGTTGTAAGCAACAAAAGGCCTGGTGTGTAGCTGTTGTTGCTGAGGTGGGTAGAGGGGATCCTGCTGGTTTGAGTTGCTTTTATAGTTGATGAAACCCTTGTTGTAGCCCCCTTGGTTCTGAATATAGCTTATCTCTTCTAGCTGATAGCTCTCCCCATCTTGAACTTGAAGTTGCCCTTCTTCACTAACAAAGTGAACTTGCTTTTGCTGGACTAGGAGGAGCTTATCCAACTTCTCATTAAGATCCTGGATTTCTTGCTTATACTTCTCACCGGAATCCGCATCTCTCCTTACGCTTCTATCATAATCTTCATTGTAGTTCCCATCAGATTGAGCAAGGTTTTCTACTAGCTCCCAGTCTTCATCAACATCTTTGTTTAGGAAGTTTCCATTGCTGGCTGTATCTAGTAGCATCCTTATCTTTGGGAGAACTCCTCTGTAAAGAGTGCTAAGAATGGACTCATTGCTGAATTCATGATGAGGACACTGAGATTGGTAGCTCTTGTATCTTTCCCAAGCTTCACAGAAAGTTTCACCATTCTTCTGTGCAAATCCAGAGATCTCATTGCGGAGTCTTGCTGTCCTTGAGTTTGAGAAGAACTTGGCAAGGAAAGCCTTTTTGTAGTCATCCCAGGATGTAATCGATCCATGAGGTAAATTCTTCTCCCACAGATGGGCTTTATCACCAAGAGAGAAGGGGAAAAGTCGAAGTTTGAAGCCATCTTCACTGACTCCATTGATTTTAATGAGGCTGCAGAGCCTATCAAACTCGTCCAAGTGATCAAGAGGATCTTCCAGAGGTAACCCATGGAATTTGTTGCTTTGCACCATAGTTATCAAACCACTCTTGATCTCAAAGTTGTAGTTCTAGATTGTAGGAGGTACAATCCCTTGCCTATGAGTATGAGTGTTAGGAGCATCTCCTCCTCCAATCAATCGTGGCCTCCTCAGAGGAGGACTTTGTTCATGATGTCCTTGTGGGTGTTCTTCCATTCCCACTTGATCCTGTTGATCTACTCTTATGTGCTCTCTCTGATCATGCAACTGCCTTGGTAGTTGATTGATGTTGTCGAGGTAGCACAGGAGGTTCTGGTTTCTTTTTGATATCGTTTGCATGCAGGTGAAACTAGACTCGATTGACTAACTTGATCAGTTTGGTTGAGTTGGCTGGTCGTGTCAATACAGGGGATAGATAGAGTCTGTCTTGTGAAGTGTAGAAGTACCTGAAATGCAAAGACAATGAAGGAACACAAAGTGAGTAGCTGAAATGCAAAGACAATGAAGGAAACGAAAAAGAACTTGATTTGAAAAGATTTGAAATCCTAAATGTAACAAACAACATCCAAATGGCAACGGCGCCAAATTGATATATGTTAATTTGATATAAGTCAAACTGATATGGATCAATTCCCTAATGCACTGTCATTGTAGCACAGAAAGGTGTCAATCCAAATGGGTGAGCTATTAACGAGAAAGGATGCAATCAAATCAATTAAGTCAAGCCAAGCAATAGATCATGAGATTAACAATCTAACAGAACCATAATTGAAAGCATTACAGAAGTTAAAAACAGATGTTAACAGAACTGGTAGTTGCTGACAAAAACAATGCAAACAGAATTCAATCAAATAAACAGAAGCTCCTAAGGATGGGGTTATTGATTAGTGTTTCCTCTTAATCTACCTAGGTGTTTAACATACTCAAGCAGAGCTAATCCCTAGACAATAAATTCATCAGCAGCTAAATCCATTCTCATGACAGATAACTTCAAGCTAAGGTAGTTCGAGACTTAAATCTCTTTAGCGAAATCTAACCTAGCAGGCATTAAGAATCAGTCTATTAAAGCCAATAAACACCCTAGACAACCAATCTCTTAGGCTAGGAATGCAAATCTCTAGAATTAGTTGGTTCAGGCATTTCATCAAACACTTTCTAGGCGTGGAAATGCTTAAGTTCTAATTCCAATTGATCAGAGAGAAACTAGCATTAATAACACTAATCCAGAAGGGATTTCAAGTAATCTAAGCTTAAACCACGTAGGAGACTAAGATTCCACACTTAATCTATCCCATCCTTAAGAACCCTAAAAACTACTCAGAACCCATGAAGAACATCAAGAACACAAACCCATAAATCATTAAAACTTGCATAAATGGAAAGATTAAGATGAGATTAGAGAAACTACTAAGAATCAAATACAAATACAAAGCAGATTGAAAGTAATTTGATTAGAAAGCAAGAACAGAAGTAGAGAAAAAACCCAGCGGACTCTCCTTCTACCCAATGGGTAACACCAAATATTTATAGGATTAGACAAAACCCTAAATCACAAAAAGACAAAATAGCAAAGTTCGGAGGTGCACTCGATCATGGGGGTCGAGTGCTTTGGTCGAGTTCGGCAAAATATCTTCAAGACTGCATTTTTATTTGGACTCGAGCAAGGACTCGACTTGTTTGATCGAGTTGGTTTCAAGACTGCACTTTTATTGTGGACTCGATCAATGGACTCGACTTGCTTGGTCGAGTTGGTTCCAAGATAGTGACTTTGGCATGGACTCGACCTGGGGGTTGAGTTGGGAATCGAGCTGATCTCAAAATGCAGTCTTTGGTGCTGACTCGACCCACTGACTCGACCTGTTTGCTAGAGTCAGTCTCCAAGTCCTCTTTTCTTGTAGAACTCGACTCCCTTCTTCCCTTCTCTCCATTTGACCTCAACATCTTCAATATTCCTTGAATGTACCTGATATAGCTCCAAAATGAAATATGCATGCAATCCTAATGCAAAACACTCTAAGTATGCAAAACTAGAAACAAATGCTAAGAACATGCTATTAAACAAGGCTAAATGGGTGATAAATGCATGCTAAAACCATGTAAAATATAGACATATCAGTAAGCATCCAAGAGAGCCAATCCTATCTAAGAGAAGCCATTCCAAATGTTTCTCTCTCTTTCCTTAGTTTATTGTTGCTTAATTAAAACTTTTAGCATTTTGGGTTGTGTTTAGGGTCCTTTTCTTATGATGTAATTTAGGCCCAATTTTTCTTGGGTCTATTAGTACATAAGTGTCTTAGTTTGTAGCCTATAAAGGCAAGACTCATTTCTCATTAATGACCAAGCAATCATTAACCTAAAAACTAAAGTTGTAAACTTTGTGTCTCCTCTCTAGTCTTTAGAGTGAGAAATCCGTAGAAGCTTTGAGGTTGGTCCTCGTCTTGTAGGTGGCTGTATCAAGAGCAATCCATAGCTCTTGTGGTGCCATTCCCTTCCCCCATTTGGTTGCTGAACTATCGCCTTCATCAACTCATCTCCACCGTCGCCGTTTGCTTCCTTCTCCGCCGAAGCTCCTTTCTTCCGCCGTCCGCTCTGCTGCTACTGAACGTGGGACTCTAGCTGAGCAGGTTCATCACACTCTCAGCCACCAACTTCGTCATCTCATCCGTCCTCCATCGCCCCACCACTTAACTAACACCATTTTGAGCCTCTTGTAATGTCGTGTTCTCTCTCTCAAGCTTGGAGAAGACTGTTTCTTGGGGGTTCTAGGAGTGTATCAAGAACCAGACAACGCGGTACCACACAACTCGTGGCTGGGAGGACCGAATTTGGGCCCAAGCCTTTGCTGCGCTAAAACAATCTTTAAATAAATCTATTCCATGTTTCCACAGAGTAATATCCGATCCGCTAGAAATCCCTGGTGCTGCTATTGAACGGAGATGCTGAATCAAATCCTGATTGCGAGTTCGACAACGACGAAAAGACCATAATCCCTCAGTGGCTGCCTCAGAAACTGTGGCATGATGGTGAAGACCAAGATTCATAGTACCCGAGTCTCCAAACACCTTAGTTAATCTCTTATCCTCAAACCAAGTGTCAAACCAGAACGAAGTATTTCTCCCATCTCTAACTTCTTTGGATAAAAAACCTGCTGCTATTGGTCTAAGTTTGAGGAGTTTTCGCCAAATCCAAGAACCTGAATGTCTCTTCCGAACATCGCAAAACGAAGAATTCTACATAAAAATATCTAATAAATATTCTGTAAGTTTTCAATTTCTGAATATGCATCATTTTCATTTATATAGTTTTATAGTTTTCTATGCGTTTTACTCTACTTTCTTATAATTATAAGAGAACTAACTAAATTAATTATTTATGATAAAATTTCACTTTCCAGAAATTTTTGTAGGGATTAGGTGCAACTACTAATTGTGGTACTTGGTACTAAAACTTTGTCCAATTCTAGTGAACTTCATTAGAACTTGAGCAGTTTTCTCGCGTGTCTTCACTTGTAATAATTTATGAAAACTGAGTCTATTAGGCTGTCGAGAAATAGTGATTTGATTTTCAAAATGGGAAAAATTATATAATTGTGTACTAAGTTTAAGATCGTATCAAGTAAAATCTCATGTGATCTAGCTTTTTGTTGCATAATTTTCTGCAAATTTCTTAATGCCTAACGCTTAGTTTTATTGTTCATGCATTCATGTTTCTATTCAGTTGCATCACAAACACACAATTTATATTTTTGTCCTACGTTGATTCCTTTCTAATGGATTTGTGTGCAATTTTCACTCATTGTGAGATCCATTTTTTAAGTACTACAATTAATTGGTTTTGCACTTGCAGCTTTTCCGTGTGTTTATTTGAGGTAAAACATGACACGAATCATAATCGTTTTTAAGAACAGGTTTCAAAACGCAAATTATCTCCACATAAATGCAGTGTCCTCAAAACAAGGTTTAGGTGTTTCCATCCAATTCATATCACCCACCGGAGATGTCCTTGAGCAGTCATTTAAACTTGATTACAACACTTCTAATAACAAAGCTGAGTACAAAACTCTCATTGTCGTTTTAAGATTGGTATTTAAAATCCGGCCTAGTTAGAAGTCCGTAAGTGAGCAGCTAGCTTGAGTATCAGTAGGGCATCGCTTAGTGGTCGAGAAATTTTCAACTTCTGGCCTAAACGGCCCAACAAAGCAAGAGACTCCAGAGATTCGAACATCAAGTTCTGAGTGGGAAGTGACAAACTGAGAATCCTAAGATCTCCGAGCATGTGCTCATGCAAGGCAAGGAAGATCTCAAACGGAAAAGACCTCTACTTAAAGAACGAAGAGGAGGATGATACATTTTATTTTTTGACTACACATTTTACGTGCGAGCTACCTCTAAGTTAACATGTGTCATCACTTAGGCTTAGATTTAGTTAATTACTTACGCAAAATACCACAACACATTCAAACATACTCAAATGATATTCATAAATATTTTGGACTTAAAGTTTTCAGATTTTCATGAAATAGGTATAATAAAACAATTACTCCACAAACAATCCCAAAAATCACGTAAAAGTAAAACCTCGGTTTGGGCAATAACTTGATATGGTACACATATAGTCATGATTTAGAATGGATATTTAAGGATTATAATCATCTAAATTAGGAAATCGTAATATATAATCTTCGAACTGGTTATCACTTTTGGTTAACCGTAAATCGTTCTTCTTCCGTAAATTCTTTTATCTACTATATAAGATTTCTTATTCGCTTTCTAATCCCTCGTAATATGTTTTTATTGTATGACTACATCTTTATTCTCAGTTAAATATTCATTTTGAAATTCGAAACATTCTGGTTCCTCGCAAAACCAAACCACAACACGCGTCATGCGTATACGACTATTCGCCGTATGCTATATAACTCACAAAAATAATAAACAATCTCTCAGTTAATATCCAAAGTCAACTCATGTTAAATAGTCTATCTCATTACGGATGCATCAAACTCATGGTTGGCATTGTTTGAAGCATTTTGTAGGATGAAAGGACAAATTGACATTGTTTGAAACATTCTGTAATATGAAAGGAAAATTTGTGTGCTGACTAAGGGTTCCAGGTTTGTTAGATTAGTTTTTTTTTTTTGAATAAATGTTAAATTATATTCTCAAAAAAAAAAGTTTTTACAAATAAAAATTGCAACTTATAATTGAAAAGAGATTCTAAAAATTTTGAAATTTGGCTATTTAGGAATAACAAACAGGAGCCTCATTAAAACCCAAAGTTGAAAAATCCGTGTGGGAGAAAACTAACAATGAGAAAAAAAGTACTAGTTGTTTCTTATTAGCCGTGGTAGATGATAATAAGATCGACAAAAGAGTCGATGACAGAAGAGCTGAATGTCATTGAAAAGATAATCAAAGAGGTCGGATTAGATCGAGCAGCGTGAAAAAAGCCATAAGGAGAAGCAGTCCTTGTAACGTGTATCCGTTGCCGGGATTGTAGAGATCTGATTGCGAATGCCTTTGTTGATTGTAAGAAACAGTTTACGAGCTGTTGAAAAATGTTTGCCACGTCGTCCTGCGTTGCGTTCTCCCCAAACGTGGTAAACCGCTGACTGGAAATCGTTTCGAAGGAGGAAGCGTTCTGCAAATGATGGAATTGAGCTGAATGTAGATGCGTACGCTTGCCACTCCGAACAGAAGGAATTGCCCATAAGAGTTTTTGTTATAGCTGTCCAAATCGCCTTTGTGTAATAGCATTCAAAGAATAAGTGGTTTCGTGTTTCCTCATACATGCCACAGAAAAGACATGTTGAGTTATAACTTGAATTCCATTGCTTGATCTTATCTCCCGTGGTTAGACGGTTGATAAAAGCGAGGCAGAACTGAAAAGAAAACTTGGGAATTGAATGTTTAAACTAGACGTTTACATACCAATAAACATGTGGTATGTTGTTCCGCATGAGTTGTGTAGTACTGAATTCCTCTCGAAAGGAATCCAAAGAACTGCGCTAGAGATGAATATCTCGTCCAAGAGGTGTTGGGCGAGTGAACAACTTCTGGATTTCATCTTCGACACTATTAAGAACTGTGGAGCGATGATTGCGTCTTCGGCGAGAGTTAACATCAGCAATAACAGTATTTTCGGAAATCCCAAAGTCTATAATCCCTCTTGAGCTAGTTATGTTAATAATTTGTCCAAGTGGAGACCATATATCATACCAAAAAGATGTTGTGTTCCCTATGCCCACAATCACTTTATGAAAAGTTTTAGCCAAATCTCCCAATGCCCTCGTTGTACTCACTTTAATTGTCCAAATTGAGTTACCCTTAAGCATATTTTGTCGCATCCACCGAACCCAAGGAAAAGGTTTATGAGCAATTATCCTCCAAACAAGCTTAAGACAACAAACGATATTGACCTCGGCAAGTGATTTAATACCAAGTCCACCTTCGACATAAGGCGTAGTGACATCTTTCCATGCCAAATCTGCTTTATTTGAGTTCAGCTCCAGGGCAGAACCTAGAAAAGCTGAGCATAAAGCGTTAATCTCATTGATACATCCTTTTGGAAGACGAAAAGCACTCATCCATAAATTTACAATGCTCATGATAACCGATTTAAGAAGAAGCAAACAGCTTGCGTATGAGAGAAACCGGATTGTCCAACCTCAAAATTTGCTTCTTATTTGTTCAATTAGAACAACATAATCACCTTTTGACGTCCTCTTTTTCATAAGAGGTAAACCCAGATAGCAAACAGGGAGATCACCTTCATAAAGGGTAAAACAAGAGATGAAGTCTGACCGTTTTTTAATTGCTTGGCCACTAAGAAACATAGTCGATTTCTCCATGCTAATTGTCAAGCCTGATTTCACTGCAAAAGAGTTAAAAATCGAAATTGTACCTTGGATAGATTGCTCACTACCATCAATAAAAATCGTGAAGTTGTCGGCGAAGCATAAATGTGTGAGTTGAATGCTTTTACAACCAGGATGGTAGCCAATAAGTTTTTATGCGGCTCTTTTATTGTAACATCCGTATCCCAAGTCGTATCCTTGTAATAAAAGTTATTACATTTCTTGTGGTGCAAGCTGTTATTTTGATGTCGTAAAAGTCTTGTACCGTGTTGTGTTCCTGAGAGAATAGGAATAATAGGGAGCTCGATTTATAATCTGCGGGGATAAGATTGGCTTGATGGATCGGGAGATTAAACGTTCCAAAACCAATTTGGATTAATTGGTTTGGAATAGTGTTTTTACAGAAAAATAGTGTTTTTGCAGAATGAATAGTGTTTTGACGGAAATGAGATGAAATGCGGTGTGGATAATATCGAGCTCGAATAATAGCCAAATGGGCGGTGAGCGGGTTGATTCGATCAAAGGATTGATCGTTGAGAAGTAATCCTGAGTGGTTCGGTTTAGCGGAATTAAACAGTAATTCCGGGGTTTGGCGGGAGTGAAAGAAATATTTCGAGACATGGAGATGTTTCACATATTTTGGAGAATTTGACAGAGTTACTAAACCGGGCGGAAGAGATTAATTGGAAGAATTAATCGTTGCGGTTTAGTGAAATCGGGTCGGGTTGGTTTAATTGGATTAAACCAACAATTGTATACATATATATATATATATATGTATTCTCTTCTCCTCTTTTCTCCAACTTTCTACACTCTTCTTCTTGTTTCATTTGGGAGAGAAAAATCTAGAGAGACAGAGAGAAGAAGAGAGAAAAAGGAGAGACAAAGAAGGAGAAGAAGAAGGAGAAGAGAAAGGAAGAAGAAGAAGAGAGAAAAGAGATTGAAAACAGAGTTTTGGAGCTGTGTTGAGAGGTCCGATCGGGATATCAAGAAAGCTTGGTTTGAGCTGAAACTTGGTGAGTATGTTCTTTAACCTCTTAACTTATAATCTACCAAATTTCATTGAGAAATGTTGAGTAATTTGGGAGATATGTGATTTCTCCCTAGACTGCCCTGTTTTCGGGCTGTAGCGACGGGTTGAGTTTGATGGAGTGTTTGGGCACTCAAATTTTGTTTGTTTAGACTGAAATTTGGTAGATAGGTTGTTGAGAGTTTGATCTTGAAGTTCACTGAAGGAATATCTTAAATTTGAGCTAGGGTAAAAGTTATGATCGGTTAAAGAAAGTCCTGTTTTTGGAGAAAGGAATCCGATTTGGGGGTTTGGATAATCCGAGTTTGAGAGATTGTTATCACCTCTTGAGAAGTGTTGTGGTGATATTTTGTTAGGGATTGGTGCTACCTTGGTGTTGGCTAAGTAAGAGCCAAGAAGAAGTAAGCTTAAGGCTTGGAAACCATCAAAGGAGTGTTCTTCGTTTCAACCGTATTCGAGGTGAGTGCGTGACTGTAGCGTAGTCATACAATTATTAGACTCTTCGTGATTAATGTGTGATGTAGGGTTTGACCATATGGGAATGATTTATGGCTAGTCCATGTGTGTGTTGTATGTGTGATGATAGAGCTCTATCATGTTATGGTTTGATTGTTGCATTGCATGTTGATTGCGGTAAGTTTGGTAATTGTATGTTCGTGTCGCGGTGGGGACGGGATGACCGCCTCACTAAGCATTATCAATGCTTACGCACCTCTTTTGGTGCAGGTAAGGACAAGTCTTAAATAGCGGAGCTCGTGGAACTAAGGCCGAGAAAGAAGATGGATGATCTAGGCATATCGGATTCCCTTTTTGCATCTTTTGTGTTGTTTATAACTTGTGTACTTAGGATGCAATATTTGAACTTGATATGATGCATATTGGTATGTTAAGATGGTTTTGAATGCTTAAGAAATGTCATGGTTGGTTGTTGGTTGTTGTTGTCTGTTGCTTGAGTGAAGTTGTTGCATATGTGAGTGTTGATATGTGGCTATATGATTGTTGGGTTGGGTTAGAGATCATCCTCTTCGGCCTAGTAAAAGGTTCCACGGTAAGAGTTCTTTCTTGTTCCGTTTTGTTAAGTTTCGGGTTATTGAATGCTTGATTGCCTGTGAAGATGTCAAGAAGTGGTAGTGGTAAAAAAGGAGTGGCGCGGGAGACGGTGGAGCCAATAGAACAAGCGGACCCCCGGGGTGAAGACCAAGTGTTGGTCGAGGATGTTGCTGAGGCGGGAGATGGTGGAGCTGCAAGTGATGCGGCTCAAGCGGCTGAAGAAGAGCCGCAAGTACAAGGTCAGCAACAAGAGGGTCCGAATCAAATGGAGCAGGTGTTGGGCTTGTTGGGCTTTGGTGAACTCTGTTTTCGGAACAGAGGAGGATCAATCGATCCATTATGTCATTTATGTGATCGGAGGTATTCTGAGAAGGGGATCGACCGATCTCAAGAGGAGATCGATCGATCGGGTGTGTCGAGACGGTTTATGGGACAATGAGGTGTCTCGAGTATTGTGGGATATTTGACATAATTATTAAACCGAGCGAGGAAACTTATTTCTTGCGTTTTGCGAATTTAGTTTGGTTGAATTAAGCGAAAAAGTAATTATTTTGGAACCAGTTTCGGATTGTTGGTGTTGAAATGAAGAAGCAAAGAAACACTCCAGAACGCATTTCTGACTAAGGAGGTCCGAAATGAGAAACTGTGAAATGAGCACGGGGACGTTTTAGAACGTGTATCGGATGAGGAGGTCTGAAATAAGGAACTGTAAAATGAGCCGGAAGACATTCGGAACGCATTTCAGATAAAGAGGTCCGAAGTGGAAAATGTAAAAATGAGTAGGATCGATCATGTTGTGGAGGATCGATCGATCCGGCCAGATGATCTGTTTGGGTTTGTTTTCCGTAGTTGGGATCGATCGATCAGAAGACGGGATCGATCGATCTGTGTTATGAAAGTTAAGTTGAGGTAATTGTTAGAGGAACTTTTGATAGATGGGTTTGGATTGCTAGATCGTATGATCTAGGGTAAGTATTGATGAGATTGTCATAGGGAGTGAGGGTGTGTGATGGTTGAGTATCGATACGATCTCAGGGGATATTAGACCGTAAAACATAATGGGATGATGATGAACTAGGGAATCTCATTCTGTGGTTGGCAGAATTCTATGGGATAAGCGTGTCATTAAACGAGTATTTAGTAATGTGAACGATACATGTTGTGGCATTGCATGTATTAGGGATGTCGAGTACATGATATGATATTCATGTATCGACGGGCTAGACACATGAGGTGGTATTTCATGTGTTGGGGAGTTGGAGCGGCGTTTGTTCCATCTTGGTTCGGGGATTTTTGGGTTTACGTCATCAGATCTTACTACGTGGTTGGGGTCGATAGGATTGTGTGATATTTAATCCTATTGACGGGTCATTGGGGTTTTGTGATATAACCCCAATGAGGGGTCATTAGAGTTATATGATATTTGACTGTAATGATGTTGGTTAGGATTATCTGATAATCCTAACAAGGTGGGTTTTTACTGATTAGAATATGCGGTATCCTAGATCGGTAGCCCAGGGTGAGATCTTATGATCTCAGAGGGTTTTTACTGATTAGGATATGCGGTATCCTAGATCGGTAGCCCAGGGTGAGATCTTATGATCTCAGAGGGTTTTTACTGATTAGGATATGCGGTATCCTAGATCGGTAGCCAAGGGTGAGATCTTATGATCTCAGAGGGTTTTTACTGATTAGGATTATGTGATATCCTAGATCGGTAGCCTAGGGTGAGATCCTATGATATTGGATCTCAGGAGGGATTTTACTGATTAGGATTATGTGATATCCTAGATCGGTAGCCCAGGGGTGGGGTCCTATGATAGCGGATCTCACGGGGACTTAGTATATCAAGGTCCAATAATGCGGGATTCTGATGTACTCGGTCGTGTGACGGACTTACTCGTTCGAATCATATGATATTGGATTTCGACGGGTTAGCCGTTGGGTGACCACGTATGATCTTGTGATGATAAATCTAAGGGTGTATAGAACCAAGTATGGGACAATACCAAGCTCGATTGATGGTTTTAGGGGCATTGACGAGAGTAGAGCACTGCTCTGTAATGAGAAAAGTGAAGTCTCGTACGGGTAGTTGAGCTGTCATATGGGTGTGACTGCAGTCACTGCTGAGTTATGGTGTAAGTACGGTTATCGCATGAGTTGGGTCATAGCAGAAGTACTGATATAATGGGTGATGAGATTTGGCTGTTGTGTTGTGACAGGTTTGGTGATAAGTTGTGGTACCACGACTGTCGTTGGGAGTAGCTGTCGTGCTACAGTTGTCATCAAGGGTAGTAAGTGCACTTGAAAACGGATTTAAGTGGACGATCCAAACCTTGAGTTTTGCTGAGGTTGTATGTGTTATTGAGGATAGCGGGTGCGCTTAGAATCGAATTTTTGGGGCACGTGGTCTCAGAAGTGTGACGGGAGCTTCTTGAGACTTAAGGGGATGTTGACTGGCTCCGGTGTTGGCTTAACCGGACTTTAAGGAGCCAAATATGATTGATACAGATGCTGAGGACTTGGTGAGTATGATTAGTACTTTGTTGCTATGTGTTGTTTCCGATAAGTTAGAGCCGTTGGGGTTTGAAGCGGCTATCCAGGCTGATATTTTGAGTAGAGTGCGAGCTGCTCAAGGGAAAGATGAGACTTGATTAAGGCTTCTAAGGACGAGAAGTCTGAGTATTGGGTTTTGAATAATGGAACCATACTTGGGAATGCTCGGGTTGTGTGCCTAATGATGAGGGGTTGAGGAGAGACATATTTCGGGAGGCACACTAGAGTAGACTTTTGATTCGTTCCGAGACAACTAAAATGTATAGAGACTTGAAGCGATGTTACTATGGGTTGGGATGAAGAGAGGTGTAGCCAAGTGGGTGGCTAGTTGTGAAACTGGCCAGTTAGTAAAGTTGAGCATCAAGTCCCGAGCGGGTATTACAGAGTTTACCCATTCCTGAGTGGAAATGAGACATGGTTACGATAGATTTCGTAGTGGGGGCTCAAGTTTTGGCTAGGAGGCACATCAGCGAGATTATGAGATTATACGGTGTACTCGCGAGCATTGTACCAGATCGTGATAGCAAGTTTACATCGATAATCTGGCGAGAATTCCAGAAGGAGATGGGACTAAGGTACTCATGAGTGCAGCGTATCATCCTCAGACGGACAAGCAATAAGAGAGAACCATTCAGACTCTCGAGGATCTATGGAGGATGTGTGTGTTAGATTGGGATGGCCATTGGGCCGATTACCTAAGCTTGGTGGAGTTTACGTATAATTACAGTTACCAAGTGAGTATAAGGGAGAGCACCATACGAGGCTCTGTATGGTAGGCCTTGCATGATGCCATTATGCTGAACTCAAGTGGGGGAGTGAAGCATATTGGCAAGAGTGTGGTGTAGGAATCTCCGGAGGAGAACAGAGTTTTGAAAGTTAAATAGGAGAAAAGAAACTCCTGAGAATAAGGTCATGAAGAAGTTGGTTAAGGTTGACAAGGAAACTTGGGGATCTGAGGCGAGGATGAAAGTGCAATTCTCCCAAGTGGGTTCCAAGGCGGTTGCAGTCTTAAGATTCGAGGACGAATCTAATTAAGTGGGGGAGAATTGTAACATCCGTATCCCAAGTCGTATCCTTGTAATAAAAATTATTACATTTCTTGCGGCGCAAGCTGTTATTTTGATGTCGTAAAAGTCTTGTACCGTGTTGTGTTCCTGAGAGAATAGGAATAATAGGGAGCTCGATTTATAATCTGCGGGGATAGTATTGGTTTGATGGATCGGGAGATTAATCGTTCCAAAACCAATTTAGATTAATTGGTTTGGAATAGTGTTTATACAGAAGAAATAGTGTTTTTGCAGAATGAATAGTGTTTTGACGGAAATGAGATGAAATGCGGTGTGGATAATATCAAGCTCGAATAATAGCCAAATGGGCGGTGAGCGGGTTGATTCGATCAAAGGATTGATCGTTGAGAAATAATCCCGAGTGGTTCGGTTTAGCGGAATTAAACAGTAATTCTAGGGTTTGGCGGGAGTGAAAGAAATATTTCGAGACATGGAGATGTCTCACATATTTTGGAGAGTTTGACGGAGTTACTAAACCGGGCGGAAGAGATTAATTGGAAGAATTAATCGTTGCGGTTTAGTGAAATCGGGTCGGGTTGGTTTAATTGAATTAAACCAACAATTGTATACATATATATATGTATTCTCTTCTCCTCTTTTCTCCAATTTTCTACACTCTTCTTCTTGTTTCATTTGGGAGAGAAATATCTAGAGAGAGAGAGAGAAGAAGAGAGAAAAAGGAGAGATAAAGAAGGAGAAGAAGAAGGAGAAGAGAAAGGAAGAAGAAGAAGAGAGAAAAGAGATTGAAAACAGAGTTTTGGAGCTGTGTTGAGAGGTCGGATCGGGATATCAAGAAAGCTGGTTTGAACTGAAACTTGGTGAGTATGTTCTTTAACCTCTTAACTTGTAATCTACCAAATTTCGTTGAGAAATGTTGAGTAATTTGGGAGATATGATATTTCTCCCTAGACTGCCCTGTTTTCGGGCTGTAGCGACGGGTTGAGTTTGATGGAGTGTTTGGGCACTCAAATCTTGTTAGTTTGGACTGAAATTTGGTAGATAGGTTGTTGAGAGTTTGATCTTGAAGTTCACTGAAGGAATATCTTAAATTTGAGCTAGGGTAAAAGTTATGATCGGTTAAAGAAAGTCCTGTTTTTGGAGAAAGGAATCCGATTTGGGGGTTTGGATAATCCGAGTTTGAGAGATTCTTATCACCTCTTGAGAAGTGTTGTGGTGATCTTTTGTTAGGGATTGGTGCTACCTTGGTGTTGGCTAAGTAAGAGCTAAGAAGAAGTAAGCTTAAGGCTTGGAAACCATCAAAGGAGTGTTTTTCGTTTCAACCGTATTCGAGGTGAGTGCGTGACCGTAGCGTAGTCATACAATTATTAGACTCTTCATGATTAATGTGTGATGTAGGGTTTGACCATATGGGTGTGATTTATGGCTAGTCCATGTGTGTGTGGTATGTGTGACGATAGAGCTCTATCATGTTATGGTTTGATTGTTGCATTGCATGTTGATTGCGATAAGTTTGGTAACTGTATGTTCGTGTCGCAGTGGGGACGGGATGACCGCCTCACTAAGCATTATCAATGCTTACGCGCCTCTTTTGGTGCAGGTAAGGACAAGTCTTAAATAGCGGAGCTCGTGGAACCAAGGCCGAGAAGGAAGATGGATGATCTAGGCATATCGGGTTCCTTTTTTGCATCTTTTGTGTTGTTTATAACTTGTGTACTTAGGATGCAATGTTTGAACTTGATATGATGCATATTGGTATGTTAAGATGGTTTTGAATGCTTAAGAAATGTCATGGTTGGTTGTTGGTTGTTGTTGTGTGTTGCTTGAGTGAAGTTGTTTTGGGCGCAGGGCAAAGGAGAGATCGACCGATCCAAGTAGGATTGATCGATCCTGTAGGTTATTTTCGACGCAGAAGATTTCTGGCCAGTTTTTAGGGATTAGGATCGACCGATCCCGGGGTGAGATCGATCGATCCTGGCGGGTTATTTTGGCCAGAATGATCGGGTTATTTTGGTGGAGGTAAGAGATCGACCGATCAAGGTATGATCGATCGATCCGTTTTGACGTAAAAATTTCTGGATCGTTTTAGGGTGTGAAGATCGATCGGTCCAAGGGTGATCGATCGATCCTATGGGGTCAGGATCGACCGTTCTTGGAAGGATCGACCGTTCCTGAGGGGCGTTCTTAAGGCAGAAGTTTCGGATCTGTTTTTAGGGAATAGGATCGATCGATCCTGGGGAAGATCGATCGATCCCTATTGCATTAAGGTTTAAGTGTTTGTCTTGTATTAGATGTGGAGTCTTTAGCTTGAGTAACAAGTAAGTTTTAATTATTCACCGATTAGAAATGTTTTAAGAAAAAATTTTAAAAATTTCGTATTTTCCGCGGGTTCCGTCTTATTGTTCCGGGGTAGGTCCTTTCATTTATTAATCAAATGAGACGAAACATTCACGCAGATGATGAAGAGGTAAGGAGAGAGAGCGCATCCTTGCCTCAATCTTCTCTTACTACCAAAATAACCAACAAGCTCTCCATTCACTTAAACTCAAAAAGAAGCGGTAGTGATGCAAAGACGAATCCAATTGGTATACATTTCAGGAAAATTAAGCGCCCTCAACGTATTCAACAAGAAGCTTCACTGTACAGAATCAAATGCCTTAGCGATATCAATCTTTAAAGCACATATGGAACCAAGACTATCCTTGTGATAATCCTTGACTAATTATGTGGCTAATAAAACATTCTCGATTAGTAAGCGTTGATATGACTCATATTTACATGTTTTTATGCATTAGAATATGTTAGTTTTAGGTCTTACAACTAACATTTAGTATAGTTTTAGTGTTTTTGCATATGTTTATGTGTTCTTAGGTACTTAGAGCAAAACCGATGTTTCTAGAGTGTTTTAGAGCCTTAAGAAGCCATGAGGATGTTGGAGCTACTTGCCATGGGTCGCCGACGATCATAGAAGCTTTTTTCAAAGCTACAGAGCCTAGCATCGACCTAGTGCATCGACCTGTCCAGGTCGATGCAAATGCAGAAAACATTGTTTTTAATGTAGCACCGACCCCAATATCGACCTGTAGGGGTAGATATGAAGTCCGAAGAATTCTCAAGGAGAAGTCTCGGACCTAGAATCGACCTATCAAGACAGATGCTGTTTCTTGACCCCAGAATCGACCTATCAAGGTCGATTCTAGCCTCCGAAAAAAGTGAAAATTTAGTTATTTTTGGATTTTTGGCTTCTAGAAACTTAGCAAAACGACCTGGTTTGTTCAGTAACCCTAAGACTATATAAATACCTGTAAAACAGCCCTAGAGGCAGCCACCACCTCTTAGAATCAATTCTATCAATAAACACACACAAAACTCTTTGTTCTTGAGATTTATTTATGAGATTTCTTTAGTTCTTCTTTTAATCATTGCTTTACTTTATTTACTGCTTAGTTTATTGTTTATCTTATCTTCCTACTCATATCCTGCTGTCACCCACAAATGTATGAGTGAGTAGATCCTTTATATCTCTGGGGTGGATATCGATGATGGAATATATGTTATAGGGTTTAGTTATGTTTGATTGTTTTTAATCGATCTAGCTACTCTAGTGTGCACTTTAATGCTAAGTATTATCTCATGGGAGATGCGTTAGAGTACAACTAAATCCAGTAGGTGTGGTTGTACTTTTAGAAGTGTTTGAGGCCACGAGAGTGGGTTAAACTTTCAGATCTGCATACTAGAGAGTCTTACCTAGTGTCGAATTTGTTGTTTGATATAATTAATCATAGATCTGGCTTTGGCCAAGTTAGATTAAAGATCTTAGGGGTATTTCACCATGAGAGTTGGTTGCACTCTAGAAACAGATCTATCATTCACTTTGTATTCTTGAGGCGAGAGTCTAAGGATGCTTAGTATTCGATGATGGGATTATATGAAATGCTTATTCAATTTACCACGAGAGTGGATCTGAATATAGAGTCTAGCATACCACGAAAGTGCACTAGCAAGACATGGAAGATCCCTATAATGACAAATATAAACTATTTAGATAAAGCATGAACCCTAGATCTAGATTTCCTTAAATTGTTCACTTTCACCCTTGAGATCATTTATCTTATTATTGCTTACACGTTATTTAAGTAAGTTCATCGCAGTTTATTTATTTATTACAAACTTATTTAATTATTGTTTATTTATTTTATGCATTTAATTTAGATATTTAATTTAGTTTAATTTCGTTAGTCATTTATTTTAATAGCTTAATTTATTTATCTGCTTTATCTATTTTATGTTATTTATCTCTTTTATTTATTTTAAGCATTTTAGATAGTAGAACCAAAACCCCCAACCTTTATATTTTGTCTAGATTAGATTTATTCCAACAGTCTCTGTGTAATTATACTCAGTTCTTGTGGATCGATCCCGTTTGTACTACAATTGCATTTAACCGCGCACTTGCAGTAAGATCGGGTTAAACTCTCGAGATTTACGTCTCGGATGAAACCTGTTAAGAGGTAAAAAAACTCCTATCAAGTTTTTGGCGCCGTTGTCGGGGACTGTAGCAATATCCATGGAGATTTAGTCTGAATCTGAGAGTAGATTTCTTTTTATTTTCTTGTTTTGATTTAATTTTGTTTTTTAATTTTTAAGGTAAAAAAAAATATGCTAAGGACGGAAGAGTTGCTGGATTGGATGGACGAGAGATGGATGCATGGGACAAAGCCCATCGAACCTCCCCTCCGAACACAAGTCATCGACGCTCTTCAAAAGATAAGTAACGAAGCTATGCATCGACCAGTCCTGGTCGATGCTAAGCTTGACGACAGAGACCATCGACGTAAGCATCGGCAAGGCGAGGTTGATGCCAATCCTAGAGTAACCACCTGACATTCACATCGAGCAGAAGGGACCGATGCACTTTCAGAAGACACCATCGATCACTTGTATCGACCACACCAGATCGATGCACTGTTCAAACCTGTCGAGACCGTTCTTTCAACTTTAAAATGCCAACATATCAACATCTTTGGAGGCAGGGGACAAAATCATGACACTAGAAGGACCTGTGACATCATCACTGATTATCCCTACATGGCCAACCACAAAGGACACCCTCTACCGTTCATTAATGAAGAAAGCAACCCCTCGAGACCAAAGTTCTTTGTTGGGAATGTTCGGCACAATCAACGGAGGATACTCGAATGCATCAACCCAATCAAGAAGGAAATGTTTCAGACGTCGGTAAGATGCATCCCGGAGACAAAATCATCCCAAGCAAAGAACCCGATTAGAACACTTTTCAAGAGAGAAGACCCCGGACAATACAAAGTCCCGTGTTCTATCCAAGGTTTTATATTCGATAACACTCTCTGTGACTCCAGAGCAAGCATTAATATCATGTCCATTGAGAGATCTAAGCTGATGGGAATCATGAATCTTCAACCATCGAAGATTCAAATTGGACTCGCCAACGCCGATGTAATGAGTTCAAATGGAGTAGCTAAGGATGTCATGGTTTGGATCGGGAATAATAGTGTCCCTACGAATTTCCACATACTTGATATGAATGTGGATGATGGTGATCAATTGGCCTAAACGACGAACAGTCGGAGCAATGATCGATTGGCCTAATCGACGAGTCTCGTTCACATTTGTGAACAAGGACATGTTCTATAATGTAACCTCGGTTGACAAACCTCCACTAGATCGTTCAAAGAGAATGTTTGGTGACAACACTCCTGTTGGGCAGTGTCTTGGCCATAGGTCCACACCCGATTTAATCGCACCGAACTTCTTTCGACAAACGACGAGGATAATACGAATCTGAGCTGTACTCCGGGAGAGTCTTCACGCATCAATCAATACCATGCCATATTTTTCCACCACCTCCACCGCATTACAACACGAGTTCGTCGAGCCCACGACGTTAAAAAAACAATCTATTTCTTGTACATACTCTTTAATTTTCAATTTTTAATTTTAATTTTTTTTCGAATTTTTGCAATTTTTGTTTTCTTCTTTTTCATTTTTCTAAGTTTTCTAATTTCTTTTATAAAAAAAAATATATATATATATATAAAACAAAATTGTTATTTCGTATTTCTTTTTCGTTTTTGTGTTTTAATTTTTAGGTATATTTCACTATAAAAAAACAAAATTAAGGACTTGAAAACATGGCAGCTGATCAAACCCATAAATCCGATAAAAGAATTACGTGATGAATTATCTTGCTTTTTATCCTCTTTACGGTTTGTGTCACAACGAGGACGTTGTGAAATAAGGGGGGGGGAAGTCTTGCGATCAGTGGAGGTAATTCTTTTCCTTGACATCTTTTGATGTAAGTTGTACCATAAATTATTCGTATTTTGAGAGAATGTTACACTCTTTTCCTCTTTCATAGGTTCAATAACATATGAAAAGGTTTTTAATGATGTAGCAATGTTACAACTGAATCCAGTAGGTGTGGTTGTACTTTTGTAAGTGTTTGAGGCCATGACAGTAGGTTAAATTTTCATATCTGCATACTTGAGAGTCTTAGCTAGTGTCGAATTTGTTGTTTGATAGAATTAATCATATATATGGCTTTGGCCAAGTTAGATTAAAGATCTTAGGGGTATTTCACCACGAGAGTGGGTTGCACTCTAGAAACAGATCTATCATTCACTTTGTATTCTTGAGGCGAGAGTCTAAGGATGCTTAGTATTCGATGATGAGATTATATGAAATGCATATTCAGTTTACCACGAGAGTGGATCTGAATATAGAGTCTAGCATAGCACGAGAGTGGACTAGAAAGACATGAAAAATCCCTAGAATGACAAATATAAACTATTTATGTAAAGTATGAACCCTAGATCTAGATTTCCTGAAATCATTCACTTTCTTATTATAGCTTACACGTTATTTAAGTATAGTTCATCTCGGATGAAACCTGTGAAGAGGTAAATAAACCTCTTATCAAGCGTTCACTTACAAAAGCCGATTGGTTCAAGCAGACAAATTTTGGCAAAATCATCTTCAGCCTCTTTGCTAGAATCTTAGAGATAACTCCCTTAGGCAAAAAACCCTTGTGGAAAAAAGATTTGATCGTAGCAATAAAATCAAGGCCAATAAACTCTCAAGATGTTTAAAAAAATTATGAGGTATAGCCATCCGATCCTGGAGATTTATTATTTGGCATCTTAAACAAGGTCTCTTTGATCTCTTCACTTGATATCTTGGCAACAACATGAAGAGTCTTCTTCAGAGCAACGAAATGACAAAAGATTTTCCAAGTCATCCACAGACATACCTTCCAAATTCGAAGGTTCATAATTGTAGAAATCCTGAAAAGGTGTCGAAGCTTGTTGATTAATATCTTGGATTGAACGTAAAATATTTCCATTCATATCTTTTATCTCCTTGATGCTATTGGTCTCCTTTTTGCTTGATGGATCGATAAAAATACTGGTTGTTTCTATCACCAACCTGATGCGGTCATCGAATCTAGCATCAACCATGGGAGAGATCATATGGGACAAAGACAAGTCGATGAGACCGAGGAGAGCAAACCAACACTCAAAAGACCAAACCAAGATCAAGTAAAGAAGGAACTCGAAACAAAAACCAATATTGGAGTTCTTCAGGTCATGATGAGATGGATAAAGACATCTTCAAGGACTTACTTTTTCTCCTTCACTGTGGTTTTATTCCAATGGGTTTTCCTGGTAATGTTTTAACAAGGCAGCAACTTGTTGGTGCACAAGAGCCCAAGGCCAACTGTTCCAGCTCAACTACCACTTGGATTACATTCTCATCTCATCTAGAGCACAACTCGAAGTGGAGTCAACCAAGTATCAGTTTAGATGAAGGAGATATTGATTTTACAAGTCAGCTAAATTCTAACATAGCGGATTTAGACCAATGTGCATTCAACGGAGGATTTCGACCAGATAACGAAGAACCGAGTTACGAGCAGATCTGCTCTGGAATCTTACTCAAATTGAAAGCTCGGAGAGTTGGAATCAGGTCATGAGCTGCTCAGAATCAGAAGATATGATTTTTACAAGTCAGATGAATCTAAACTCACCCGGTTTGGACCTACGTGCACTGTTCGGGCCATTGCGATCGAACCAGAAGGAATTATCCTACAAACCGACCTGGTATGGAATCTTGATCTATCAGAGAAACTCCACGAATTAGAATCATACCAAACTGAGATCAGATGTGAAAGTTATTCAAGTTCAAAACCGGAGGATCCTTTCACACTACAACTTTCCTAAACTGGATGCGTTCATACTATGCATATTCAATGAGTTAACACAACAACTCTTTCCTATTCAGTGTGAGCTCAAATTAGAGACTCTTCAGACCTTCTAGAAGCTTCAAATACACCATTCCTCCGCACCCAAGTTGTCAAGACTCAAGACACCTCACAACTTGCCTCATTTTGACAGATTTCGCCAATTAAGTGCAATGGCTTCATCTCCTTTAATTTTTGTGATTTGTTTCCTTTGTTAAAGCTTCTAGAACATTAGAGGACCCTTATTTTTGAGCCTATATTTCTCAATTCGTGCCTATTGTAAAAGCCACCCTTGATCATTTGAAAGTAATAAGAAACATATTGTTTTCATAAAATTGTCGATTTCTTTGTGAGTTTTGTCTTAGATTCTAAATGTGAGATTCACTTATTGTCTATTGTAGCTGCGAATCAAGAGTGTTGAGTGATTCATTCTCTTGTTCGTCCATTGATTGAGCGAGTCAATCATTATCCTTCATGCCATCTTTCGACTTCACAAGAGGAGCTATGAGCTACTTGTCTAGTCTTCACACCCGTTCGGCCGCGAGTTGCTAAGGAGGAGGAGCTTCGAGCTAACTCTTTGTCAACCTCAGATCCGGACCAAAGACTCCACCAACGAGTCTCATATCATCTGGTATCAGAGCCGAAGTTCCTAAACTTTCAGTTTCTTCTACCCCTATCCTTATTTCGTTATTTGTTTCCGCTTTGCTAAGTTGTTTCGTTTTCTGTTTTGTTGCATCTTTCTTTTCGATTTATAAAAACCAAATAAAAATCTTGTTAGTCTCTTTTTCATTAATTTGCATCTAGTTATTAATCTTACAAAAAAAAAAATATATATATATATATATATATATATTAGAGCTTGCATTTGTCCATCGAATCAAAGCTACCGTGTCACCCTTTTGTCGCATATTGTTTTGTTTCCAAATATTGTGTGTCGCTTCTTTTCGTTTTGGTTTTTCGTGTTTCAGGATTTGTCACGGCCATTCTTGGGATCTCAAGGTTGGAGACGAGCAGGGAGAAAGCTTCCATTTTGACTACAAAACCGAAAAGAGAAAATTTCCCTTACTCTTTCTTTTAGCCTTTTCCGATTATTTCCTTAAGTTGCATAGTTTCCAAAATTTTGTTGGTCTATAATCTTGTCGCATCATCTAGCTTCTTTTCATTTTTAGGAACGTCGTAATTGCACTCATAAATTAAAGTAAATATATATATATATATATATATATTTATTCATATCGTATTTTTTGTTAAATTATTTATGCGAGTTATTTTCATAAAAACAGAAAAGGAAAATAAAAATTTGTATCTTGTTATTCTTGCTAATTTTCTGTTGTTTAATTTCTTTTATAAATCAAAAAGAAAATAAGAAGTTTCCATAATTTTTCGTTTTGTCAATTATTCTTTATTTCCTCTTTTTGTTGATACGCTTTTAATCTCTTCCTTTTGTCTTTGTCGTGATTTTTGCTGTGGAAGGAACCATCATGGACTATTATTCTTATTCGGAAGAAAAAGAACCTCACGAGTCTAATCCTTATGAGTCCGAGCAAGATGAGCCAAACCAAGGATGGTCCGATGAAGAAGCTGATTATACAGCACCATCATGGCCAGGAGATGATTACTTAATCCCTAATTTTGAAAGAAAATATGGCTGTGACTCGTGGTTAGAAGAAACTGATTCCAAAATCAGTTTAGAAGAAGAATGTGAACGTCATGAAGAGCCTTGGTTTGAGGAGGCCAAATCAGAAGCTAACTTCGAAGAGAAACCAGATTATGAAGATAGCTCCGAAGGTGATTTTGGAGAAGGGAACGATTCAGAAACTGACCATAAAGAGGGGTTCGATTACGAAGAAGAACAAACCCATTATGAAGAAGAAAACCATGGAGAAGGGTCATGGCGTGAGGAGACTCAATTCAGCCAAGAAGAAGAAAATCGCGATGG